>OY735246.1:55693662-56893662 GCA_963457695.1 Neria commutata
GTTGGGTTTCATTGGGATTTCCGAAAAACCGCATATTTTGCAATGCTTTATAACATAGCCGGATATCAAAAAAGTTATCAAAAATGGTCAATTTGAATCAAGATTTAGTCGATTTGATTTCAGATTGGTCAAATTGATTTTAATAGTTGTCAAATTGAATCAAGATTTAGTCGATTTAAATTCAGATTACTCAAATTGATTTCAATAATTGTCAAATTAAATCAATATAAGCCGATTTGATTTCAGATTAGTCAAATTGATTTAGACGGTAGTCAAATTAAATCAAGATTTAGTCGATTTGATTTCATATTAAGTAGTCAAATTGATTTCAGAGAGAGTCAAATTGGTTTCAGAAAAGCGTCAATTGGATTTCATGAAGAGTCAACTTATTTCATAAAAGTCAAATTGATTTCAGTAGAGGTCAAAATTAATTCTGATTACTCAATTTTCAGAATTCAGAAACATTATTTTATCATTTCAGAATCAATTTATTTTAGAGAAGCAAAACTTTTTTTTCCGAAATATTGACTACATATTTTTAATTTAGTTTTGGACAAGTTTTATTCCAGAATTGCTTAATTCGATATCAGATCTCAATTCATTTCCGATTAGTCAAGTGTATGTGAAAAACGGACTGATTGAGTCTAAATTAGTCAATTTGATTTCAGAAAAGATTAAAATTTTTTACAGATTCATTCAGTTCAGAAAAGCAACACTCTTACTTCAGAAAGAGTCAATTTGATTTCCGAAATGTGGAAACTTTTATACAAACTGATTTTGGAAGCGAACAATATGAATACAGATTATTGAAATTGATTCCAAAATCGGACAAAATTAATTAATCAATTAATTAATTAATTATTAATTTGAGTCAAATTGAGTTTAGATTAGCTAAATTGATTTTCAATTTGATTTTCGAAGAGAAAATTTTTTATTTTAAGATTTCGATTTGCAGATTAAAAAGAAAATTAAAATTACGCACAATAAAAGCCGGTTACTCGCTTTAACCAAAAAACCCGCAGCACTAACACAGCCTTACCAACTAACTCCAGCAGTCACCTCGCCACTGAAAGGTGCGATGCAGTTCAGTGGAGTCCTCCCGTCGGTTTTCCGTTCCGTCGAAGTGAAACGAGACTAGTTGCCGAGGTTACTCCGACAAATAAATCGCTCACGTGTGCGTTTTGTACGTGATTTATTGTTAAGTCATTTGCTGTAGAAAAAAGTTGGTCCCAAAGAGTTTATTAGATTTAAAAGAGTTAACTTAGGCCGTAAGCGATTGGCATGTCGTAGCAGGTGACGGTCCTTAAGAGTACATTTGCTGCTGCACAATTACGTGTGGCTGTCGAAATTGTTGTACAAAAAGGAGTGCAGAGCTGGGTAGTAATGACTGCTTATGGACTGGAATACAATTTCACTCAACTTTCAGCACTTAAATTGGAAATCAAATTATTTAAACAAAAATATACTTTTATTAAAGTTAGTTTATAGTTTTTTTTATTAAAGAAAGTTGTCTGAATTGAAAATCTTTTTAAACAACAACTAAAGTAAATTTGAGCTAAGTCTGCTTCGAATGCTCCGAAGCAGTCACAAGTCCAAATGCTTCTCTTTTGCATGTTGAAAGCTGGAAATTACGGGAAAAGCAATGTTTTTCTTGACAGCAGCAATGCTATCAGCCGCATTTAAAGGCTTCGTGAGCTCCTTTTTGAGCAAGTTCAAGGATCGCTGACTTTCGTTCGTGTTGGGAGCTTGCATCTTTAGTTTCTGCTGTTTGAGCAACATTTCCTCATGTAATAGTTGACGATCGGCCGCAGCGAACCACTGCTCGTGCACGGCCGCAGCATCCAGCTGCCAGAATTTATGAAATGAGACCGGCGGCTCCAGTTGCAACAGCTCCAGCGGGTAGTCATTCGGACGCGCCTAAAAGTAAACAGTTCAAATAGCGCAATTTTTCGATTTGTGCATTCAAATAAGGCGCATCCACCTGATGGAATCGTGGCGAATGAATGGCACGCAATTGCAGTGAATGCGCGCACGAGCCCAAAATCATATCGTCCGGCGCGGAGGGTGTGGGGCACGTGCAGTGGCGCAGCAATCTGCGCGCGGCGGGCAAGGAAAAGGCAATGCCGCCGCCGCCGGTGATGTAGTTGAAGCCGTCCGCCGCATGCAGGCGGTAGCCGTAACGCTCGCCCAGATAAATCTCCGTGTCAGCGTCGAAGCAGCCCAGCACCTCGCAGACACCCGCAACGCTGTGAAGAGCAAGTGCAGTGTGGAGATGAGTTGGCAGGGGTCAAGCAGGCAAGTAGCAAATTTAATTTATTAACGAGCAGGAAGAAGTTACAGTCGGTCTTAGCGACTATTAACAATGTTAGCAATGTACATACTAAGTAGTTAGACAAAATATAATAGCCCAATTCACAATCATGTGCAAATGGTCTGGGATTTTTGCAATTGACAGTTTTGTAGCAAACAACTGTCAAAATTACTGTAAGTTTGCTACAAAACTGTCAATTGCAAAAATGCCAGACCATTTGCACAAGATTGTGAATTGGGCTAATATCTTTTAAAAAAGCTTGCAGATTTCAACTTTTTTCGTTAAAAGTGGCTGAAAGCTAAATAAAAAAATATTGTGAAAATTTACGTTCAAGCCAAATTTTGTGTTTTGAAACTTTAATAAAATTTAATGAGTAATTTGTATGTCTAATTTTAAGTCATTCTATCACATTTCAAGCACACTTGAAAACACTTAAACGCGTCAAGAATGGCCTTAAGCATGAAATTTAAGACTTCAAATGTTGCAAGAAAATAATGCTAGAAAGAAGAAGAAGAGATGATGAGCTAGAAGAAAATTTCACTAGAGTTCATTAAGCAGAAGAAACCGCTATAGCTTGCATCGGTTGCGAAAAAATGAATAAACTAGCAACACTGTGCAACCAAATTAAAAGGACACTCACTTTTGATGCTGATAGGCATAGACAAAAAGTTATATGCTTAGAAAATTTAGGTTTAAAAATTTTTTGACTTGTCTTTCCATTTTGTTCAAAAGGGGCCATTGTTAATTTACATTTTGGATGAGAGATAAACAAATTTAATGAGCACATTCTTCCTCTAACATTTTAAGCCATTATTTCAGCACTTTAAACGTGTTTTAGTTAACTTTTTTGTCAAATATGTCATCAAAACATCTTTAAGAATTTTATTTGAAAGTAAAAATGCGCTTGAAAAATAATGCTAATAAAAATTTCGCAAGAGTTTATTAAAGAAAAAAAAACAGCTGTTATTTGCTAACTTCGCCCTGCCTTTAAATTTTACAAACATTTGCCCAAATTCGATATGCTCTTCCATTTAGTAGCGTTTAATTGAATTAAAAAAATTTCAACCGCTTCACAAAACGGCGAGAAGCTCTTAGAGCGTGACCACATCCTGCAGCCTGTGCGCTTCTTCAGTGCTGTGTGTTTGAGTGTGTGTGTGTGGGTGCAGCCTTTTTTATAAATTAAATTGCAGCTCCTTGAAATGAATTGCGGCTTAATGCCGCTTCCTACACGCCAAGCTGCAGGCTGTGCATTCGAGCGGCGGCGCCACTTAATCCCCCCGTAATGAAGAGCAACCAATAGTGCAAATAATAAAATAATCTCCGTACAAATGCATTGCAATTTTAAATGGAAATGAAAATTGAAATATTTCTGCTTCACCACAGCAGCAGAGCAGCAGCGACGCACTGCATTCCTCTCATTCTCGTCAGCATGTTTGCTTTTCGTATGTGCACAGGACTCACCTCAGCAGCGTATCATCGTCCGACAGGAATATCCAACGTATGGCGTGCCGTTGAAGATGTCGCTGCACACGTTCAATGTCCTGCAAGGCTAATTTCAAAATTGCCAAAGTTTTGGCACAGTGGCCCACCTCAGTGTTGGGCACTCCGACGCTGATGAGCTGCGGCATGTTGGCATCTGTTATATGGGCATATGTACATGTGTATGAGTAAAATGGGCGCACACCAAGTCAAATCAATGAGCAGCCGGCGATAAGCTAACAACGGCATTGGCAACTGTTGGCATTTTAGCACATATTTGTGAATTGTACTACAAGAAGCGGCAGGCAGCAGAAGAAGAAGAAGCGCAAGTGGCAGTCTTTGAAAGGAACAAGCTGCGCATTGGGAGTTGCTGATTGTTGCAGTTGGTGCTGTTCAAAGCACGAGCGGACAGACTTAAAGCTTATATTGTGGTTACCAACTGTTTGCCATAGTCGTTGGAATTAGCCTCTGCATGCATGTTATATAACTGTATATACATATGTATGTGCCACGTTAGCTGTCTAATTTAGGTAATTGTGGTATTGCACCTACCTGCCACATCGCTGAAATATTTCTTATGCTTGGCGTAGGGTGCCCATGTGGCCTCTATGATTGGTATGCGCTCCTTATGATATCGCCGACATGTCTTGATGGCAAAGTAAACTTCATCCCGCTTAACTGGCCGCTAGTAAGAAATGTCATGTAAAATATAGCTTAGGTTAAGTTGCATAAAAAGGCCACGCATAGACGCTGTTAGGTCCTTAGCGTTGCCGGTTAGAGTTCCGTTTAGGAATGGTCAAAGTAATGATCTGTCATAGTTTGGGTGTGTTTTACAAATTTCCAAAGTACATGTAAAATTTAGATGTAGTACTTTCAATGCTTCCAGCAAGAAAAGCATTCAATTATGTGCACTCAAATTTGGGCATACTTTCAAGGTTACTCATGAAAAATGCTTATGATTATAGCTTGAAAACCTACGAAGCAGTGACTTCAAAAATTTGTCGGAAAGTAAATAATTTTATATGAACAAGCTTTTATTTATATGTACAAGTAAAATTGTGTGGTATTAATATTACTCATACGCCCTCTTTTGCTAGGCCAAAAAAAAGGTTTGCTTCTGAGTAAGAAAATGTGTATATTTACATGTAAAATTGTTCGCTCAAACTAACTACGATAAATTATGAATTTTAAGCTTAAGTTTTACAACAACAGAATATTGAATATATTTAACATTTTTGAATAAAAGAGAAAAGACGGTATAGCATCATATAAAATATATGTAATAAACAGGTCGTATGAGTAATATTAATAGAGCACCATTTTGATTTTTAATATCTTAAACGACTTGATTTAGAAAAACAGTGAGTTAGTGAGTTTCTTTTTTATTCATCTTATAGTCCTTTAGACCGGATCTGACGCCAAGTGCTTATCACCGGTTCCTGTCTATGGCGAATGATTTTACTGGTGAAAAATTCGCCTCAAGAGAGCTTGTGAAAATCGACAATGCTGGTTTTTGTCAATAAGCGCGAAGGTTTCTTTGGGAGAGGCACATGAGAATTACTTTCAAAACAGGCAACAAACTAACAAACAAAACGTTGAATATTTGAACTAAATCGAATCAATTTAATTTTGCTAAATAAAATCTTCAATTTGATGCAAAAATAATGAATTTATTTTTACTAAAAGTATGAACTCTTTACTGTAAATTAAAATTCTGAATTTTCTTGTATGCATGCAAATTGCGGTTAATTAAGGTTAGAATGAATCGGCTTCTCTTTGGCTCATGCATTTTCGCATGATAAGAGCACACATAAACAAGCTGCCAGGCAGAGGAGCAACAGGCCAGCTTTGTCAAGATATGGAGACAGCCACAAAGAGCACGATTATGCGAGTGCACTTACACATGTCGTTGTATCCATTGGCTTTGCGTGCATGACGCAGGCAGCTTCACTTTTAGGTGCCGCCACTGCCGCAGGACAAATGTAGCCAGCTCTTTTCAAAATAACTTTTCTCGCTTTTAGCAGAATAGGCTGCTGCTGGAAGTGCACGAGTGACACCTCGCTGCTGTCGCTGTTTTCAACTTTGTGTCCCTGGGCGGCACCGTCTGCCACTCCAACTCCACTTGCCACGCGCCGCACATCACTTTCCACTTGCACATTATCCAAAATGAAACGGGCGAGCTCGTGCGCGGCATCTATGGTGAACTCGGTGCGCCGTCCGGGCCACGCGCTTGTTTCGTCGGCAATCAGCGCAGCCATCCTGTTGTTTTATTTAAAACGAAAAGTGTGAAAATCATTTTGCAAAGCGCCAAAGCGCCACCAGCTTTGTCTCTTTTAACATGGCCGAGAGACAGCAACTCACACTCACCTCTTTAGCAGCACGGGCGTAAAGGCCACACCGGAGCGCAGCAGCGGATAGGGGAACCATCTTGGATTTTCGAAAAAGGCAAAGTGATGAATTATGGTGGCCTCCCGATCGTGCAGCGGATGTGCCAGGTAAAGCGCCTATGAAGAGCAGTAAGTGCATGAATTATTGCAAAGTTCATTAAATTTTTGAGCAAAATTGTAGAGTGTGTGTTTGGTAGAGATGACATGGAAGTCCTGCAAACAGTTGTAACTATAAATAAGGAAGTCTTATGTGTATGTTGCTGGCCAGTTGAAGCTTGAATTGGATTGTATTTGTAGTAGCGCTGCAGTCTGCTAGTCACTGGCCTATTGTGGTCAGATCTGGCACAAGGCTAAAAGAGCAGATTTGCTTTGAACAAACAAAAAATTTCATTTTCTACTTGATAGCTCTTAAACTACTACGTGCTTATTGCTCTTTCACCTATTATGCCAGATCATGCAATATAAGTTGAAGACTATTCTCAAAGCAATTTGTATGCGCTTTAAATAATGATTTGGAAATTGGAAAATTATAAAAAATTTGCATTTATTTAAATAAAGTTCTTAAAATAGGCTTCCAAGACTGACTAGAAGACTGGAACTCTACTCTAAATGTAATTTTAATTTAAATCTGCATAAATTTGATATGCAAGAAAATTGTCGAAGGCATTCTCTCTGTTATAACTCATATGGAACAAACACTTGTTACAATTGACTGGCCGTGCTTAGTTGAACGCTGATGGCCTGCTTAAATTCTTTAATACTTTGACTGTCAGTTAAATAAATGAGGTATCCTATGTGAAAAATAATCATATACAAGCATCATTTATGCTACTTCATTAGAACTAAATTCTGAACTTTTCTGAATCGGACATGTATCTAGCTATATTTGAGTCTTATAGCAGTTATGCAAATTTAACTTCAGAATATTCAAATGATTCAAGGATTAATACTTGGAAAAGATGTGAAATTATATTGACACTAAGATCAATGCTTGAATATTCATACAACATAAGGATAAAAGAATTATATGCAGAAGGTTTTGTAAATCTTTTATTGGAACAGTACACTGGATAGTTGAAAAGGTCTATAGTACATTTCCGCTCGAAATATGGAAGAGCATTTTACTGGCTTGTTTGGGGTTCTAGGAGCATTATATGCCCAAGACTGATGCCTCAGGCTTACACAGGTAAAGGTTTAGTGCGCTCAGTTATGCAAATATCTTGGTCAACAAAAATGCTTGAGTTCTTAGCTGGAATCGCTTTTATATATAGAAACATATTGTAGATACTTAATATAGTAAATCGTATATACATTTGAGAAATTAAACAGACGTAAACAGCTGCTGGCTTAAAGCTTAAGCATTTTAATGAAATTTTAAATTAAAGAGTTCACTTTTTTTCTTTTGGTTTCATTTGATAGCAAAACCAAATAAGTAAAAGTTGTGCGGCGACACTTCACATGAACACGCCTCACCCCTGAACGCGCCAACCTACCTCTGTGTGGTTTTCCTTTGCAAGTCTGTCCAGCAATGGCTGCAGTGCGACGTGTGTGCTCTCCTCGCACAAAACTATCCATGCTGTGCGGTTATGCAGCAGACGGACAGTGTCGCCTGTGAGCTGCGGCAGTATGGGCAGTATGCTCCAAGCTCCGGGGTGATTGAATATTTCATGCAGTATACGAACGTTGATAACGTAATCTGGGGATATCGAATGCGATTGCTGGATGATGTCGTTGCGCAGGTCGGTGCCTAATTGACGATGGTATCTGCTGTCTTGGCTGGATATGAGAAAGAGCACCTCTCTGGGGGCTGCGGAAGAAGAAGCAGGTAGATAGCAATGCAGTTACTTCGAAGCGACGCAGCTAATTTGGAGTGGCTTAAATGTAATTAAATTTGAAGTATATTTGGTATAGAGAACTATTTCTGCTGTCTTACATAATAATATAAGATATATTGAAGGCATTTTAGGCATGAGATGAGTCACAATGCCGAATATAGTGCGCAAAGAAATTGATGCGCTATATGCTTAACAACTGAATGACTTGAATTGGCAAATTATTATAAAAAAAGCACTTGCACTTAAAATTCAGCTCCTGCACTGAAAGATTTTTATTAAAAATGCGCAAATAAAAATATTAGATGAAATATGCAGTGTGCTATTCTGAGCTAAGTGCTTGGTCGCTGATGCGGAATCGCCTCGGTTCAACTCTCAGCCGGGGCACATAACATCTAACACAAAAAATATTTGTTTTTCAAATTGTTTCTTTGCGCGGCGCCACTTCTCGTGATGAATTTCCAATTCTCCTAGAATATTGATTGCCATGAAATGCTTCTCAACCCGTTCGGATTCGGTTATTGTAGGTCCCTTTATTTTGTGAGAGATATGACAAGCACACACAAGTTAATGCGGGAAAGCTAGACCTAAGCCCACACGAGCTGTTGCGCCAATCAATTATTATTATTTATTAAGATAATAGGTCCATATTATATGAGCCTATATTATATAAGTCTAGGTATATTATTGTAGTTCATATTTTAGCTTAAATTTGTGCAAAAGCAGCAGCATAAATTTAAGAATTGTTAAGCACCTTAAAACTATTTCAAACGACTTACTTACCAAAAGCGGAAGCCAGTCTCAGCAGCAGCACAGCCGTCAGCACATTTAAAAACTTCAACATATTTGACAAAAGCGTTCAATCTTATTTACAAGAACACTTTTTGTAATGCATATGGCAACAACAAATTCGAGTCGAGCATTTTCACGGCACATTAATTACGGCCTATGTATGCAAAGTTGCTGCAGGACAAATTGCACGTTTGCATTCCGGGCATTGACGAGGACAAACAATACAGCTCGGATGCAAATCAAGCCGCTGCGGCAAACAAATGCCGATATATGTACAAATTGTATTATTTGCCCATCATTAATGACTGAGGTGCCACCTGCCGCCCACACAATTCAATAAGAGCAACAACAACAGCAGTTAAAGAAAGGACAGTTCACAGCACATGACCAGAAGGAAGTTGCTTTCAACGCTTCCGCTTCCGCTTGCAATGAAAATGCGCACAGCATGTCTAAGCAAAACATGCGCGTGTATTGTATCTGTAGCAGATATTGTATCTGTGTAGCTGCATCTGCAAGTGCAACTGCATAGAAAGGACGTGCATGGTCCGACAATGAACGCACACGTGCCACGGAAGTTCGATTGTTGTGGCCTCGAGCTGGCGTACGTGTGGCCGCTGGTGGTTGTGCCGCAGCGCGGGGCAGTAAGAGCGGCGAGTCGAGTGCACCACCTGCCTTGCCTGGCTGACCAAGAAGGCAGCGTGCGTTTGACTTGTTTGGTGACTCGGCAAAGACGCCTCAGGGGCGTCACATGACAATGCGCTGATAATTAACTTCCAAATCAAATTCAAAGCATTCACATCAAACCTGCATGAGCTTGTATGGGTGTACTACTGCTAGATAGCATCGATTCCAAATACAAGTATCGCCTGTAGTCGGTACTAAAACATCTCATGTGGAAGGAGAGGATTTTAGTTAGAAGCAAGGATAGGGGGCAGAGGAGGTTGGTGCGTTTGGAAACAATTTTTTGCTTAGGAAAACCAAGTTCATAGCTCGAAAAAGACTCGATCCCTGGCACTCATACCATACCATATAAAATCTGTCTGACCGCCTTTCTCACTCTGTCTGTAGGAACACAGAACATGCCTTGTAGAGCTTTAGGAGCTTTTTGAGATATGCTGTATCTAATACCTAAATCGTTAGAAAGAGTAGGGTGCAAATCTTTCAATGCATGTCTTTCAAAATTAGCTTATGTGTTTATTCCACAGATCTCATATGCTATGTAATATCTAATAAATAAACAACAACACAGTGTGCAACTCAATCACGACATTTACGCTTGTGTTGAGTCAATCTAATGGAAATTTCAATAGAATTTGCAAATATTTTACTATATATACATAACTATAGATTGGCAAACAAACAAACATAGGTATACTATACAGCTAAAACTGCAATTGTATGCATATACATATGTATGTGAATATGTAAGTACTAGGGCTGTCAATTCCGAGCAGTTCGCAGCAGTAGGGACGCCAATAAGAAAAATATTAAATTATCTAATATTTCCAATTTTTAAAATTTATTTTCTTCCAAACTACTTTTCTTTTACTCTGTACACTACTTTACTCTTCTACTATACCAATTAATTTAGCACATGAAAATAAACTTTTGCTAAAATTGAAAATAGGTACAGAAACATGTTCGCATATTTGCTAGATTTTTTCTTCAACATGGTAAATCATTTTGCTTTCATTGCAGAAATTTGAGATTTTGAAAACTTAAAATTCGTTACTTTTGATTTTTCAATTAAATTAAGAAATTTTGCAGATTTTTTTGGCTTTTGAAATTTTATAATGCGCAAATCGTCAAATTAATGAAAAATGCATAACTTTTGGCTTTTGAAATTCATAAATTATCTCTTTGCTTTCTTTCATTTTAAGTAATCCAATTGAGAAATATTGCATATCTTTTAGCTTTAAAATTTTTACCAAAAAAAAGGCTAGCAAAACTGCATTAAAAACTGATCAAATTCATAGCAAAAACTTTCAGCAACTTGCTGCTCAAATATGCAATTTTCGTTTATTGAACAACAAACAAAGAAAATCTTTTTTGTTCAGAATTTTTAAGGGTTTTCTTAACTGATGATTTTGAAAGGTGTTGAACAGCTCCTTTGCAAATGCCCAGCGCTAGCAAGAACGCGCTTCCGATTCGTGGGACAGTACTTCCTGAGCTGTCTGGCAGACTTGGAAAAAACGCCACCAGAACATATCAACAACCCATACATGGAAAGTGTATAGGTGAAAACCCCCACGTGACAACTCAATGGGCCTTTTGGCCTAAGTGATGTCCTTGAGACGACCACTTAACATAACTGAAGATTTCCTTTAAAATAACAACAAACTGCTTGGGCCTTGACATTATGCTTTTTGGAAATTATTATCTCACTAGCAAGAATCAGTGAAAATAATAGCTCAACGATGCGCTTTAAAATGTTTTCTTATTTTTTCAAAAAATGCCTTTAAACTTTTCACTGCAAATTTTGTGCCTTTTTTACTTTTGCCACTTTCCAGTTGTACTATTTTTAAATTCTTTTCACATTTGCCAATTGCAATCAATTTAACATTGAAATTCGTGCGACGGTCGAACGCGACTGCGAAAAATTGCACGCGCCACGTGAAAACACGCCGGCGGCCGACAGATGACAGCAGCACATGCGAGTAGTTGCGTTCTTATCAGCGCGGCGAAACGAACTGACTGCGCGCCAACTGCGGCCAGTGTCTGTCTGGCCAGTGCAGCTGTGAAGAACGTAGTGAAGCGGCGGCTTATCAGCGTCGCTGTGCAGCTCAGTTTTCACTCAAAGGCGGCGCGGATGCAGTGCGTCGGCGCGAAATTGTGCCGTCTTCATGAATGAATGCACGCAACTGTTTACAAGTGGTTGAGTGGAAATTGCCAGTGCAGTGAGTCAGTGTGACGCGGCAGTGAGTGTTTGTCAGTTGGCGCGCATTTGTATGCCGCACGTCTTTGCGCGATTTAAACTTATTGACGGAGGGAAGGACCAACCGAACCACGAAGGCATCTATTTAAACTGTCGTTACATTTTGCCACTTTCCCCTCCCCCTCTTCACCGAAAACAAAAATATGAAATTGTAAATAAATTTTAAATTATGCTCACGTACACAGCGAGAAATTGCCAAAAGCTCAGTGGCCTGCTGTCCTCACAGGAAGCTGTAAGCGCCATGCTCGTTGGCGTTTGTGCGGCGTAATTGACTGCTTGAGCCAATGATGTGCCAGTTGTAGCGTTGCAGCAGCTTCCAAATTCCATTGTCGGCACTCGCAGCGGCTTTTATTAATGGTTTTACTTTTCTCGTTACGCTTCACTTAAGTTCGAATCATTGTGTCCTTGCCACTAAATGTCGTCTACGTCACTAAGCACAGTGATTCGTCTCTTAGCTAAAATGCCCAAAAAATGCATTTTCACAATATCAAAAAATTTTGATAGACTTTTATAGATAATATTCCAACTGAAGCGCTGACAAAGCTCACAAAATTTTGGTGGCTGAGGAATTACTGTGCGTGTAAGACAGTGTTGCCAACTTAGCGGCTTTAATTTTGAGCAAAATTTAGCTCTTTTTGAAAATTAAAACGCTTGAAAAATATGACAGCAGTCTTAAGCGTTTTTCAATGTTCATCTTTTTTCTTAGTTCAAAATTTCATACTTTAAATATTACAAAGTATGTATTCACAAAAAATAGGTTGCTGTACATGTCAAATAGCGTTGCCAATTCAGCGGTTTTAGAGTCCGTTTTGAAAAGTCAGCTGATGAAAAGAACTTTGCTTTTATCACTGCTATTTGGAAAAATGAAAAAATGACGAAATTTGACAAAAAAAAAAAAACTGGAAAATATGTGAAAATGCATTTTTGATTTTTTATAATTTTAGAAGCTACTTTATCTTTCTTTATAGAAATATGCAAAAATTTTTACAATATCTTCATAATTAAATTTGTTCAATTTTTTACCAACAAAAACATTTTGATAAACTTTTGATATGTGACAGAGAAGAAAATTCGAAGAAACTACCGTACTTTCATATCCTGCTCATAGTCGGCCACTCGACTACCCTATACCCTAAGTACGCTGTAGCGCAGGGCCTTCGAATTTTCGGGGCCTCGAAATGAGAAGAAAATTCTTCTTAAAAAACCAAATCATTGCATTGACGAAAAAGTCATATCATTTGCTGAATAAGGCCTTGAATAGTCCTCAACGTAGGGCTCCGAATCTTCCAGTCGCGCCACCACTCAGAGCGAGTAAATCGGCCCTTTATAGAAATCAGCGCATTTTTTCTAAAATTATTGTAACGGGCTTTTATAGAAACGAATCACTGTGCGCCAGTGCGACATTCTTCTCTACAAGACCTTCATTAAAAGTTTGTAATTTTAAAAGTTGTTTTCAAAAAAAAAGTTTCCCGCTGCTTGCATAAACAAATCAGCAGTTGTGCTCATGTTTCGTCGTTTTGGACAGTTCAACAAAAAAAAGTTCTGAGCTCAAATGATTTGCATTTCAAGCGTCAAGCGGCTGGGGTGAAAATACCCCCCTAAAGTATCGAACACCTCGAAATTCAATTGAAATTCGCGATTCGTGCATCAAAAATGAATTTCTTTTTAATCTTCTACTTCAAAGTCCATTTCCATACATTTTCCATTTGCTGTTGCCTGCATTCCACTTCCTCGCGCTGAGCGTCTTCCTTTTGGAGTGGTGCCTGACATTTGCATATTTTGTGGCAATAGGCGAGTTCATTTGGTTGAGCGGGGTGACTGCAGGCGAGTCAATCGTTGCGTAGATACTTAAAAGTCATTAAATGCAAATTCCAATGCGAATAACCGCCGTCCGCGCTTCAACACTTGCCAGCCTTAAGTGATTCTCTTTTGGCATGATTTTGAGACTAGATTCTTGCATAACCTTTCGAACAAATTTAAGCGCAAACGGAAGTATCTATGAAATATTTTCATATCTGCAAGAACATTTTATAGCATTTCTTAGTATGGACTGAAAATTTTCAATTTCCGGCGCAAGACAAGGATACCGGAAGAGAGCTCGTACTTGAGGTGTAGATCTGCAGCAGGTTGTGATATGGCGATTTTTCAATACTCAAATATGTTTCAGCTGGCTTTCTAATTCATAATTTTAAACAGTTGTAAAATTTCAAATAAATGAATAAAATATAGTCTATCGATGTGTTATCGAAAGTTTAATCGACTACTGTAAGATTAGAAATAACTGGAAAATTATATATGTATATAAAATGTAATTTATAGTATTCAATTTAGCTTTTATCTTAATATTCCTATGTAAGATATACTACTTTGAAACATTTTATAATAATGAAAATAAATAATAAATTCGATCTTAAAAAATCGATAACATCATTTAGAGGGTATTTTTCAAGTATCACATTAAAAGTTTACGTATTTTTAAATGATTCCCCTATTTTCGCTAAAGAGCGACCTTGGGCGTTCTCCCAAAAATTCAATTTCAGCATTAAAAGATGCTACGAAGATTGCTCTTCGAATTCGGCTAATAATCGATATGTTGGCGCTGTTTCGTTTTACTATTTTTTTAAGCCATTTTAAAAGAATATTTAAAAATTTTAGCAAATGCCCTTTCAATTGCTTGCAAGTTATTTTGCAGAAGTTTAAGCAAGAGTATGCCGAAAATATTTCCTAAAGCTTAATAAAATTCCAAAAAAATCAGTTCTAAGCACACGTAAAGGCATGTCTCAGGGGGGAGGGCGCCGGCTGGCTATATGTCAAAAGGGTCGTTCAAAGCATTCCGCATTAAAAGCACATTAAATGCTATTAGTGCGCTGCAAATTAACCTCCACGCCACGCACTAAATCAGCGTAAGCCCCCGACGCAGCCAAGCGAAAATAATCGCCAATACATTTGGCCAAAGCGTATTGAGCAGGCTAACGGTGCGGGTCGGAGCTGGGGCTGGCAGTGAAAGTAGGAGTGTGCGCTGCTGAAGACTCTGCTGATGGGCTGCCAGCGATAAGAAAGTCATTTGCGCCAGCGAACGGAAGTGGAACGGCACGCACGTATTGAAGCACGATAAGTACGAGTACGCCCCTCGGACCGAGCTTCCAACCGAACGCCCGCCCTCCTCGCAACTTATCGACAACCGAAAATTGTTAACAAGAGGCCGCGCGAAAGGTTAAAAACTTTTCTCATTAATTATGTCGGCAAATTGGCGTGAGTGCCTCAGCACAAGACGTCAGAAGGCGGTGGTCTGAGCGGCTGGCGGGAATGGGGGCGGCAAACAAATTAATGCCGAAATGCATTTAAACTGATTTAGGCGTAGCTTTGCTTTAACTTGGCACATTCGCTCGTTGTGATTCCGGCTACGGTTTCCGTATTCTCATGTAATTTGAATTATTGCTGCCGCAACACAATTACAAAAGGGGGCAGCAACTCCTGTCAGCAACTCCTGTCAGCAGGCAGCTTCAACTCTGGTAAAATAATTAAATTGCGCAATTAATAAAAATGTAATTGCTTTGCGGCAATAAATACGCACGTTAAATGAAACCGCAAAAACTTTCATTGGCAATTTGTCAACAACAACAACAACAACAACAACAACAACAACAACAAAGAATAGCTGAGGGCCTTCGTGTGCAAGTGGCACATTTTTAAATAGCACATAAAACTTTTCGCACCTTGGCTTGATGGCAGTGCTGCCACGTGGAGAAATTAAAATATTACCCTTTTTATTGCTTTTCACTGAAAGTTTAGTAAGTTTGAAACGTTTCTAAGCTGAATTGTTGAAAAAGCTAGTTTCCACAAAAAAGTTAGTTTAAGTCATTAGAATAATTGATAAAGGCATTGGCAAAAATTTATGATGTTCTAAAAATCTATTCCATTATAAGTAATCACGTTGATATTATGAAGTGTATTATAAGCTTCGGCTCATACAAATCTCAGATCTGTTGTGAGTACCTATGTATATCAGGTACGGTTCGTTATATTACCCTCCGGCACTCTAATTCCTCCAACTTTCCCATTTTTAAGGAATCGCAATATTTTTGAAAACGAAAAATTTCATAACAGAGATGCCGCTTTAGGCAAAAAAAGTTTATGGTTTCTTGAAAAGTCTTTTAAACGCGAAGCAAACACTTGATTTTAGTTTATTTCAGTTTAAATTTCGTAGACAAAATTTTATTTCTAAGTCATCATAGGTGGCATCTTCGCTGCAGAGCAAAATACTTGCAAATGTAATTTCTCGTTTGTGTGTTTGTGTCTGTTTGCGGGTGTCTGCACCGCTTGACTTCTTTGGAGCACATTTAAATTTTCTAATTGTGCTGACAGGCGGCGAAGTTCGTATGCCGCTTACACGAAATCGATTTCGCAACTGGCAACCGGCGGCTGGCGACTGGCATCCGGGGTTGCAAGTGTCACTTGCAATGCCATTCGTTACTTTTCAAAGTTTAATTCATTTTTATGAGTTTCTTGCTTGGCATGCCTGCTTTCTTGGTCATTCTGCGCGCTGCCATGCCACACGGCCAGAACAATAACAACAACAATCGGCAACTGATTGCGAGCTGGGAATTTATGTTGTGCATCAAATTCCCGATCAAATGTCAGAGTGCGCTGAGATGATGCCAATAAAAATGCGGCGAAGCGAAGGCTGCACGCGAATTCAGATTCAGGCCGCGCTTCAAATGCCTGCCTGCCTGTTTATCCCGTGGTGACTGCGCGCGCGAACTCTGGAGACCATGCGTGTGTGTGTGAGAGTTAGTGTGTGTGTGTAACTCATGCGGGCTTACTGCCGCGCAGCTTGACATGGCGTGGACAGTGTTAATCCGCATAAATTCATTCGCTGCTCGGCCACGCCAGGCTGAGCGTTCCATTTACTTGGCCACAAATGAGTAATTGACACTTCAGCCAAACCGCAGCCGCGTGTGCGCTTGTCGCGCGCACCTTTCCACATGCAACATTGCTGCATTTGGAGCATTGGCGTATTTAAAAATTGCTTGCATTTAAAAGTTGGCAAAAAATTTAAGTAGTTTTGGCTTTAAAATGTGCACTAACTGAAAGCGAAAATTCACAAGAGGTCTACGCCAAATGTGGTTACTGAATACAATTACCCATATCACTAACGGATTTCAATAACTTGCTTCTCATGCAATTAGCAGCAAATTTATATGCGTCAATGATGGAAAGTTTGTCCATTTGCCCCTTTAAGTCCATTTTGAAATTTGATAGTTGCTGGCGTTAAGCCATTAGCCGCCAATTTGCTCGCAGCATGCCTTTAAATTGTGAACGATGCTATCTCAAATTGAAGCGCGCCAGAAAAATCCCAACAAAATAAATTCACAAGAGAAACTGAAATTTGAATTAAAATAAAATAAAAATGTCGTACGCATGCTAATGTGTGGCATTATAAAAATACTTGCCTTATCGAAGTTAATCATCGCTAAATAAAAAAATATTTCATATGCATTTACTTAATATACACATACATATACACACGTAGCTGTGGCGAACACACACTCGTCTGCAATAAGCCAGCACGCGACGGTCTGAAAGCGCGCTCTGGCTTTAACCCTCATGGAAAGCATGTAGGAAAGACTCATTGCTCTGGCTAGGCCAATGAAATTTATATTGGAACTTGGAACTAGCAGTATCGCGGCGACTTTCTCGTCTATATGAAAAAGTTAACTAAAATTTTTACAGTTTAAGTGGAATTAAAAATTTTCAAAAAAAAAACCTACAAAATTGTCTAAATATTGAGGTTTCCAGAAGACTGTCCAATGCTTTTTATATCAAGTTTTTTTTATATATGTACATATGTAAATATGTGGCATCTCGACTTTTGCCGACTTTTCGACTTTTATCCATTGATAATTTTTAGTAACTACTAATTTTGTATTCCTTTTCGCTTTTTGCCGCTGCACGTGTTAAGTAAAATATAAATTGGTATTCAACTTACAAAAATAAATACCACATTGTTGATCCTGACGTGAGGTCGCGAATCCAGTCAATCGATCATAGTCCTATTGACTACGACAAGCTAGCCAACGATCAGCAAAGACAATCATAATGACTGACGCGGAAATGTTGAAGGAAAGTGAACACCGCAGGCAAGTTATTTTTTACAGCGTATTGAAAAGTTAATTTCGAGGTGTAATAAATGTGTTGAGGTTATGGGGGATTACATTGAGGAAGAAAAAAATTTTGAACTGATACTGATACCGAGAATGTATTGAACTCCAATCGTAGAATTTTACTAAAACAAAATGGGCGCTTTCTCTTTTATTGATAGAACCGTTAAAGAACTAGCTAAAACCCGGCAAAACTGACGTCTGATACATAAGTATAAATCAGAAAGAGCTGTTGCATACTTTCAGGCCTATGCTTATGTTCAAAATGTAAGCCAAAAACATATGCAACAGCTTTTTAATTGCCTTTTACTAAAGAAGACTGGCATTCCCGACTCACATATAAGGGCAAATACTATGCTGATGTTAAGACTACACATTGCTTGAGGGTTAAGCCGAGCGCGTCAGCTTGAGCTACAACTGCGAGCGGCAGCGACTGCCAGCAAGCGATATATGGCAGTTATCCAAGTGAAAAGAGTAAAGAAGAAGAAGAAGTGCTTGGCGGGGCGCTGTGCTGTGTGCAACAGCAGTCTTGCTCGTCTCTTTGGCGGTAATCTGAGTCGCATCGAAATCATGGCAGCGCGTAAACATACATGGTGAGCATCTCGCACCGAGCTGCGCTGTTGTTGTTGTTGGAATTGTTGGTGCTCAGTTGTCGTTTGTGGCCTACTGTGGAGCCCGAGACAGCGACACATTCATAATTTCCGATTCGTATCGAATAAACATTTTAAATTGATTAAAATGCGATAAATCATAATCGTCGCTCGTCGTCGTCGTTGTCGTCGTTGTCGTCGTCATCAGCGTCTTCGTCCACGTTTGCATTGCCCCACTGCTTGAACAACATTTGCATCTGCTGTTTCCGCGTCGCGTTGTTGGCCACACCAAGACCATATCTCGTCTGTGTTTGACTTGAGGAAGGCGTATGCGCATACGTTGCTGCCGCTGTTGCTGCGACTTTATAGCAGCGGCAATTTATGAGCAGCCAACATAATAAAGTGTTAACGGAACGAGTTATTAAGGTAAGTGAGACCACAAGAAGAGGCATTAACTAGATATTATTAATCGGAATCGCGCGTCGCAGTTATGAATTTTAAAGTACCCACTTTGTGGCTTCAAAATGAATTGAATTAATTTGTTTATTAAATTTGAGTGATATCATTTTACAGTTTTATTTAAGTTGTTTTTAATTTTAAGAATAATTTTTAGGATAATATTCTGTATGATACCAGCAGAGCTTCATGGCCGTAAGCAAGGCGTTGCAGTAGCTCGGCAGTTGTGCGCAGCGGTCACAGCTTCAATGCCTGGCAGTTTCAATTAAATCTATCAAAAGTAATAATTTTTGTCGAATTTTTATATTAGCGTCAGTTACTACAGACGCAGCGTAAGGTAGCGTGTCAGCCGACATAAGCTGTCATACCCGAACTCGATGCATGCGTTCACTTTAAACGTAACTTTACGTATCGTAACGCAGTAAGGCTACTTACATCAAGTTTCGACAATACGCTTACGTAAAACCGTGTCAGCTGATTCCGTTGATGTAGAAAAGTGCTGTCACAGCGCAGCGGTTTAAGTTCAACTAAAAGAGAGCACGTTTATGGTTAAAATTTGTTTAAAAAAAAATTCGTAATAAATAGCAGTCAATATTAAATCAATTCGGCATCATAATATTCAGATAACGATAACTTGTTTCCACACATAATGAGAAGAAGAAGAAGCAAGAGAAAAGGCTCTGCTATGCAAGCAGGGATTCCTCGCACTTCTTGGTGGCCGCAATTTATTTGCAACTGCCAATGAGCAAAAGCATGCCGCGCCTGCCGCCAGTAGGGTGTAATTAGCACATAGCAGCTAGCCAATGTTGCTCGAGCTCCGAGCCAACATGCAATAATTGCGCACATGTGGCCGGGCAGTCGCGCTAGAACAAGGCACGGCGGCGACGCATCGAGTGGCATGCTGGCAACACGCTAGCCTGCTTACAGCAGCAGGCCGCTGAACGGGCCTGCGCTGCACTTTGAGCTGCACGACCACACGTACGTCTCCCAGGCGGCGCAGCAGGACATCGTCGAGCGCGCACAATCAATAAGTTTTAACACGTGATCAGGGCAATAAACGGCGATCGACGATAGCGGCTTGAGTTGCATTGCTTGCGATTGCAATGGAGCGGGCGCTGGGCCGATTTGAAGCTGCAGCACACGGGAAAATTATGTTAAATTAATAAGCGGACAGATGAGTGCGGGCCGGCACGACAACAGCGGCGAGCGAAATATTGTATGTGAAAATCGGGAACACGCCAATGAGCAAATGAGCAACAGACAACAAACACCAGATACAAATGCAGATAGCGCGTAGAGCAAGAAAGTATGCGCAGTTGCTTAGGGCGCGTTCACACTTGGTATCAAGTGATGATTGTTATTTTTGTTAGCTTCTAATTTTAGCGGAAATTAAAGCTAATTTTTTTAGGGAGACAAAAGAGTTCATCAGAATCAAAATTTGATGTGGCATGATCCTTTTTTTGGAAGTATAGTTTTTTATCAGTGCCAAATTATAAGCTCAATTTTTGTTTGAGGTTTCAAAATATGTTATAATTCATAAAATTTTATAAACGGCTTCTTTTTGACATTTTGCACATTTTGAGGTTATGTTTGTCATTATAATTTTTGACCATTTTAGATCATTATAATAATAATCTGAGCAATGGGCATATGCAAATTTTTGTTTGGTCTGCTTTCTAAAAAACGAACAAGCCGAATATATGACGTCATTATTTTTAATAATCTTCATACAAAAATCTCTGTTTTTCTTGTTTTCAGAATTTGTAAAAAATGCTAAATCGGCAGAACATATGTAGACATTTTGAAATATATATAAAATTTGGCCACGAAGGGCGTTTCCAAAGCTGCCAACCATCTCGAACAGTGTAAAAATGCTACAAAAAAATTGTCATGGCAGCAGCCTCAGAACATTAGACGGCGCAGCTTGGAGTTGCGAATGGATTGCGTAACGCTTGTGTGATGACCCAGCTCGCCGTATTTCTGCGGGAAGGCATTATGCAGACTGTTCAACACCGTGGCTTCCATGAACTTCTTCGAGGACCAGTGGCAGGTGCACGGCGGTATGCAGTTGCAGGGCTGCTTGACCGGCGGCTCCGGCTCACGCGGCAACAGACAGCTGAAGCGCCAGGGCGCACACTTGTCCAGCGCGCCCCAGTAGCAATCGCAGGGCGGCAGACAATTGCACATGGACGCGTTGTACGGATTGGAGCACGGCGCAGCGACCGCCTGCTGCTGCTTGCACGTGTACAGCTTAAAGCGGCGCACGCCGCCGAAGAGCTCCGGCTGCTCTGGCTGTGGCTCCAGCGCGAGCCAGCGCTCGAGCAGCTCCCAGTGCGACAGATTCGGCGACTTCGGACGCATCAGCTGCAGCTGGCGCCACAGATCGGAGCGGCGCGTCAGCTCGAAGCGCCTGCCGCTCTTGACGCGGAACAGCTTGTACAGCTCGTAGTGGTATTGCGGCGCTAGCGAGATGCTGCGCGCGAACTTCGTCAGCTCGAAGTGGAAGAGCGTGCGTATGCCATAGGCGATGTGCCGCACATCTTCGAAGTTCTTGATGTTCATGGCGGAGAGCGCGGCGGCGTCCAGCAGCAGCAGCGTGCGGCCATTCACCAGATTCTGCCTGAAGGTGTTCTGCAAAGCGAAAGTTGAGGCGTTCTCATGTGGCGCACAAACGCAAGTAGCACACACCCACCCACCTGATACTGCGGGTAGCCGTAGCTGCGTATCCACGTGCAGACGTCGACGTTGCACCAGCTGTAGACCGGCGTCAGCGGTATGCTGTCCACCACTTTGGCCGCCAGATTGAGCAGCGTGTCCGGCGACACCTTGAAGATGATGGGCAATGCATTGCGATCGAACTTCTGCTTGCCCTGCACGTACTCGTGCACTGTGAATTGGAAGGTCTGCAGCGGATTCTTGTTTTTGTTGCTCGTCGATTCTTTGCCCTTGACGAACTTCTCGTCGGTGGCTCCGTAAAGGTAGCGCATCTTGCGGCCGCACAATTCAAGTCAACTCAAACAATCGAAATCACATCGAGTGACGGCAAAAGCAAAGCGAAAGGCATTGCCACACTGCGTCGGCAAGTCAGTGCGTTACCTCGTCAGTCTGCCGTTGGAATTGCGTGCCCGCCACAAAGTTTTAATCGCTTGCAAGGCTGTGGCGCCTAAAAGTAGGCACTGCTTGAAAACGTTATTTTTGCATTTGATGTGATTGATGTAAAAGTTTTGTTTGAAAACTTTACCTCAACTATTGACATGAATAACGGTATGTGCTTATTTGTTCGTTCTTCAAGGCAAAATTTAGTGCATTTATTAGGTACGTCGTTCGCGTAACTTACGCACTAAAACCTCTAGAACAGTCAAAGAAGGCGAATGTTCTTAGAGGGCAGCAAAACTGTAAAAAAGTAGCGCAACACACAGAATTTTTTTTTGGTTTCGAAATAAACGTTGAATTTTTTTAATAATCAGCTGAGAATATTCAGAATTTTATTAATGTAAACAATTGCGGAAGTCTTCACTTGCAATTTTTCAGTGCAAGCAATTCATTTCAAAGCAGATTATTGCAGCTTTTTCTCTCTTTCTCCAAAATTTATTACATAGAATGGCGCTTATTTTATGAAATGAATTTCTTTCACAAAGAAATTGTCTATTTCTTTTGCTGTCATAAATTACAGAAAAGTACAAAATCTTCACTAAGCAATTTCATCAGCAAAATCATTGCACCCAAAGTGATACTGCGAGTACTTCAATCGATTTAGGAAGGAAGTTTGACTGCGCAGCTCACAACAACGAATATTTCGAAAATTGACGAAATTGTTTATTTACCTTGGGCCTTCATGCAACATACGCCAACTTATGTCAGAAAATGTGTGTAAACAGAATTTGAAAGATCGACGCGAGTGACGACAGCAGCGCGGCTACAATCGATCGGTCGATTTTTGTTGCCTGCCTGCGGCTTTTATTGATTTAATGCAACAATTTTTGAAGTACTGAAATCGGATGCCTAAATTACATGAACGCCCGATATAAATTTCAAGCGGAAAAACTACAAATATGCCTGGTTTGAAGTTGATCGCGCAACAACAAAAATTGTTGTTATTTGCAAGTTGAAAAGAGCTTGAAGCGAACGTTGCTATTGGCTAAGCCAGACGCACACTATGCGGCTGCTATGCGTCAGAGCGAGATGGCATGTGCATGCGCCGCCCACTGCAGCAGCCATTGATCGTTTATTGGTGAGAGCGATCGTTGTGGGCAACAACAAGACTTTATTGACTGTGGCCGCCGCAACAACAGCAACAGAAACAAGCACACAGACAGACAGACAAACAGACAGGCGCATAAGCGGACGGACGAAGGCAGGCACGACGACGAAGGAATTATAATATACCGCAAGATGTACTCGGTTGGCGAATGTGGGCACGGCAAGCGCAGGGAAATCAAGCCTGCAAATGACACGCTGCATAGTGTAAACACATGCGTACAACTTGTGGCATTATGTCTGTGCGCACAGTGGAGCAAGGCAGCAAAATCTTGCGAAAATTTTACGCAGTAGAAGATTTCTAAAATAATTGGGCGTTCTTCATGAAACTTTGTAAAGACTGTTTCCAAGTGAAACGCATTGAGAAGAAAATTAGAAAAGCATGAATTGTATAATGCTTGCTCTTAAACAATTTTGAAAATCACTTCGATAATTATTATTATAAGGAATATGTACAATAATACAAAATATCATATACATACGTCTATAAGGTATAGAAGTAAAGAGTAATTATTATTCAATGATAATTGCGGCAATCAGGCTGTCCTTTATTGAGTGCCATTCGCGGAATAAGCATATTTGGTAAGTAAAGTAATCCCACCCCCCGCCCCCACCCCCCACGCAGGGTTTGACACCGTATGGCTATAGTTTTATTTTATGGCCTAATGAATAAGGCATAGTACTTTGGCAGAAAATTATCTATATGAATAAGTTGGAAAAAGTTGAGCTTATTTTTTAAAAATTTTAAAGAAATAAGTCGAAGCATCGCGTACTTCTGAACTAAAATTTCTTATCAACAGTGAATTTTCGTGAGAAATTTTTAATAAAATGTCTTTAAACTTTCTTAAAATTGCTAACTTTCATGCACAATTTTAGTACAATAGTTTTCTTAGGAAATGCCAAAAAAAATGCACTAAAGTGATCGTTTTAATGCTGAAAATTTTCTAATAATGCGTTTATTTCAAGTTTAACGAATTATCAATTTGATGAAGAATTATTATACTTTTATTGATTTTAGATTTCACACATTTTTGCATTTCCAAACCGCAATTTAATATATATATTCAATATTTATGTCGTTTACATTTAAGAAAATTTCAAGCAAACAATGTGCAACTTGTGCCACTGTCTAAGATCGTAAAGGTAAAGATTTTCGATGGAATTGATTTGTTTAAGCGCATATCGATCGCCGTGGGCTTTCAGTTCCGTGTGGGAAGTCTTACCAATCGGTGCGGTGTGATTGCGTGATTTGTGAATGCGCAGCGGTGAACCGATGATCGCTGGATTCGAGTACAAACCGACGGCAATTGGCGATCTGCGAGTGTACAAGAAAATATATTTCAATGAAATAAATTGCAGTTATTTTGCAGTGTTTTATAATTGAAATAAGAAATTTGTTGATTATTTGTGACGAGCTACAGGAGCACGCTTCAACTAGGATGCACTGGCTCAAAGCAGCATTGTATGTAAAGTGAAATGATATCCAAGCAGGACCCGAAAATGGGTGTGCTCGAAAAAGGCGTTCTCTCGCGCAAGCAGCCGCATCAAACGTCTGAAAATGTGCCCGCCGACTGCGATGCCTGCCACAGTGAGTCTGCAGCGAATATGCAAACAGTTGCCGCGAGTCCTTTACAACGCAACGATGATAATGCGCAGTCTTCACAGATAGCGGATACGCTCGAAAAGCAGACAAAAGTGCAGTTGAGTTTTAGTGTAGATCGTCTGTTGAGCAAGGAGCGCACTGCGTCGTCGGTTGTCAGTGCCGCTGTGCGTGCCAAAGAGAAGTGCGCGGATAAGTGCTGTGAAAATGTGTACTCCTGCTGCTCCTACTTCAGTTGCCTCGTCGGCAGTCAGCATGAAATACATCAACGGCAGCGCATGAGCCTCGCCCAACCATACCAAAGTACTAGCCTACAAGGCGAGAATCTCAGCAAAGTGTATCACGATGCGGCGCACGCATCCTTTCAGGACTTCAAGGCTGTGGTGCGGCCAATGCCGATTCGCGCGCTAGGAAATAGCTGTGAAGGTAGTGCATTTCACAAAATATTATCTACGTTCTGCATTAAGTAGTATATACATACATACTACTTTATAGGTCCTTTCTTTAACTTTCTTTAAATTCAAATTGCGCTCACTGTATATGAAGTTATGCTATTTAAATTCAATTAATGGCATCTGAAATTGATTACTCACTTTCTGAATTTCAATTAGTAATTCTGAATACAATTAACACTCTCTGAATTAAAATTTTTGCCTCCGAAATTCAATTAATGGCATCTGAAATCGAATTTCAAATTCTGAAATTGAATTCACGCTCGCTAAATATTAAGTAATGTTACTGCTACTGAATTTAGGGTTATGCGTCTGAAATTTAATTGACGTTTTCTGAAATTGAACTGCAAAATGTGTAGACGCTGCAAAAAAATATAATCTAGAAATGTTTCTTGATAGCTTCTTTAGTTACTTCAGACGAAATTACAAATAATATTCCAGCTTTGCAAGTCAATATGCTTCAATTAGTTGAATTAAGATAGCGGATATATTCAGATAATTTATAATTGCTATAATTGATAGCAGCAGCGGCATTTTATTTTCGAACTAAATTTCTCCCTTGCAAGCAATCACAATTTTTTAATAAAATTACAAAATGGCTGAAATCATCATATCATCTACGATTGAGTTTATCGGTTTATTGCCGAATGAAGTGCAATTTGAATACTTGCTCAGGCTGCAATTTTCACGGTACTTCACGCAGCGTGAAGCGTGCAACATGTCGCTGTCAGTTGAGCACGCTTTGATCAATGATCGCAGTTTATGCCCATGGAAGAAACACTTTCATCTGCTGCTGTTGTCAGCAATTCGCCTGAACGAAGCGGAGCAAATTGAAATAAGCTCGCAGCCCGAATTATTAGTTAATCTGTGGCCATATTGCGTGCAGGCGTCCCCCTTGCAACAGTTGGCAATTGTTGCTCACAATAGAACATATTTTACAAATTTCCAATTTCCATTTCGATTCTTTTGCGCTGTCAGCGCCGACGACTTCAAAGAGTTACAGACAAATGGTTGCACTTGCTTCCAAAGGACTGACGAATCGTGTCTGTTTTTGTAGCAGTGCAATACAGAATGTAGCAAATAATCGACGGCATTTGTTTACTATCCAAAATAAACAATCTTTCAATGAGACACGGCGTATTCCCACACAGCTTCTTGAGCACTTCCTGCTTAAGGCTGTTGGCCTTTTCAGCATTCCACCGAAAGGAAAGAACGTTTCACTTGCTTTAAATTGTTGCAACAATATAAACTTCTGAAATTATTGGAATTAGTTATGAGCAATTAGCAATATGAATTTTTTCCGCGTGAGTGTTGACGTCATTATATTTATGTGTGGTTTTTGCGAAAATTTTAAGGTACAACAATTTTTACCTTTCAAAAGTTTCGTTTTGCCTTTATAAAATCAGATAAACTGCTCGAGCTTGTTATGGACAATTTTTATAAATTTAACTGATCACGGCTTTCGAATTCATTTTCAGCCATTACAATTGTGCCTAATGATGACACGATTTAACTTTAATATCAATCGATTATTTTTTTTCGGTAAACCATTTAATTCCATCATATTTGCCCTTTCGAATAATCGTCAAATTAAGCGATTAATTCCAAAAATAATAGAAAGAAATCAGTAATCAATTACCTGGAAAAAGCAGAACACTCGCGTAGGTAGATGGTAGCGGCATCCGCGTCCGCAAGACATTTCTGTCGTCGGTCAGACCCATCACACTCAAGTGCTTAGCACAGGAGGAGTGACCGATCAGGACACCAGCTTGAAGTCTACAGCCCTTACGATTAAGGGACCTTAGCAATGAAGATTTTCTTTTGTCAACGGTTGGAAGCAGGAGCTTTGTCTGCCTATATAGAGCTTTACCGATCGGTACACCTAAGACCCTGTTGAGAAGCAACCAGGCGTTGATAAACGTTTTAACTGTGGATGATGGCACGCCAAAAGCAGGCTGCGCTACCAAAAAGTGGTTCACATTATAAATGCAAATTAACTGTACAAAAGGCAAAAAAATGAAAAAAAATCATATTTCGTATTGTCGCAAATATTTGTATAAAATATTTTCTTCTTACTTTTGGTTAAAAAAGACCTTTTCAATGATAATCTGGCATACTATATTAAGAGCTAATTGTGTGAGAGCGTGTGTGTATGTGTGTATTGTATAAAAACGCTGAAAAATTTATTGATAATTTCAAATAAATATTTATGTTTACATTTCGATATTTTTTAATACAATCACAAAATAAAAATCTTCACGAAAAGCAAAACATTCAACGAAAAGAAATCGTAGGCAAACGAATAATGTACAATGTACTGGCGAGACGGTTGGGCGGGCGGGCAGGCGGTCCGAAATATGTGTGGCTGCTGTGGCGCAAGGGGCGGCCTCCATGTATGCACGAGCGCGGAAGCGGAAAATCATCGCTTAATGAGGCTCATTAAGGCATCTCCGCTCAGTGCGCGTTGCTGGATGCATGTTAAGTGCTCCCACACAGGCACACACACGCACACACACATTATCAAATGCAAATCTAAATTCCAACGCTGTGAGCGCGCCAAATAAATCCTTCTGCGCAGCGGCAGCTCTTCTGATTATCTCTATCTGCATTCGTAAACCATGTTCATACAAGTATCTATGTATGTGTGTATCTGCAATTGCCCAGAAGGAAAATGATGGCCAATGCATAAAATTGATGAATTAGATGCATTTATGTTGTTTATTTTACGCCTTTCAATTAATATCAATGTTGTTCAAAATATTTTTTAAAGAAATCAAACTTTTTATATTGCAAATTTTACTTTACCCATGGACATTTTATTTAACTTATAAAAATTTTACTTTTTTCGTTAGAATATTTAATTTTTCATATGGAAATTTTACTTCTTCAGATGGAAATTTTAGTTTTTCTATAATAATTTTACTTTTACATAGGAGAATTTTACCTTTTCTCATACAAATTTTACATTTTTATGGGGAAATTTTAATTTTTCATACGCAAATTTTACTTTTTCATATGGAAATTTGACTTTTTCTATAATAATTTTACTTTTTCATTGAAGAATTTTAGCTTTTCTCATACAAATTCTACTTTTTTATAGGGAAATTTAAATTTTTCATACTTTTTTATGTGTAATTTTTCGATAAAAAGTTTACTTTTTCAAAGAAATAATTTAATTTATCATATGGAAATTTGACATTTTGTACGAAAATTATACTTTTCCTATTAAAATTTGACTTTTTCATATGAAAATCTGGCATTTTTCTTTGAAAATTTTCCATTTCAAAGAATGAAACTTAAATTTTTTATATATTATTGAACGTTATTCGATGAGAAAGTATTTATTTCTACTATGCTTTTTTAAGCGTAGTGTAGAGAATTCGACGCAACACTGTTTACCACTTCGCTTCCAATTTGCTACCTTTTTTTATTCTGGAGGACTTTATAATTTCTTCAGCTACTGCGCTGCGCGAGTGGCTGTGTGTGTGTGTGTGTGTCTTACTGCTGCGGTTGATGTGTGTGTGTGTGTGTGTGTGTGGTTCATGTCCGCCTTTATTGGCTTTTATTTATTTCGCTTGTTTGCTTGGCGGGCGGCGCGGCGCGGGTTCAGCGCAATTATTGCAATAAACTTGTTCGGCGGCCGCTGAGCGGCATGTGGCTAAATATTTTCGCTGCGTTTACATGCACCTTTATGCATGTGTGTGTGTGTGAGAAAAAGTGCTACTTTTATTTACTTCAGCAACTGAAGTGGCATTTTGTGAGAAAACAAAAGCAACAAGCAATTGACTGCGGCGGAAATAAATAAAGCGCGCCGACCGCCAATCGACAATACGGCAGCAGCAGCCGCAGCGGCAACCCGGCAACCCGCTTATGCAGCTGCAATTGACTGCGATCGAATGAGCTCATTTCGCGCCCGCCACACATTCAGCTGCAGCGGCCGATAGACTTGGTCGCTGCCGCGAGCATTTGGTTTCTGTTATCCGCCACCGGCTTGTTATAATGACTGCCGATGCGCCTCTTCACACCTCAGCCGCGCGGCCCGCGTAAACAATGCCAAACAGCCAGCAGCCAGCAGCCAGCAGCCTCGCGTCTTAATTACCGTGTTTCAATTCTTTTCTAAACAACACGCCTTGCCGCCGCGCCCCCTGCGCAACGCGTCGAAGGCTTGAACTGCTGCCTCCCGTTCTTTGCGGGATTATTGCTTTGGCATTTCAATATTGAAATAATTGTGCTTGTATTGCACTTGTTGGTTTCTTAACAAACTTATGTTGTTGACTTTATTGTTGTTGCATGTTGTTTGGTTAAATATGCTGGCGCACAGTGTGAAGTCATTGCTTCCGCATTTTTATCATGTTCGTGTGCGATATTAGAAATTTTTCTAAATTATTTGATACCGCGCTGAATCATGGGCCAAAAGTGCATCGGAAATCTTTGCAATTGGTTGGTCATTCCTTGCACAATTTTATAAAACATTGACGTTAATGTAAGAGCGCCCATGTACGAAATCCCTTTCGATAACGAAATTGAATCTTATCTTAATCTTGAATCTTGAAAAGCTCTCCTGCATTTCTACCGGATTTCTACATTTGAAAGGTAATAAAATCCGTAGTCAAGGAAACTTTCAAAACTGCCATTGCATAAAATGTTAAGATGAGATTGTGATATCTAGTATTCGAGACAGCGCAGCCTAAACGGCATCTTGTGATGGTTCTAGATGAATTTACAGATCCCAATGGATATATAGCTTCAAAATTTATGAGGCAATTAACCTCGCTGATCTTTACGCAACTTCAAGCGAATACTTGTTGATCTATTTTAACTAGGTAATGAAGGGGCATCAGTGGCTCAGTTTACGTGTGCAACGTCTCTGATGCGAGAGGTCACTGATTCTATGCCCAATAAACACATACAAAAATTTTTAGTTGGCACAATGGCCCGTGTAACCGAGGCTTAGGCCTTAAGCGCTGGTTAGAAATTGCGTATCGTATTTAATCGTATCGTAAATGTCTGAGAGAGACCTATTTCTATGAGAATTTCTGCGTTACGATCCGAATAAATACGTCAAAAGCGAACGCATGTATAGAGCTCGGGTAAAACAGGTTTTGTCTGCGATACGAATAAATACGATTCGTCATCATTAACTGAGCTATTACACTTTCTCCAATTAAGTTGTTTGTGCTCCTACTATTTTAGCACAAGTTCACGGGACCTACAATAAAGATGTATGCGAAAGGAATTGAGAAACTTTTTTTTTCCCAAGAATACCCGTTGAGTTATCAATAGAAAAAATTGGAGACATATCACAGGCTCTCATATATTCATTTCTCTGGCAGGACTCCATAAACATCTGGGCCCACTTTTTTTCTATCTTGAAGCCATCAGCAGCATCATACAGGAGACCTGTGAATTACTGTGAACAAAAACTTTTTCTTCGTCGATTCCGTTTTTGTAATTTCGATGTCAAAAATGCACGCTTCTCTGGAAGGCCAACTGTCAAAAATGTCTAAAATATCATACAAATTTAGTGAGTCTGACTGAGTTCGAATCGGAACATTCTAACTATGCCTAGTAAAGCCTAAAACAATTAGGGTATTCACAGTTTCCTTTTAAATTTCCCATCTGGCAACTTTGGCACGATAGTAAAATAAAATTCGGAGCGCTCCTGTTTCGTGGACCATTCTTAATTTGCCGCAATCGCATTACAAGTGTTTTCTAAAGCTATTATTAAGGATTTATTACTCTCGCAACAAGCAATATTCCATCAAAATGGAAGTAGTGTGTGATTATTCTCTGAGAATTCAATAAAATTTGCTTAATATCTGTTTGCATTTTAGCGGATAAACCAGCTGATGAGAGATGCCAGCTTATCACGAAAGAAAAACACGTTCCAATGCATGGCAATTTTTCCAACTAGTGGCATTTCTTGTTTGCGTGTAAAGCAACAACAACAAATTTTGCCAGATGGCAGTGGTTTTAATTTAGCAGGCGGCAAGGAAAGCACACTCGATAACACGAAACTGTGAATACCCTAAATGGATTTATTTTTACTACACCTAATATAACTAAATTTACCGAGCACTGGCTATAGCGTAACTTATAAGCGTATGCTATATATTTGCCGATGCCCATCAACGCACTCAAGTTTATTTTTTATATAATTGTTCTGATGCAATCAAAATCAAATAACTTTCCAACATTTTCTTTTGATGGACATTTCCTAGCGCTGTGGGCCCGTTAGCCTGAGTAAATATTTTTATTCGAAAGCAATCCATATCGAATGCGTCGTAAATTGTGCCATATATTCCCGTTGAGCGGGCCATAAACAAGCGCCTTTCAATCAAATGCTGCCTGCCTTCGCTTTAAATTGTTTCAATTTCCAACATTATGCTAAATTGTTTCACAGTCATTAACCAAAATTATTACCCAAATATCGCAGCGATTTCGTGCTGGCAAAGCCACAGCCAAAGCAAATCAATTACCTTCGATGTTTACATTCCGGCGCAGATGATTGCGAGTGAGAAAGCTGCCTGCTCACAAATCGAGCCGGTCGAGTAATTAATTGTTCCGATTGAAAGAATAATAAATACGGCGCGGCGAGAGCAGCGAGCAGTGAGCAGCGAGCGAGTGCGCCAGTGATGAGAATCATCACTGATGTATGAGGCGCCGCTCGTGCACTGATAAGCGTTTTCATCTTGACCCATCAGCGCCACACCAGCACATCAAGGCATCATTAAATGCCGCAGCCATCATGTGTGTGTGTGTGTGTGTGTATGTGTGTGCAGCAACCAGGTCAGTATTTACATAGGAACTTGCCAGGGCGGGCACCTGCGGTGTCGAAGATGTTTTCCAAATTATTCAATGGGCCAACATTTTTGGCATCATTTACGTTCGCTTTTCCAAATAAATGCGCCATTCCGCGCCGCCTGGCGTTTGCTGCCATGAGCGGCTCTGCGCTGGCTGATGTGCATATGGCAGCGCTGTGATTGATGGCATCCATCGCATGGCACATCATAAAACCAATAACGCCAGCGTCCTGCGCAAATATTTACGAACAAATTGTGGCCACTTTGGTACTTTGGTAGGCAATATTGTGGCTTTAATGCTCCTGCCGCGCAGTGGCTGCTCTGCTGCTGTTTTTTTTTCCATTTTGTTGGCAACGCATTTTTCAATTGATTAAGATGAATGTGCGGGTACTTTAGCTCGCGTGGACTCGCTCATATAGTACATTGTAAGTTTTGTTTAAATATTTAATGGCCAACTGGGCAACGTGCTGGCAAAATGATTGCTCATTAATAGTTAAACCGATGCACGTTTAGCATAGGGAGAAGTAATCATTTAACTTACGCAGTCTGGCACGTCGTCTGCCCTTTTGAACGCTATTAAACAAGCGACGCCTGACAGACGATTGAAAACGCTATTAGTCTTAAACTATTTAGTATTTGTGTTTCTAGTAAAAGGATTGGCAGATCTCCGCTAGTTAAGTACAGCTAGCTTAGGCTATGCTGGCAGCCACATGCACACATAGGCCAAAAAAGCTTTAGCTATTTGTTGATATTTATTATTATTATTATTATTGAAATTTCGGTGTACACTAAGACTTAGTCTTTTTTAATATTTCAATGGAGTTTAAACATGTGATTTACAAAAAAATGTGACTTAAAGCTAACATTCACTTAGAAATAACATTGAAACAATAACAGTGACAACATTAAATTAATATAATATTTTAATATCATATTTAAGTGCAAGGAGTGACATTAATAACTTAAAATATATAAGATTTAAACTAATTATTGATCGAAGAAATTAGGATCGGCATATGAGTTTTATTTTTGAACGTATGAGTGACGATTGTAAATAATAAAAAGTAAATGATTTTTATATTTGATGCAAAAAATTACGATCAGTTCACTTTAGTGCTGTCAAATATTTACTTTGATCGAAAAAATAATGATCAATATTTGATTTTTATTATTGCACGAAAAAAATGATAGGTAATAATGCATAATGTTTATTGCCAAACGAAAGAAAACGATACATATTGATTCTCTATATAGAAAAAAGCAAAAACGATCAGACTTTTATTTTTATTATTGTAGAGAAAATTTGCGATCAATGTTTGTTATTTTATGCTGGATCGAAAAATAGCGATCAATAATTGATTTATGTTTCCAATCGAAAAAATAGCTAATCATTTACCAATATTTACTTTTGAAATTAACGATCAATCAGTGATTTTTATTTTGGTTGAATAAATAAGGATCAATGCTTGATTTTTATTATTGAACGAAAATAATATAATAGCGGTCAGTGTTTAGTTTCTTATTTTCGTTCGATAAAGCGATCAATGACTGAATCTTTCTTTTCGATCGGAAAGATAAAGATCAATGAAGATCAGTTTTGGCGTATTCAGTTTCGTGCATTGCCTTGGAAAGGGTTAAAGAAATATCATTACATTTTTAATAGCTAAAAGATTTTTATTTGTCGCAATCAAAACTAAAGTGGAAGTAAGATAAACTTAAGAATGGAGCCATCGATATTTGGCCAACTCTTACAATTGAGAACACGATTTGAGTGAAGAGTATTCAGCTTTTCTCTTATAAGTTTTTCTAATATTTCCAAATACTTTTGAAGCGGATATCACGCAACAATTTGCTATAAATATGAAAAATCCGCTGAAAACTCGCAGCTGCTTAAAATGCCCACTAAATGGCTTTGCATTCTTTGTACGCTTTCATTGCAGTGCCACTCTGCGCGCCATTCACATCAACGGCATCGCTGATAAGATTTCATCAGCAACAAAAACAAACACACGCGAGTCTGACACTCTCGCCGCTGCTGGCGCCACTGGGCGGCCTGAAAGCGCTGCAGATCAATCAGCACGCCAGCCAACACTTCCGACAGCCTTCGCCGCCGAGTCGCTTGCAGGCGAAAGCTCACGCCCTTGCAGACATTCCCACAACAGGCGCAAGCTTGCACATACAACAACAACACCAACAACAAACAACACAGTTGGCGCTGGCGGTTAGCAGCGGCAACTCTGGCAACAGCAGCAGCAATGTGAGCAGCGGCAAGCGGAAGCGCTCCTGGTCGCGCGCTGTGTTCAGCAATCTGCAGCGCAAGGGTTTGGAAATACAATTCCAGCAGCAAAAGTACATTACCAAACCCGACCGACGCAAGCTGGCGGCTCGCCTGAATCTCACCGATGCGCAGGTGAGTGCTTTGAGCTTTGCTGCAGCTGTGACCAACATAACGGGCGCTTGGCTTGTTTGCAGGTTAAGGTTTGGTTCCAGAATCGACGCATGAAGTGGCGCCACACACGCGAGAATCTGAAGAGCGGCCAGGAGAAGCAAGTGCCCACGCCGGACAGCCAAGAGCTGCTGCCCGGCAGCACAAGCAACCAAAAAGCGCTGATGAAAGCGGAGCAGCAGCCCGAAATGGAATACTCAACGGACAGCTCGTGCAGCTTGGAGCTGAGCGAGAACGACGATGAAGACGAAATCGATGTGGTGCAATAGCGCAGAGTACATGTTTCAAATTTTGGGCCGCAGCGACGAATTATGCAATCTGTAAATGAAATGCAATGTCTTTAACAACATTTTGATGAAAATATCAAGTGCTCACAGAATTGTGCAAAATTGTAGCAAGTCGAGTTTTTATATACACCTGCCTACACACACACACACATACATATACAAATTATTTATTATTCATGTTTTAGCATAAGACGAAAGTTGAAGATTAAAACAAGAGCTACTCCAAGGTGGCAATCTGTGTTTATTTCTACTTACTTGCATTTTTAGTTAGTCAGCATGGCTCGTTTTAGTTGAGAGTTCCAAGTAGAAGCCGTTCTCTTGCCTAAAATTACTTTTCTAGCACATCTTTTGTCATGGCATATACAAGCTTTACAGCCCTATTCCGAACTAACAATCACTATTGAATTTCACATAAATCATTTTTCTTCATACAAAAAAGTATCGATCATTTGTATAAAATATTGAATTGTGACTTCTGCGACTCTCGCTAGAATAGGTCTGCTAATATCAATTAAAAAGTTCGATATTGACAGATTCGTGGAAAATACAGGCTGCGATATATGCAATCAGTTCATTATCAGGTCTAGTAAAAGCAAATCCATTATTTGCACAAAATATGGATTTAGTAATTTGTATCTCGCGTTGTATTAGAGCGATCGGGTTAGGCTGCATGGCGTTAGAAAGATTAGATCTTGTACTAAAAAAACTTTCCAAATAGTTTAGTGATTGCTTGACTCAGTTTTGTTTGAGCACGCGTCATGGATGGACACCAGCAAAGAGAAAACTCAAGCCAGGTTGAAAAGGGTGAAAATGTGAATAGTTTCAAGGTCCCGATACTAGAACAGGCAATCACGCGCAATTTTGATTTAGATAATTTTGATTTTAAAAAAACTGCACTCTGCTCTGGAAGGCCCATTGTCGAAAATGTCGATAAAAGCACTGTTTCGATTACCTAGGAGGACCTACATAAATCGGATCATTCTAACTATGCTAAATAAAGCCTTAAATTGCATGCAAAAATAATGGATTTCTTTTAGCTGCACCTAATATTTTAATTCATAGGAAGTAACATCAATTGCAGGAATATATCTAAGAGTGACTTCTGTGACTCTTCCAGCAGCTCAATCAAAAATTTCTATATCGATGGATGTGTGGAATATGCTGTTGTGCGTATATATAAATTAAATAAATTACGATATGCGCAATTGGGGTAGCATAAGTCATTAATGCCGGCTATAATTTGAAATGCTCGAAACGCCTTACAAAAAAATTTTGAGTAGAATTTGTAGTGTAGATAAAAAGTACTTTGAGTACTCGGAAATAACTGCCAAAGCAATATAATAATACAGAATTAAGTGCTACAATTCCACTCAATTAAATTATGCAATTGAATATCTTGAATGAAGAAGAGAGCGGCGCAACTGCGCAACTGGCGGACTACGGCCACATGCGCACGCCGAAATGTGTGTCGCTTAATTAAGGAAATTCCGCAATGGTCAGCGAAACTCGATGCGCGTAAATAAAAAGCGTTGAAAACCTTCTAATCTGTCGATAAAGCCGACACAGACAACAACTGACAACAACAACAACAATAACAACAATCAGCGTGAAAATTATACGCTCGACATTGAAATTCAGTTGGCTGCAAATTGTGGCAGAGTGTGGACGCTACCTTTTGCTGCGGCAGCTTGAGGCGCTAATGTAGGCTATACAATTTACACAAATATATATAGCATATATATTATATAGTATATATATTCTATACGCAAAGACACTTTAAAAGCTTCTAAGAGCAGCATGGGTAACGTGCAATCGCGTCAGCTGGACGGCGACGGCGTGCTGACGGCTCCCATGCAACGCCGAGCAAGTAAGCATTTCCAGTGATGATTTGTTTGTGTGCATGCTGACAACAACAAAATTGCAGGCGCCTCTTGGAACTTTCGTTATGCATCGACACGCCGACGGGAGCATGCCACAATGATGGTGCACAATGAGCGGCTTAACGTATCGGACTGGCTGGATCTGCTCGACTTGCAGCAGTACGAAGGTGTGTACTCAGCGGCATCTGTCAGTTCCATCTATTACTAACACATGCACGCGCTTAGCTAATTTGCAAATGTACAATCGCATCGAAGACATCCTGGAGCTGAGTGACACTGATTTGCAGCAGAAGGGCATACGCGATGCCGCTCATCGCAGCAAAATGCTGGACAGTCTGGTGGGCGTGCAGGCCAAGCGCCGTCAGTCCATGAATATCGAAGGTGAAGCTGCTCTTTACGAGCTTTTGTTAACTTCAGCTGCATATAACAGGGAGCTTTAAATTTTTGTAGTGTCTACGCTGCCACGCGCTCTGCCCAAACGCAAGATCTCGCTGCCACCCATCTATCTGTCGGATGCAAGTGATCTCTTCAAGCCGCCAGCACTGCAGAAAAGTGCGCAGAAAAGGCACTCGCTAGCCGTTCCAAGAAGTGGCAGAGAGCAGCGCAGCAATTTGTGCGATGAAACAGAGAGCATGTGAGTGATCATTTAATCCTTTTTTCTTAACTTTTCCTGTTCGAGTTTGAATTTTCATAACTTCTTCAATTTATGTTAGCATATTTTATAAGTAGCAAGCTCTAAATTTATTTCGAAATCAGCTCTCAAAGTTGTGTCAATAATTCTCGCATAACATGCCGGCATATTACCAAAATTTTTATTATAAAAACAAAATTGGCCCCTATGATTGGGACATTTAATTATAATGCACTTTAACTTGTGATATTAGAGCTAATGGAATATACTTGCTTCGTTTCGATTAACATGCTCGCCTATAGCATATCCTCGCTATTGATAAATAACAGCTTACAGAGTAAACAGATTTCTGTGAATGGCCGAAAAAAGTAACTACAGTTTTTGAGCTTATCAGCTTTGCGATAGGCAAATTAATTAGCTGATAAGTAGTCTTTATAGAATTGTTTATTGCCATTTTTTTAAACGTGTTCATATCAGTTGTTGAAAATAATTGAATAATAGCAAAAATAAACGATATCTGAGCTACTATTTGCATATATAAATTTTTATGCTATTGACAAAAAGAAGAAATTTCTGTGTTTATTGTGAGCTTCTTTGTAACATGCGTTTTTTAGCTTGTTTAAATAGATTTAACTAAAGGCTCGTATCAATTAACTAAAATGTTCAAATGTTAACTAAAATGTTCAACTCCAAACGAAGAGAGATTTAAGATTTAATTTGCATAATCTTGAGCTAGTCTACTATTATTAATAGTTCGCTAGTGTTATTTCTACAGATTCAGCGATTCAGCTGTCAGAAATTCAATAACAGTGTGACTATTCAATCAAACACGTTTTTCTTTTATTAACATAGTAAGATGCCGCAGCTGTTAAGTTGCCAGTTACCGCTGTTAGCGAAGTGAATGTTAATTTAACAGTTTCGTCTATTGGTTGGGATTTAACAGCGAAGCCTCTTGAACTAATCTGGTTCTAGGCAGAAAGAAGTAGGTAGAGGAGATTTTGCATTAAACTTTCAAGCGATAAACTGCGCATAATATAATAATAATAATAAATTATTGTTTCGTTGATATTTCAGCATTTTTTCTCTCGGTATGTTCAGCACTTGAATTCGACAATTAGCAATTGAGCTATAGTTGAAGGGGCCTAACATTTGTATAACAAAAGTTGTAGTAGCTGATTTTCTCAAGCAATTTTCAAACAACATAGAGCAACAAAATAAAGGAACTTATTTCTGTAAAATATTACATGCATAGTGGCATTAGTTAGGGGTAAACTTTATCGACCTTTACCAATGCGAGCATACTCTTTACATAGAACAATTTTATAGGAAAGAGAAATACGCGTCGTAATTTTTGAATTCCAATTTTGAAATTCAGCAAGAACCCGCAGAAACGAACTTGAACACAACCAACTTAGAAGCAGGACTTGCAAGGAAGAACTCAGCGCATGCGTGAGAATATTTGGCAATCGCCAGCAAAACAGAAGGGGGTTGAATGTAAGACAGAGCGCCGCACTCACAGGATGCAAGCATTTGCCCTGTGATAGGGGAGTATTTTGCGATTACTACGAGGCGTATTGTTAGAAGGAAAATGCGCGTTGAAGAGCGTGCAGCGCGAGGACGGATTCTGTTGCACACGCTGACCGCAAAGAGTGGCTACAATTTTACAATTTTGGGCAGGGCCTAATCAGCTAAAGAAATTATTGGTGTGGAATTTTCCAAATTAAAAGCAAAGCAAAAGTGTAGATTTTCATAAATTTCAACAACAAATGTTAATAGCATTTTAAAGATTATAAAATTGCGTAAAAAGTGAAACAAAAAACTTAAATAAAAAGTAAGTGCAAGTACTACTTTTTCTTTGAAATATTTGTGTAGATAAGCAAGCAGCTTTAAAAAAAGTGCGCACAATTTTATATCAAATCAAATGGAACGACTTTATTCTATCAATAGTGTAATAAAGAAATTCAAATAATGATACAGCAAAAAGGTCTGTGCATATCTTAAACTTTACATATACAAACGAGCGCTGCTGCTAAAAGAAGGGGTGGCTTAAAAGTTGCTACAGAAAGGGTGCCTTTTTTTACATGTGACGATTACATATTTTGTAGCAAAAAGAGGCTTGAAAATATTTTTTACAAATTTTAAATTTTTTCCTAAAATGTGCAACAACTATTTGCAGCTATGAAGAAATAGATACACCCGCAAGTGTTTCGAAGGAGCAGCGAAATTGTAACTGTGCGCGTGCAACGAACATGGAGAACGGCTCCACGCCCAGCGGCAGCGCAGCGCCAGCCCTGCCTGCCGGCAATGCGCCAAGTAGTGAGCAACAACAAGAGGCACTCGCGCTGAAGAAGGCACTCGAATGGGAGCTCAATCTGGACTCGCGCGACTTGAGATCGCACGCCTGGTATCATGGGCCGCTGCCGCGCCAACGCGCCGAGGAGATTGTGCAGCGCGAGGGCGATTTCCTGATAAGGGACTGTGCCTCGCAGCCGGATAATTACGTGCTCACCTGTCGCACGAAGACTGCGGTGCTGCATTTCGTTATCAGCAAGGTGAGTGTGGCAGCAGCAGCTAGTGGCGTAGGGAGCTGTAGTCTGTGTCTGTTATGTTTCAATGACATGCCATGCAAATGGGCTGGGCTTTAGGCAAATGAGAGTTGGCCATGTGGAATTATTGGTCTGGAAGTCTTTTGCCATCTCGAGCATTGATTCTTATCCTTGAGCATGCTCTTCAATTTTCATAATGAAAAGAATTCTAGCTCATGCAGAATTGGAGTGCCAGGATAAAGCCAAAGCATAGCAAAATGCCTTTAATTGGCAGTGAACCCTTTGGTGGTGTGGCAAAGTGCACTTCGTAGATGAAGTGAGATAAAATGAAGGAGCAAAAAATGTTGTTTCGATATTCCATGGGCGGGGAAAAATCAAAGCGTGCTTGATTAAAAGTTCTTTAGGCTCAAACGAAGGAAAACCAAAACAAAATCTGTTCGATTCGATGTCTTCAAATCGCATCCCCGCTCCAAAAACAATTTTCTTAAATTATAGAAATCCATGAAAAATCCAAGCATACTTGATTGACTAAAAGTTCGTTGGGCGCAGACGATAGGAACCCAAATAAAAGATTCGATGTCTTCAAACATTATTCCTGCTCCAAAATTTTGCTGCAATACAAGCTTAAACTGACTGACTTAACTATTAACTGGCAAATATTTCGTTTCATTTCGAATTAACAATTTGTTATAGTTCTATATAGTAGTTTATATGTACATACATACATATATAAAGCCATAAATTCTTCAAGCTCTTTTTAATAAGTTATGCTATAGCAATTTTTTTTGACAGTTTTCTTAAATTAGCTTAAACAAAACTCTCAATAATAAACGCTTTTTTTAACAACATAATAATTCCTTTGCCATGTGAGTCGGCAACGCTGAACTTCTGCTCTGGGCATAAGCCTGAAACTATGCAATCATTTTTTTAAGTTTTAAAATGTTAACTACTGCGTCATGTTTGATGTCACTTAATATAGTTACTATATACTTTTGTATATAACTTATTTACAGATTTTGATACAACCGGAAACCGTATACGAGCGCGTGCAATACCAGTTCGAGGAGGATGCATTCGATGCCATACCCGATCTCATCACATTCTACGTCGGCTCTGGTAAGTTGTTCGCTTTAACCTTGCCAAATATTTGCCAACTAAAAGTCTGCTACTTTCCACTATTATATAGGTAAAGCCATTTCCGCAGCGTCTGGCGCACTCATACAGTATCCTTGCAATCGCACATATCCGCTCTCCTTCTATGGGCACAAAATTGTGGGCAATCAGCTGCACACGCAAATGCTGGCGGGCCTGTGGGGTTCCATGAATCCGCTCAACTCGCCGCTGAGCAGCGCGGGCGGCGGCTTTCCGTTCGGCAGCGGCGAACAACAGACGCCTAGTCCGATGTCTTCACCGCCGCGCAGCAAGCGTGACACGCCGCCACGTTTGCCCTCAAAGAAGCAACGCTCCCAGAGCCTGACACCAGCACAGGCCATTGTCGTGTCCAATATGCGAAACGCGGAGGCAGGCTGCAACGGCGATGGCGTCGCAGTGGACAGTGGCGACGACGAAAGCGACTGCGGCACGCTCGGCAATGGCTACCGCGAGGCTCGTCGCTTCAGCAACTTCGAGAAGTCCAGTTCCGGCAGCATTTGCGGCTCGCCGATGGAGCCCAGAATGCCGCTGCACTTGGAGCAGCTGGCGCACAAGCTGCACGGCAATGGCTGCCAGACGATTGCGCGCTGCACCGTCGGCGAAATGGTCGGCCATGCCAAATTCACCACGCACTCGCTGCCACGCCCCAACATCAACGGCTCGCGTGGCAGCGCGCCGCCGCGCATCTCGAATTTGGCGCGCAATTTCAGCAATGACTCGTCGGGCTTCAACACCAGCTTGGAAGGCAGGCAGATAGCAGAGCTGCCGGAGCAGCCGCCGAGTCCACCGCCGAAGCCCAATCGCCTGCCGACTTTGCCGCGCAAGGATGTTGCTGGCGCGGCGGCTATCGTATACCACACAAGTGGCTCGGACTCGGGCAATGGCTCCGGCGACTCCGCGCAGGGCTCGCTTCCGGGCGACAGCTGCGAATTTGCGGTGCATCGCGGCGTCATCATCAAGAATCCGCGCTTCATGAGCAACTCGGCCTCGTCGGCCACATTGAAGAGTCTGGCGGAGTTCGATGTGGCAGCGGCGGAGGAGCAGCTATTCACAATGGAACTGCCCGAGTTCAAGGCGGTAGGTGGCAGCACTATCTATTTCTAAACACTGCTCTATAATGCTTATAACTGCTTGGCAGATCTCTAAATTCGACTTCGAGAATTTCAACACGCTGTTGCTGCCGCTGATGGATAATCAGCCGTTAGATGGCGATGCGCTCAACACCTTCAAAATTATGTTGCTCGAAACTGGACCGAAAATAATAGCCGAGCATATAACCCGCACCGACATCGACTTGATCATTGCAGAGCTGCCGCAGCATGATGAAAGAAACGTGCTGGACTGCTGTGGCCTGGAGCTGCTGATGCTGCCACAGGGAAAGGTTTTTCGCGCGGATCTCATCGAACGCACGCAGTGCATAAAGCTGATGGTCGTCGTCACAATACTCACCTGTCAGACGGATCTGGATCGTGCCGAGCTGCTCAGCAAATGGATACAGATTGCTGTCGAGACGAAGACAGCGCTCGGAAATTTGTTTGGCTTCTGTGCCATTATGCTGGGACTATGCATGCAACAGGTGGGAGGGAGCAAGCGTATGCTACTGGACACTAACTTACTTATATATATGGCCACTACAACCTGCTGCAGATTCCAAGCTCACGCAGCAGGTCTCTCAAGTACAAACTACATATGACTCAAATGGGATTGGGTTGGCTCGAGAATCGCCCCGTTGATCATTAAAAGCTTTCAAGCACTTAGGAAGTGAAGACTGTTGTACTCGTTGATTCAGGGGAACGGTTACCAGTGCTGGGTTAAGGCAGGAAATAGAGTATAGTTATAGAGCAAGAGAATCCTACTCATTTTGAAACCTCTTCGCTTCTTTGACAAATCTCCAAAGTCCTTGAAGGCAAACAGAATAAGCATTGGCCACCCTCAGAGTATCAGAACCCCTCAAGCAACTTATGACTATTCACTGCGGATCTCTAGTTCCATATGGGATTTCAGAGTAATCAGAAAATGTTTAATGCCAATTCAATTCTTGCTATTTCAGATTCAAAAGCTGGACCAAACTTGGCACATTCTACGGCAGAAGTACACGGATAGCGCCTTCACCTTTGAGGCCAAATTACGACCAACTCTGATCAGCATGAACGAATGCTCCAATCCACAGGCGCCCAATACCACCGTGCCACATGTGTTGCTCTATGCGCTGCTGAAGGATCGATCTGTCATCGATATAATCAATATTGGCAATACGACAGAGAAATCATCGCTATATACCACGTGCATCACATCGTGGGAGAGTAAAGCTGACGATTTTGGCATGCTTATTAATTTTATGCACTTGGATTCGGCGCGTAGTTTTCTCAAAAGTCTGAGTCTGTATAGAAAGAATGCCAGAACAGTGCTGGAGGAATCCAATTCTCATTTGGATGAGTTGCTCTGCGATGCTTTTAGGTAACGTAATGATATACATGCATCTCAAAACTGAGAGCTAAGTTCACATAAAATTTATTTGAATGTGCTATTTTTATGCAGAACCGAATTCCACGTGAAATTCCTTTGGGGCAGCAAAGGAGCACTCGCCACACCGGAAGATCGTCATTCCAAGCTCGAAAAGGTGCTGGCGCTGATGGCTGACAAATTTTGCAGTGTAAATCAGCACACATCGGCCGCTTAGAATTTGTAAATATACAATACATATATACGATTTTTATACGAGATATGCACGCATATATATACGCATGTACGCACATATAGCAAGTGCATGCTTAAAATTAGTAGGAATACTAAATTAGTAAGAATACTCGTATACACACAGCAAAAATCAAAACTTACTTTAAATATTCCCAATGAAATAATTGCCACCAACAGAGAGTTACCAATTTTGTGCGTGCTTAATTGGCAAGGATCTGCCTTGATCTGCTCATAATAATATGCAAAAATAAAATTTCCCACACTGACTTATTCTAACTACAGTCACAAAAGATAGTGACAATTCTATATTTTTTTTACTTGTACAACAATTTATATTGAAGCATGCGCAAATCGGCGCAAAATCTTGCCGAAGGAACACAATTTAATTTTTATAAACCGTTTATTGCTAAACTACCTCAAAAAAAGTCAGTTTACAAGCATTCCATTACAGACTTCAAATGCTTTCTGTTACATGATTACAAACTACTTCCTACAAGTTAAACGAATTTTTAATTTATATTTTTTTAGCATAAAATATTATTAACTATCATAAAATTGCTGCTTTAATGCCATATATCGCTGAGTGTATTTAGAAAGTGCGCTGTTGCTTTATTAAAATTAATTTCTGGCTATTAAGTAGCATTTGTATATGTAAACGCTAGCTCTGTTCGTTTTATATTTTTGCCACCAAAATTTGTTTATACTATGTACTTTATTATTCTGCATACATACATACATATATATACGAGGTATGACTTAATTTTTCTAGAATGAAAGAAATTTACTTCTTTAATTAAGCCACTTTGTTATCTACTCTAGTTATAAAGCGCTTAATGCATACTAACGTTCATATACATACATATATGCTAATTATCGTAAGTAGCTATACTCATTGTCGCTCAGAATTAAAGCATTTATAGTAAAAAAAAATTTGTTATAAGCGTACACAAGCGATCAATATGCCACTCGGCGCAAAATTGGTAGAGAAGATTCAATATGAATAACCGCATACTTCGTCATTTACGTTCTCTGTTTCAACAGTTACGAACTTTTCTCGAAATACCCTCATCGAATGTTCTAAAAAAGTACTTGAAATATCGTAAACAATTCCATATAAAATATTTTAAACAAAATTTTGGTTTTTGCGCACTTCGTTTTCATTGGCAAGTTAAGTACGAAAAACGTTACTTTCTCGAATCGTAGTGATAGTTTTCTTCGAGTAGCCTGCAAAATCTATATCATTTCTGATATCGTAATCGACCTGTTTGACGAGTGGCATATGACCGCATTGTACTTTCATACTATATACTATCAGCATAATACTACTACTATCATAAAATAAAATATTATATACATACATATATGATATTATTGAAATAGATTGGACAATATTTTAATCAAATGCAAATCATTAATTTATACAATTTTGTAATAAAGAAAAAGTGCAGCTATAATAAAATTAATATATGAATGAATTAAAAAATGTCGTTTATTTTATCTACTCTACTATTTATTATTAATAATAATAAAGCGAGAAACTTCATCAAGGTAAGTATGCTTTAAAGAGTTGCCAGTTCATTGCCTGGAAGATTTTGAACATAAATCTTACGAATACATATAACTCTAACTCAATGCAAATAAATACACTCTAAACAGTTTTTGTTGAATGTTATGGCGATAATCTTTGGCAACACCTTACCAACACTCGCCTAAACAGTTTTAAACTTTTGTAATTTTTATTTCTACTCTTTACTATAATACTTTTACACAAATATCAATACGTATACGTGCATATCAATGCTACGTGCTTGCCTTGGCGCCTTCGGAATTTCAAAGAAAAGTTTGAATTATGTCTCTCTCAAATCGAAATTAACTATTGAATGTTTGCTTATCACAGTATAGTTTAAGCATTCAGATTAAATAACATTTCTTCATTGTTTAAGCATAGTTTAAAAATTCAAACTAAACATTTTTGTTTATGAACTTCACGCTTATCGGATAACAATATTTCCAATTGAGTTAATAAATAAAATAATCTGAAGGACGCTTCCAATTTGAAGCACTCGTTGGCGTTATCGATAAGCCGCACTCGATGACGCTGTGCTGCTCGAGTTGTTAACACGCTAAGGCACCCAAGCCTGCCACAGGTAAGTTAATGCGCCATCGAAATGCCGAGCACGCATTCAAAAGCCAGCAAATTAGAGGTCACACTAGCCTACCAAGTCAGTATTTAGTTAACTGCGTCGCTGGCTTTTTCGTTGCCGCTTGGGTAGGGAAGTGGGGAATATTTGTAGAATTAAAAATTCGAATATCGCTGTTGAAATTCCTTCCGCTCCGATAACAATTCCAAGCGCACAGCACGCGAGCGTAAACTTCGTTCCAGCCAGCTGAGCGCGTAGCCGGGCCAAGTGGCGACCAGCAGTCGAGTTCGCAACGCCGTCATGACTACATCGGCGCTCTTCTTTATTGGCTCGTTCTTGGCGGCTGGCTTGATTGTGGGTCTCAGCTGCTGTGAGGTAAGTGATAGAAGTTAGATTAACACAACTAAATTAGAGCAAGTGCAAAAGTGATGAACTTTCGGTCATTTGGTGGCGATGATGATTTTATTGTGTCAGCGTTCAACAGTCCACTTCAAGCTAATCCACTTCAAGCTACTTAACTAGCGCTCTCTGCTGTTGTTGCGCTCATATCAACTTCATATTTAGAGTTATCGTAGATAATTTGTGGTCGAGATACTTGCTGAAAACGCTTATGGTATCGATTACATTTGTATATATGCATGTATGTATGTGTGTATATATGCATGCATGTATGTATGTGTGTATGAGAGCGAATTATAAATAACAAATGCGAGAAGTGCTACCGTGAGTATCGACAGGTGTTTTATGTCCTGTAATAATGATGCCCGGATAAGCCAAAAGCGCTTATTGTTATTTACTCGCATTCAATTACGCACTTTTTATAAGCAAAATATTTTGAATTTTCCAAAAAAATTTGCTTTCATTGAGCAGCTTTAATTGTATGCAACTCAAAAGGGTACGTACGTGGAATCGACAGCAATTTAAATTAAAATTTTATAAAAAAGTATTACAAAGAATAGTTTTTATTCGAGCTGCCAAATAAACATAAACTTGAAAAGTATTACCTTAAAAGAGTTGGAAGTTTAGAAGTGAGCAAAGTAATTTTATTTTTCAAATCGTAAAAAGTTCTTACACAAACATGCATTTCTTCGAGAGTATGCTTGGTCATGATAAAGATGATCGGACTGAACAAAACGGAAATTTTGCTGTTCCCACCTCCTTCAGAATTTACAGCCCTATTCTGGCGTTGCAGTCACAATTGATTGTTACCCAATTCAAGTTATTTACATGCTTTAAATATTTGTTCATAGGAAATATATCCAATTAATACAAAATATTCAACTGTGATTTTTGTGACTCTCGCCAGAATAGCGCGCTGAGTCAGATTTTACATGATTATGTCAGAATTTGGAGTGCATTGAAAAACGTGTAAATGAGAGTGCATATGAGAGAGTAACTGAGCTTCTCTCTTTGTCAGAAGTTTAGGGATTTAGGAAGTTACAGGATCTAGTCAGGAAAGTGCTTATACTTTTGAACAATTATTTTATGAAACACTAACTTGATTTGATTCCACTTCCAATTGCTTTCAAGTAGACAGAGCGTTCTTTTAGCATAGATCATGAGGCCAACACATTTCTGATGGATGGCGAAACATTTCGTTATGTTTCGGGTTCTTTTCACTATTTTCGTGCGCTGCCGGAGGCGTGGCAGTCACGCCTACAAACAATGAGAGCGGCTGGATTAAACGTCATCGACACGTGAGTACTGCATAAAATCTGAATTTTTCTACAAGCTGAACATGAGCATTGATGCAGTTATGTGGAGTGGTCCCTGCACAATCCGCACGATGGTGTCTACGACTGGCAGGGCATGGCCAATGTTGAGAAATTCATAGAGCTGGCACAGCAGGAGGGCTTTTACGTCATACTCAGGCCGGGTCCATATATTTGCGCCGAGCGGGACAATGTTAGTTGCCTTCCGCTAGTTAGTTGTTCTGTTCCACTCATGTACTAATATGCCGTTATACTTTGCTAGGGCGGCTTACCACATTGGCTCTTCACCAAGTACCCTAACATACAGATGCGCACCAATGACGCCAACTACACGCATGAGGTCGCCACTTGGTATGCGCAGCTAATGCCACGCATGCAGAAGTATCTCTACGGCAATGGCGGTCCCATCATCATGGTGCAGGTGGAGAACGAGTACGGCGTCTATCATGCCTGCGATCATGACTACTTGAACTGGTTGCGCGACGAGACGCAGAAGTATGTGGAGGACAAGGCGCTGCTCTTCACCACCGACATACCGAATGAGCGCATAAAATGCGGCAAAATCGAGGGCGTGTTCGCCACCACCGACTTCGGCATTGATAAAAGTAAGTGCCCAACAATAGAATCGCTTTGGAATCACTTTATTAAAGCTCTTGCCATACATTTTTTAGTCGATGAGATTGATGACATTTGGCAGATATTGCGTTCGGTGCAGCCGACGGGGCCGCTGGTCAACTCAGAGTTCTATCCGGGCTGGCTGACGCACTGGCAGGAAGAGAACCAACGGCGAGATGGACAGAAAGTTGCTGAAGCGTTGAAGTAAGTTCAAACTGCTTTGTAAACATTGAAATTCTTTTGATAGGGCCCGAGTCTGGTGCCTAGGCATTACCCAAACTACTACTTAGACATCAGCTAATTTATCTTCGAACAATTTTAATTACTTGTCGAATTTGTTTGCAGAACCATTTTGGACTACGGAGCCAGCGTAAACTTCTACATGTTCTTTGGTGGCACTAACTTCGGCTTCACCGCCGGCGCCAATGACTGGGGATACGGCAATTACACACCGGACATAAGTTCCTACGACTATGATGCCGTAATGGATGAGGCGGGCGGCGTGACGCGCAAGTACGAACTGGTGCGCGATGTTATAGCCGATTATTGGGAAATGTCCGCCAATGTTGCGGCTGTGAAGGCGCCACACTCCCGCCTGTCCTACGGCCAGGTGCAGATGAAGCCCATAGCGGCACTGCTATCTGACGTCGGACGCACCACACTGTCCAAAGGCGAGCCCGTGCAGTCAGAGTTGCCGCAATCCTTCGAGCAGCTGGATCAGTATTCGGGCTTGGTGCTGTACGAGACCACGCTGCCGCAGCTCGAGATCGATCCGACGCTGCTGACGGTGAAGGGTCTGCGAGATCGCGCCTTGGTCTATGTGGACGAGCAGTACGTGGGCACGCTGTCGCGCGAGAACGGCATCTACTCGCTGCCGCTGAGCAAGGGCTGGGGCAGCACGCTGCAGCTGCTGGTCGAGAATCAGGGACGCATCAACTTCAATGTGGCCAACGACACGAAGGGCATCTTCGGCGCCATTTCACTGCAGAAACTCAGCGGAGAGCAGCAAACCTTGACGGGCTGGAGCTCGACTGCCTTTCCGCTGGATGGCGCACAAGTCGAGCAGCTGGTGGCGATGGTGCAAAGCGGCCAGCTGAAGGAGTTGCGCAAATACGCCGACTTGAGCGTGCTTACGCGCGGACCCGTCGTCTACTACGGCGAGTTCACGGTGTCTCGATTTGGCGATTCCTACTTGAACACTGGCGGCTGGGGCAAAGGCGTCGCATATTTGAATGGCATCAACTTGGGACGCTACTGGCCGCTTGCCGGGCCGCAGCTCACCATGTACGTGCCGCAAGAGGCACTGCGTGCGGGACTCAACACGCTGGTGTTGTTGGAGTATCAGCGCGCCAACAAAACCGACATGGCGCCAGCGGCTGTGGTGCTGTTGGATAGCGCGCCGCAATTGGATGGCTGAGAGAGAGCGGCAGCAGAGTGCGAGTTACTAGAGTGATAAAAGTAAATAAGAAATTATATGCTATTTTTGGTGGAAAGAAAAACAAACTGAGTTGGTTTCTTTAAGCTACTTGAATAAATAATAATTATCTACACATTTTCAATAAAAAAAAATATTGAACTATAATAAAGAAGACAATTTTTGTATTATACTTATTTGCATACTCTGCATATTTTTATTAAAACTTTGGAGCAAATTTGCTCGCGCTATTTAAAATAAGATTCGCAAATTCATTTGACATTATACAAAGGCATTAATACATAAACACTTAATCCGAATATTCAATTTTTTTCGTAATTGTAAAATTGTAAGCTGTATTATTATTAGTATTCAATTGCTTTGTTTAAGTTTTATTAAGCGAAAGTAGACTTTTTTTTATTTAAGCTGGCGACACAGCAAAGCAAATGCTCGAACAATTGTTAGAATGTTAAAAACTTTAGTGTTTTATTGCTTTTTGCATGCTATAAAAAAGTCGAATTCAAAATAATAACACCCTGTATAGTGAGTAGGAGTTTCAACTATTTCATATGCTGTGGAAGGAAGCTGTAGCCTTTCAGGAAGCAGAGAAAAAGCGCAGGCAGAGAGGTCTCGGCTGCGCAGAGAAAATACCAGCGAAGCCGAGCTGGAACGCGTTGTTGTTAGTTTCGCAACGTTTTGTTTTTTTCGCAACCGCCTTTGCTTCTCTATTGGAAATTTTACAAAACTGTTTAAAAATCCATTTCATTTCCACATTTCCTTGCCCGTCTGGTCGTTGCTACGTAATGCAGATGAAATGACGTAATGAAAAATGCGAAAATCCCAAAATTATAACGGCAAAATTTTTGCATACAAAAATGGGCAAAAAACGCGTGCAAAAAACTACGTAAGGCGGGGGATTACGTCTTCGCCGAAATGCGTCGCAAATTGCCGGGATGCGTTTCGCTGCATTCCTTAACCCTTAATCTACTACGTAGAGCAGAAAAATCCTGAAATTTTCCGGATTGCGGCGAAAATTGCGATTTTTCCTTTTTCGTTACGCTTCCTTCCACTCTTTCTTTTTGGAGCCATTTTTCCAAAACTCATTTTCCGTTTTCTTGATCACTTTATTTTTGAAAGTTTGAAAAGTTTGAAATAAAAAATTTCGAGCAATTACAGTAGATATGGGGCACGGAGGGTGACGCTTGCCTTTTATATAAAAGAATTTTAAAAATATATATGAAACAAAGCTTTTGAATTTGGTTTATCAACATTTTCTATTTTTATGGACAAATTCATAAAAATTCAAATAGATTTTAAAAGTGCTGTAAAGGCAAAATCATACTTTAAAAAGTTTTTCTAAACTACATTACAATCTGTATTAAATACTAACAATTTTCGTATTTAATAATTTACAATTTGCTTTGCTGAGTGGAAACTTTTTATTCGTATTTAGCATTGGCAGATGGGGGAGATTTTGGAATTAATGCTTACAATTTATCACTTAAAAGAATCAAATGGAATGACTTTCTTTACAAAGCAACAAAAATTTGAAACATACCAATAAAATATATCAAACCTTTAGTTATATTAACGTAGCATACAAATTCTTAACACTAGACTATGGCCGAAAAGTGCACAAAAAAAACAAGAGATACAAATACATTTCCATTCATAATACAATTAATATAATTTTTTCTGTGCGAGATATGAAGGCGGATCACATACTTAATTCAAAATTAATTGACTATAAATAATTGCTGATCTCTCGTTCATTTTAAACTGCAACTATGCATTACACAGTGTAATGTTTTCTGTCCTTCTTAATTCTTAAACTTAACTTATTACTATGCTACACTTAACATTGCAATGCATTACACTATCAAGCGATATAAGAGATTCCAAAACTAGAAAAAACTTGCAGCAAAATAGAAATCTGGTTTAAGCTTATATTAAATACAATATTTCTCAACTTCATTAGGTACCTGATTTCATTGTTCGTTTATGCGTTTACATTGATTTCGAAGTTTATGAACCATTTTCCTTGCCTTTGAACTTAATTCGTTCTTTTGATTAAAGAGCATAGCAGGTAATTGAGTATGCAGTTTATTATTTTTTACTTTTGAGAAGAACTTAAGTATTGAAATTCATTGCACTGTGTCGTAGTTATGCCAGTGTTACAGATTTTCGCTGACCACTTGCAACAATTGACAAAAAAGCATTATACCAAAAAGGGAAGACGTAATGTGTTAAATGACGGTGCTTTATGATTCTACGAGTTTATACAATGCATATTTCAAACATGTTTTTAAATTCTTCTTTTCCTAACTAAAACTAAAGAACGTTTGCCAATGAGCCGCGTTTAATTGACACTTCTACATACCTAAATGTATGTGCAGTGCTGTACTGAATATTTCCAAATATAAATTGAGATTTACATGCTTTTGAACTTTCACTTATTATAAACAGATGCAGAATGCTTTGCACATTGCAGAAAAAAAGGAAAAAATTGCCATAACGTAAAAGAAGCGCATAACTAAAAATATAGTTTTCATATGTAAAAGTAAAATATGAATGCATATATGACATTCCTAAACAACTATTAGTTTAAGGAATTCTTAACAAGTCTTCTTATTTTTTGAAAATAGGGCAGAGTATAGCATATCACGTCAATAAAGTTAATCGCGGCTGGCACTGGCAAAATTTTAGTTATTTTATATAGAACAAATACTTAATTTCAAGTATTAAAAACAGTGTACACTTATGTTTAGCCGAAATAGAAAACCTTTAAGATACGCTTACAAGAACACGACTACATCATGAAAACGTGCGCACATCTACGATTTTGACTAAATAATTTCACAAAGACTTAAAAAACGTACACAATTTAAAATGCATACTTAAAACTAGGCGATATTTCGACAATTATTTACGACGACATATCACTGTAAGCAAATTACTACAGTGTTTTTTGTTAAAGAGTTGTCTAAGTTATTGAGATTTGAGCTTTTGCTGAATAGACAAAGTTGCAATAGTCTTCTTCTTTTCTCTGGCAGGCGCGCCCCCAGCGCAAATAGACGTAAATTCTTCATATCATTGTGGCTTTCTAAACCTTAAACTGTTTGCAAAATAGTTTTAAGCGACGAGAGTGTCTTGCTAGGTGATTGCGTTGCATAGGAATGATTTGTTGGCTTAGTTATTTCGTGTAGTTACATTTTTTACTTGCTCTTTCAATATGGAAAAGTATAAAAGTTATCACAGCTGCATTTCAAGTTCAAGTGGCGGAATAAGTATAGCTTTGGGTGTAACGAGGAAGAGTCAGAGCAGGGGGTGCATAAGGAAATAACTTAAATACAGAAAATACAGATCTTTCGCATAAAAAGCCTTACTAGCAAAAATACAATAGTTAACTGCTTACGCTTATAACCAAGCAGGCGTTCGATGGCGTTGTGGTTCCTCTGAAAGAGAGTAGAAAGAGAAGGAAGCGCTACTAAATGGCAGTGGGGGCAGGCATAGACATTTGTCAGTGCCACTTCGATTTCTGTGCATAAATATCGGCGCGCAGGTTTTGTGCAAAACAAATGCCAAGAATCTGTAATTGTAAAAAGTGGTAGATATCAGTAAATGTTAGCCAGCGATTAGAACATATTGGCAGAAGAAAAATAATATCATAAAATGAAACAAACCTGCATAAAAAATAAAACAATTACGCTAGTTGAAATAATTATTAAATTATGCTCAATCCACTCCTCGCCAGCTTGAACACATCCCTTGTCGTAAATAATTTTAGCTATTTCGAAATTCTAGAGAAAGAAAATTTCAACGAAAAAACACAGAAATATTAAATAAAATAATAATAAATACAAATGAATATAAATCGCCAAGACGTGCTCTTTCAAAGTCAATTTAAACAAAACAAATACTAACAATAAATCGCACATAAATAAAACGAGTAAACATAAATTAAGAAAGCTCAACAACACACACAAACGCAGAGAAAATGAAAAAATGACAACAACAACAGGACCTTCGCAATTAGTACGATAATGCAGGTGGTAGCAACACCGATCAAATGTGTCTCCAGCCAATCCTCACCAGCGCGCAAACAACCGCGCTCGTATATATGCCGATCCACAGGCTGTCAGCGTCACAAAAATGTTGGCACAAAAGTGATATTTTTAGTTTGTTTAAAGTGTGTATGTATATGTGTGTATTAAAAAGCGAAAAAAAATATCAATGAGGCATAAGATTAATTACATGACCAACTGCAGTTGTCTGGAAAGCTAACTTACATAACCCTCTTTGCGCACATCGTAGCCGCATTGTTTATTTTTGATAAGCTCTTGCGGCCGCCGGCGGCAACAGGAAAATGGCACGCCGCACGCTTCTCTGCTGCCCACAGAACCTGAGGAGCAATTGAAGTAATTGTTGCTATCCCAATCTTTGGGTCCTTCAATTCCGCAGCATTGTAACCAGTCTTCCTGTATCCAATCTATGAGATTTTGCTGATCTGGATCCTCGCGGTAGTGTATGATGAATGCACGCAGGCCATCGGTGGCTTGATCTTTGATCTGCGATAGCAAGAAATGAAAACAGAAGGTGAATATGCGTTAAAAACAGTCATCGAAAGCACTTACCCAGCCCTTATCCTTCAGTACAAAGGCTAAAGCACAAAAACTAATTTCCAAAATGAGTAAAACCGAGAGTAAAATGGCATACTGCAAAAGAAGATTGTCATTGCTAGGAAATTTGAATTAAGGGAGACAACTTACAGCAGCCAACAGGCACGTATTCTCGCGCAACGCTCCCACGCTGCCCGTAAAACCGATCACAAAAGTAATTGACCCAACACAGATAAGCGCGAAGGCTGGGTCTAGCGCAATGAAATTTAATTTGGTCAAGTTCCTAAACATGTCCTTCTCGTTCCAAGCCCAAATACCCACTGCCAAGACGCACAAGCCAGTGATCTGCAAAAGCATGTAAAAGATACATCATGCCTGCTGCTGTATAAAGAAAACAAACAATTACCCAAACAGCTACATTGCTGATGAAGAGCAAGTACTTGAGGCAGCCACTGATCTCCGTAGTCTCGCGACGATATTTACGCACGGGCATTATGATCGCATCTACTAACGACTTGGCTACTAACTTGTTACCTTCGCCGTCCTGCCTTCTTCGTCGTCAACAATCAGCAACAATTGTTTATGTGTGAGGCGTCCTTCGACGTCGTGCAAAATATGACCGTGGGAGGAAGTTTCAGCACAAAAATGCTGCCTTGATGTGTTGCTTCCGAAATTTGGTTCTGTCCCACTTCAAACAACTTTTAACATATTCTCATCTATTTTGAATTATTAGTAAAAGAAACAACGTTTTTTCTCTGCTGTAAAATAACTTCCAATTGGAGGAAACAATGAGAAAAAACTGTAAATCTGAGAAGGAAAGGGAGCCGAGTTGCCATATCGCTTAGAGAGCGCGGATATAGAATCCCATAAACCCCCTGAAATTTTTAATGCAAATATCATTGCAACGCAGATTATTGCAGGTGAAGACGATTTTTCACTATAGTAAAAATTTTCTCATGCAAATTTCATTCTAAAAGAAAAATCGCACGTGTAGATTCAATACAATCTCAAACAAAATTTAAGTAATAGGCGAACATTTATTAAAGTGATAATATTAACACATTTTTTAAAATGAATATCGGTTCCATTTACACTTTCGTTACTTTTAAAATAAAAATAGGGCCGAACAATGCCAGTAAATCATTACACAGTGGCAACTCTGTAAGTTCTTGATTGGGAAGGAGACCGGCACTGCCAGCACTAAAAATTTATAATTGGACAATAGAATGAAACTTTGTTGGGGTTTTGGTTGTTGTATTACAGTTTCATAATAAGTAATCCGGAAACGTTACTTAATTAAAAAGCTACAAACTGCATTATGACTCAAATTCGATAATCACTCTTAACCAGTAAAATTTTGCAGTATGTGTCTTATATTTGCGTAGGTTTCGCTTTTAGTGCTATCGATATTCCTTGTGCTTTCCCTAATTAATCGATTATTGCAGTCTCGTCTTTATGTGGAAAAAAGAATTCTGCGGTCGGCATTTTTTTAGCAATGAAATAATTTAAACAAAAGTGCCGAGTTTTATATTAAATTAAAAGCGAACCTCAAATTGTTTGTTTGAAAGATGTCGGATAACGATGACGATTTCATGTGTGAGGACGACGAAGACTACGGATTGGTAAGCGCACGCAGGTATTTGCCGGCTCTGAGCTGCTACTGAAAGTCGCATTTTCTGGCAGGAATACTCGGAAGACAGCAACTCCGAACCAGATGTGGATCTGGAGAATCAGTACTACAACAGCAAAGCCCTCAAAGAAGATGAACCAAAGGCGGCACTTGCATCCTTCCAAAAGGTGCTTGATTTGGAGAACGGCGAAAAGGGCGAATGGGGATTTAAGGCTTTGAAGCAAATGATTAAGATCAACTTCAAGCTGGTGAGACATTCATGACAGGGCTCTTGTAGTTATCAATTCATTGAACCGAAACTCTTTTCAGAATAACTATGAAGAGATGATGGTACGCTACAAGCAGCTGCTCACCTACATAAAAAGTGCTGTGACCCGCAATCACTCGGAGAAGTCCATTAACTCCATATTAGACTATATTTCAACATCGAAAAATGTAACGCAGCCTGCGAGAACACAATAACCTCTTCATTCACTGCTCGAATTTTTCTTGCAGATGGAGCTGCTGCAGAATTTCTACGAGACCACGCTGGATGCACTGAAGGACGCGAAGAACGACCGCCTTTGGTTCAAAACGAACACCAAATTGGGAAAACTTTACTTTGACCGCAACGACTTCAGCAAACTACAGAAAATTCTTAAGCAGCTACACCTGTCCTGTCAGACAGACGATGGTGAAGACGATCTTAAGAAGGGCACACAATTGTTGGAGATATACGCACTGGAAATACAGATGTACACTGTGCAAAAGAACAACAAAAAACTGAAAGCTCTCTATGAGCAGTCACTGCACATCAAGTCGGCCATCCCGCATCCACTCATCATGGGCGTTATACGAGAGTGCGGCGGCAAAATGCATCTGCGAGAGGGCGAGTTTGAACGCGCGCACACTGACTTCTTTGAGGCATTTAAGAACTACGATGAATCAGGCTCACCAAGGCGCACCACCTGCCTTAAGTACCTTGTTCTGGCAAATATGTGAGTCAATTAAATTATTCAAGTGGATTAAAACGCTTTTCTAATTCCGAGCTTTCTTCAATCGTACAGGTTAATGAAATCCGGAATTAATCCTTTTGACTCGCAAGAGGCCAAACCGTACAAAAACGATCCGGAAATTTTGGCCATGACAAATCTTGTGGTTTCCTACCAGAACAATGACATCAACGAATTCGAGTCGATTCTGCGACTCAACCGCAGCAACATTATGGCCGATCCTTTTATACGCGAGCATATCGAGGATTTGCTGCGTAACATACGCACGCAGGTGCTTATCAAGCTGATACGTCCTTATAAGAATATAGCGATTCAATTTATTGCCCAAGCGCTCAACATCGAGCCGGCGGAGGTGGAGAGTTTGCTGGTTTCCTGCATTCTAGACAAGTGAGTTACTTGCTGCAATTTATTTGGTACTGTTTTAAAATTCTACTTATACCTTCATAGCACTATACAAGGACGTATTGATCAGGTCAATCAAGTGTTACAGTTGGACAAGGAGAACAACAGCGCGGCGCGCTACAATGCAATGGACAAGTGGTCAAATCAAATACACTCATTGCAATTAGCGGTGGTTAATAAAATGTCTTAATATGTCACATAAATGAATGAAATGAAGTGCATAAACTGATAATGTCGCAAGAAGCATATAAAAAATATTTGTTAAAGCCTCTAAATGTATCATATGTCTTATTTTCATGCATTGAATGCCAGCACGGAATTGTTCTGTTTGCGGTAAATGATGCAGCGAAGTTTGTATAAGCAGAATAACAGAAAGCAGAAAATCGTCACTAGCAGCACGCAACCGAGGACAGTGCCCAATGCCAAGCCGGGCTTCTCCCAATCCAATATGGGGTAGATGTAATGATTGCCCTCGCTGCAACGAAAGTGCCTCATTTGAGCATTTAAATTTTTGGCCAATTGTTTTGCTTTAGACTTACATGTCCAAACCGCCAGCGAGATAATAGATCAAAGAAAATAAGCAATAGGTAAATCCCAGCGCGAAAGGGTACACAAAGTGCAATATGCGCGTGGGAAACGCCACCATCATGTGATCGAGAAGCATCAGTATGGAATTGAATGCGTGTGCCCATAAGTTGTAGAGCGCTGTCGGACTTGCATCATCGACTGAAACGACAAACAAATTTGATTAAGGTGACATATAAGGGAATGTTCAGCAGAGAAATGATTTCATTTTTAGTAACAATTTAAATATATTAATTTTAGTATATAAACTTACTATAAGCGATTCAAACTTAGATGTAAAATCTATTTGTGTCCAGACTTTTAAAAAGATCTTAGGTGCCTCTTGTGCACATGTTTTTGAATAAGCAGATTCGTCTTCATTGGAGCACATGCCGATATATTGCGAATTATACAAAATTAATTAACCAATTTGCAGACGGCGTATGAATTGTAGGCACTATCTAAGCCAATCGATTTATGGCATACTCGCATTTTCTGCAAGCCCTTGCTTATCGCAATAGATTAGAATACTTACAGGGGAACAGCAGAGACCAATAAACGAAGGTGATAAGAGTGGCCAGTACCAGAGTGGACCAATGCGAGGCCCAGTACACTTTCAATACCCAACTACCAGTATCTGAGGAAGCCATGAAATGGCAAATTATTATTCGTCACTGCTGCTGGTAAACAGGCTATGGCGGCTATGGCTATGGATCGCGCACACTCACCAAACTTCCGCGGATTGTAGTGATAGATAGAAACGAGCACCGCGCCGTAGACGCTCGTGTACATGCACAGAAAGAAGCCCCAGTCGGTCAGGTAGATGAACCACTTGCCCTCGTAGAACTGCTGCACCAGACTGCCGCAGACGCCCAAGCTGAAGCAGAGGGCCAGGCACCAGCGATAGATGAGCCACCATAGAGCGCGATTGTGCTGCTGCCACTGCAGTGCAAAAATTCATGAAAAGTGTGTGATTTTTAAGTGATCTCGCGTAAAGCGAAGGACACACACCCACTTGTGACTTGCAGAAATCGTCCACGGGCTGATGCTCCAAGGTGAACTTCTCCCGCTGAAATTCCTTGGCCAGTGGATGGCAACAGGCGTAGCAAACGCCCTCCTTTTCACGCATCTGTAATGCAAATGTTCAGAGAGTAACATTAGTAAAAATGGCCACTATGCGTTTCCTTTGGGCAAATACCTTCAGCAATTGGCTAACGAAGTTCCACACAAACGCATAGCCCAAATAGCTGAAGCTGCTGCTGCCTATGACGATGGCACTCAACTGCCGCCAGAGCCAACCCGCTATCAGCTCCAGGCCCAAACTCCGCACGAGCGCGCTTATCATTGTCAACATGCAATTAGTGCGGCATCTTATCAGTCTTCGGCCTGGTCGATACAATTTTCAGCTGCTATCTGATAATAAACGTGCAGAACCTGAACCGTGCCAATAAATGAGCAAGAGTTGTTTTACCTTTGCCGTGCTGTGCTCATTCGGCCGTTGGCTATTCGCACGTCGAGGATGTTCGTCATGCTGTTAAAGGTGTTTGTGTTCCGTGAAAGGTGTTAGTGTTCCCATGAATGAATCACACATTCTTTTGTTGAAAATAGTATGCCATGTGCGCGGTCTCGTGCTTGCGCATATTTGCGGGGGTCCTTCGAAAATGTAAATGAAAAGATATAAATTCGTATACATAAAACTAAATTTTATACGAGAAAATATTAATTGAAAATGAATGGCCGTAAATTCAAATTTAGAATAATAAGTTGGAAAATGCAGCTTCGCTGGCTCTGGCATGTCGAGCGAGCGAACAGCAATGCTTCAGCAAAGTGGGAATTCGATGCGAAGGTTTAAGGGCCGGCGCAGAAGAGAGTGACTTCGTTGTGGAAACCAAGTGGAAGAAGCGCCATCAAAGCTTGGAATCAAGAACTGGAGAACTGTTACTAGAACTGTTACTAGAACTGTTTACTAGACCCATTGAAAATGAAACAAAACATATTGCAAATGAGAGAGGGTTTATTAAAAGTGAAGAAAGGTAAATTGAAAATCAGAATAACAACGTTAAAATGAGAATACATAAACAAAAGTTGAGAATAATAAGTTTGAAATCTGAAAAGATAACTTCCAAAAGAGGTAAATTGAAGATGAGAATAAGTAAATTGAAATTGAGAGATTTTAAATTGAAAATTGGAATTCACAAAAGGTAAGTTGAGGTTTAGAGTAGTTAATTGAAAATGAGAAAGGCTACATTTAAATTGAAAAAATTACCAATTTTGAAATTTTAACAACATTAATTTTGTAGACAAGAAATTGTTTAAACTTTGGAGCTGCTCGACAATATCTTAGAATTTTTTTTAGATTAAACAGATTTTTGAAAACAAGCAATACTAAACCTTCATCCGTCCCTTAGTGCCAAATTGACGCACTAAGGTCAAATGAGCATAATGAACTGAGGGATGACTGAAGGTAAAAAATGCGAACGCTTCGAAAAAAATTTGAAATTATAAATTTTTAAACGTTTTGAAGCCAAAAAGGGTTGAAGGCTACTTGAAAAAATTTGAAATTAGCAGATTTCAGAAGTCAAGTTATTTTGTTATTACATATTTTGAAATTGTTTTATGACTTGAAGCTGATTTGATTGTCTATGCTCTTGCTTTAAATCTTAGGCTACGCGACTGGCTTTTACACTTTTTGTTGTTGTTTCTTTTTTGTTTGTCAATAGTACAAATGTATTTATTTTTAATGACATAGGCATGGCACACCCATACATGCGTATATATTCCCATGTACGCATACTTTATGACAACTTAAATTGCTGGCCTCTTTTTTTATAGTTCCTGCTTCGTTACCAAGCATTTCATTGTGTCTGTCTTGGCTCTTTCACCTTAAAGATAATGGTTCATATACTTTAGCCGGCAACATATCTAAAAATTTGTTGTACTGTATCGTATGCTTGTTTGTTTTTATTTCGTTGCTTCCGCTTGCATAATTGAAATATGTAACATATTTGTAAATTAGAATTGAGACCAAGTATACAAGAATTAGGAGAATCATCTGAATTGACTAATCATTGAAAAAAAGTCTTTAAAAGATCTGCTTCCCTGCTTCAAGAAACGACCGAACAGTGAAAAGTAGATACTTGTATGTGAGGAGGTCTATCCACTGCGTCTAGAAAGGGTCGTGCAGAGACAGTGAAGAGCTGAGCTACAGTCTCCTACTCTTCCTCCCCACATCGGCAACTGCCTCACAAGCCTGTTGCCGTGATGACTAAAGAGATAGCGCTCTATAATGACTGCTAAAAAAATGTATGTGATTCACCCATTATAGGGAATTTACTATGGAATTTGATGTTTGAAATTTTGGTCGCCTTGTGCCTGTAAAAAGTAAAGAAATTAAAATGTAAACCACTGCAATGCACTGATTTATGCCAATGACTTTGTACACTTCGACGTAATGGCATGAGAAGCTGTGCCCCCAAAAGAACCGAGCGGAGACTGACTGACTGCGCCTTCAATCAATTAAAATGAAATAATTGTTGAGAAATTTACATAGTTTTTCTCGCCTATACGAAATCGTGCGAGCAGCCATCAGCCAAATTGTGGTCGGGGGATCAACGGCCCTGTTCGACTAGCATCGAATGATGATGTATGGCAAAATTATGCAAATGAGGCGCTTTTAAATTGTTCGATTTTATTAATGCGATATTGAATAATAATATGACTTAGCTATTGTTCTGTGCAGTGCCGATTTAATAGAAATGAAAATGAAATGATAGAAGATTTTGCGAATTTGTACAAAGTTTGAAAAACTTGTAAAGGACAAAGATAATGGAAGAATGATAGAATAACTGTATTATCTTTGGTAAAAGAGAGCGCCGCACCTGATCTAAACAGTTGATTTTTTTAGTGAGAGCTTTGCAAGAATTCTTTGAACAACGCTCGAAGAAGAGCAAGAAAAAAGCTGTAACTGACTGACAGGCTTAACGGTAAATTTTTCGGCTTAACGGTAAATTTTTCGAAAATATAAGGAGAGTAGGTAATTACAAACAAATGTTATAAAAGATATATAAAATGATGATTGCTGTATAGTGGAAACAGCTGTTTCTATAATTTACAAATTGTTTGTCACTGCCAAAGCATTTTTGAGATTTTTGTATTTTCTTATTCGAATTTTTAGTGGCTTGACTTCTGTTTTACAAGTGAAATTTATAGAACACAGCTTGAGCGGCATGTAGTGTTAAGTGTTGAGCTACATAAGCGGAGTTTACTGTAGTGACTACTACTTCTATCTATTTACTTCTTCTGCATGCTCTAGACTAGCGTTTACGTCTGCGTCTACAATTTCATTGATAAATATTTAAAGATGTGTTTTGCATGTATAACGGGCATTGCCTGAGCGTTAGTTTATTCGCATAAAAAATTATTGCATAGAAACAATTAATTAAAATACCGAAGTGAACCTACCCTTATGTTTATACTTACATACGTAAACAAACATTTCACGATAGTTTAAACAAACACCAAGTAAATAAATTCATCAGCTCATGAATATAAATGTTTTTGGATCGACTTTAAAATATGATCGCTTATATAGCAACAGCGGCTCAAAGGAAGAAATGTATACTCTTTGACTATAGTATATGAAAATAATCATCAAGCTAAGCAAATTGGTTGTGCTCGACGGAAACAACTCAAACATTGTGAGTACTAATGTTCGACCGAACACTTTGGCTTGCATAGAACTTGTATGAAACTTGCGGGCCGGTCAGGCTAAAGGTCAAACTATTTGAGCCGTTATCTTTGAAAGTAGTGTAAGTCCATTAGCTCTCTCCAAGCGAATGCTGAAATCTTTAAAAATTCGATTCGAATTTAAAACGCTCGAATTTGCATTTCTAATTTTATTACTTAAAATATTGCTGCCAAAGTGTAGTATAATCGAAAAGAACTAACCCACTTAAATTTACAGAACAGTTCAGATAATTCATACGATTTAAATTCCGTTTACGTTTGCTTTACAGAACTGTAGCGAATATTTCAATTCGGCAAATTATTTCGATTCTGACGGTCTTTGGAATAACCATGCATATGAAATCTAAGCAGAAAGTAAGCACTTTGCCTTGAACCACTTTCAGATACTTAGATACTTTCAGCACGTGTAGACGCACTACGAGCACCACTTTGCAGCATACGCCTGTGAAGACCTCTTGCAGCGAGTTCGGCCTGGTCAAAGGTGTCATCAGCTTGGCAGCTTGGCAATCAAAATGTTCCCACCAAGCGTTCGCCGAATTCGACACTTGCTGGCCGCTCGTCGGCACAACTACAGTGTCAATGTGGCGGGTAGGAGCAGCGCCTCAGCACTTTAATTGAATTAGACTCAACGCTTTATTTGTGGCACGATCGGTTCCATATAAAATATGTCAATACAAGCGTTTCGCACTTTATGCTCGAACGGCGGAGAAGGCAGAGTGCTCGTAGATTCGTTGACGCAGCGGAATTCTCATGCTGGAGTGTCGGGCTGAATTCAAATTTCATTATGGTGCCACTTGCAATCTAACAGTCAGCTTAACTTAATCGCTTTCGAAATCCTGGCATATATTCGAGAGCACGCGAAGCTTAAAATTTATCCGAAAAATTGCATTGTTTAAGGGGGCTCCATTGAAGTGCATGTGAAAAAAGTTCGTAGAAAGTATTCATTGCAAAAGAAGAAGTTATTCAGAAAAAAAGATGCAATTGATAAAAAGTTGTGTGAAAAGTATTTTAAGCGAACTGAAATTGAAGAATTTCGGCTTTTCGCACACGAAAGTGGAAGAGTTCTATCAATCGCAGGTAACTACAACAACTACTGTGCTACCTTTCTTAAGGAGACTAAACTATTAAAGATCAAAGCAGCGAGTGTTGCATTAAGCGCGGCAGCCTTGTAGTTGGAAAATTTACACCGTACAACAAAAATTAACTTTGTGCTCTGCCATGGAAAAAATTATAAACATGTAAAAAAAGAGTATTGTATGCAGAAAATCGGCGTATTCATAATGAGTTTTAAATTTTCTAATTTTGTATCTTTTTTGTCGAAAAACTTAAAATTTCAAAATAATTTACGCTTTAAAAAATGTATTCAAGTACTAATACTAATGCAAATATGGGCATCAAATAAAGGAGTAGTATCTGTGTAGTTAAAAAACTAGTTTAATGTTGCTTTATCAGCCCGAAAATGTGTCAAAAATGTGCTTTTCAAATTGTATCCTTGGTTTTGTTTGAGTATTTTCAATAAATTCTTCTGCAAAATATTTCATAAAAAAATACGAAAATTATGCATAAAAATTAAAGAAAGAGGCTTTAAACGTGCTACAAAAAAATTATACATGAAATTTAACTATTGATCTTCAAACTTAAAAACTTGGGCAGAAGGGAATTTACACGATTTTTATCGACCTATTTCATAATTTCATACAACTTTATAGAAAGTTGTAACTTGATGAGGCCATTGCATCAGACTTTACCCACATAGATTTTGGACATTTAACTTAACTGAGCCAATAGATTCATCTGGCTCAAGAATCATTCACCACCCCCTCCCTACCTCCTCCCTCCACAGCAATACATTTTAAATACATACATAGCTATAATTTTTTTCAGTCAATTGTAAATTTTTCTTTTATGAGCTAATTATCTAACAAATGTTTGTAGATTTTAATCCAATTTCAACTTCAAGATTATCGAGTGTGTTGAATACTCTGAATCAAAATCTGGTTAAAAGAGTAATTTAGTTTATGCTTTGTATTAATGTGCACTGTTATTAGGCTTCACCCTTCCTTATGGGTCATGTGTAATAGTTTAAATGATAAAGGTTAAGAGCATCTAAGTACACTCTAACACCGGTTGCCACACCTAAACCATTGGTCAGAAGGAAAAACTGACGCGATTGACTTAATCTACAACGTACAATTACATATGTATGTATGTATGTATATCAAGCAGCATATGTACATATGTACATATGTACATATGTATGCAGCATATCAAGTTCAATATTTTGCATGGAATTTGCACAAATTATATAATTATGAAGACTTGGCAATAACGATGCTCTAATTTCAGTTTTATTGCTGAATAATTTAATTTGAAGCCTCTACGAATGGCAATTCCAATGAAAGTAATATGCGAAATGAGAGCGCGTAATTACAGTAATTAATTAATTAATTAAAAAGGCAACAAGTAGCGGCAATTCCGAATGGTCAAGTTCAAGATGACAGCGTCGATTATTACATAATGCCGGCGATTTCTGGTTCCCAGAGGCAGCAATGACACTGACAATGGCAGCGGGTGTTGTCGTCACTTTGTCTGCTCTGAGTGCGAATGCGAGTATGCGTGTGAGTGGGAGCGCACACAATTAAATGCGCTCTCGCAAAGCCATGCGAACTTGTTGCACTCCCATTGCTCATTGTCCATGTTGTTGTTGTTGTTGTTGTTTTACTGTCTTTTGCTTTGTTGGCCGCTAAAACTGGTTCACCTTGGCCCATTTTCCGCGCTTCTATTTTGCAGTGGCAGAGCGGCGAGCGCAGTTGGCTGTATCTCATCTACCGTTGGATCTGGGCACTCTTCTTCATTGGACTGTTCGCAGTGTGTGTGTTTTTGCAGTTCTGCGATGGCCATTTCTTCATCTTCTTGACCAACTGGGGCATACTACTCTGCCTGCTGACGAATCTAATTGCCGCGCTGTTGGTTACGCGCTGGCACTTCGACTTGGGCGGTGTGCGTGCGGCGAGCTATGAACGTGCCTGTGCTGGCGGCGACGACGCCAGCGGCACCAGCAAAGGCACCTGCCAACAACACATATCCCCCTGGCTGAAGTGCTACTGGCTGCTGCACGGCATCACACTCTCGCTGGCGCTCATAATCACGACGACCTACTGGGCCTTCCTGCATGGAAAGATGAGTGAGTGGTTGCTGTGATGCGGGCGTACAGACGTGCCAAGTCTTTTATGTCGCCTTCTGCTCGTTTCAGACAAACCTCAACGCTTTCCGGTCATCAGCTTCATTACACACTGCCTCAATACCGTGTTCATGCTGGTGGATTTTCTGATGGTCGCATTTCCGATGCGCATACTACACACCGTCTACTCCATGCTGCTGCCGATAATCTACTGCCTCTTTACAGTTGTCTACTATTTCTGCGGCGGAACGGATGAGTAAGTTCGATGAATGCTTCAATTAAGTGCCACTTATTATTTCCGTAATCCGTAATGAACATACAAAGTAAACCGGATGGAGCAAGCAGTCTAAATAAATATTGTAATTTTCTCACATTTTTCTTATCAAAAATACCTTGGAAAACATACTTTGCTGCTGCCCCGCCCTCACTAGAACTCGTCTGACTTGTTTTGGAGCGCCTATCTTTTCAGTGCTCGAACAGATCTCGAAACTAGGTATCGAGCCTCTTTGGAAATTTTTGAAACACATCCAAATTCTGACAGACCATTACTTTGACCACTCCTAAAATGAAACTCCAACTGGTATTGCTAAGCACCCAACAGGGTCTATGTGTGACCTAACCTAACCTATGTCATGCAATAAAAATTGCAATTGAAATAATATTTCTGCATTTATTCTCTCAGATATGGCAATCCCTGGGTATATCCCATTATGTATTGGAAGTATCCTGCACGTGGCATGACCACCTTCGCTGGCGTCTTCTGCTTATACGTGATATACTCGCTGCTGTTGTTTTTCATCTACAAGCTGAAACGTTGGCTCAATGGCATGCTGCGAATTGTTTGGACTCCACACGCTGTTGGCTTAATTTAAAACGACTTCATTATTTCTATGCGCTTCCGTTTTCTGTAAATGTAAATACGTGATAATTTTGTTCCTTATTGTAATACAACAACATCTTTTCCTAACTTTAAAAAATTGCCAATACATAAAGTAAATAAACCGCACGCTTCAAATTAAGTAAAAACAAAAAGTTTATAAAATATACGCGTAATAAATAACTACATGCATATGTTTGATAGCATAACAATGAAAAAAAGTATACGTTTTTTGCTTGTAATAATTTTTTTATTTAATATGCATTTATACACGTTTTTTTTCTTTTTTCAATATTGTAAGGGCTTAAGTAATACAAGAATAAGGTTATCCAATTTTTTGTCGTTTTCAAAGTTAACGTCCATAAATTTTGTACACAAGCTCTTTTGGAATATTACATAAAGGTAACTTATAAAAGAACATTTTAAAATGCTGCTAAGGAAATTTCAGCAGGGGTCATCAAATACAAGAAATTGGTAAGCTGATTCAAAACCAAGTTAAAAACAGTGGCAGCATAATAGGCTAAAATAAGTACTCGAACTGAAGTCATGCATACATACATACATACATATGTATATAGCAGGAAGTTCTAAAGAAAGTCAAATCTTACTAATTTTTGGAAAAATATAAGATCTAAGTGTCTTCAACAAATTTCGATGTTTGCCAGTTTTTACTATAGAAATTATGTGCACATGCAATTTATATTCAAATCCATAGAAAATCATAATAAAAATGTTATGCTTTGTTGGCAATGCAACTTCTGCTGTTCTTACATAATTTTTCGCTTCTTGAGCTAACATTTTTAACAAAATGTGCAGAATGCATAAATTACGTTAACATTGCGCAACTACTATCATGAAAGAGACACATTAACACTTTCTGTTACTTCCATTTGCATAAGCTATGCTCAACAAATGCAGCAATAAACAATTGCAATAAGCGAATTAGTCAAATGCTTGGTAAGATAGGGCAACAATATTGACCAACAAACAATGCCATTGAGATTGCCAGCTAAAATTGCAATTGCACATTTCTACATTGCGGCCAGGTTGCGCAATTGAGAATCTCACGCACAGCAGCGCACTTGTTCGTGTCATCATCGGCAGCGCCAACTTCGGCAACGGTAACACGATGCCAACAACATCACGTCGCAATCATTGCAGATCTTGTTCGCCTCGTGTGCCGAAGATGTCGTAGTCGCATGTGTTTGTATAAAGCCATTCGACAGGCAAGCAACACACACACACGTCACAGCGAGCATTATCAGCTACATGATGTCTGCTCTCGCTCACCTGTGCTGCCTTCAATGACGAGAGCGCAAAGATCAAGCGGCGAGTTGGAGCTCGGCTTCAGCAGCCGAGCTCGCTGCCGTCATTTCCAGTTGGCGCGGCGATTGCGCGTTCAGTTCGAAACCGACTGCGTTGCTGGAGAGTTTCAAGTTTCGGTTGGAGCGCGCGTGTACGCGACTACTCCAAGCAGTGTTTGTACGTGCGCGAGTCTGTGTTCTTGGCGCGTGTTGCATTTTCCGCACAATTGCCGACGTATTAAAGCGTAGCTTCCTCAGCCTGCTTTTTTCGCTGTTGTTGTTGTGATTTAGCTCATTATAATAGCACAATATTATACTTAATATTGGGGTCTAAAACACAAAACGTAACTCAACTATCGAGTTGCTAGTTGGCTGCTTGTGCAGGTAATTGACCTAGATGCGCGCCGCTGCCGCTCCAACGTTTCTACAAGAAGCGGCGTGACCACTTCTTGAACTGTTTGCCAAATTTTTGTTTGTTTGCGTGTGTGTGTGTGAATGAATGCCCCAGCAACAATTTCGTTTTAAAATAAAATTTTCGCAACTTTTTTTGCTTTAATAAATAGAATTGAAATTCATTTGGAAAATGTTCATAATTTAATTTAAAAAAAGCGAAGTTGTTTGTTGCATAAAAGTTTATATATTTCTTTAATAAACATTTTTTATAATTGACTTACATTCTAGTAAGGTGAAATTGTTGGTAAAAAATATTATCTAAATAGGTTTCCTGTAAAATATTGGATAAAAAGTTAAATTTGACATTGAGCCGCACAGGGTTTCGAACCTGGTACTGTTGATCTCAGACATCTAGTATGTTGACCCCAAAATCCAAACAGAGTTGAGAGGTGAGGAGTAGCGAAAAGTAGACTAGATCAGAACAGAGACGAGAAATGAGGAGTATAGAACAAATATTATTATTGATCAAAATCGAAGCGGTCAAGGATCAAACCTACAAACTTTATTTTCAATCACTCTGCTCTTAATTATTTTTTCATTGTGTTACAATTTAATATATTTCCAAACAATAAACAAATGCTTACAAAAAAGATATGTTCTTGAAGCTTTTAAAAAATAATTACCTAAATACTTACGATTTGAAATTTTGAAAAAAAGAGCAAATTTTTACAAAACGATGAAACACCAGCTTTTTGGCAAATTCAATCAAATAACATTTATAAAAATGTTTGTTGGGTATTTTTGAACTTTTTGCTTTTGTTGTTGTTGTTAAAATTATTATTATAGCTGTTGCTGCCGTTGTCTGTTGTCTATGAGCAAAGTGTATTTGACAGTTGTTGTTGTTGCTATTATTATTATTATTATTGTTGTTATCATTGTCACTTGAAGCTTCAAGCCACGTTCTTCGTTGTCGTCCTCAAGGTGAAATATAAGTTAATGCAGTGTGACCAGAAGTAATTGGCATTATTTTCTGTGCCATGTGTGAGCTTTTGCAACATTTTTGGAACGACCGCTACGCATGCGCGCATTTTAATTGAATTTATTAAGCGCACAAGATCAAAAATTATTACAAAAATAAAACCAATAAAACTTAAAAAGAAGAAACAAAATTGTGTTGCATATTAATGCGAGCTGAGCTTATGAGCGCTTCACTTAATAAGGCCACTCAGCACAATTTTTTGGAATGCGCCAAAAGCACAGCTCAGCGTCTGCTTCCTACATCTGCTGCTGGCATTTTTTCGCAAAGTTGGCAGTGCAAGAAAATAGAAAGAATACAAAAAGAATTTGCAACATTAAAGCCAAACGATATGCCACTTATTTGGACAGCTGAAAGTGTTCTGAGCAGCAGATTCCTGCACTGAAATGAGGCAAGCAATTTTCAAATTATATATAGTTCTTGGCTGAAAACTAAAAATTCTTAAATTGCAGCTGCTTTGAGCACGTTCTGAAGAAGTGATAGTTACATTTTAGCTACAGACGTATTTTGCATAGAGGCAATGAAGATACATACATGAATCATGCTCAATGCCGTTTAAATTCAGCCACAGCATCAATTTGTAGCTGGCTTTCAACTTGTGCTAGAAGTGCACTTAAAAGTCAATAAATTAAAGCTCGGCCTAAAACCGTTAAGCGGCCGTAACGCCAATTACAGCGATACCTCGCTGAAGGCATTACTTTATGCGCTGATTTTCATTAGTTGCATTAAGCGTGGTATCACTGTAGTTACTTTAAAAAATTCAGTTTAGTTGTTAGCCTTTCTTTTAAATCTTATTCTTTATAGCTGTTTTATTTCAACTTTTTAACAAATTTAATATTTTCATGGCGTGCTTGAAAAGTCAACGAAGCAGCTGCTTGTCATAAAAAAAGAGCACACAAATATTTGCCAATTTCAGCTTCGTTTATTGTTAGTAATTTTAAGCTATTTCGATAAGATAAAATTGGCTACTTGAGAGCAAAGTTTCACTGCCTCCGATGAAATGCAATGGGACAGCAGCGTTTGGTCGGCTTCTTGTTGTCACACAGAACCTGATCATGTGTAATATGCTCGTTATTATTTTTTTCACTTGCAGTTCATTGAACGTGTAAGAATTCTCACGCGATATCGCTGAACTAGTTAAGTCAGTGAAGATATGCAAACAGCTTTACGTGGAAGCTGCTATCCAGGGAATGTAAACAACTAAACACATACAAATGTCTCCAGTAGATACATATATCTGTACATATAAATAACTAGCATCTTTCAGCTAACACTTGTGTGCGTATCTGTTTTGTTACGCATGACATAAAAAAGATACCAAAAGTGTGACGCTGTCACACAAATTATATATATTTGTTGTACAAATGTTTTTATAATCAATGAACAATTATTTGACAAAAACAGATTTTGTTGCATATCAATGAAATATTATTTGAAAACAACATTTGTTGATTATTACCTTATGTCTATTTTAATGACTAAACCAAAATTAGCGATCATTTATTTTAGGTTACATTTTTGTTCTTAGTTGATGACTAGTAAAACATTTTCTGATAGATAGTGTGGCAGAAAAAACTTTGATGTGTATGAAAAATTCGAATTCCAAATATTCAACGGCTACAATAACTTTCTGGAACTGATAGTGCTAGAGGGACCAATTATAGCCGTTGTCACTCTTGTAGCAAGATCAGAAAGATTTTAGTGAAATGGAATTTGTCGGTAGAAAGATATAATGCTTAGTCACCCTATATCGCTATCCGCTTCTGCATCAGATCAAACATAAATATATTTTTTATTAGTACATACATACATATGTATGTATATGTACTTATTGCAAACTATTTTATGATATATCATACATCTCTCACTTTAAAATGTCTTCTTCTTCTTGGCGGTTCTGTTACCGGGTTATGAGCTGACGTAGGGCTTCTCTTGAGGCGCCCCTGCTACGCACGCACCTTCTACAGTTGGAAATGCCAAGCGTTGTCAGTGCCTCCCCTACTTGTTCTTTCCATCGTCGGCATGGCCTTTAAAATGTCTGCATTTCTAATTGAAAGAAATGCAAAACATGTTATGATGTCGCCCTAGACTGGCACGAACTTTTGCGCTTTTTCTTCAAAATCTTGCACTGTTTATAAAAATTTTGTGACACCACAATCAAGCTTAAATTTTTTTTATTAAATTCAATGCAAAATTTGCAAATAGATTATGACATTTTTTTAAGAAAACAATATTGTGCTTATACAAAAGAAATATTTATTCAAATAGTCGCTAAACTGCTGGCATGTCAGCGAATTTCCTGCTGAAATTAATCTGTTTGCTCATAATTCAGTTAATACTAATAATATCTGGAACGCCTATCAGGCTGCATATATTCCATGGTAAAACATTTCTTTTGCCAAATTCAATTAGAAGTTAATCTGCAAAAGTGTACTTTTTTTCACTAGACGCTCGAATTAATGCGACATTTGTCATTCGTCATGCTAATCTAATCAGTTTCATAGAATATTTGTTGTTGCTTACTTTAATGAGCACAATTTGAAATTATTTAATTATATCAAAATTTTCGTTTCGCTTTTTATGTGCTTGAATTGCCAATTAAATACTAATTTCTATGGCAATTTATGGCACTTAAGTGGCTCATCAAATTGGACGATATCTTGGCGGATTTGTTTGCTGTTGGTAGTAAGAGTATTTTTATTTGCCAATTCATAAAGGCAAATATTTTGGAATTTCAGTCACAGATTGGCGCCTTTTTATTTAAAGCTTTGTAAATATTACTTAGCACTTTTTTGTTTTGCATTTTCGGCACAATGTTCGCAGATAACAATGACATTGTCTCGTTGTCGATTTGCCTGTTGTGGCAGCAAAAGGTCAACAAGCAGTCGAGCAATGATCATGCCGTCGGCAATGATCTTTACGTATTTTATTTGGAGCCACAACTTATGTATGAAAGTGGCTTTGTTGTGCGTGAAGTTTGTTTTTATTTCGAATGCAAGTTCAGGGTTGCCCAAGTGCACCCAAAGCGTGTGCTCAATTGACGACGCGATTTATGCGCCGGGAAGGTGTGCTTTAACAAGTTTTTGATTGCGCTCAAGTCTTCTGGTCTATAGCTAAACTTAAGTGAGTTTAGAAACAACACAGATTCTAGGGAGCTAATAAGTTCGTCTTGGGTATGAAGTGCCAAATGAGAGTGCCTAATGAACATGCCTTTAGCATGTTAATATAACTTATAAGTGCTACTAGCCTAATGCTTATTTTAAAACCGTTACAAGTTATAATTTATAAAAAATTTTAGTAGTTATGCCTAAAATATTAGAGAATTAATCTAAAAGACATAAACGTACTGGTTAACAACATTGGTATATACAAACCAGAAGATGATAGGGAACATTGATTCGAAAATTAAATTTTGTGAATGGCTCATTTCTAATATTACCATTTGAAGAAAGTAAAATGGATAAGACTTTATTTTCATATTCATATTCAAAAGATTAGACTTGTTTACCTTGATGTGTGTTATACCTTCTTTGCCGTCCAAATTTCATTTGCAAGAATGCGGCACAAAACATGAACTAGCTTCTCTCTCTCTTCCTCCTCCCCCTCACCCTCCCCTTATCATTTTCCTTTTATGCTACTTTGGTTTGTTTATGTCTCAAATGTGCGAATTGATATGGACTTGTGCATGAAAGTCCAATCGGCTTAATTAAGCTATCATTTCAAATAAGGCAAAATCAAATCCCCCTCACTTCAGCAATGGGAAAACTGGAAAACTATTTCTTAAATTTTGTTCTTTAACACAATTTTAAAATGCAATTCAACATTTTCTCTACACCTATGAAAGTATACTAAGTATATTTTATTATAGACAAAAGCTTTTAGCAAATTAACAACAAAATCTGCTGTCTACTTAAATAACCTTCGAACTTTTAATTACTTTGCGCTACAACTCGATAATAAATTGGAACTTGAGCTAAGGTACAAAATTTTAATTATTGCAGTCATGTTGCGGCGGCAAATGCAACGTGAATTAATCGGCAAACGAAAATATTAAAAACACGATTTTGAATTATTGAATATAAAACGGTTGGGTCGGGTGGGGTTTTAATATCTATGAAATTAATAGAAATGAATTACAAGCAATAAAATGAAATTTAGAGTTCTTACTTATTCGTCTATCTTCGTTGGCTGCTCGTGGAAAGTGAAATCGAAGGACGAGCATCCAAGTGATGCAACCTTATCAAGACTTTCGTTCAATTTCACACCAGAGTCGTATTGAATAAAATATTTTGAATTAATTACTACGGATACAAATACAAGTTAAGTTTCTTAAATTAATCAGCAACAAGTCATATTGAAGCGTTGCTGCCACTCGTGCAAGTCACCTCAGGCACAGATTATAACTGCGTATGTTCGATAACAATTGAGCTCGACTAAAACACATGTTCGAGATTAATTTCATTATTTTCACAGTTACTACACAACGGTAATTAGATGTGCGGTGGCATTATGTAAACACGCTATGGCAACTTTTTTCCCATGTATTACTTTTGCATTTTTCAGCTTCACACAACTTCAACTAATTTCAACGAATTTAATGTAATTTTAGCATTTGACAAAAGCAGACAGTCAAACCTTTGCTTTGGAAGATCAGATTGATCTATTCTGCACGCTCGCAAAGCATGAAATCGCGCTGGAAGCTGATTGCAACTGCTCGTGTTTGCAGTTGATGTAAGAAAAGTGCACACGCTACCTACCACAAAAGCGAGCAAGAAAGAGAGAGAGAGAGCAGCAATTTGTTGAATTTAGTTGCATAAGCAGAGGAAGCGCACTGAAAATGATCAATCTGATCGTACATCCCGTCAAGAAGGAGTTCCGCCGAGAGAAGTGCGGCTTCGATCACATGCCGCCGGATGACTTTGTCAAATCACAAGTAAGTGCCGAGATGAATTAAGCCTGAATGTCAAAAAGTCATAGAAAGTCATAAGCCAACATTTAGTTGCAAATGATTGTAACTGCAGCGCCAGAATAGCGCTGTTAATTCACCATGGGGCGGCTCGTGGGGAATTATATTGCGCATTTAATCATTCAAATTATTGAAAGTATTATTATAATTTTAGCTGAAGCGTGTTAGCTAATTCAAGCTAGCATGCGCAAAAGTACGTATAACGTATAAGTGATTGCTATAGCCTTACGTAGAGATACATATATCAGATACAGCAAAAGGAAATGCCTTATATTTATTTCCAATATATGGCTTTAGTAATCTATATGTCGCGTTGTATTAGTGCGTTCGGGTTACGCAAGATATTTAGTTGATTTTTGAATTTTTCTATAAAACTACTTACTTCAGTCTATACACACATTTAACTTTATTTGAGTTTTAAATTCTAGCCACCTGTCGTAGATAAATTCTTATGTTTTTTAGCTGTTATCCAAATATCTCCAATGCCTTTTTAGCTCCAAATTTCGTTCAAGCTTATGCAAAGAAATTAGTGTAGGTACATTTTTTCTACAGCCCCATACTTCCTCAGTTAATTTAAAACTAGAAATTAACTAGTAACTGAACTTTGAAGGCCATCCACAATGAATGAAGGTGGACTGAGCGACAGCTGTGCTCTTGACTAGAGAACATGTTGGAAATCCCAAGAACTTTAAATGTCAACTATGAATTTTTGTTGTTGTTGTTATTTTATAGTAGCTTTCCAATGTTTTTGTTTTACTTATTATTTATGTATATGATTTCTAGGGCAAAAGAGTGGAGCATGTTTGCTTAGAAGCTACTGCTTTTTAGCAACCTTCAATTAGGGTCATTGTCTACATGGCCAGCTGCCTGCTTAGTAAATAGTAGTCGAGTACTACAAAGGGGCGTCTTTACAATATAATACCAACATAAACAATATGATTGGGTCACCTTGGCGCGCCGGTGTGTGGCGGCCCAGTGTTCAAGATGCGTCCCGCGAGTCCAGCACTAACTGCCTCGTTAGTTGTGGCATGCCACTATTTGTTAATTAAATATTTCAAAAATTTATGAAACTAATACAACACCCTTCCCCTCATTACGCCTGCATTTATTGTTTGTTGACACTCGTGTTGCTTTTGTTTGTATTTTCGTTGCAGTGGCAGAATCGCACCAAGAGTGTTGCATATTTAATTTACCGCTGGTTTATGGCGTTGTTCTTCAGCGTCGTGGTCATCGAGTCCATGGTCGATCCGGATGAGCCATCCGTCTTTTGGCTGTACTTCATCTATATGACTAATTGGGGCGTTATGATGTGCATGCTGACGAATTTGTTGGGCGCCATTTTGGTCACCACCTGGCATTATCATCCGGAATATGCGGGTATAATTGTGATATTCTGCCATGTTGCACATTTTACTTTCCATCGAAATTGCTGAATTTCATTTTCGAGCCAAAGTGAATTGTAAATTCCAAACTTTTTTGTTATTTTTTGCAGACAAGCTGCTGAATATGGAATCACTTACGAGTCCGTTTCGCATTTACTGGAGCATGCACATTATTTCATTGGTGCTATCAATTGTTATTACTGTCATATACTGGAGTCTTCTATATAATGGTAAACACTATTCGCTGTTAGTTGCTTAGGAATTAAATTTAGTAAAAAAAACTATTAAAAGAGCCAGCTGAAACGTGAGAACTGACTGGAGAAGCATATACAGTGCCTCACAAAAGTATTCTGTATTTTAATTTTAATAAGCTGAGCTTTGAATTGAGAGTCAAATCAGTGCTTAGGCTAACCTCTTAGCTGCAGATACATTTGACTTTAAGTTTAGCGCTGTTCTGCATTATTGAGCTTCTTTTGTAAAACAAATACGCTGAATACTTTGGTAAGGCACTGTAGCTGATTTGTTAGATCGCTTAGAAAACTTGTTTTCTCGCTCTAATTCAAATTTTTCTATTTCCAGTTGCAGAAAGCATGCTCAGTGCGACGAATGTGCTGACGCACGCCTTCAACTCGATCTGCATGTTGATCGATCTGATGATCGTGGCGCATCCACTGAGACTTTTGCACATATTCCTACCAGTATTATTTGGAGTAGTTTATGGGATTTTCTCCTATATCTATCAGAGTTGTGGTGGTCTCAATAAGTAAGCAGCAATGGGTATAAATTGAGCTACAGTTAAAACAAATTTGCTTCTCTCCGCAGAAAAGGTCAACCTTACATATATTATGTCATCGATTGGAGTCAGCCGGCCAATGCCGCCATAACCGTGGTCGGCGTAATATTGCTCACTTGCTGCGTCTACATGTTGCTCTTTACGCTCTACAAGCTGCGAACGCTGTTGTATAGACGCTTAAATCATGCCTCCTTCATACTGCCCACCAGCTCGTTGGGCGGCAAATCCAGCAGCGACGAGAAGCCCGCCAAAAATATCAAAGGCACTGGCATACAGCATTCGCCATCGGGCATTTCTATGGCGCTGGGCAATTATTCCGGCTACCACAATAAGGCGTTTTCGTCAAGTGGCGAATATATAGTGAAATCATAATTATACATACATACATACTATGCAATCTTATGTACATATTTCAGCTGTAAATACTAGTACTAGTTTAATTGTGCATTTAAATTTAGAATTTTAGGAATTGAAGAAATTTTGAATAAAGCGATGAATGAATTAATTGATTGACTTCGGTTCTGGAAGTGATCCCTAATTTAGTTATTACTCAGACAACACGTCACTCCACATGTATTTGAGAATATTCCTAGTCATCTCTGTTGTAAGCATAATGACATTAAAAACTTGCACAGAAGACACCGAAGCCGAAGAGAGCGGCCGTACGTCAGATCGTAAGCCGAAGTTTTCTAAAATTATTTATCCAAATCAGTGACTGAAATGGTTGAAGAGCTACAAAAAGATGCTCAAAGCATGACATAAGCGTCAAAGCTAATAGATAGTTTTCAATCAGCTTGAAGTCGCAAGCCAATGGTCAAACTGAAGGTTACGCAGAAAAAACTATTTATTTGTTAGTTTAACAGTTTAAAAAAATATGCAAGTGTGTTTAGCAAACAGTTTCAGGTAGTATTAACGATAAAGGCGCTACCTTCATTTGCAATTTTGGTGCAAATAAAAGCTGAATAGGGTTGTTCAGCTATGCCAACGTTATCAGATGATTCCGAAATTGAATGATGCATATATTTTAATAAAAATATGCATAACAATTTTAATCAAATCGACTTGATTCAAATTAAAATGCTTGTATATTGCATTGCTATAATCGCATTTTCGCTAGAAAAGGTTCGGCTCACACTAAAAAAGAAAGCTTTGTAGAGCACTTGGAACTTGCTTAGTACTTTTTTTTACAAACGAAAGCTGTCTTACTTACGCGCATTAGAACCTATTACAGGTGTCGTCGGCCTTTTTCCTTTATTGATTGAGAATTTGTGGTCAATCCTGAAAAAAATTCTTGGGACAATATCAAGCAGCCCCAACGAAACGGGACGAGCTATGGCGACGAGTACAGCGAGAATGCCAAAGTATTTCAAATGAGATAACTGAGAAATTGATGGAAAATACTCCAAAACGTATAAAAAATGTTCTTCGGAATAAAGGACTATGGACTAAATACTAAAAAAAAGGTTCCATCCTTGCATTTGATGAAAGGTGCAAAATTGAGTACATGCGAGTTGTTTTAGTTTTATTGATTTTCTTCTTAGAATTTGTACCCTTATCCTTTTGTTTTATTAACAATTTTGTTGATAATTGAACAAGAAATAAAGGCCAAAAAAAGTTTTCCAATTTGCTTTGTTATTGCTTTTGTTATATGTATATTCAGAAGTGCACGAAGCAGAAATATGTACTCATTTGTGCTCCCTACTGTACATACATACATATATAAAAAACTTAAAATCAGCCAAAGTGAACTAAGTGGGCTATAGTTGAATTTGAATGAAGCCATCGACGTGACTCAACGTAAAATTATGAAATACTCGTAACTATAACTGGCATATGATATCAACTAAATGATTTAATCAGCTATTTAATAATTTCTTTAATTACACGCTGCTGATCAGCGACAACAATGGCGCATACATACATAATTTTCATTGGAAAAACAAATATTTTCAACGGAAATTGCTCACACTGCCTCCCGGCATGGAATCAATAAAGCATGCCATACAAAATATTAAAGCACTCAAAGGCTCGAAAATTCGAAACGGCGCGACGGCAGAAAACGTTTAATTTTGTCTTAAAAATGCAAAGGTTCTCTTGGGAAGCAAAGGACTCGAGCGCAGCTGAAGCGAAATGCGTGAAGAGTGAGAATGCTTTGCGGTGAGGACGATATACAGGCTGTTTGTAGTAAGTGGGAGTGCGACGGCGAGGGGGAGGGGGAGAGTAGAAGTGGTAGTAGCGATGGCTTAGCGTGACACTAGCCACAAGTTTTCGTTGCTTCTTCTTTACTACGAGTGCTTAAGGATACGCGCAAGTTGAAAGTTGGTATGTATATATACATATGTGTGTGTGTGTGTGTGTGTGTGTGTGTGGTAATGACATACTACAAGTGGCGTGAAACTCAACTGGAGCAAGCTGCTTGTGCCGCCCAAATATACACACACACGCAAACACAACAATAAATTATTGAATGGCGCGGCAGCAAGAATTTCAATGACTCTAATTAAAAATTTAAGTGATATAGATATTTGTCTTTTTCAGGGCTGCTTTTTCAGGGTTTATATTCGAACTCGCACTTTAAAAAATATACCTTTTCAAAGTTTACGTTTTAAATGCATCTAATTTCGCTCTCAGCGTAAGCGAAAGATCTTTGCACTTTCGCCCATCCACTTCTTTTTTAGAGCTACGCTCCCTTGAATTGAAAAAGAAAACTCTTATAAAGTCACCTTTGCTTGCATATGCGTCTATATAAAAATATCTTATTATTTATAGAAATCGATTCCCTAAATCGAAAAAGGAAACTCTTATAAGGACACCTTTGTGTTCGTAGGCTTTTATATAAATAAATCTTATTGTTGATAGAAATGGATCTTCAGTTTTGGTGACATTTTTTATGATTGAAGTGCACATTTTGGATTTTTTTATCCACGAAAATGAACATCCTTGTTTTCGTTTAGAAACGCTCTTTGCTCAAGAGCGCTCTTTTAGCTTATCCAACTGATCGTGGCTTGCGAGTGAATGCATCAAATCAAATCTTTGGCGAGTGAAAGTGGAAAAAATTTTTTTTTATTATTTAAACCAACACTCGGATAATGCCCCCCCTACACAAGCAAGGAACTTGATGGTTTTGAAAGGATTATGAGTAAATGCGTGGGAAGAAAGTGGAGTAGTGACGGTTTATATATCCTGCCAAGAGCGGCTTATTCAATCGCTCGCAAAGAGCAAGAAGAGAGAGTGCATCGAGAACGCAAAGAGTGAGTGTGCAAAGAGTGAGACCACAATATTCTTCATGCTATTTCATCTTAAGTGCTCGTTCAAAAAAGAAATACCATTGCGAAATTGAAAGCACTCTGTAAACCCTGGTCTTTTTCTTTACAGGCAGCTTCTATATCCAACTTTTTTCAGTGTGGGCAGCGTGTTTGATTGTTGCAGTGGCTCTGCTGCCATTGAAGTGAATAGCATTTTGTTGACAAATCCTGCAAGCATTGTATCAAGTTAAGCACGCTGCTATGCTTGCTTAGGCTGAAGCTGCTTTCAGCGTGCCTATTTGTATGTGTGTGTGTGTGTGTGTGTGTGTGTAAACGCTAAAATAGTAGCCTAGTAGCCGCACACGCAAGCGCTACAAAAAAAAGCTTTAAATTTTTCATATACATGTCAACTAGGCCGCCACTTTGCTCTGTATTTTTGGCCACTCAAGGACATGTGCGTGCAGCGGCTCGGACCGGAAATGCCTGCCAGCTGCAACATCTTTCATATTTATCAATTCTTGCAAACGCAATGCTTTGCTTCCCTTCCCTCCCCCTTCCGCTTCCGTTCGCTGCTCAGCACAATTGAGCACTTAACTAGCGGCAAAACAAGTTGGCCCACCTCAAAGCGTTTATCTAAATACATCAATTTTGTCAGCATTTAGCACAAATATTGAACTAGCCATAATTGCAGCAAATTTATAAAATTTATTGAAATTCATAAATTTCCATGATCGAATTTCATAGGCTGACGGCGTGCCGCGCAAAGGTCAAAGTGCGTGTGCCCGCAGGCGTATGAGTAATTGCATATCGTAGCGCTTGAGCGCGCTAATTAAAAAAAAGTATTGAGCAAGTAGACAATTGCACAATTGCAGCCGGCTTTTGCCCGCACACCGCCCCGATAGTGAGAGCGCTTGCAGCTCGCTATGCATGAGCGTAAACAAGAAATGCATGCGCCATTTTGCCATTTTGCCAATGCGCCATTTTGTCTGTTTTCATTCACAAAACCGTTCTTTTTATGAATTATACTTGCTGCGTAGTGTAGTTGCTGTTGTTTTTGTTGTTGTTATAGTTATTGTTGTGCTTATATGCCGGCGTATTTTGTGCTGATGTCATTGCAGAATGCATTATAAATGAGCATGTATGTGTGTGTGTGTGTGTGTAACTACTCGTGTGTGACTGACAATGTGATGAAATATACGACAAAGAAGAAGAAGAAGCACAAGATAGAACTAAAAATTTGAAAGTAGTCAATTGAAATGAGAGCAGTTGCCACTAGATCAAATAGCAAGCCACTAGATAACTTACCATATCGAATATGAAGCCACTATATACATACATATGTAATAATATCAGCAGATAAAATTGCAACTTTATAGGCGAGCATAGTAGAAATAACTGTGTAGTGAAATCTTGTTTTTTTTTAATTGGCATATAATGTGTAATATTGCCATAAAAAGCACTTACGAGGCTGGTTACTTAAGATATATACGAAGGGAGTTCAATGCATTCTCGATATCAGTATACAGCAAATTGAGTTCAATTATTTGCTATTTCACAATATAATCCCTCATAACCTCAACACATTTTTTATATCTTGAAATTATCTTTTCAATACACTGTAAAAAATAACTTGCCTGCTTAGCGCGGTGCTCGATTTTTTTTTACCACTGTCGCGTCAGTTATTACGATCGTCTTTCACTCAGAATTACACAAGAATTTATTCAAGTAAATATGTGAGATTTCATATTTATACGCTCAGATAATGTGATTATTATTTAAAGAAATTATTAAAGTGCACATTTCTGTAGTAAAATACCCCGATACCGCGAATATATACATATATATTTCATATAACACCATTCTAAATTGTATTATATTATATATTAAAAATTACATTGAATTGCACTTTTGAAAAGCTGTCATTTTTTTAGTCCTTTGAAGTTTGCTTGTAGTTTTGAACTTTACACCGCAATGTCCAAGCTCGGTATTCCTGCTAAGCTGGTGGGGCTCTGCAGGGTAACTTTAAGCAATACGCACAGTTCCGTCAAGATAGGAAAGGAACTCTCTGATACAATCTTCGAACGAACAATCGGTGGAAGGAATTGCAGCGAAGAAGGTATTTGAGGCGGCAGATGCTTAGCGTAGACGGTGCGGGGGCCGTGCCTTCGAGGAAAAGACCAAAAAGAGTGGGCACAGGCAACACTTAGCAGTTAACAGGATGCTATTGACCATTTAAGAAGAATAAACTTGAATCGTTTCTTCATTTTCAAAAAATACGCATTTAATTTTTTATATTATTTTGCAAAGTTGTTTGTTGTTGTTGTTGTGCGATAGTGTGCTCTTGTGCGTATACGCACACACATAGACAGCTCGATTTCCAAGCGCCTACACACGCGCATAAAATTGCATGGTATGCTGATTCAAGGACACGCTGAACCGCAAACGAATCAGGCAGAGCATTCGGTCGCTTCCAACGGCAGCAAGTGCTGGGCCTGGAATGTACACACTACGCGTGAGTGCCACTGCAGCGCTCTGGTCACTGCTGTTGCGTTCTGGCCGTGTCAATTGAATGTAAACACAGCGGCGCGCGAAAGTCGCACCGCCCCGCCTGCCGCGAGCAGGTGTTTGCTCTGTTGTGAATGATTTATGCGCGTATGCCATTGATCGATGGATTTTCCATCAGCGATTTTTTGGAACTAGCGTGTGGTGCGACCCGAGCTGGCAGTGTCAACCGGTGTTGGCGGCCTTGAGGTGTATATTGACACGCATTTGAAGGCGTATGCAGCTGTGTGTGACACTGACACCATCGAGAGAGAGAGAGAGTGAGAGAGAATACAATTGAAGCTGCTTCGTTTCACAGCGCTTGGTTTGACTCAGTAAAAAGTTTTGAAGAAGATTTAAAGTTCTTAAAAATTCAAAGCAATTAATGCTTAATTTTTTTCAATGTCGTATATATACGATATATTACATTATATATTTTCATGCACAGCGCAATACATTTTTAAGTAGGCGGCTGTATTTGAAGAAGAGTTTTAGCAAAACGGACTAATTTAAAAAAAGTTTAAGAATTCCTTTAAATTTTATTTCATGCAAAAAACGGCAAAACTTTGACATAAGGTAGCTCTTTTTTCATTGCAATTAGGACTCTTCGAAGTCATGATGTTTTTTTCATAGGACGAATTATGCTTCGAAAGCACCTTGAGAGTCCTTAACGAGATTTATATGTACTCAAACTCCCTAGATTTTTTCTTTCACTAAATTTAAGAAAATACTTAGCTCAATAATTGCATAATTTAATGCACTTTTTATTAGTCTTTATAATCTCACTAAATCTGTAAAAGTTCTTTGTATTTCTAGACTACTTTTAAATAAATAAATTGAAAAAATGCATATCGAACTAGGTTCTGCTCATTCGAAATGTCCAAGTAGGGTGGAACAACCGATTGGCATTCCTCTAAGGCGATCTATGTGTGCCCTATTTCACCTACTAGTGTAACCTGATCTAAGCTAGCTTTAAACGGAGTCATCGATATGTAAGAATGCTTATTTATTAAATAGCATTGAAGGCCATTTCAACAACGACAGATTAAATTCAACAAGGAAGCTATCAAGTCCTTGAAAGAAAATTAAACACTTGATTAAATGCACACTCCCACTAAACTGAGCGCAGGGACGAACAGGTGAAGATGGACAAACCCAAAAAATTTCCAAACGAAACGAAGAAGGACACTCAATTCAGATAAATGAACGCATGAAGACGCTTCCAAGCTCTTCACCGACCCACAGCACAAGGCTGACTGCTGCAGGAGCTGGCGAGTGTGAGCCGATTTCGATGGTCAACAGCCAACAAACTTGTGGCATCGAATCAAAACAATTGCGAGTAGTGGAAAAGAACATAAGCAACACATCGAGCTAAAGGCTGAAAAACAAAGAACTTACTCATGACTTATAAAAAAACCTGACTGTTATTTTGTATATGTACAACAACACCGCTAGCATGGCAGCGACCAAGAGACGAGCTACGTTTTGGGTTGACTAAACAGAGAGCACGGCAGAAAATCGGAAGCCAACATGCAACGCCATGCCACTAGCCGTGCTGCCGCCAGTGGCCGCAGGCGTCGACAGCACGCCCAGGGCCCAGGGTGTGTCGTCCAAGCAGTGCGAGTGCCGCCAACCGACCAACCGCTGGAATTCATAAAAGATTCATCAATTGGAATTGCAGCTCGGCTAGTCGAAGGCTCCAAGGCTCGCGCTCCGGCCCGACCGGAAAGCTCAAAACTCCGCCATTTGTCAACGCTGCAATTCAGTTTGATTTCGAACGTCGGCCATATAAAACGCAGTCGGAAGCGGCGAACGCTTTCAAATGTGATCAGATAAGAAGAGTTGAACTCCAACTGCGCGCCACCAGTCTTCATCCATACATATGTATATATACATATATGTATATTAAAAGTGTGCGCGTGTATATGTGTAGTGCGTTTGTGAACGACAGCTGTTGAAATTTTTCTTCTCAAGCTGTGCTCATTTTCGGCAGTTTAGCTGAAAGCCAGTTGCTTTTGATATCTTTGAACGATAAAAAAAAAATATTGCAAGATTTTGAAAATCGAAAAAGGTGGCCATTGTGATTTTCAGTTGTGTGTTTGTGTGTGTGTGTGCGTGGGTGAAGTGACACTGAAGCTTTGAGAGCCGCCGCTGTCGTAGCATAAAAAGTCCTTTGGTTGAGAAGTCGTTGAAAATAATTTAATAAAATAAATTTTTATAAAAATTCAGTTAAGAACTTTTTACCGTTACTGCCGCAAAATACCGTTAGCACCATAAAAATAGCACTGATTCCGCTATATTGGCTACCGAATGGATAATGGGTATTTGCTTAGACACAGGTGAGTTTGATGTGGATGAGGAAGAATAGTTGTAGGGGAAGGGGGGATGGGGTTACGCCTTGAGCCTATATTAAGTATGTGCTTAAATTAAAACGCTTTAAAGAAAGTTTCCTAGGTATAGATATCGGCATATAGAAATTATCAGTGCCTCGTTGTTGTAGCTCGGCTCGATTGAAGTTTTGACGTCATGAACGCGATTTGTGTGCCTTCTTCTAAATATTACACATTCCAACTATTGAAAGCACTACATCTCGATTAACAACTGGTGATCGAAAGATTTTGACGTCTCAGAAATGAAGAATTCCTTGTTGCAGAGCAACAAGCTACAAGTTCACTTTCTGTGGTCCTTTCCAGTGCTTATATGTAGTTTAAACTTTCAGCATGCGAAACCATTAGCTATTTAGCTTCAAATGTATTTTTTTATTAAAAAAGAGAGGTTAAAGATTTCTTTGAGATATTTTGCAATAATCTTTTCAATGAATATTTCACTATCTTTCCTGCTGTTAAATTGAAAAGAGGTTAAAAAATACAGATGTTAAAGGTTACAGATTTCTTTGAGATATTTTTTGCAATAATCTCTTCGAAGAATATTCCATACAAATTTCGTACTGTTGAATTGAAACGGGTGTTTCTTCTTTTTGTTTCTGATCATCTTCTACTAAAAGAGATTTTTTCCAAAAAAAAGTTGATGATTTTCAGATATACATATCTACACAAAATCATCTTTTCAAGTCTGTCCAATTCTTCTGACACTCTTGAATGAAATGTGCATTGTATACAAATATATTTGAAGGCTTCTAGTTTCCTGGACAATGCGGGCTGAAAGCCCTATTGTGGCAATTCTGCATCTATTTACAGATTCCCATGGATGTTTCAAGAGGTATAAAGCAGTTTTCGTTGGAAATCTGTTCGCAAAATATTGCGGTAGTAGATATACATATATTACCTAGGTAACGAAGCCTCCCTCGAATGCATCTTCTGCTAAGCTTTACAAGCTTGTTTGTGCTCTTCTGAGAAGCTTCTGACATAAATGTTTTCATCGTTCTGCTAGCTTTCGTTTTCTTCCGGATATGTGTAATTTTTCCATTTAGCCAGAGTTTTAAGTTATGCCTAATGCAGCAACATGCCAGATCGCAGATTGGTTTCACTCCGATAAAAATCTCGTATGTTCCTTTTCTAACAAGTTGAGAGCTGCCATTTAATTTTCATTAAAGCCAATATGAGCAGGGAGCCAGATTTCGGTTTTAGATGGCCATATTAATAAGTAGCTATAAAATAATATGACTTCTTCAATGTGAAAAGCAATATGCCAGCTGAGGCGTTGACTTTAAATCAAAATGTTCAATTCCGTTTGCTGGCGTAGTAGGTATATGTGTTCTTGGAATTTGTTGTTGTTGTTTGTGCTTTTCAAGTTTTTCTTTGGTTTTTTTGTGGTTTCGTGTAAAATGCTTGTGTGCTTCTGAATGTTCATTGACCACAGCGCAGCTCGGAACAGCGAGCAGCATTGGAAACATAGTAAAATAAAATTGCTGGCAACACGAACACCACACTAACAACAACAACAACAACAACAACAACTACCATACCATAACAACAACTATGTACAAAAAGCGAGCCCACAAGCAGCACAACCCCCTCAGAAAACAACATGTCAATTAAATTGGCTGCTAGAAAATCAATAACCATTTTTTGTTTTGACGAGCCGCAGCGATTTTAGCATACGAGTCGGTTTTTTTTTCGTCCTGTACGTTTTCCAAGCGTGCCGGCAACTCGCTTCCAGCACAGCATATAACTCTTTATTTTTTGGCATGGTACAACTGAAATAGCGCATCACTACCAAATACTTAACTCGGAATTTAGCCGGCAATTAAAGTCGATTTTAATATATCGTGCCGCAAAACCGAAACACGATTTTCAACTTATCGTAAAAGCAACAAAAGAGGAACAACAACTGTGAAATGGGCAATTGGCAATTGGCATATAACAATGTCGTAAAGCGAATCCGCAGAACAAGTGCTAATTGGCACGCCAACAGCAGCACATTAAATCGCGCCAACCAAGCCGCGCTACTTCCGGTTTCCGGTTTCCGCTTTGCGATTGCGCGCATTTGTATAACGCTGCTAGTTGTGCCACTTACAAAGCGTTCTTTCCGATTCGTGTGCTTGTGAGAACGTTCATCTGTTGCATTTGCACGCATACTTAAGCAAAAAATTGAGGGCAAAATATGCTTAATGCTATTTTTGGCATATTTAAACAACTTGCCAGCGAAATCTAAATAAGAAGTAGAAGAAAAGGAAAAAGAATTATAACTACTCGTTGTTTTCAATTTGGCGGCATTTGCTTTTAAAATATATGCACATATCCCGTCTCTTTTGATGTAAGCAATAACTTGCTGACTGAAACTAGTTAACTTTAACATTCCTGTGCTCACAAGTCATAGACGCCAAGGTTAGGTTAGGTTCAGCTGGCTGCCTAAAAAGGCCACATATTGAGTCCTTATTGGGTCCTTAAGACTTCTCAGAGTAATGATCTGTCAGAATTTGGATGTGTTTCACAAATTTCCAAAGAGGCTTGATGCCAAATTTCGAGATCTGTTCGAGATCTGTTCGAGCCCTGAAAACAAAGGCGCTCCTAAACAAGTCAGACGAGTTCTAGCGAGGGCGTGTATGTTTTCCAAGGTCTTCCTGCTACCCACTTCTTTTCATTTCCTGCACCTTTCGTCGTTCGTTATGCCCATCTTATGTGCATGCGCTGCTATGAGACAGTGTCCTGTTAGTGCAGTGTCCTGACAGCTCTACATTCTATTCATTCTCTGCATAAACTTAGTATAGTTTTCGTCATAGGACTTTAGCATGGTTTTAGAGGTCACACAGCTGCTTAAGTTGTTCCACCTGGACCTCGTTTTCCTTTTCATGCATTTCTCTAGTTGACTGTAGGACGACGCTGGTAGAGGCATCAGCACGCTGCTGATATGCTCATCTGAAAGGCAGACGCTTAAATATGTTTTTAAATTTTTTCGGAAGAGCAGTTTAAAGTTTCAAATTCTCACTGTAAAGCAGCGGAAGCTATTAGCTTTATGATAGATAATGGCCGTACAAAAAAAAGACATAAATATGAAAAAGTTATAGCAAATAAAAGATACATTTAGACACGCTGAGCACGATTCTTCTTCTTGTTTGTTCAGTAATCACACGTTACCGGGTTACGAACTGAAACTGGGCTCTTCTCTCTAGGCGCCCTTGTTACACGCGCGGGGCTTCTTCAGTTAGAAATGCCAAGCGTTGTCTTTACATGCCATGCACTTTTAAGCATTCTTGACAAAATGTTGAAAAGTCAGTATTTATTGTACTATTTCTTAATGTATCGCATGCCTAATATATAGCAACATTAGCAACAACAGCAAAAATGTTAAACGTAAAATAATAAGCTGCTACGTGCTTTTGCACTATATTATTTTTCTATTAAGTTTTGAAAAAGCAAAGCACACATGCAATGCTTAATTAGTACTTAGTTGCATTCATTTAGCTACAATATCTGGCTTAAACTGCATTTAATTTGCCAGTAAGCGTGATTTTATATACAAATACAAGTGAAATATGCATGAGCAACAGCTTGTAAAAATGCAAAGGCCTTCATATGATTAAACGACAGTTTGTTTTGTTGCAAATGTAAAAAATATAATTATATATAAAGTTGCATTGTTAAGCTAAATATCAACTTTGTTTGAAAGCGACTGTAATTGCAAGCGATCTTAACTAACGAAAGATTTAAATTATATGATTCTATGATTAAAGAGTTTGCTTTAATCTGTGACTGAAATTGGGAAATGACTGTCATTGGTAGAAGAGCAAGATTGTAGCTTGTATCTGTCGTAGGGATCTAGTCTTCGAAGGTCAACTGTGGTAGATCAGTGTCTGCAATCGAGATTATCTTTTAAAATATTAATTAATATTGCAGATGCCAGCGCGGCACAAGATACCAGCGAACAAGGCACCGACTGGAATCATACACGAAATCCGGGCAACAGCAGCGCCAACGGACGTGCTGGTTCCACAAACATCGTCGCCATCGATATGGCGAATGCGGGAAAAATAAAATTCGATCCGCCCAAAGTGCCAGTAATATTTGTTTTAGGCGGCCCCGGTAGTGGCAAGGTCACCCACTGCGACACCTTCATGCAGGATCGACGCGGTGTGACGCACATCAACATGATGGATCTGTTGCAACAGTATGCGATGGGAAACGGTTGGTGCTATCAACGTCGTGCCTTCGTAGAGTGCAACAAGCTGACTTTGATTTTTTCCCTTCAACAGATATGCAGGACTTTTCGCAACTCTCCTCGAAGACAGTGACAGAGGTGCTCATGTTGGAAATGAAAATGGCTCCAGCTGCCAAAGCATACCTAATTTCAGGATATCCACGCTCGATGCGCGACGTTGTCGAATACTCAGAGAAGGTAATTAAAAGTGACACATGCACAATGGGAGTTTATGTCAGGAACTGCCGGCGTAATGTGCTTACATCCTTCAAAACTGTCGTAGAAAAAAAAGCAGTCATGTTGACTAAAAAGTTTGCTTATATAACTAATAAAGTAGTCAAAAATTTGACATGATTAGTTATGGCGACTTACTACACTGAGCAACAATTTTTGGCATATTGTTAAGCGCCTCTCCCTCACCCTCACCATTACATATAATTTGTAAAGAAATTTTTAGGACATTTTTCAAAGAAGGCTCTTAAACCTTTCAAACGGCAAAGAACCGGTATAAATATTCGCTCAAAAGAAAATCTTCGCTAGTCTATGAAATCTTTGAATCACTGTAAAAAAAAGTTCAGGCGTGAACTTTCAAAACGCCAATACACTTTATAAAAAATTGTTCCGAAGTCATAATGTTATTATTATAATTTGTGCTGAAGAGTGTCATTGCATCTGCAGAGCTCTGTCATGGCCGCCGTCCCTCCAACCGTCAGTCATTTGTTGGTCTGCTCATCATTAGGAATTGTTTACATATTAAATTACAATCAGCGTGTTTGTCGGAAAATTAATCAAGCACTATGTATGGTTGCTTAATGAAATCGTCAAAATTAATAAACGCAATGTCGACAGTTGAATTACTACTTCTAAATCGCACGCGTTGCCATATTCCCTGCTCCCAGCAGTCTCATGCACACGCACACTCACGCACATTTCCAGCTAACGAAGTGTTTGTGAAACATGAAAAATTAATTTGAGGATTACAGCGTAATCGCATTGTTGTAAATTAACGGCACACATACTTGCATATCTTGAAAGTGTATACAGCCTTTATGGGTCGGTTATTAGCATATGATCTAGTATGGCGGGGTCTTCTGAGAGCTTCAGAAAAGTTGATTTATCGACGTGTTTGCCTTGTCTACTTTTTATGATGACATCATATCAGGACATAAAAAAATGATAGTCTTATGAGGTCTTATAAAATTCTATTGCAGATGGTTTACTCTTATTCATGACATGCTAATTTTTAGAATTTAAAGAGAGTACAATTAAAATCTGATACAAAATAATTTGAAAAAGTATATGTGAGCATAAGAATACATATTATACAGTATATAGTTTAGGGATTTAGGTTTATAGAATATACACACTCAAACTGTTTATGTCTGGGAAAATCGTTGTAATATAAGAGCCAAAAGTTCTAACTAGACAAGATAAGATAGAGTAAATAAAAGTAAATAGAGAATAGAATTTCAGTCTTGGCATCTCAGAGTGGCGCATTGTATTGCAGGAAGTGCTGGAGAGAATCCTTCCATCATTGTTATTGACCAATCAAGAGAAAGAAGAAGCTATTAAAAAGCTACTTCTTCAAAATGATTTTTCTTGTATTCAAGAGTCAGTCCTTTGCGACTTATACAGGGAGAAGCTGCTCCTACAACCCGACTCTTGCCATTGATTTGTTAATATAAGTTGTCCAGTGAAACCAGCCAGGCATGTTGTTGTAGCGCACAGAGTGAGAGTGTAATCGCGCCAAACTACAAGCCCATGTAATTTATTCCAGAAGTGAGATTAGATAACATTTAGCTGCAGATAATTCTGTCTACATAAGTCAAAAGTTTATTAGCTTCGATTAAGCTATTTCTGAAAATGCGCAAAAATTGTCGACATAAATAATATGTAAATAGTTTTGTTGTTAAGATGCCTATTCTGGCAAACGTCTCATTCAGTCAATATATAAATTTTTTTTATCAAAAAGTAAAAATCTATCTTTCAACGTTATATGTTCGATCAGAAATAATAATCAAGCTAGCAAGATATCGGTTAAGCATATATAATTAATTGAAGTGAACTAGTTCATATTAGTTCAGCAGTTCAGAGAACTAGTTCCTTTTAATTCAATAGTTCAATGCAAAGTTCCTGGCTTAGTAGTAAATTCATGGAAGATCTATGCAGAGTTTTTCGTTTATTTTGAATGTGAAGAAATTCGAACAAAAACTGGTACTTTATGGTACTACTTTTAAGCTGATGAGCTCTGAATTTTCTGCTTTAAAATGTGCCCATGATGCACATATAAGTGCATACTTATAATTCAAATGGTTATTTAACGAATAACAAATGATTATTCTGAGATAGTGCTAAATTCGTTGCAACTTGTTATGGTTATAAAAAGTGTTGCCATTGTAAATTTTTTAATAGTTTCAAGCATCGCAAATATTTTCACTTCGATTTTCATAAAATAACAATCTAAGCCAACAATATACAACATTTTTAAACCTAAGTTAATAAAAATTTTTCTATATTCCCCTCAAAACAGATTCAAGTCGTGAACGGCGTGATTTTGATATCCTGGCGCCAATCGGTTCTGCAGAAGCAAATTGATTACGGCGCCAAATTAGGTCATGTTGTACTCTCCTTAGCCAAAATGGAATTAGAAAATTTCTTTAAGAATGTAATGCCCGTAGCCGATTACTTCGATCAGAGTGATATGCTGCTAGCGGTAAGGCGACATGCAATTACAACTTATATACAATTTATATGCAACTATACGTTCCATATCTAACGACGGCAGGTCAACGGAGAACGTGCGCCAGCGGAAGTTTACAAAGATTTTCGCACCGCCGTACTCGACATACTCAGCACGCTCGAAAACCAAGAGGCCATACTGAACGGAGTAACAGGTATGGGAAGAGGGATACATGACATACCGGGCAGTATTGTTAGCGTAGATACCGCTCCTAGTCAAGCGCCGAATATTGCAGAAATGTCAAATGCTGCCACGGACGACGCAGAGCGCAATGTGACGAATGCCGTGATCGCGCATGTGGCCTCCAATGCCGCGCATGCCGTGGCCACCGGCGACAAGGCGAACGTGATCACGAGTCAGCCGCTGTTCGCGAACGACGATGCCAATCGAATACCGCCGGTCATTTGGGTCATTGGCGGTCCGGGCAGCAATAAGTCGACCCTGTGCATGAAAGCGATAGCACTGAATCCGGGCTGGGCGCACATTAGGTAAGCGATTTGCTCTTAACTGCTGCCAATTTATAATTATTGTTTCTTTCACTGCAGCGTGGGACGTCTGCTGCGCAATGTTACCGATTCAGCTCCGCGCGCCAACACCGAGAGCTATGCCGTAAAGGAGGCGCTCTCCGGCGGCGAAATGGCGCCCGAACAGGCAGTCAACGTAATGCTCGATACCAACATACGACAGCTGCGGGATAAGGCTGGCATTATCATCGATGGTTTCCCACGCAACTTGGCACAAGTCAAATTCTTCGAAAATAAGGTAGCTACCTGAAGGTTAATTGCCAAGAACAAGTCTATTTTGAAAGAATGCGTGGCGAGCCCCTTTCAATTCAATTGTTGCTTTACTTAGTAATATGAAGTACTTATATTCCATGTGGCCTATAAAAAGATAATATCTAGAATTCCATCAACATTGAGAATTTTGATCAGCTGTTTGAGCACGTGTTTAAAATTCAGCATTATAGGTTATGTCTCTGAAATTTAATTTACAAATGTGCTGAAATATAACTTTTAAACTTTTTAACGATCGGCTGCACAATTTCAGAAGGAACTACTAGACTTTTAAGCTGTCAGCCACAATTGAACTCACTGCTCGATTCTAACCTAAAATTGCCCTTTACATTTCTCTAACAATAATAAACTTTCAAACCTTTCTTAGTACAAGCAACTGCCGCCCATCATACTGTTGGATTGCTCCAAGTTGCAGCTGGGACGTGGCCGCATCGATGATACCGTCTCATCGTTCCGTCGCAGACTGGAACTATTCCGTGAGCTGACACTGCCAATGCTGAAGGCGATGGACAATAGCAATCGTCTGCATATCGTAAGCTGCCAAGCAGGTCCACCAACAAATTGCATGCATATTAAATGTTCTCTCTTGCCAGGTGGACGGCGACACGGATAGTCCTTCGGTGCAGCGTGAATTTGAGAAGATCATACGCACGCACATACAGGATCTGCAGCAGGCGTCGGCGGCGGCAACAAGAGGCCAGACACTCGATGTGACGTCACAACAAAATGCGAATGCCAACCATATGGCGGCGCCGATGCAGCAGCAGCAGCAGCACAATGGTGTCAACCAGACGGACGCCATTTTGCAGGACCTGGAAAACAACATGCCTGGAGCAGTGCCAACAATAAGCCATCATGTCAGTCTCATGAACGGGCATCTGAAGAACCAGTCGCGCGCCAACAGCGGCAGCAATAATCTGAACCACAATCACAAGCCACTCATGAACGGCGACGTGCGGCCGGCGCAGGCAATGGACTTCAGGCACATGCTGGAGGAGGCCGAGCGTTATCCGGTGGATTCGTACATGTAATGGTTGGGGCTTATACATATCATACATTACTAATACATAATATAGTTTGAGACGCTGGCGTTATACGAATTTATTGGCTTTATCTTCACTTTATTCACAAATTGAAATGGAAATCAAACACTCAGCGAAATATGTTAGTAACAGTGGCTTATGCCAGTGTTGGGCAATGTGATACAATGGCACACTGTATTAAAATCATGAAAAGCTCAACACTGAAACAAAATTTCGAACATAAAAATTGCTTTATTAACATCGAGTGTGTTTTTTTCCACAAAAAACTCAAATATTTTCGAGTAATTTTACATTCTCAAACGTTTCTTAACATAACAATATTTTAAGTAATAGCAATTAATTATGAAAATAATGGGGTCCAAATTTTACGCCACAAAACGTTGCAAGAAATACTAAGACACGTCGTATCAAGAAAGCATTATTTATAACTTGAAACCCAAAACTCTTCAAAAACAAAAGCACGCTATCTATTACAATACAGTCTGTGTCAAAAGAAAGCTATAAAATTTTTTCTAAAAGTTCTGTTTAACTGTAAAATCATTTCAAAAACCAAAACACTCTTTGTTTCATTGTATTCGAAAAATGCAACGCACCTCAGTGACTTGCAATAACAAATTAGCAAGCTGACGTCAACATTTTTGCGAAGTTTTTTTCGCGCTCTCCAACGGATTTTTGCGCCTCGTAGAAGCTGTCGAAAGCGGCAACCGGGCTGAAATGTTGATTTGTCATTTAAAAAAAGTTAAGATAAGAGCAGCACTGCTGCTTAATGGTTTAAGCTTTAAACAAATTAAGTCGCAACACACACATTTTAATAAAAAAATCAAATAAAATCAAAAACAGTTTCGTTTTAAAGGAAAATCTCAAATATTTGCATATAATTTGATGCAAACGTAAGAATTGTTGATATATATTGCAGCGGTAAAACGCTAGCAAGATAAAGCATGTACACTTATATTAAGATTAATTTAAAGATCGTAAATTGTTTATTAGTTTTAAGTACACTTTACGAATAAAAACATGAAAATGACGACGTCTTTGCTTCATTATCTGCGTTGGATTTCAGGGCGGCACAAACCGGTGACATTTATATAGAAAAGTAATGCCATTTGGGGCGCGGCTGTGGCTCAGTGCAAAGAATTGGCACTTCTTCGAGAATACTCTTTCCCCTTATAAAGCTGCTCAATACCGTGCTTAATCCGTTGGCTTGACTGTAAGCTGTGCTACAAGCTTAAGTGAAAAAGCTTGCCATATATTTAATATAATAAAAATTTCCTTGAAATGTGAGTCGTCAACGCTAGAGCGCTTTAGGAAAAGCGCTAAAAGGTCTGTTTCATAGTTGGATTCTTATACTTACACTCCAGCTTGAAATTATAAAACATATGTATATTATATACTAGTATCAGTATATTTCAAGCCGCATAGTAATCTCGAATTTTCCACAATACGTACATTCATACAAACAAACAGCAACTTATCTACATCAAAATCGTATTGTATATAACCCTAAAAATAAATGCATTCCTAACTATTTTATTGCTTACCAAAATAGAAATAATCATTTTAAAAAGTAACCTGTAAAGCGGTATATGTACTTATATAGGCTTGATTTGTACGCTATAAAAATTGTAAATTCAACGAAAAATTTTCTCCATTATTCAGTTATAAAGTTGTTATTTCGGTTTTAATGTAGTTCTTGATTGGCTCAATGTAGTTCTTCATTGGCTCTATGTAGTTCTTCATTGGCACAATGTAGTTCTTCGTTAGCTCAATGTAGTTCTTCGTTAGCCCAATGTAGTTCCTCGTTGGCTCAATGTAGTTCCTTGTTGGCTCAATGTAGTTCTTGATTGGCTCAATGTAGCTCTTCATTGGCTATATGTAGTTCTTCATTAGCTCTATGTAGTTCTTCATTGGCACAATTTAGTTCTTCGTTGGCTCAATGTAGTTCTTCGTTAGCTCAATGTAGTTCTTCGTTAGCTCAATGTAGTTCCTCGTTGGCTCAATGTAGTTCCATGTTGGCTCAATGTAGTTGTTGATTGGCTCAATGTAGCTCTTAATTGGCTCAATGTAGTTCCTCGTTGGCTCAATGTAGTTCTTCGTTAGCTCAATGTAGTTCCTCGTTGGCTCAATGTAGTTCCTTGTTGGCTCAACGAAATGTTAACATTAACCGAAAATAGTAGAACTCATTCGTTGCCTAATTGAAATCAAATCAATGTAAACTTTACATTAACTGCCATTTTACATTGGCTCAATATGGTAAAATAGGGTGGAGCAACTACCCGCCCTTGCCCCTACCAACGTATGACCATGATAATATATTTTATTTAGAGTGCTAAAAAATCGTAAGAACTTTACAAAATCTCGAGCGTAAAATCATATAAAATATACGCTATTGTTTCGTATATATTTAGAGCGATATCGGTCGTTGATAAGCCGCGCAGGTTATCAGCTGATACTAGCTTTAAACAAGCGAGCGCGGGCGGCAACATTTTCAATAGCAATAGAGCAAACAGCTTCAAGCTAGCAATGGCTACTCCCAAAGCAAATTGTTAGTAATGCTTGCGAATTGGCAAAGACCGTAGCTTAGCAGGCGCAGATGAACTCTTAATGGCTCGCGGATTCGTTTGCCATGTTGCCCGTCTTCTGCGCCAATCATTGCCAGCACGCCCGCACGCGCCGTGGATCAGGCTGCGCTATCGTCGCGTTTTATCTGCGCTATTATTATCAATAATAAACTCTTGTTTCTGTTGATGTTTGTCACTGGATTCAGCAACAGGCGTTGCCTTATCTCGGCGGCGGCGGGATTGACGGCGCAGAAATGCTGTTAGTCATTCCGGAGATCTACGGCGAAGCGCTTCTGATGCGCGCATTTTTTTCACACGTTTAATCCTTGCGGGATAATCGCTTTTGCTAGTGACCAGAAATCGGTTAAGCAATTTTTCGCACAGATATGGCGGACAAGCAGCCGCTAAGGGCGACGCCGCACAGTGTGGGCATGTACCACTACTATCACTCGGACTTCTATTATTCCGCACCGAATATACACAGTAAGTTCGATTCACTCACATTTAAATTAAAAGCCGTACTCCGACGTAGCAGTCATAATTTATATCCATTTGAACTATTATTTTTCCATAGATAAAAGTATCAATTGTTGCAAAATATTGAATTGTGACTCTCGCCAGAATAGGGCTGTGCCGAAATGTTTGGAATATGTATTGCTGCTGGCCTCAAAGAGAGCAGAGTTACCTATACAAATATTTATATGTGGTATTTCATAGATCTTTTCGACACTTTTTTTTTAATATCCTTCAAAGTCACCTAATATGTATGTGATCTGCAAATTCGTTTGAAGGAAAACTTTAATAGGTTTCAGCATAGACAAGATTCAACTACAGATTAAAGTGTATTGAATCATTCATAACTAAAGCTAATTTTTCTAAAAATTTTACAAAATAGGCCCGACAGATTATGATAATGTTATGTTCTGTTTTGCTAATTGCAGGAAGAAAAGAATTTTTAGCATATGAAATATTAAAATTCTTAGCAACGAATATTCTTGTAACCATAGTGTAATAATATCAAGTGAACCAGATAGCTTGAAGTACCCTAGCTTGTCAAAAAATTTTTTGATTTTTCTTTTCTCCTTCTTCGTTATATGTCTTAACCCATCCGAGACATTATTACAAAAAAGTTACTCAACATTTTTACCATGCAATTTTTATTTTCAGTAATGAACGTATTAATAACCAGCAATTGTTTTGAGGGAACCGCAAATGGTCCCAATCGCCTTTTCTTACTGCCTAAGATCTCCTTCTCCTCAAAATGGTTAGCGCAAACACGCGCTGAGGATGAAAAAGTGGTATTGCATATTCTTAACCACTTTCGTCGCAAATCTTCATCTTTGGCAGCGAAAACATCGGCACCGCTGCATCGTAAGTGCTTTTGCACAAATAGCAAGAGTTCGGCATTGATATTTTTTCTTTTTACTTATTTCTTCAAACGCAAACTCAAAACACAAACTGAAAACGGGTTAATATTTTTGACAACGCAACTGACAAGCTAGGGTACGAGAATAGAATGTCATTGCTATCTGGTTCACTTGATATTATTACACTATGCTTGTAACTAGGCAAAATGAGCGCTTTTCTGGCGTTGCACTCACAAAGAGCTGGAAAATTGGCACTTGACTCTCGCCAGAATAGCGCTAAAAATTTAACAAATGCTAAAGCTATTTTCGAACAAAGTGTAGTAAGATTCTTAGCTGGTTATCTGCTTTACTTCAATTTATGCTCGCTTCTATTTATATGTCACTTCCGTTTCTACAGAAAACTCAAAAGATATATAAAATTAAGTTCAAGCTTAAGCTGGGAAGAATTCAATTAGCATTTGGATGCAATGTAGTTCAGAATTCGCATGAAATACGAAAATTTTTATAAAAATTCAGCAACTAAATATAACATTTCTTCCAACAATTTCAACACATTACCGCTTTCAAAATAACCGACACTCTTTTATCATGAAAAGAAAAACGGAAATTGTATGGCAACCGCAACCAACTTCATGTGTCATACCATATGTTATGTTGAACGTAGTTTGCAAAGGGGTAAGGGGTTTCTTTTCATCAAATGAGCGACGCTGTAAAAAGGCAAAGCACAACAAAACAGAATAACAGACACAAGATTTTGACGCTTTGCTTTAATATTTTTTTCGTAGTGGCTTCTGTTTGAATTTTTGCTTGTGGTTGCCAGATGATCAAATATAATAATGTAAAACATTTTGGATTATCACTTGAAAGTTTATAGAATAACTTCTTGCACTAAATTTTGCTATAGAAAAGACAACAACAGTAAATTCTTGTGTGAAACTTTACAGACTTAAATGTACAACAACAACAATAATTAGAATTATTTTGTTTTCCTTCTCACATGGGCACTGTTGGAGCATGTGTTCTAGCACAAAGGAGCCGATGATTTTGATATAAAAACAAACAATTCAAAATGTGATTAGCAAAATCAAATTTGTACAAAACAGTAAGAAAATAAATAGTGCGAATTTTCAATTGTTTGTTTTTATATCAAAATCATCGGCTCCTTTGTGCTAGAACACATGCTCCAACAGTGCCCATGTGAGAAGAAAAAAAAAACAATTATAATTGTTGCTGTTGTTGTACATTTAAGTCTGTAAGCACAGTCATATAGCTACTACTTCGATTTTTCTAGGAAAATCTTTCCTGTTACTTCTTTTCAAAGTAAATTCTTAGGGCCAGTTTCACAGTGGATGTTTAAACTCTGATTGCAGTTTAAATAGGGAATTTCAGTTTCACAGTTGGAAGTTAAATACGATTTAAATAGCCGACTGTGGATATTTAAGTACGGCACAGAGTTGCAATCGAAAACAAATAAACAGCTGATTTCGGATGAGCAAGCAAGCTGCGTCGACAATATTGCAATTTATAAGCGGCCAAATTAAACATACGACTGCATGGTGTAGCACATATAAATGATCCCGTAGTATTATAAATAATATAAACTGTGGATTCTTTGAAGAATATCCAATAATTCACTTCTTTCGGCCGACGAAAAATTTTTAGCTCGCGCTGCCTCCATAATTGAACAATTGAACATATGTTTTTGGCAAGTTGTGCTGTGTTCAATTGTCAAATATTCGAAGTTGCCATTCATTATTCCGTATTTAAATAAATGCACTGTGAAACTCAAGAAAAGTTAAACTAGATTTAAACTCAATTCGCAAATTAGATTTAAACATCCACTGAGAAACTGGCCCTTAGTATGTGAAACCACTAATTGTTTGAAACAGAAACATTTTTCAGAATTTTATACTAACTGAATTCTTGAAACTTTGTTCCTTAAATATTTTCAAGTTTTATTGAAGCCCCAGCTTCTCACAGAATTCATGTTTTTTTGAAAAATTTTTTGGTTTTCTTTTAATAATATTATCTGCCTCCCTCATTCATTCAATCCATTAACTTAACATCCCCTCCAACCGAATTTATTGAAGGTTTTGCTTTAATCGTGCAAGCTGGCAGCATTGCTCATTGCATTTGTAAACGAAGGCGGATTGAGAGCGAGCGCCTTTTCATATGAGAGTAAAATTTTCCGTTGCACCAACAAAGGCAACAGTCGACTAACTTTTGTCATTGTGAAACGAGGGGAGAACGTCGCTGCGCATTGTGTCAATATTACAAAAATTGTTAAATGCGAAACTTCGACGCTGCCCAGAAAGTGTGAATAACTTAAGTTATTTACAAGCAAATTTTGCAACTATTTTATGAATTTATATACATAGTGCAAAAATAACGAACGATAGACAAAAATTTTTAATTAAGCGGTTGCTATACATTCTTAAAAACTTGTTTTTGAAAAAAGAAATGCATTATTTATTGGCTGTGAGCAAGTTAAATACAACAGCAAGCAATATTTTTATTCAATTTTGAATAAAGAAAAGTATTTTACATGTGACTAATTAAAATTTAAAATAACTTAAAAGCAATATTGTAAAACTTAGAAGCGAACTACAACATAAGATAAATACAAACACAAAAACAACAAAAAATTAGAGCGAACGAAAATACAATATTTGCTACGTGTGGAAACGCTGCTGTTTGAAATTTTGTAATGCAAAGCGGCGGCAGCGAAGCAGCGTCAACGTTGACGAATTCTTTAACAGCAACAACAACAGCGACAACAATAATAAAAGCAGCCATAACAAGAGGAAGCAGAGTAGCCTATGTTGTAAGTGCTCGTTAATCACTCAGGGTCGCGCGTTCATATTTGATTAAGCAAAAGCAATCGAAATCAGTACATAATTATAAACCACCGCTCGTGTAAGATTGAGTGCTATACAGACACACACACAAACACACGCACACACAGTTGAGAGCTGATTACATTGCGCATTTACACATGCATACGTCGAATCACGTATCACTTGTTAGTAGCCACTGTCTATTCAAATTGCCCAGTCAAACTGCCTTCTTTAGTAAACATTTTAATTCTCAATTCAAAATCAAAAGCAAACAAAAACAATGTTTAACAGCAAATGGAAAACATAACATGCAGTTGTTGTATTTGTGTTGAGCGTTATCACATTAACGTCTTTTTGCTGCCAAGCGTTGCCAGCTCACTGTGAAAAATAGCTCTATGGTGTCATAGCAAAATGTGCTAATTTACTATTTATTACAAAAGAGATTAGAAGTATAACTAACCACTACTGTTACAAATACTTACACACATACATTTGCCTTTAAGCATTTAACATCAAACAGCTGAACCTTTGCCCTATCAGCTGAACCCCCTCACGGGCAGTGTTCGAATGAGGCAAAAAAATCGAATTTCTTCGACTCAGTTACACTTTCTTTTGGCTATTCTGTGCTTTTTATTATTTCGATTTTTATGAAACTTGAAAGTTGTCAATAATTTTGTCTAAACGGCCATTTAAATTATATTTAACTTCCAACTGTGAAACTGAAATTCCTTATTTAAACTACAATCAGAGTTTAAATATCCACCGTGGAACTGGCCCTAAATCTGTCAAGCTCTGTATCAAAGAAAGCATCACTCTTGCCAAGAGGTCCCACTGACTCACTGGGCAATTGCATAGCAGAGTTCTCTCTCTCTCACTCTCGATGAATCAAAACTGACATTCTTCATTATGAGAGCGCTGTAAGCTGTAGTACCGGTAGCTTCACACTGAGTACTTAACTGCACTTCATTTCCCTTCAAAAAAATTAATAAGGCTACAATTAGAATGAAGGCCTAATCACTACATAGTTACTAGCTGTTAGAATTATAAAAGCTCTTCCATTTATATGAGCATTTTCGAACTTTCCTTGAAGATAATCTATTGCAAAATTACAGTTCATTGCCAAAAGCTTATATCGCATATATATCTGTCATATTTAGACAAGAATTTATGCAGCTTCTTTAGCTATAAATTTTTAGATTGATTATCAGCAAAGATATCATGAAGCATGATAGCTTTTATTGCCAGCAAATAGCAAATTTTCGAAAAAATCGACAAGTTGACTTCGGTTAAAAAAGCACAATTTGTAGACTGTTCGCAAGGGCTTTGCGCAATCCCTGCAAATGCGTCTTATCTTGGGCCATTAATTTGCACATGAAAGCCGCAAAGTAGACGCTGCCCCCTTCCACCCGCTGTCTTGATCGGCAAACGAACTGATAAGAATACACTGCAAAAGTATCTAATATCGATCGCTTGTGCTGATGACTAGCGCTGATGATTGAAAGGCAAATGTTGGCGGCCAATTAGCAGATTTCAAGCTAAGCACAATGGTAAACAAAGTGTTCTACTTGAGACATGGACAAAAGCATAATCATGCTTAAATTTAAAGGCACAACTGGAGTGCAAAGCGAAAAAAAACTACAGTCGGTCGTTATGTATCTGCTTATTGGGAGGTGGGCTCAAAATTAACCACAGGAAAATGCTTATGTCTTGCAAAAATAAAGAAAGTCATGAAAGGGTAAAGAAAATTATGGCACAGAAACGTCGCTAGAGTGGCGCTTAAGATGTTAAGTTAGACAAAAATTATGGCACATTCGAACTTAAAACGAAAGATTTGTAAAATCTGTGTAGATCGGTCAGATCGGTCAGATCGCTAGCTCGAGCGCCGTTTTTGCTAGTGTAGCGTCTAACTTCTACCGGCTGATTGCGAATGCGACGAATTACTCTCGCAAATAAACAATCTTAACTAATTTGTTGATTTGCCGTTGATACGGTTCGTGCAGCGATAATGAAGCAAGTTTCAGTTGATAATCGGCTGCGTTGGCGTAAAGAAGGGACATCTAAAATATTTCGTATATAATACCAAAATTTTACAAAATTTTTTGTTTGGAATTTTAACTGCAAAAATGCAAGTCACGGAATATTACTTTGAAGGTGCTTTGAACGTTTCTTGTTTCTTCTTCTTATTATATAGTACACTTTATGAAAATTTTTTTTTATAAAAAAATTTTTAATATTCTCAACTTTTCTTATCATTGCAGAGACGCACAAGATGCACGGCGTCAAGCGTGTGCTTATCTTCTGCATACTGATCGTCGTGCTGCCCGCCACGCTGATCATCATACCTTTGTACCTGCGCAAGACGGTCTTCGCCGACGTCACATATCCGGTGGCTGAGTCCGATATCATTGAGATACGCGACGGCATCTCGTCGATCTTCTGCGCGCAGCATTCGCTACGCATGAGCAGCAACTTCAATGCGTTTCAGCTGCGCAGTCGGCCGGAAATATCCACCAACCGCAAGCACATACGGCTGAAGAAGTCGATGACGCTGCCCGACGACACGCTCGAGTACTGGGGCTTCTATCTGCTGAAGGGCGCCCTGGTGCATCTGAAGTTCTGCTCGCGCTACGACGGCTCACGCATACTGGTGGTGAAGGGTCAGCGCGAGCTGAAGACGTGTGGGCTGCTCGATCACAACAAGAACAAAGTGGGCGCCAATTTTGCGCAGGGCCATGAGCAGGTCAAGGTTTTCTTCGAGGATATAACCGAGATTGCGGAGAATGTGCCGGAAGAGGAAGTGCAGCAGCAGGCTGCTAGTCAACAGAAAAGACACGAACTGAACGACATGGAGTCGGAGAATCATGCTGCTGAAGATCTGAATGACGTTGATGAGCTGGCGGCGGGTAATGCGTCCAATGGCAGCAGCACTACGACAACGATGATACCGCCCACAACCAGCCGACAGCCTCGAAAGAAACTGAAGAAAGCCTCACCGAGTTCCATACTTGCGCAGCAGGCGGAGCAAGCCATTCAACGGGACAACGTACAAAAACCGAATGTGGAAACAACACTCACTACGCCAGCTTCCGCTGAGCATGTGACGGCAGTTGTGCGGAGCAACAGACAAAGGCGCCACAGCCAAGTGCAACCTGCAGCAAAAATAAACGACGATAGAGTTGCCGTTGGCTTGCGGCAGCAGCAGGTCTACGATCAGCTCTACAAGCAGCGCACCAAACGCGAGCACGTCTACGATCGCAAGTACAGTCACGGCGGCAATGCGGTCAACTTCACCGACACCGACGAGTCCAACTCCGTGTCCAGCTTCGAGAATGGACTGTTCGATTGCTATGATGGTGCCATTTTGCTGGCGGAGGGCTTTCCGCCCTCGGCCGATTGCCAGAGCACACACTTTCTGGACAGCGGCTTACATCGCATGCTGTCCAAGCATGAAATCACCGAAGATGGCTACTACTACTATATATTCTACAGCGACAACGATCTCGTGCGCAACGATATACACGCCATCTTCGATATCTACAAGCCGACGTTTCAATACTCGAACCTCAGCGATGCTCAGGGCTGCGTCAACTCCACCAATTGCACCTTCACCATTGGTTTTCTGTCGGACGAGATTGTCGTCGTGGAGGTGCCAACGCGCGACGGCATCGAACACGAGGAGGATGACATAACGTACCTGATCTCAACGTGCCATCCACGCACCGAAGTTTATGCCATATTTCCCATAACGGTGCTGATCCTAATACTGAGCTGTTCCTTTTTATAGAAATGGCCACTGGTTGCACTGCAGCATAAAAGTAACTACATGCTATACTTGTATATAGAGGGGTTACTTAGATAAATCCGTACAAATTTGAATTAGGCGTATTATTAAGTGGGTGCGAACTTTTTTATAATGTTGTGTAACAGTGTAAAGCTCAAGCTAATTGGAAGCTACTTTCTTATTACAGAAAGAACAAGCACAGTGTAGGCTTCATAAGCAGCAAGAGGATTTTATGCCAACCTTTTTCCTTCCAGATTGCTTCCAGCTATTTATGCATCTGGCTCAACGTAACCGAAATGGCAGATAAATTCGTTAGGAAGGCAGCATTCGAAAGCTTTATCGGACCAAAACCATTCTGCGGGCTGCCTGCACTGGAAGAAATTCCGTATTTCAGCAAGAATTCGCTTCAGCCTAAAATTTCCAAAGACCCAGAATCATTTTTCGCCCGCTTTGTGGTCATCCTCCAGCGCCGTCTGCAATACTTTTGATTATGAGATGTGGCTTAAGGTGAAAGAGAATGAAAAATTACATGTCAGAAAGATTCTCTGCTGCTGGCCATGACGAAGAAAATTATCAATATGAAGAGCAAGTCAAAAGCGCATTCGCCCAGTTCCGTACCAGGCTTGAGTTGCTTTTAGAAGTTGATGGCGGTTTCATTGTATACGTTTTTGACTATTAATTTCAAAGATACAATTTAACAATTAACATTGTGTGGAATTATCTAAGCAGCCCTGCCCATATATATATATAAATTTACATATATAAATCGAGCTGTTAGCTAGTCTAGTTTAGCAATATTATAAAATATGCAAATTCTATTTATAATGTATTGTATCATAAGCAATTTACTATGTGATTGACAATTTCATGTACTGATTCGAAAAAACGTATTGGCAAATGCTATATATTTTGTAGATAAGTAAATATTTTGAATAAGTTTACTTTGTATGCATTACATTTTATTGTTTTGTATAGTAGGTACTCATAATATCATGCAAATTGTATTAGATTTAAAATAAACTAAAAATTTAGTCACATTACGCCATGCGCTACGAACAAAAAAGCATATCTAACAATGACGAGCTATTATTTGGGAAACTATCAAACCGGAAACGCTTTGTGACAAATGGCAAAAAGCGAGTGAGTTGTGACTATTTATTATAATACTAAAATGTTGATTTCTCATGCTTATTTTGCAGCTAATGAAATTTGGAAGTAGAGCTGAAGAAATGATACATCACCGATAGTTTTAGGGAACAAGTTTCTCAGCAAGATTTAAAAAAGCAAGGCTATCTATCGATAGCAGATTTAGTCGAAAGCCCCGATAATATATGAACTATTGATACTATCGATAAAGCTTTTCCAGCTCTATATGCAAATATATGAGAACATTAATCTATTAATCTGTTCTGCTTTCAATTACTGTGTATTGTTAAGATTGACACGTTCTATTTTTTTTCGAATGACACACACAATCGCAAATTCCGCAAAATCAGCGGAATGCCGTACTAACTTTTTGGCGTAAAATGTAAGCATATTTGTATAATGTATTATTGTCTACAAACATATGTATGTATATTTTTGTAATGAACTATTCAAATATAGTAATAATATATAATTTAAAGTTATTATTGGTGTTATTTTTTGCTTTTTGTGGAATTTTTTTATTCACATACTTCTGTGATTATTATAGCTTTGAATTTGTTTAGGTCTCACACATTATAGTATCTCTCATTATACAATAATTTGATTGATGACAATATTTTTGCGAATAGTTTAAATTTGACCAATAATCTCAAACCTTAAATGTTGTAAATGTTTTTGGAGATCTTAATTTTTTTTTACTAGGATCCCAATCTTCATTCGTTCATTATTTCGATCTTAATTTCTCGAATTTGAAAGTCTTGAATATTCACATTTTTAATTTGCTACATAGTAGAAGAAGAATTCATATCATTTTAAACACATTTGCTCAGTGGGTCTACTAACATTTTCACTGGGGCTTTGCTAGAAATAAGCAACTTCTCATTCAAGGGTGGTGGATTTCAGCGCAACGCGTTGTTCGTTGTTGCCGAACAAAGAATCAGCTGTCCATAACTTTCTCGGTGGCGCATTATGCCATATGTCACCGCTCCTGAGCGAATTTGCGCATAGTCTGAATGTTGTTGTTGTGATTACTATGAGTTTAGCAGACGACTTGGTCGTGCGGCCGAATGAGAGCTGAGCACGGAGCGCTGAGCACATGTAAATGCGGACGCAGTTGTTCCAACCATTCGATTCAGCTGTGTTTAGGGTGGGTAGGGAGCTCATTCGGCAGCAGCACAAAGGGGATAGTTCCATAAGTGCCAGACAGATGTGCGCGGCACGTCCGATGCGGCGCACAGTGGACAAAAATAGAAAGATTTATAAACGCCGAATTCAAAATATTGTTTTCATTTTAAAGCTAAGAGCTCAAATAATAAAGAACTGCAACTAATGAAAACAAATACATATGTAGATTATTCTTTGGCTTGGTGCAGCTAATTAAAGTAGACTATTTTTAGATTGAAATCATCACAAATAAGTGTTTTAATTAAAGAATTTTTCAAAACTAAATTTTTGGCTAAAAACAAGTATGTAATTTAATACATATTAGAAAAGAAATGTGCTAGGTTCGAGTTATAAAATTAAATCATAAAAGTTTGAGGAGATGAAAAAACTTATTTGGAAATGCTTACAGCTTCTTATGGATATGCCAGCTGCCAGGTTGGCACATAACCTAAAATTCTGACTATAAAATAAAGCTACAATTTACGGGAAGAAAACGAAAGCTTAGATTTTTATGGCAGAAGCTTTTGCGAAAAGAATAAATGAGCTATTAACAATTAGCAGAAAGCGCCTTCGAATGGTCACGGGATTTTTGAAAGAATCCAATTTTGTATCCAGATGTAACGAAACTTAAAATTTCAATTAAAAATTTGCTACTTTTTTATCAAACTTAAGTCATGCAAAATCGCTTTTAGACAAAAAACCCACCAATAGGTACGCTGTCAAATCCCATATCCCTCGAGAAACCAAATTTGCCCATCTTTTGCATGCAGACGGAACACTGTGCAACGGCAGCGACGTTCTCGGTGGTGGATTGTGCTCAGAGGCGGCGTATAGTGACGGCGGCAGCGGTTTCTGTCTGGCTGCGTTGGTGACACTCGTTGTCGCTCAATACGCTTGCGTTTGTTGGCGTTGTTGTTGCTGTCGCCTCGGCTGTTCTCTGTTTTATGCCGTTGAGTTGGGTTCAAATTGGCCGAGTGCGTCCGAGTCTGAATGAACTGCGAACGAGCGTCATGCGGCAGTGGTGCGGTGCGGGCTACTGCAGGCAGGAGTGCACAGCGAGTAGTTCTAATCGAAACGGCAAGGCATACAACAACAACAAATTAATTGCAAATAATTATTTAAATTAAAGTTCTTTGTGATATTTACCTTTTTTTTGATAAAAGAGCAAAAGAAATTTTTCTTTTAAACTAACGAAAAATCGCGCGGGAATATGGAAAAATTAAGGCGTGCCTAGAAAATCGTCACTGCTACGAAGAAGGTGAGACGGCAGTAGCAGTTTTGCAAAAAATCAATGTACTGATTGCGAGTGCCCCAAAGTGAGTGACGAGTGGCCGCCGGGAGTCTTAAAGTGTGTGTGTATAAAAGCAAGGAATTCAGGATTTTGGAATTTGATAATAAAAATTCGCATAAAAAAAATGCTCCAATTGGAATGTCTATGCGTGTGTGTGTGTATTGAATGTCCAACAGCCGGCGTCAGCGGAGTTTCCGAATTTCTCGGCATCCCTAAGAGAGTGCCCATTATACAAAATTGTTTCTTCTGCAGTGAAATTTGTGCTATAATTTGAGAAAAAAATATTTCTGTTCAAATAACTTTGAGCAAATTTCATCTTTGCCTTTGTCTTAGGTCTGAAATTAAATAAAGTATCCGATAGAAGTGAATTTGCATTTAAAATATGCTCTTCTAGCTTTGGTCTTCAAGAAATAAACAAAGCAAATTACACTTTTGTCTGAGAAATTTCACGTCAAAAGTAAGTAAAAGTTAATATTTTTTCAATTCCGCTTCCGGTCAAGAAAAACAGTGCTGCTGCCGAAACCCAACAACCCGAACTGATGCACAGTTCAAACAACTTGATAATTGTTAACGAGAATATATTTCCAACTACAAGTAGAGAATTTATTGTCAGAAATTTTGAGAGAAATCTTGAATTTATTATCTTCGCGACTTAATGGAAAAAAATATCGACAAATATACCAGAGCCATAAAGTGGCTCTCATACATGAGAAGTGCATAGGTGAAAACCTCACGTGGTAACAAAATGGGCCTTTTGGTCTAAGTGATGTTCTTGAGACGGCCACTTAACCTACCTACCTACCTAATTGAAAAAAATGTAAACGTTTAAGTAAAAATAATCAGCCAAAAGAATCAATTCTTTATATAAACAAAGTTATTGTCTAATACTTATGCCATTTTGACTAGTACGAAATCTGAGATTTCGAGCAAAAGATTAGAAAATCTTACCGAAGTGTTTCCACTGCACTTTAACGAGATTTCGTTGACAACTGGTTTCAAAAAGTACATTGAAATTTTTTGGTAAAAAACCAAAAACCTTTGTGCTCATGTGGGTCAAATATTTCAAAGTCTTGTTGTTGTAGATCTCGTCATTTTCAATACAAATATGTAACTATAGACAGTTCTTAGTTTTTTTATGGCAAAGAGTCTGAATCAAAAAGCTACACCATTCAACATTAATTATATACAACTACTGCATTGCTTTCTCTATATATTTCAATCAACATTGCTCTTTACATATTCCAACAACATGTTCGCGTATGTAAAACATTTTGTCAAATACGCGAGGTCGCACGATTCGTCAAAAGATTAGTAGTTTTTATCTGGCCCGCCAAAGAATGCGTAGACACGTTATCTACACTAGCAAACATTTCCTGATTATTACAATACAAATTGCTACAAGAGTTGTAGATTTCTATACATATGTATGTACATATATACATCAGAATATTTTGCCTACACTCAAAAATTTTCAATACAATTTATTGAATAATGATATTTTCACATTTTTGAAAAGTGTCACAAATTGTTGCTAAAGACTTTATCGTTTAAGTTACCCCTACCTTTGACAAAGGTTTTGTCATAAAGAGAATATGTTTTGTCTGAAACTAATTTGTTTAAATCGAGCGCAATTTTAATGAGAAAAATGTTTTACGACAAATACCTGCATACATGCGTATATATGTATATGAGCCCTCAGTTGTATTCAATAGTATTTATGTGATATTACAAGCGCGATGAGAAATAATTACAATTGAAGATAACAATTTGAAGAGCTGTTTCGTTCAAAATTGTTATTACAAAAGGCGAAAAAGTATTGAATATCGATAGATACATCAAATATTGAAGCTATCGATTTTCAAGTTTTTTTTCAAAAATAATCTGTTTAAGATTTGCTTTAAAATGCGCAGAAGCTAGAAGTACGATGGAAATGATGAAGGACACAACGGAGAAATTTCTGCGTCACTGTTCCGCTTGGTCGAAAATAAGACCTTGCTTCGGTTCTGATATTTTAAGAATGGAATGGAGAATGCGCTTTTGAGTTTCATCACAGAATCGAAGAAGTTTGAAAAGGAATTAGCCCAAATATGTATACCTATCTTTACTTGAAATATGTTACCGATTTTCGTTTCTAAAGACGCCTGCCAAAAAATTATTGAAAGCTATAAAAAAGATTATTTAAAAGGATATTAACATATGAGCTCTTTCACGTACTTCATAATACCAAACAAATTTTTCTTATACGTGTATGTGCGTACATACTTACATTTTTATAATAGCATATCATAACACAAATATAATATTTTAATCTCAAATAGATGTCTAACTTGCTATCAGACATGAGATGAAAGTCTGAAAGAGCAACCAAAGAAGATTAACCTAATTTACTCCAAGGTTCACCGAAATCTTATTATGATGTTTTAGTATACCCAATTTTACTCAATATTTAAGGTACAAAAATTTAAAAAATTGAATTAGTTGCCTTGCGAAAATTCGGTGAAATAGTGCGGTCTTTCACAATGCAATGAAATCTTGCTGTTAAAGTTATTCATCATACAAATTGATAATATTTCAACGCAGTTAAAACTAGCATATATTTTCAAAAAAATTTTGAAAATTTTTGAGGAATCTAGTCAAATCACACTAGTGCTATTTGAACCATCTCCAAAAAAGTTGGCAGTACTGTTAAAAATTTGTTTGTATTTAGGTTCTCTTCATGGGAACAGCCGATCCGCTTTAAGGTAATTCCTTTTTAAGACCAAATCGTAAGTAAATGCAGCTACTTTGAAACTAACACACGCGAAGACTCACTCATATGCACTTCAGCTTTCAGTGAGCTTTGTGTCAGAGAATGAATAAAGAATGAAAGAGAGTTAATATAAACGATTTGCATGTGAATCACGCTCAAAAAAGTAATGACTTAGAGATCAAAATCGATTTAGAATTTGCTGAAATATGAATTATGTATTTAAATTATGCAGTTAAAATAAAATAAATTCGAATCAAACACATAGTCTCAACAGAAGGACGACTTTCCCATTTGCATGTATAAATTCCTTGATTTGTGAGTCCGGAACGCAAGCGCTTTTTTTTAGCATTTTTTCGCAACGGAGATCGAGCAAATATTAACTACAGCATGTGGCATCATTGGCATTCAATTTTCAAGCGATAGTAAAAGTGTTGAAAATTTGTCAAACCGGAAGTGTGCTCGCTGACTATAAATATAAACATATACATACACACATGTACATGGATATATATAGTTATATATTAACTCATGCCAGCACAAATAAAAAACACTTTAATTTACAATATGAAATAGCGAACGACAATAATAAAACTGAACGCCTTATAATAAATTTAATAGCAAGCACAAAAACAACAACAAACAACAATAACCACAACAGCACTGCAAGCACACAATCAGTGTTTATCACAAAAATTTTCAAAAATAACAATTCAATTTTGAGTTGTCGCATAAAAAGCAAATTTTGTTTATAATTTGCTCCCACGTTTGCTCTCTGTTTGTGGCGCTCTTACTCTCTCGCTTTCCTGTGGTGCAGCTCTTTGGCTCGGCTTCATTGGCATCACTACACAACGTGAATGGTATATTGGGTCTGTGCGAATGTTTATCACGCCTAGAAATAGGCGTGATAGATATAGTAGTAATAAATGAATGGAAATAATTAGAAATGAAATCTGAATCGATTTATTCATATCCAACTGTCTGTCTGTCTGTGTGTTTGTTTATGAAATGGCCACATCTCAGAAACCGATAAAGAGATATATCAGTGAAATTTTTTCCCAACGTACTACCAATTTTCTAAATGTACTTCATTATAAATGTACTTCAGAGTTCTTTTAATTGTACTTCAGAAAACTTTAAATGTACAAAATAATATTCAAAAGAAGTCGAGTCTCAAAAATGTTCGATTTTTCTTCTGCGATCACGAGTGTAGTGCATTGTTAGTGGTCGTTGCGAGCGACTATAATTTCTTGCTTGCTTACCAACGAGTCACCCTACCCTATACGACAACGGTTCAATTAAAAATAGTTTTGAATTCGAATTGAAGAACATAGCGTCGCGTATGCATTTCTAAAGTGGTTGAGGCTTTGTTGTTGTTGATCAATTGTTGTTGTTGTTGTTGCAGAGCCGTATTGTATGCAGCTACTCGCGCATACATTGAAAACTTTTTACCTAGGGATGTCAAGCTCGACAGTTCAATCACTTTGTTTAGAAATGCTAAAAATTTACTATCGAAATTTTGAAAACTAAACCAAAATTGATAAACAACAACATCATCAGACGATTGAGTCTGACACAAAAATTCCGATTCTTGAATTACAAAAACAAATAGATAGCTATTGGCAGCTCTAGTCTATACTTAAAGCGCTTATTTTTCAATACCGAAATTTCGATATTGTCTGTAAAATCCCTCGGGATTGACATCCCTACTACAAATGCACATCCGCCAGTCTGCTCGCCATAATCAGCTGTCATCTGTCAACATGAGTAACTGCCGAGATGCGGCTGCTGTTAAACACGCACTTAGGAGACCGATTAGGGCAGCAGCCCCCATCAAAACTTTTTTAAAATATTTTGTATTCATATTTCTTACAATCAATCAAAAAGTTAATTCAGCTAATGTAGAAAAGATTTGTGTTTATTTTCTTCTAATTATTTATAACACTCAATTTATAAAAATTTATATTTTAAGTAAATTTTTGATTGCATTTTAGAAAATGTTGATTTGAGTTTCAGCCACCTTTAGGCCCTTTCTACATGCACCCCTTACACCCGACACCCCTGGCATTTGCTGCCCGCACTACGATAATGATGCCCCATGCACTGCTGCACGTCACGGGCGCCTCTCTCTATCAGCCTCAAAAGTCAAATGAGTTTAATTGCGATTGCTGATAATTTCATTTGAAGCAATTTACGCTGCTCTTTCGAAAACGCTGCGATTGAGCTGGCATAATTACAATATTATTATAAGTGGCGCGGATTAGGCAAAGATTCCCGTCAGTGGCGCATTATCAAGTGTAAAAATCGTAAAGTAGGGCCAAACGAGGGGTGTTACAAGTAGGCTAGCCAGATACTATATAGACAGTCGAACATTTCTATATTTAATTAACAAGTTTTGTATAAAACTTTCTTCTAAATAAATCAAAACACAACGAAAGTGGCTGTTTTTGAAATTCATGCATAATAGAGAGAAGTCGAACTTCTTCTACTGTAATTTTCTCGGCTGTGTGACTGTATAATACAGTTCAGATAGATTTGTACATATGTCTAACAAATATGGAAATACTACACGTATGGAAATAGTGATAAAACATCATGCCCCTTGCACCGTTGATCACGTATATTTTCCTTTAGTTGTTGTATTTCAGATAAGCAGATATGTATCTGTATCATGCAACTGCTCTTGTGCACGTTCGTGTTTTTTCATCAGTTATTTACGATAAGAAATGCACAGCATTTTAATGGGACTATAGTTTTATTCTTATATGAGTATGTATGTATGTATATAGAAATGCTCTGCATACACGATATCGTATGTCATTCTTCTGAAAACTTTTCTCTACTGATAAATATACACAGTTTTATATTTCTTTTAATCAGAAATGTAATGCGTATACGCATCATGATTATAATCATATTCAATACAACTATACGCATAATTTTTGTTCATAAGGAAGAGTTCTAGAAAGAAGCACCTATTGAATAAAATAATTGCTCTTGTTTTGAGTCTAAGTTAAGCATAAATGTTGATGAGTCTATAAGTATGTGCATTATGTGGAAGTGTAATACGATATTACTGATTGAACTGACACTAACAGTAAGTTTCAATAATTTAAATTTACACCAACATATGTCCATATGTACTATGTATGTGATATATCATGGATATAGTACAAAAAAAATTTGTAGAGTCTGTAACGAAATTAAAGTAACAACACAATCAATGCTGAGATGAACTAGTAAGGACCAGCTCCCGTTATCTAGCTAATATATGTCTACAAGCGCAGGGTATTTCGTACAGCTATCCAAAGAATGGAAGGATACATACCCTCTGAAGTTACGCATTCATCTGTAAATACATAAAGAAATGTAACAATGGACCTTTCAGGCAGCAGTAACTAGAAGTCAGGATCCCTACCCCAAATGTAGTGCTAATCCAATGCTAGCTACTAGTCAAAAATTACTCTAGATTAAAAATCATAAAAAATCCGTAGTTCCAATTGACACACTAAAATTTGTATTGCCGTTAAGTCAAGCTCATTGGCAAAAGAGTGAAAAAGTGAGAGTAGACAAGTGCAGACTTTCTGATGCTGCAAATTCTTTTTTTTTGCGGAAATTCTTAAAATTTGCAACAACAATGTGAAAGCGGCAGAATTTGTTCCAGAAACTTTCCATATCAAAATATTTTCTTGTTTAGCTTGGAAATTGCATAGTTTCAGGCTTAAACGTAAATTTGGAGCCAGAAAAAACTGTTGCCTAATAGCCTGAAACTATGCAACAGTGCTCTACATGCGCTATACTAAAAAGTTCTAGCGTTGCCGACTCACATTTCAAGGCAATTATTATGTTGACTTAACTTTTCCATTTTTTAATTTTAAAAATTAACAAGATTTACTAGCAATTAGCCAGACTAGCCCAATTGTCTACGCCGGATCGGGCTGTAGCGATAAGCCGCTGCACAGTGGTGCAATTGAGTTGTTTAACCTCTAGTTTTAAGTGTACGACTTTTGAACCCGGAAGACATCATATCAATCTATCAATATTAGTTGCTAATAATAGGCTCCACACTCCCAACGGCAGCCCCGACAGGCGTCAATTTGGCACCACGGACCTTTGCACAACTATTAACAATTATTGTGCAAATTATTGTATTAAAAAGAGACAGAGAAAATTACTTTGTTTTCATGCTACGCCCCACTGAAGTGAACACACTTCAAATACATTTTAGCTATTTAAGCTTATTGCTTAGCATTTAATTTTTGTTCATTTTTAGTAGAGTAATTTATGAATTGCAAAAATTGCAAAAAATGCGCACAAAATTCGACGTGCAAAAACAACAATTACAATTAATTTAAATATGCTTGCTGCGTGTAAATTTTTTTGGTCATGTTCATTTGCCATTTCAATAGTTAATTGCATTTTTGACGATGTGTTGTTTTATTTGCTCCCTTGTCGCTTGCCAGCAGACAGTAGGCCGTTTGCTATACTCGTGTGCAGTAGTATGTGTTATGCATGAATGTGTCAACGCAGCAGTTCTGCTGATAATATCTGCCGAATGCCGCCGCACACAGTCACAATAAAGCGTATAGAACGGATAGAACGCCAACTTCAGCGCGTTTGTCAATGTCGAGCGAAATTTCTTTCACTGCATTTTTGCTGGTCAGTGTGAAAACAGTGGAGCTACAGACGCGCGTAAGCGCGTAGAGCACAATTTTTAATGAAAATGAAAGAGCTGAAAATGAAAGTTACATTACAATTTTGAAGTGCAATTATAAAACAAAGGATTATATAATAAATTTAATTTAAAAAAAAAAGAAGTGAAAAAAGGAAGAATGTAAATATAATAAATTAAATCAAAAAAGAAGTGCAGAATGCCAATGACTTAATATCAATAAAATATTACAGAAAAGCTAATGTATAAAAGTGTAGCTATGCCAAGTTTGATTTATGTTTAAGCTATGATTTGCTCTGGCACTAAGTTCGAAAAAATGCTTTAACAATTTTTGCAAATTCAAAACACATCAATAATTTTATTTGTGATAAGATTCAGTGCAGCTCTAATTTTAGAATCTTTTTGATCTAAAAAGAAACTATTGCATGCTTCTTAAAAAAAGTCAATAATCTTATTGTTAATGATATGCAATTAAATTCAGTTCCAAAAAGAATAATGCGTACATTTACTTTGCATAGCAGAGATGACCTAAAACTATGCTACAGTTTCTAAATGCTTTTTATAAGAAAAGTGCTAACGTTGCCGAGTCACATGTCAATTTAGGCACTGCACTTTAAAGTCAGCTTTAGAGGTATGGTTTACTGGAAGCTGCCTTTTAACTGGGGGGCTGTCTTTTCCCAGGGCATAAATTTTCAAGTTATTGAGCTTATGAAATTAATGTCCAAAAAAGCTTTGCAACGCTCTTTTTTTGATTTGACAATACAATAATAGCAATTTGGCTACTGCAGAGCGTTACCGACTCACATTTAAAGAAAATTTTTATATTAAAACAACTAATTTATTGCGCTTTTCTACGAAAAATATGTTCGTTTAAAAAATTTATGATTTGTTGCTATTATTTTGTTGCACACTGTACATTTAAACATATGTGCTACATAACAGTGGAATCTGAATCGTTCATTGAAAACAAACACAGCTGTATTCGGAACTTAAGAGACAATCTTTATTAGCGCCTGACATTTGTTGTTGTTGTCGTCCTTGTTTACTAATTACATTTCGTTACAACAATTGTTACAGCTTATGATAAATTTAGGCGAAAACATATTTGTTTGTATAATATTTCGACATCAATAACTCAATTTGTGGCATTGGCATTTGTTTTACATTTTTCGAAAGATTACTGCTATGCATATCATTTGGTAAAAAAAAAAGCAGTCAATAAATGAAATGAGCTGTCAGTTGTTATTGAGAAGTGCACAAAAGTACAACCAACTGCCTGCACTGACGTAAAGTTTTCAGATACGGTGAAAATTTGTTAAAGTAGTACAACATTTTGGAAATTTGCAATACGAAGCTTTGTAGTCTATTTTCAGTGATTTATTTGAAAAGGGTGAGATGAAAATATTTATGAACATTTCAAAAAATTCAATACTCATTTGCTGTAAGTACCATTTTCACACGTGAAAAAACTATATGGACATGAAAGTTGAGAGAGAACTACGCTAGCGCAGCTTCGACCTAAGAAAAAATGTCAAAAAGTATCAACAAGTATTCAATTCTTAGAAATCGATGGCGAACAATAATTGAGCCGTTTATTTTGAAAGTGGTATAAGTCCACTTTCTGTTATTGCGAGATATATAAATGTTTACATTTCACTCTCAGTGTCACTAATATGAAGAGCTAAAACTTCCATCTCCCAAATACAAGAATCTAAATTTTTTTTTACTTTAAATTGTTTACCAATAGAAAGATCATAATAAGTTTTATCTAAAAATGCCATTATCTACATTTTTGTAAAAAATGGACTTATACCACTTTCAAAATCAAGGGCTCAATTTTAACAATGATATTTTAGGTGAGGCTAATCAATTGGTTTGCGATATAAACAACAAAATTAATAAACAAGATTGGGTAGGTGATACTTATCTGATAAAATATTAGACCCTCTGTGCAATTTTTCAAATACGAAGATTACAAAATGATTGCATTTTAAAAAATGTAACAGTTTAACATTTTTTTCGATTTTCCCCTAATGAACTCATTATCTTCTGATATACAGGGGGTCAATGAAATGCCCTTGAAAGGAGCAGTCTTTCTTAAGATCGCGCCAAGTCGATAAACGCTATATAATTTCTTGCGGTTTTTATTTCTTAGCAGCACAAATTTGAGCGTTTAGAGTTCGGCAAGGGTGAAAATATGCCTGCAAAATTTTGCAGAAATATATTTCAAAGTTATTTTTCATATTACGCTGCATCAAAGGCAATGCGAACAAAAAATTATAGTCCATAAACATGAATTATACAAACACCATAATGAATTTACAACTTCAATATCAGACCGTTTCTCGAAAAGGCTCGCTCTTATCGGCATGAGTTTCCGTCCGTGCTTGATGGCCGCGCAATTGCACGAGTGTTGACTCTCATAGCCTCATAGCAGTCGACGAGGTTCTGGCGAAAAGTTGTGTTTCAGCAAAGTAGTATATAATATTTTTCTGTAATTTAATTCTCAGTCTTAGCAGATATTAAAGTGCATATATAATTATAGTGATGGCTTCGAATTGGAGTACGTGTATTTGTCATAAATAAATGTGAGTTCAGTAAGAAATCAATTATAACTCAAACTTTATGGCGCCATATAAAATTTATGTACATACATATGTTTGTATATATGAAGACTTTTTGAAAATGTTCTTGAAGAAAAGCATGCTCCAAATGCAATGAAAAAAGTTAGTTACTTACTAAGCAAAACAAAAGTGCAACGTTCATAATTCTATATGTTTGCTATAAAAGCACGCATGATCAAGGCACTTAGATTTAAACATGCCAGATTTTTAGAATTTTAGTGCAATTTTTGCAAAAATTTTAGACTTTTTTTCAAAAAAAGCCTTCGTTTAATTCATAATTTTGAAGCGTGAAGATTTAGAAAAAAATTCAAAATTAATGGAAGTGTATTAATGCCATTCCTCTGCTGATATGCTGTTAGCTTCATAATTCATAATTTTGAAGCGTGAAGATTTAGAAAAAAATTCAAAATTAATGGAAGTGTATGAATGCCATTCCTCTGCTGATATGCTGTTAGCTTCATAATTCATAATTTTGAAGCGTGAAGATTTAGAAAAAAATTCAAAATTAATGGAAGTGTATGAATGCCATTCCTCTGCTGATATGCTGTTAGCTTCTTTTTCTTCTTTTTGATTGGTTAATAACAACCCCTTAACGGCTTACCACCTAACGTAGAGCTTCTATCCAGGCGTTCCTGCTACGCGCGCGCCCTCTCCAGTTGAAAATGCCAAGCGTTGTCAGTGGCTCCTTCATCTACCAATTTGTTCTTTCCATCGAAAATTTATATTAAAAAAGTCTACTGTTTTTGTAGTAGGCGCCGCCTTGGCTCAGTGGAAGAGAGTTCAATCGCTGATGTGTGGAGTTCCTGAATCGAATTCGAGACGACTCATGCCATCTGAAATAAGAGAGCGAGAGAGTGTACTTTGACTAAGAAAACAGCTTCCCAACAAAAAGCTTAATAAGAAAGCTTGCCATTCGGACACGGCTTTATTATAAATGTGTGGGTCCCATCAACTTTTGCTGAAAATAGAGCGATCTAAATAGAGAATTTTCTTCAATATATCATCTCGAACATTTTGAAAGGCAAGTTTTAACAAGTTTAGTGGAACGGTTGAATGTGTCCAACAAGCTACTGTATACCCTAAAAATGTTGGTACAATGAAACAAAAATTTAGCTGTCTTTTAGCTATCACATTTTGGAATTTGCTTCAAGAAAAAGAAAGTGATGATGAGATCTGGGCTTATCACTTAATTTTACTCCATTCTTCACAAAAATGATGCACTTTACAATTCACTGAGAAATGTTTTGGAAAATGTTATTCTTCGAATCAAAGATTAACCTTACAGGGTTAACAATATCAACATTGAGAGAGTTTTCGGAAAATCTTTCCTAAATTTAGTTATTATACACTCAAAATTTACTTTTGAGGGTCTCACAATTTTTTTAACCATGAACTTGGAGTAGGGATTAGTCTACTAGCCAGCGCAACATGAATGGGAGTTTTGTGACTTAATGCAAGCAAAGCATAAATTTTATAATTCGGTACTCGAGCTCTGCCATATAAATAAAATAAACATTGTCGACTTCGTACCTAAAAAAAAATATTTGGTTCCTCTCAAAATCCGTTATTCGTCCTTGGCCATAAAATCAGCTTTTTCTTTTCGGCTTCGGCCATAAAAGCACTATTCCGCTTCGGTATTCGGCCGCTCTTTAGATATTAGCGACAGTACGTTTATATGTCATACATACAAATTTATGGTGTTTTGATTTTCCAATAAAGTAACGATATCGAAGATGTACTCAAACATTTTCTACACAAAAAGGAAATGATTTTTAGATACTTATGAATTGCTGCTGGAAAAGGTATGCAAAATGGGAAAATCAAAATTTCATCAGATTGAGTGCATTCTGACATTCGATCGTCGTGACTTCATAGTCGAAGCGTAGGAGTCATCAAAGATTGTGCATCGAAACAGAAGTGCTGCTAAAATCGATGTTTTAATTTGCGATAGTATCGTATCGTTATCACTTCTTTCGCCCACTTCACCCACTTCTGCTGCTACTTGAGTCTACAGTGAAGACTCTAGATACTCGGTTGTCGCTTTATCGCAGACTAGAGGCAGGCACAGACATGGCCCACTTAATTGAGAGCAAGCACATTGTTTGCTTGGGTCGTGGAGTGATGTAAACCCTCACTGCTACGGCCGGTGGTCATAAGTTGCAAATAGTAATTACGTTAAAAAAAAGTGTGCACTATCTTGACACATTGTGCGACACTAAATCATTTACCTTAAATTCTTAAATAAATTTTGAATAGATAGTGCGAAGAGGGTGGTGGGAGGAGGTGGGGGAGTAAGCGATTTTGCCTACTGCTTAAAATTTTTTGTTTTAAAGTATTTTAGTAAACTTGAATGAAGCTAGCTGCATGCCACAGTCTCGCATATCATTTAAATTGCTTGCAAATATTTTACTAAATAAAATTGTCGATTATCACGTTTCGCTTAAGTCATGAAGCAACTTCTTCGAGCATGCTCATGCACGCTTTGCAAACCCGCCTTCTTTTGCCGCCTTATCTCATTGTCCAAGCACTTTAACTTGCTCGTCAGAGTTGAGTCTATTGCATGCATAATTTCGAGTTTCGTGCAATCGAAAAACTCGAGTGAGTAAATATTAAAGCTAATATTTCGTGATTTTATTCCATCTGTATGTGACGGAAACTTCTTTACTTGTTTAGTTTCTGAAAAGTCGTTACATCCGCTTGAAGTGTTTTACAAAAATGAATAGTCACTTTTGTCAAGGCAGCGTTTATTGCTCTTGCCAATACAAGCAACTGATAAGAGCGGCAAGGCGGTACGTTTAAAAAAAATTTTTTTTTTTTGTAATTTGCTTGCTTACTAAATTTTGTGGTAGGAAAATTATGAAAGCAACAAATTAAGCTATCAATCAACAAGGCTTAAATGTTAAGCGCTCCTAACCTTCAACACTATTTTTGCCAATTTTCGCAGTGAGTCAATTTTTTCAAATCAGTTGCAATGAATGCTAGATTCTACTTTAAAATTAAACAAATATCGAGCACGCTATATAATAATAATGATTAATTGAAAGCATGTTGTGCGGCAATATATTACGCCACTTTCAAGAATCTACAAAAAATTTACAATTATAATTTTGTGCTATCTTTGCAGAAAATGTAAAGCAACCACCAAAAAAGGTCTTCTATTGACACTTACCAAAGAATAACACGCCCAGGATTTCGACAATAAGTTAAGCAGTTACTTCTTAAGCCTACGCTAGCATCACATAATATATATCAAATGACTGCAAACGGACTGCTGGGACGCACAGTACTACACGAAGGTATGTTGGAAGCGCAGCCAGGCAGGCACTTGGCAGCAGTGCTTGTATAGCACTTGGCACAGATATACAAGCAAGCGCTATAGCTTCAGCTGGAGCCATGCCCGCTTCCATTTAAAAAAATTTGCTCAACTGTTTCTCTGCAGGACCTCGCTCGAATCGACATTCTTTGGTGTCACTAATTGTCGGCTTGGTGGTGGGCTTCTGCCTGGCCGAACTCTTCATATTGTCCACACCGCACCAACCCGACGGACTGTTGTATGCGGGACATCAACATGGCGACGCTAACGATGCACACAACAGCTTCGATCTCATGGAAGAGAGCGGACCGGAAGCGGACGCGGGCATGCATGAGCATGTGCACAGCGCCGAAAACTCCAGCGTAGCCACGAAACTGTACCAGGAGGTGCGTGTGCTCTGCTGGGTCATGACCAATCCGAAGAACTACAAAAGCAAGGCGCGACACGTTAAACGCACTTGGGGTCAGCGCTGCAATAAGCTGCTCTTTATGAGCTCGACGGTGGATGCCGAACTGGGCTCTGTGGCGCTGCCGGTGGAAGAGGGTCGCAATAATTTGTGGGCCAAAACGAAGGAGGCGCACAAGTACATATATGAGCATCATCGAAATGATGCGGATTGGTTCTTTAAGGCCGACGATGATACGTGAGTGGCATAATCGATAGTAGTATAATCGATATTCAATTATTTTCGATTCTTAATTTTTTAGCTACGCCATTGTGGAGAATCTGCGCTACATGCTTTATCCCTACCATCCGGATACGCCCATATATTTCGGCTGTAAATTTAAGCCGTTCGTAAAGCAGGTGAGTCTACCTCTCACCCTTACCCTTATTATTTTCTAACATAATATTCTATATATAAAATATTCTTCAATTTATATTATGCAGGGTTACATGTCTGGCGGCGCCGGCTACGCATTGAGCAGGGAGGCCCTTCGTCGCTTTGTGGTAGAGGCCATACCCAACTCGAAGCTTTGTAAGCAGGGCAACAGCGGCGCCGAGGATGTGGAAATCGGCAAGTGCCTGGCGAACGTGAAGGTGATAGCCGGCGATTCGCGCGACTCGCTTGCACGCGGCAGATTCTTTCCCTTCGTGCCGGAGCATCATCTTATACCATCGCACACCGACAAGAAGTTCTGGTATTGGCAATACATTTACTACAAAACGGACGAGGTTTGCTCATTTTGGTATTGGCATTTATCGAACCATATCTAAATTTAATATACATATATGCACAGGGTCTCGATTGCTGTTCGGACAACGCCGTTTCGTTTCACTATGTCAGTCCGAATCAGATGTACGTGCTGGACTATCTCATCTATCATCTGCGCCCGTATGGCATCATCAATGCACCACAGGCACTGCCCGAGCGCTTGAATGTGGGCGAAATGCTGCCTCCTCCGGTAGAACCGACTGAACCGCCTGCGAAACCAGCGTGAAAGGTCGCAGCCAGCAAGATCTTCTCATAATTTATATTTTGTACATTTTACATATTTGTGTGTAAATATTCTCATTAAGTAATGCCATGCAATTTTAAAGTTAACTCTTTAGTTAAGCCTTACTTAAACTCACATAATTTTAAGCATTTAATTAACTGAATTTAAGTTGTGTGCCTTTTTGACAAGTTATTGATTGAATTTATGTCTAGCAATTGACTGACTTTTGATTTGTCAGTTTGTCGGACACTTTTTCGTTTTCACAAAAATGCGTTAAAATAATTTTTCGCAACAATAACTTAGCATTTATATCGCTATATACCAAAACTGAACTAGAAAGTTCACTAAAGCATTAATATTAATATACATATGTATGTATGTATGTATGTATGAAAAATGGATTTGATTTAGCACGAGTTTGGACAAAGTTTTGTTTTAAGATGCATGCCAAATTTTATTGGCTGCGCTCATTCAAGCATGTTTCAGCTTTCAATTCCATTCAAAATTGAAATCAATCGTAATAAAAATTGTATGAGTTTTGCAATAAATTTCGTTCGAAGATGAAATGTGTGAAATTTTTTTATACTTTCGCTACTTACATGCAATGCAAGTGATGCGGATATATGTATGTACATATATAAAAAATGCTATTGGCATAACTCGCATATATGTATGTATATCTGGCATATATAGCGCTTTATTGCATTTCAACATTTCACTTACGATCAAACTTGAAAACTATTGCAATCGAAATTGAATGCGCACTGAAATCAATTATAGTGTAACATGGCATATAGAAAGATTTTCATATCGTGGTAAAATAGCATTTTCTTTTTTTTTCAAATATTAAAAACGCGCATTTGTATGTTTGTAAAATATTTTCGTATGTAATTTTATCATTTTACCAAAGCTCAAAAGTGCAGCACAAAAAGCAAACTTGCCTCAAGCCGCTTGCCACCTGCCAATGCATAAAGACATATATTTATAATGTGATATGATATGTTGTTGTTTTCATATACATAATTTCACTTTGCATTAATTATTTTATAAAATAAGAGAGTATAGAATAAAGACACTAGATTTTTAATCAAAAATCATTATCAAAATCACTTTCAATGGTTGCATTAAGATTTATTAGTAAAAACAATAAACAAAACGTTTGTATGCATACAAATATGCATAGTATATACATATGTATATATGCATAAAATTATGCACAAAACTGAAGTCTTATTGTAATATGTTTCACTTTGTCATAAATAATTATAAACATTTCTAAAATACTTAGTCATAATTTGAAATATTGCGAAATGCAAGTTTCTTTAAGACACAATAAAAACACATTTTTTTAAGTATTTGATATTATTTATTTCTCTTATTGTATTTAGCTTTCATATTAAAGCACATAGCTTAGAACAGAATTGAACTGGATCGAAGATTTCGCTGTTGATTGGGTTAAACACGCAAACACTCAAGCCGTCAAGTATATGGCACTTGCTTGATACGGAAGAAACTTTTAGAAGGGCTGTTGAATAGCAGCAAGCGTTCCGAAAGGCTTCAAATAATTGTCAGAATTTCTCGATAATTCAAGCAGTTTTTTACTGATCTTTTGTAGCTTTGTGTCATAGCAGAAATCTACGTTAGCCCTGCTGCATGGATACCGCTGAGAACATGTCTAAGCTCGTTCCGAAACATTTTCTGAACTGTTTAGCAGTGGGATCTCACACATACCGCCATGCACTTATCTCGCTAATTGTGGGCTTGGTGCTTGGCTTCTGCCTGGCCGAACTGTTGGCGCTATCCATGCCGAAGCAGCCCAGCAGCATGTTGTCTAATGTACATCGCAACGAAGCCGGACCGGAAGTCTATCCAGGCACGCATCGGCATGTGCATAGCAATGAAAACACCAGCATAGCCACGAAACTGTACCAGGATGTGCGTGTGCTCTGCTGGGTAATGACCAGTCCTGGCAATCATAAGAGCAAGGCGCGACATGTGAAACGCACGTGGGGCCAGCGCTGCAACAAGCTGCTCTTCATGAGCACAGCTGAGGATGCCGACTTGGAAACTGTGGCGCTGCCGGTGTCAGAGGGTAAAAATAATTTGTGGGCCAAAACGAAGCAGGCGCACAAGTATATTTTTGAGCATCATCGAAATGATGCGGATTGGTTTCTGAAAGCCGACGACGACACGTGAGTGGCATAATCCATAGTACTATAATACTATATATTAATATTCAATTATTTTCGGCTCTTAATTTTAGCTACGTCATTGTGGAAAATCTGCGCTACATGCTTTATCCCTACCATCCGGATACGCCCATATATTTCGGCTGTAAATTTAAGCCGTTCGTAAAGCAGGTGAGTCTACCTCTTATGCTTGCCCTTATTATTTTCAAATAAAACATTCTTCGATTTATATTATGCAGGGTTACATGTCTGGCGGCGCCGGCTACGCATTGAGCAGGGAGGCACTGCGCCGCTTTGTGGTAGAGGCCATACCCAACTCGAAGCTTTGTAAGCAGGGCAACAGCGGCGACGAGGATGTGGAAATCGGCAAGTGCTTGGCGAACGTGAAGGTGATAGCCGGTGATTCGCGCGACTCGCTCGCACGTGGTAGATTCTTTCCTTTCGTGCCGGAGCATCATATAATACCCTGGCATACGGACGATGGTTTCTGGTATTGGGAATACATTTACTATAAAATAGACACGGTAGATTTATTTGCTAAACAGCTGTCGAAGAACTGACTCTTCAAGTGCACTTTCATTGCAGGGTCTGGACTGCTGTTCGGACAACGCCATCTCTTTTCATTACATCAGTCCGAATCAGATGTACGTGCTGGACTATTTTATCTACCATCTGCGCCCGTATGGCATCATCAACGCACAAGACACTTTACCGCAGAAGTTAAAAGTAAATCAAACCTTACCCCCGCCTGTGAAACCAAGTAATGCTACAGCCAAGCCGGTGTGAAGCCTTTAAGTTTATCTTCCCTACCTAAGCATCCGTCGTAGCTGCGATTTTGTAATTTGTAGCCAATTTACGATGAAGTTAATTATCTGCTCTTATCATTCCCATGTTTATTTACTGAACATTCTTTTAAATGTGTTTTTTCAATAAAATTTTAAAAGCATTTTGACTTACTTTTGTTTCAAACTTTTGCCTTAAAAGTTATTCTTTCGCAAATTGCGTAGAATCGGCTTTCAGCGTAACTTTCAAGCATTTTCTGTTATTTAGCTCTGTCAGCTCTTGAGCTCGCCTAAACGATTTAAGAGCGAGTCCATGGCTCTCTGAGCTACAGAAGACCTCAAAGCTGGGAATCAACTCTCTGCTAGGGTTCGTACCCTGACAGATCAGTCGGCCAAAAATGGGTTCCACAACCAAAGTTGAGGCTGTGAATCTTTCTCTCGGTCACTAACCTATGATCCTTTCTAAACCAACAAGTGCTTTTCATATATAGGAGGCATCCCCTGAGTGTCGGTTTATTCTGGAAAAAAAATTATTCTAACTATGCTAAATAAAGCAAAACTAATGGATTTGTTTTAACTACATCTTATACAATAAAAAGTATTTTCAATAAATGATTTTGCTTAAATGCAAGAAATTATATTAGATTTTTAATTTGATAACTTAATGTAATTTTCTAAAAATGTAGCGGAATGGTTTCTTTAAAGCGCACTAAAAAGCATAGAACTATGTACTTATATTTACATGCTTATAAAGTTCATATCTTAATGCTAAATATTTACAATCTTTTATGAACAATTTTATATAAATTAATGATCTCTAGAGTGAGAAAAAAAAGAAGCAAAAAAGATTAGATCGAAAAAATTATAGCATAAGCACGATTTCAGCACGCTTATTGTATCTGTATCTTTGTTGGAATAAAAGTGCATAGCTTGAACAACGAAAAGCAAACTTTTTCGAAGTTACATATATCATAATTATGAAAATGTGTCGCAATTACTTAATCAACTGTTGTTGTTGTTTGTAAGAAAACCTATAGTTAAAGTGTGTTATTAGTTTCGTAGACACAGCCTTTCAGAGTTGATAAAATAGTAGCATTTTACTTTCGTAGCTGCGCAAAATGGCCTATAAAAAAGTGAGTTCTTAATCTATGCTTAATACTGAAATTCGTAGGAATCCATACTAACTCTAAATCTACATATGGGCACAATAGGGAAGTACTTAACAAGTTTAAAAACTTTGAATAAAATTGTTTTCATTAACAAATGGAGCATGATGTCTTTAAGACCCTGTGCAGCTAAAGTACAGGCTATGTCAGTGGAAAGTAAACGCGACTTTTCAAAGAGTAGCAGAGATATGGCTGTTTCTTAACCACATGATTGAGCTAATGAGCACGCTTCTATTAGAGAGGAGTCGGTTGCCCGACTCCTAAACTTGAAAAGCGGAAGGTGAAATATCTATAGAGAATCTATAACTACAGCGGATTGTCAGACTTTTCATTACGCCACTTCTCCAAGAGCTCCGTCGTGTTGCGTTTCGTTGGCAATTCCTCCAGCTGATGGTTTATGCCAAATGGACGCAAATGATAGATAAGATAATCCATGACATAGAAATCGTTCGGCGGCATATAATGAAAGGAAATAGCGTAATCCGAACAGCAATTGAGACCCTATAAGCAAGATGTACATATATTAATTGTGATGGAAGGCAAAGCATAGAATAAATGCATTACATCCGCAGTGAGATAGTATATGTAACGCCAGTACCAGCTGGTTGGCAGCTTCGGAATGAGATGACCTATAGGTGAGGATGGAAAAAAGCGTCCACGCTTAAGCTCATCCCGAGAATCGCCAGCAACGACGCCGACATTCTGCAGGCATGTGCCAAGTTCCTTGTCCTCAGCGCCGCCTTGACGTTGACGACAAATCTTGGGATTGTCGTAGGCTTGCGTCATGAAGCGACGCAGCGCCTCCTTGCTGAGTGCGTAGCCCGCACCGCCGGACATGTAGCCCTGTAAGAGAAGAGACATAAGTGCTTTAAGCACTCTAAAATTCAGCTGAATTTTCCCTCTCACACACCTGCCGCACAAGTGGCTTAAATTTGCAGCCGAAGTAGACCGGCGCTTCCGTGGAGAATTGGTACAAGAAGACGCGTAGGTTCTCCGCAATGACGTAACTGCCAAAGAGGAGAAACACTTTCAAAATGGGAGAGGATGGATGAATGCTGAAAAATGCTTACGTGTCGTCGTCGGCCTTGAAAAACCAATCGGCATCGTTGAAATGATGCTCGTAAATGTACTTCAATGCCAGGCGCGTCTTCTGCCACAGATTTTTGCGTCCCTCGTCCACATCGAGCTTAATGGCGCCCAGCTCCGTATCCTCCTCAGAGCTCATAAAGAGCAGCATGTTGCAGCGCGAGCCCCACGTTCGCTTGACGTGCATGGCGCGCGTGGCGTGGTTCTTGGGACTCGTCAGTATCCAGCAGAGCACGCGCGTCTCATTGTACAGATAATTGGCCATCGTGCGATCGACCTGCTTGCTGACGTTCACCAGCAATGCCGTTTCCTCGGCCACAAACTCATCGTTGACCGCTTCGGCATAGTCATTTTCGTGTTGATTTGTGGGATCCAGATCCCTGAAGGACACTCGAATGTCGTTGGTGCGATGCAGCAGCTGGGCGAAGCAGAAACCCACGATGATGCCGCAGAACAGCGTCAGGAAGAGCTTTACTTGCTGTTGTCGGTTTTGTGCCGACATTTTGCAAATATTTCGTTACACTTTTTGTCTGTATGTGGTATGTATATATGTGTAGTCCGTAGCTTCAAGGCCATTTGCATTGGTAGTACTTAGGTAAAGTGAGCTTTTGCCAATATTTCTTAAAATACTTTAAATAAGAAAATTGCAGTTAACAAATTTGAATAATTTTTTTGAGCAAATTCTTTGGCAGCCTCGAGATATAACGATTTCAAATGCTTTTTCAAAATGGTGCAACCATTATTTATCAAGAACCGCCGTATCTGTATGTCTTCTCGGTATTACCTAGCTAATGGAAATGATAACATTTGGTTTTCATGGATATTTTCTGTATCTGCTGGGCCTTCCCCCAATTACGTGTCCGAAACAATATTAATTAAAAACCTTGTTGGCCAGTTAAGAAAACTTATCTTATCGGAAAAAATTGCAGACTGGCAAAAAATAATTTCATTGTTGTGTATGCACCTTATTTACTCATTCTAGAACTTTTATAATATCGTCAAGTTGTATGCGCGCCAATACAATCGGTCAATATTTTTTTATCTATAAGTTTAATTAAAGCATTTGAAGAATTGTTAAAAAAAACAAAACACTTAAATCATTATGTGACCGACAGATAGACATTTATGCTTGATTATATTAATTAAGTTAATTATGTATGTTTTAATATACTATTAATCAATCATTTAGTTTGTTAACCTGTTTAAAGGCGCTTATTTAAGCACTAATTATTTGCATATTTATTTGCCAATATATTTCGTTTTTCTGTTTGTTTTGTTTGTTTACGTCACAGATACATATCCGGTTTCTCAACGCTTTTTGGCATGCGCCGCGATTGCTTAGAGTAGTTTTGTGAATTCACGTGAGGAAAATAAACTCAAAACGCGCAAACAACAACAAGAGACATATGAGATAGTGAGAGAGAGATCATATGCCAAAAGCATTTGCCATTTGCGAAAATTTCGTATTCATCAACTCCGCGCCGTCAGCTCGTTTTGTTTACATAACAACGACAGACAAGTTCCGATGATGTCTTCAAGATTCACGAACAAAGCCGCGAGCTGTGCCGAAATCACGACTTTGTACAACAACCATACAACGCCAGGTACTGCAATAACAGAACACTACAATGCAGGTGAGTGCCGTCGGCTCTCTCTCTCTCTCTTTCGCAGCATTATATATGCACTCGCGCCGCGAACAGCTGATGCTGACCTTTACCGGCTCATGAAGGAATTCAAAAAGTCTCACACAAACATGCGAAAACGATACCTGCGCGTCGTCGCTGACGTCGCTGCCGCTGCTAGCGTAGCTGTCGACGTTGACCAGACGACCGCAAGCAATACTTGAAATGCACAGAAACCACAACAAGTGCAACAACAAACGAAACTGACACTAAGCCAACAACCGATTGGGGGTTTTCTGATTGTATTAATTGTAACGGTTAATCGCTTTTCGAACTTTAGTTGTAAAACCAGTTGGAAACCTTTTATTTTCACTCAAATTTAAATAATTGAAGGGCTTTATGCCATTTTTACAGAAGTGTTATTAGTCGCCCGTTTAGTAATACCACGACTTTTGAACAGTGTGACTGTTAACTAATTTACGTTAACTCAAAAAGGCCTTATATGAGGCTCATACAATATGCTACGAGTTAACCGGTTATTTTGGCAGCGCCGAATAATGGAAAACACAAAGCCGATTTGTGGCGTTGGCGGCGGTGGCGGCGTCAGCAACAATGACGTCGTTGCCAGCCACTGCAGCAGCAGGTGTGACTCACGCGCGCGCTGCGGTTTGAAGTGAATGAGCGCACTATTGAAATTGTTGTAGGTTGGTTGATGAATGATTGTTGTTGCTGCTGTTGTCATTGCTTTTGTTGTGAGTTGAGCTAATTTGTCAAATTGCTGCTGCCGGTAGCGCTAGTCGCTCGCCCGGCATTTGCCAATTTATAAACATTAACAGATGAGTTCGCGACTGACAAGCGCTGAGGCAAAAAAAAAAACGGCATATATGATTGATCAGCGATGGTCGCTGGGCAGGCTGTTAGAACAGACGCATAGCGGCCACTTGACTCTTGCAACTCACTTTCAAATTGAATTATTTTGCTTGTGTATCGCACTTGAATTTTTGTATGCACACATCTTTGCGATACGCGCTTATTACTTGCGATTTATATGCATATACATATATATGTATGTATTTTGCGCAATTTGTATTTTTTGTTATCTTTATTTTTTCTTGAACAAATGAACACACAAACAAATTTCACAACGTCTTCTTCAATTTCAAGTTTTTACGCCGTGTCTGGCTCGCATGCGCAATGAAGCAGCGTTTTTGAAGTGCACAACCGCGCGCGTCCGTGGCTCGGCGAAGACTCGTCAGCGAAGAGTCGTCAGCTGAGAGTCCCCAACATCGGCGATGTTGCTGCCGACGCCGCTGTCAACGCTGCCGCGACAACACATTCCCAATATTTTTTAAACAGCTCGCAACTAAATTAAAAATTCGTGTTTCGTTCACGCGCCGCCTTCTTTCGCTGCTGCTTCTTCTCCTTCTTTGTCGCTACTTTGTGCGATACTTTGTTGCTTCTTTTTCACTTTGCTCTATTGCTGCGGCTGCTGCTGCTGCTGCTGCTGCTGCTCTTTTAGCCTTTTACTCTTTCCCCCCTGACAGGTGCGCACCACGTTGAAGAACCGTACCGCCCGGTCAGCGGCATCGATTAACGATTTCCGTTCGCGCAGCGATACGCTGACAATTACACGCTCGTCAAGGCGTATTTACACGTCGGCTACTGTTGAGCTTCTGCCGTTCCGCTTTCCGTAGTCGCTAATAAAGTGATTAAATGTGCTGCTGCTCTACACTTTTACTTTCCAACTCTTATCTAATCGATGCGTTCTGCTTTTTTTATGTCTTTTATTTTTTTTTGCCATTATCATTAGTTGGTTTTTTTAATATTTATGTCAAGATTATTTTCACTGAATTTCGTATATTATTTCGACTTTTAATGTCGTTCTTGTGTTCGAAGTGTTTAATGTCTATGCCGAAAAAAGCTGCTAGCCTTGGCGAAAAAACTAGGGTGAAGTGGGGCACATTTGACTTTGTCATTTATGTACATTTACACAGACAGCTTAAATATTTATAATTTTGCTTTATAAAAATGCTCAAAAATACTTTAAGTACTAAAACTTTTGGTACCCCAGCCTCGTACTTCATGTCTGCTTGGAGTGTACGCAGAGGCACCACCACACGCTGAACTGTTCGTTTGCTGAATGAAGCGCCTTCTTAGCAATTCCATCTGCTGCTTTATTGCCTGCGATTCACGGCCAATCTGTAGTACTACATTGCTACCAGACATGTTATTTCTCAGATAGCTGCTTGACTTTCTATATAGAGATTTATCGTGCGAAACCTTCTTAGCAAAATTTCTTCATAAAAGAATACTTAGCATTATTTCTAGTGTATTGTTTTAAGCCTGAAAGTATATTACGAGCATAAACAAACGATTTGAAAAAATGTGGAAGAACTATGTTCAAATATGATAATTAGTAATTTATAAGGAATATGCATTAAAAAAAGCAACTAATATCATAAAACTTTGCTTATCATTTAAAATGCTTATCTTATCACATAAAATGTCTAAAAATTCTTTGACAGGAGCTGCGTACCATGCAAAAAACATAGTGCATAATTGCAACAAATTCAACATAACAAAACTTGCATAAAATTGAAGCTTTAATTGACAACTCTTGTTTTTGTTTCCTTGAATTTGGTAAGTACTTGTGGTATTTTGCTGATTGCCACACCCACGCGCTAACTGCTCGGCACTTTTGAATTGGTTATGGCATTAAAAAAGGTGCGCCCGAGCATCTTTTTGTACTCTTATATATTGAAACTGACTTTTTTAGGCATGAGCGAAGCATCAAACAACAATGCAATTGTTTATGAATCAGCACATCGCTGTTGTAGTTGTTGTTTTTGTAGTTGCAGTTGTTGTTTTGTCTTTATTTCGCAATTATTTTTGTATTTTGATTTCTACATACATATGCTAGGTTAGGTTAGGTTGGGTAACGTTAGATTAAGTGGGGTTAGGTTGGGAAGACTAAGTAGCGTTTAGTTGAGTTCGGTTAAATGATAGTGGCTGTCTAGTGCAAAGCTGTTCTGTCAGAAAGGCTCACTTACGCCATGTTTAAGCCTGCTGTGATACTACAGCAGAGGACCAGCTCCAGCCATTGTCAGAGTTGAATGAAGTTTTCTGTAAAATATTCTACACGATTAAAACTATATGAAAGGCCAAAAAATTCGATTAATGGACCAATCTCTGCCTTAAGAAAAACACTTACATTAATTTCTCGCTTCAACTTTGTAAAAAAATGTCGGCAAATGAGCACATTTAATTTTGCAATGCAGTGCAATATATTTTTTTAAATCGACACTAAATTGATTGGTGGAATTTAATGAAATTGTGGCACACTAAAGACAAGTGCCGCTTCATAGCTGATTGATTAATGCAAACATGCGCGCACAATTTACACAATTGATGAGCTTAAATTTTCTGCTCCAAATTGTTACAAATTTGACCAAAAAAAAAATGGCTGAAGAAAATTTGTGATGAGCAGTTTTTTTCATGGGCAATTTCTGCAGCATCATGCCAAGTGGGAAGGGGAAGTGGGCGCCGTCTGCGAATTGCAGAGATTGATGCGAAGTTCCAAAAAAAAATGGCTGGGCTCGACGACACAATTCGCGACGCCGATTGAAGCTACTTGCGCTGAACCTTATATAAGCACGTCTAATGCGGTTATTCAATGCGGGGCGCACGTTAATTGGCAACCGGGTCAGAGACATTGGCGTTTCATATAAAATGTTAGATCGTACGAAAGCAACGGCACAGTTGCATAGTGGTACTTAGTACAGCAACAAGTCTCAGCTTCCTTACACTTGCTTCAAAACAGCGGAAAAATGGGCTTCAAAGTGAGTGCGAAGGAAACTCTTTATACAAATATATTTGTACATATATAATCTATATTTTTCTGCCATATTTTTACAGTTGATCGTTGTAATGTGTTTGCTCGGTGCAGCTGCCGCGCTGAATTATGATTACAAGAAGCCCACGCTCAAACTTAATGTCAGCTCCAAGTCGAAAGGCTACTCCATTGGCCTTTTGCAAGCGCAGAGCCGCTCCGGCAGCAGCGGCAGAAACGTCAACAGCGCACGGCCAACATCTTTCGGTCATGCTCTCTCCGTTAGCAGCGGCAGCTTTGGCAGCTCCTCGCAGTCGTCTGAGTCCCGTAACGATTTGCGTTCGCAGGGAGTTGCGGCAACTGCAGCTGAGGTTCACTATCCGCCCGCCAAGTATCAGTTCAGCTATGCCGTCAACAACCAGGCCAACGACGACATCAAGTCTCACAGCGAGTCCCGGGATGGCGATCAAGTGCGTGGCTCCTACAGCGTCATTGATACCGACGGCTATAAGCGCATCGTCACGTACACGGTCGACGGCAACAGCGGCTTCAATGCCGTTGTCACACGAGAACCGTACGCGCTGAATAGCGTCAACAAGCTCATAGCAGCGCCTGCAGTGGTGAAGCTTCAGGAAGTCGAGTCCACATCCGCGAATGCACAACAATTGCAGCCGCTACAACAACCACAACAGTTTGAGGCACAGCAATCCCAATCGCAGTCGCAGCCCAAGCCTGCCCAGCAACAACAGTTCCAATCTCCGCCTTTACAGACTCTGCGTCAGGTTCAACAGTTCCAGTCCCAGCCCCCGCAGCAACAGCAGTTCCACTCGCAGCCTATCCAACAACAACAGTTCCAATCTCCGCCTTTGCAAACTCAACCCCAGGCTCAGCAGTCACAGCCCAAGCCTCCCCAGCAACAACAGTTCCAATCTGCGCCTTTGCAGACTCAGGCACTACCTCTGCAGTCCCAGCCGCAGCCTCTAAAGCCACAGCAGTTCCAATCTCAGCCCTTCCAACAACAACAACAGTTCCAATCTGCGCCCTTGCAGCCACAGTCTCAGCATCAGCAAGCGCAGAAAGAAACGCGTCTGGATTTGCCGATTCAACCGCGCGACTCCTACGCTTCTGTTCCTGCGCAGCGCGTTGAAGGTCCCTATGCCTAGCCTAGTTCTTTATATAATTTTCCTTACTTGTAACTTTGTCGTATTTAACTGATATGTAGAAACTTATTTGTAATTAGGAATCCAATTCGAGTTGGAAGTAAATAATAAATTTATTATGTGTCTTTTTTAAATAATTCCAAAAATTTTTTATTTAAAGAACCCTTTTCTTTTCAAAGTTGAAGCAAGTTAATAGCAAATTTCTTAAAAAATTGCTTCTTAACGCTGTCAACCCAATCGATTGGCGAAATGCTAAAAAAGGTTGTAAAATGTAGGTCTGAGTAAGAATAGATTGGTTCTTTTGAAACTTCTTCATTTCTTTGGCTCCAGCAGTTCGTCCAGGGAAACATAGACCTTACTCAGAATATCAAAAGCCGCCAATGAATTCCTCCAACCTTAAAGGTCATTGATAGCACACAATACATTCAGTTTTTTTTACCAATTCATAATTTTTTGTTGCAATCAGCGATATTGGCTAGAAATAAGTTACAGCCACTAAATTCTGAAATGCATTTGCAAGCCTTCTGCTTTCGTAATGTACATATCCATCAAATGTTTGCCCTGCAAATTGCGACTGTCAACAGAGGTGGGCAATGAGTGTCCACAGCCGCCGACTACACAGTGGAATTGCGCAAAGCGCAAACACAAAAGGTTAGGCACGCTCACGCCGCATCGCACAGTGGAAGAAGATGACAAAAAATCGAAAACATTAAATTTCAAATATAATTAAAAAGTCACTTTTGTAGGAAAAGGGAAAAAATGCAAATTTCACATACAACTTTTTTAAGCCATTTTATTATAAACAATTTTTCTTCAGCTTTTTCATATATGGAAAGTGGGCGTGACCTAGCGCGAATTTGGTAGAAATTTTCTCCATTTTGCTAAAAAAAAAAAAGAAGTTTGTCCGAAGTTTAAATGCTCAATCACATTGTTTTTAAATTTCTCGCATATACAAAAAAAAGTGGGCGTGCACACGGACGGATTTTTAAAATATCTACAAACTTCTTTCATTGTGCAAAAATAGTATGTGCAATCTTTAAATGCTCCAAAGTAATTTCTAAAATATTTTCATGTATATGAGAGGTGGGCGTGGCCGTGTGCGAATTTATTAAATATCTTCAAATTTCTATGGCTATGCTGAAAAGAGCAGCAAGTACAAACTTTAGTTGCTCTACGATAATTTATTTTTATTTTCCGATGTCGAAGATGGGCGTGGCCGGTGGCGAATCTGTTCAATATCTCCCCATTTTCTTAATTACGCTTGAAGCAAAATATGTGCAAAGTTTAAATATGCTTGAATTTATCTTTCTTTTTCTGACCGCAATTTCTGCCAAGTTGTTCCACTGTGCGTCGTAGCTGGCAAACAATATTCGCAATGCGGATCATCAATGGACTAACGACTACACCAAAACAACTGATAATGCGCCGCCGAGACGCGAACTGAAAAGCAAAACAAAGAACAGGCAAACAGGAGAACCGGTCGGCGGGTCAACTGCAGAGCCGCTGAAGTTCTGGCGCGCAGCCGAGAGTTGGGGCGATGCGAGTTTGCGGCTCTCGAAGCGATCAGTCTAGTCGCGATCGTCAATGATGGCAGTGAACAAGGGCGCGCTTTTGGCTGAGGTGGTATTCCACACGCCACAAACACAGCGGCAAAGGACGCGCGGCAGCGCCTATCATGGCAGTCTGTTTAGCGCCTGGGCGCCCGCACGCACCCACATTTACACGCTGAGCGGCTTCGTGCTGGGCTTTCTGATGGCGCTCGGCACGCTGCTGATCTACGATCGCACGCTGCTTTGGAGCGAGCAGCTCGAGCGGCATGCCACCGCCAGCGAGTTCTATCAGACGGGCTACATGACGGCGCTGCAGCAGCTGGCCATGCAGGAGACATCGCTGCAGCAGCGCCTGCTGCAGGAGGTGCGCGTGCTGTGTCTGGTGCTCACCTGCCCCGAGTACCATCAGGAGCGGGCGGCACATGTGCTCGCCACTTGGGGGCGACGCTGCAGCAAGCTGATCTTCGTGAGCAGTGAGAGCGATGAGCAGTTGGGCGCGGTGAGCGTCATTGCGCCGGAGCAGGACACGCATGATAACTTGTGGAACAAAACGTACGCGGGCTTCCGGCACGTGTACGAGCAGCACTTCGAGCAGTACGATTGGTTCCTCAAGGCCGATGACGACACGTGAGTGAGTTGCGCGCACGTTGGAATTCACTGTACCCTTACATACACATCCTACAGGTACGTCATCATGGAGAATTTGCGTTACATGCTATATGCCTACGATCCGGAGACGCCCATCATCTTTGGCAGCAAGCTGATACTGCCCAAATTGGTAAGTGCAAGCTCGAAGGGGCGCTCTTTGCACAGAGCCTGGCATTCAGCTGAGTTACTTGGCCATATTTCACTGTGGCACATCCACATCAAGCTACTGTTCCTCACTGACTTCATCTGTCATCTGTTTATGGCCATTTCTCATGCAAATTTATGTCGAAACCAAATGTAAAATTAAACAACCCATTAATCTGCGCTTGGCTCTTTGTTGCGAGGCTTGCCACCAACTACGAACAGCTATAAAATATGTGCGCGCAGACATTTAACAATTTCTTGACAATAATTAAATGTTAAGAATTTTTAGCGCTTTTTGAAATAATCATAAAATTTTAGTTTTGACATGCCGAAATACAATGAAATGATTTAAAGTTTGACAGCGAAGCGGGTTAAACTGGTACGCCACTAAGTTTGATGCTGAATTAGGTACATTAAACATATGAAAAGCTATTCCGACACTCGGAGTCAATTAAAAATGTATTCAACATTTTTTTATTAATTTCCAATTTAACTCAATTGTGGCTGGAATACGAATGTTAGTCTGAAAACTTTATTATTCGACTCAAGAATTTAAAAATCTTTGCCATCATGAAATAGCTCTGTGCATTCACTGATCTATTTTCGTGAGATTTAAGGCTTAGTTAGTCCAGACGTAACGTAGCTCTACGTAAGTATAGCAATTTGTCCGGTTACTCTAAAACGTAAACGAATCGCAGATATAAGACTTTTGCATGTTTATCTTTGTGTCAGTGTTGTCGCCTAGTTAGGAAGGAAGAGCAAAATTTAGGAGAAATTTTGCATTCTTTATAAAATTTACGACACAGAATTATCTTTTTTTTATGTACTACTTTTTTAACTTATTTTGCCAATAATAATTCTCATCTTTTGCTGAACTAAAAATCGAAGAGCAGTGGCAGCACTTTTCTGCAGCAAAGCAATCAGCTGACACGTTTTTACGTAAGCGTATCGCAGAAAATCTAATGGAATTTTAGTTACGATACGTAGAAATATGTTTAGAACGAACGCATGTGTAGAGCTTGGGAAACAAGGTTCGTATCAGCTGACACGATACCATACGATACGATACGGCTGGAGTAACTAAGCCTTTAGGCAGACAAATTATTGCTACTAAATCATGAAAGTGTCAAACTGTCAGCTGTTCTGCATATGCAAATGAAAATTCACAATGAAGAACATATTGAATTTTGATTGAAGAATTCACGAAATATTTTTTTATTTAAAATGCTTTTATCTAAAATTTGTTTTGTTGTTTATTTCGACAGTCAAATTGGTTTTGTGCGTTGCATTTTCTCTTGTTTGACAGTTTTACAGGTTTTATCAGGAAAAGTAACGGAACGTAATCAATATCTAACAAATCGGTACTATTGAATGGCACAAATTTGTGTACTCTTAACTTTCAATAGCTCGATTCAATCTGCAACAAATTTTTAAATTGTATAGAATTAATTATATATGTATGTATGTATATGAATCAAAAATTTAAAAAAATTAAGATCGATCAAAACGACTTTGCTTTCTTCCGAGCGCAGCAAGTCGATATGTTTTTTCAATTAAATTCTTGCAAGTTTTGCATATTCCTCAAAAAAACAGGATTTTAGTCAAGTTCTTGGTTCTTGGCATGGAGGTTAATTAGTTAGAACAACGTCGCTAGTGATGGCTATTAACTTGTGCTGCATTGACGGAGGCGTTGACGCTTAACGTCGTCGCGCTGTCGAATTCGCGTACTCAAGGCCGCTGTCCATTGCATCGTTATTTGTTGTTGATTTGTATCTTCTCTTTTATGTCTTCGCTATTTACGTTTGAAATGCCGCGGGCGCTGCGGTGCGGTGCGGTGCGGTGAGCTGAAATTGCTAACAATACACGCCAAATAGTAAATTGCTAGCTCTTTCAATTATTATTGCTTTTCTTCTTCATAAGCATAAGAGCGAAAAAGCAAAGCAAAAAAATTTTTAGAACAAGTTTAAAGAAATTTTTTATATAATCACTGTTTAATTTTTTTTCCCAAAAGAAAGAGTTGCTAATTGTCTTGATTTTGTGAACTCCAAAAATTTAAACGATTTAATTTAAATGAATTTATAATACAGCTGTTTGAATAAAGCACAGATTCCTGTTAGTTTATTAGAAAAAAGAATTCTAAGTTTTGTTGTTGTTGTGCAGCTAAATTCGGCAGCAGCTGAGGGTTTTTGGCATGGTCATATGACATATGACGGGCACAGAGCAAAAACGCTTCGAGTGTCAATTTTCGCCTCATTGCGCACATGCGCTGTGCAGGTATAAAAGTCGTTTTTGCTCTGGGCGCGTCATATAATATTGTTTGCTATCATAGGATTGAAAAAGACATATCTACATAGAAAGCAAAGCTCGTCAGGAAGCAGCATATTAATTTTGTGCACTTTTAATCATATTTTAAATTAAGTCTTGGATCAATTTAAACTTCCTTATTAATATTTTACATGCATTTAAATTTGACGTTCGTTTTGCTTGAAGATTAAAGTCAGAACAAAGTTCTGCTAGCAATGCTGCGTTGATGGTAGTTATAGCCACTGGCGAGCTTGCCAATGCTTAAGATTTTGAAGATGCAATGCGCTAAGCCGATTTGTAAAATATATGTTACCGCCTAAGCGCTTCAAGCGGCCAGCCATGAAGATCACAGCCAAATTCTGCAGTAGCGCAGCTAATTTACAAAAATGCCGCCTAATTAGCAGCATAATGTGTTAAACAATAACAAATATATTTAAGAATATTTAAAATACTTGTTTCACAGCGTTGTAAATAGTCGACCAAACGACAGACAAAACTTGCAAGACATAAAATGCAGAATTTGTATGGCGATGAAAAAGTGCAAATCAGCTAAAAAATGCTGGTAACAATTTTAATTGATATGTGCTCAAGCATATTGGGAGCCCATTTCTGGCAAGCGAGTCACAATTGATTGCTATTTCGATTCTTATGCGCATATATTGTCAAAGAAAAAATGGTCTATTGCTATAGCATTTCACTCTCGTTAGAATAGGCCTGTGAATCATATTTTCAGCATTTTTATTCAAGACAAATGATGATGATTTCGTATTTTTGAAAAAGTTTCACTGACTATCTGTCAAATTTTCAGCTACTTTTTATTTCTATTATAAAGCTGCTCAATTTTCCGGTTCAAATGTAACTTGCATGCTACAAAATTTCAACTATCCTTTTGAAATTGCAGCTATCGACTTTGTTCAGTAAAATGTTGAACATGTCTTTTATCATTTGCAATCTTAAAGAAAAAAAGCATTCAAGTGCGAGTCGGACTCGAATCCGTATCAGAAATACCCTCTTTATCATTCGAATTTAATTTCTTCTTGGTTCTGTGAACAGAAGCTCTTCTCCTTGCCCGTCTGGCTATACATTTTTCGACCTTTTGACCTTTATCTTTGAAACCAATCTATGGACCCAGGCCCCTTTGAAATTTAAAAAAAATTTATCTAAATAAAAAAGGACCTTATAAGAGTTTCCGTTTTTTCCCTTAAGGGCAACGGAACCCTAAAAATGTACAATTGTTAGATTCAACAAGCACATAGCCACTTTCCATGGCATTGACCTTGAATAAAATAAATTTGAAAATTTCTTATGCTTTTACGTAATCAATACAGATACAATATTCAATATAAATTGCTAAAACCGGAAATACGCTTAGCTGCTGCTGCCTCTTGTGCTGCTGCAAATAAATGTCAAACTCGTCTCGAAATTAGCAAGCAACCCCACATTTTAATTAGTTAAGAAAGTTTCGATTTAAGCTGAGAGTCTTCAAAGAGCAACAAAAAAGTTTTGTAATTTAGTGGCATATTTGGCAAAGAGACTTGAGAGCAGTTATCTTTAATTCTGCAATTAATTATTAATTAATATTATTTTTATAAAAATTATATATTGTGAATACTATTTCGAAGTCAAGCATTTCTTCGGCATTTCTTTTTTTTCGAACTTGAATTTTTGAACAAAATGAATTATAAATTAATATAAATTTCTTTACGTTCGATATAAATTTCAATCGAAAGTGAAATTTCGCTGCATTTTGCTTTGAAATCTCTTGTTCTATGCTCATTTTAGAATTGGGAGTACATGTCCGGAGGCGCTTCATACGTGTTGAGCAAGCAGGCTTTACGTCGTTTCATGTCTGACAGCTACTACAACGAAAGCTTCTGTTCGGAGCATGCGTATCCCGAGGACGTATGCATGGGTCAAGCCATGCAGCAGAATGGTGTGCATTTGGTGGACTCACGTTTTGCCGTGCCCACGGATAGAACAGCCAAACTCTTTCCCATCTCACTGGCGCTTTATTTGAATCCCAGATGGAATTTAACTGCGTCATGGTGGCTGCCAGAAATGACAGCTTATCCCATGCAAATGGTAAGATTTCATTTCAAATAATTACTATGCCATTTCACATTTTAATTTCAAATTAAATTTGAATAAAATTTGCATGCAAATTGAATTCATTTGAAAGCGAAATTTGGCCTTCTTTAAAAAAAAAACAAGAAATCTTAAATACGCATTTGTATGATTATTTTCAGGGCATGAACTGTTGTTCCAGCTACTCCGTTGCATTTCACTACATCGAACCGGAGGACATGTATCTGTATGAGTTTCTTGTTAATAAACTGCAAATTTTTGGCATGCGTCGGCCACACGAGCAGCTGCCTGAGAAGATGTCCATTGAACAAGTGGAAGATTTCATTGCAAATAACTTTACAGATAAGCATAAGAATGCGTATGCATATACACCAATAGATACTGCTAAGACTTCATAAAATACATATAAATTTTATTATAAATAGTTATCTGTATATGTATAGTGCTTATTTTCAAAAGGTATCCGTTTTTATAAGCATAAGATATAATATTTAAAATTCTTTTAATTCAAATGAGTTTGTGCAGCCACTAAGTTGCATTGTACTTAAATGTAGCCATGATATTTGTGCGTTTTATTTGCTAAAAAATGTGCATCAGAGATATATTTTGCTATGGTTGGTAAGTTAAAGCATGGCGCTGCCTTAGGCTAGTAGAGACTAGCTCAAGAAGCCGCCATCTGCTTGCCGCTAAATACCAGGAAATTTGGAGGAATGTTAAACTGGAGAGAAGCCCTACGGCAGCTCGTAACCCGATAACGGGTTGTTCTGGCCAGTCATAGCAGAAAAGCAGGAATGTGGCGCTGGAAATTAAGAATATAGGAAAGTGGAACAGCCAGAAGCATGTGATCGAATAAGAAACCTTCAACTGATACAACAAAGAAATAGTAATTGAAATAATTTATACAAATTTCTGCTTGTCTAAACATGCTGTTCATAAATATTATGAATTGTTACATTGAGCTGAATTCTTTTATTCCAACACACTAAAGAACGCAGTTCACTTCCTGTTCATGTATGAACGTTTTTTCATTGTTGAGGTTTTCGCGTATTTTTGATAAATTCTAAATTAAACAGCTCTATCACAGTAATCATTCAATAACTTGTTGCTAATTGCCAATTATAAATGAATGAATATGTGAAAATTGCTTGTCGCACGTTGAAATTAACAGCCACATACATAAATATAAAACAATATAAAAACGCAGTGGCTATTAAAAACGTATTAATCATTTATAATTTAATTATAAAATAATTAATTAAATGCATTCGTAATTACGCTGCAATTTAGTGCTGCTATTTAGTTGTGCATACATATATCTACATACATACAAGCGACAACGACGACATGAGCTCGTTTGAATGAAGCGTGCAAACAAAAGACTTAGAAAACAAACTTGTTTGGCGTGGCTTGACTTTTACAACAATTTACAAAATGTAAATAAATGCTTGCATATTTTTGGGCATAGGCTTATGAGACACTAAAAATATGTGCTGCTTATTTTCAACTTGTATTTGTATTATGCATGCATGTGTGTGCGTGCGTGTGTGTGTGAGCATATGTAGCTTTGCTTTGCTGTGACTAGGCAAATTGTTGCAGCTCCATTCGAAGTCACTGCAAGTTCGCATGCGAATTGAACATTACTCAGAATGTGCAAATTTTAACATTGCAATAGCAATTGAAGACGTTTGTCAAGCGTGTTGTTGCGTCTGCTGGCAGAAGTAATGAGCAGCAGCAACAACAACAGCAAGAATGATTGCTTCGCGCGCCGTTTTCGAAATACATTTCAATCAATCAAACGCATTTGAAAAGTGAAGGGATTTTTGTATTTGTCAGATTTGTGGCAGCAGCGCTAAAGCCGCTGTCGGATTACGCCAGCTTGGCTCAAAAGATGAATGGAACGACAGAACGTGCTGCTGTGTCAGTTAGATGCCATTTGATTTACTTTCACAATTTCGCATCTGCTGCAAAAAAGTCTTAATAATTTGCGCCTGCCGCTATGAATGGAAACTACTTGTCTGAGACAAAGTAAAGGTGTCATGAAATAGCCTATTCTAGAGATTTTTATAAAAGCAGCGCTTTTTTAAGCTATTATTATGGTTAGAAGTTACTTTAGAATAGAAAACAATTACAGACTCAAGGAGCGCATCTTTTATAAAAATCTTGCGAATAGTAAAAGTCATTGGTAACCATTTTCGAGATAAGATTTTATATAAAAAAAATTGTCTTAAGCATCTGCAAGTATAAATTAAATTCAGCATCTACTTTTATTCGCCATGATTTGCAAAAAAAGTTTACCGCTCTTACAGTGGATTCCGCTGGGCTATAAGCGCCCTTTTGAGCACTATTCTTGCCTCTCAGAATTTCCCTGCATTTGAAGTGTCGCTTGCCATAAATTTAACATTTTTTGCGCCATTTCGAATAATTGAGCTTTCTGCGCATTTTGACAGTTTTTAAATTTTTTTATAAATTTCCAAAGCAAACAATTCCACTTAATGTCTCTTTGTCTTTCAAATCGCAAATTAATCATAGCAAGTGCGCGCATGAGCGACGGTTGCGTTCGCAGTTGTTGCCGCAGTCAGTGCCACCACTGCCCCATAGTGCTCCTCCCGCTCCGCCACTCCTCCCGCTCCGCCACTCCTCCATCGAATATAAGTGCTAACTATTACTAACCGCAATGCCGCACAGTGTGCTGCTTTAAGCATCTAACTGCACAAAAATATTAGTCATTGTTTGTCTGTAGATTTCTTTTAAAAAAGTAGTTTCATTAGCCTGCAGTAGAGCTCTTAAGTAGAACAATCATTGATCATTATTTTCACTGATATTTTCTGCAGTAGAGTCTTTAAAAGTAGCTCTAATATTGGTCATTATACTCTCGATCAAGAATTTAAATCAATCTGTGATTGCTATTTTTTCGAAACAAACCTTGAAAACAATATCTAATCACTATTTTTCCGATCAAAACAAGATGATCATTATTTTGTCGGTAGAAAAATCAATAAATCATGAACATATTTGACTTTAAAAAAATCTTATTTTTCAATAAAAACTGTAAATAAATTATTAATTGCTATTTTCCGATCAAAAATAATAATTGGTTCTTATTGGTCTATAAAAAATTATAATCAATAATTGATCGTTAGAAAACTCGGTAAAAAATCCATAAATCAGAAACATATCCGACTTTTAAATATAAGCATTTTCTTTTTTCTTTGACAATTGCCAAATTTTATAACTGATATTTTCATTAAAAAATGTAATTTATAAAATTATTTTCAAAAACTGATGATTTTTTTGCACTTCGATTGACAAAAAGTTACACTGTATGGCATTCAAGACGTTGCCACTGCCGCGTATCTGCACGTTTACGCTTCGTGCTACGTCTGGGCATGCGTTGTTGTTACTACTCACTGTCTATGAATTGTTGTTGCTTTGCTGCTTGTTGTTGTTGTTGTTGTTGCTATTGGCAAGTGTCTTGCCGTTTCTTATATATTTCATTGTTGGCAACTGACAATTGACCTTGCCCAGTGCGTTACAAAGCGGTTGACTGCTCTCGATTCGCAAGTCTATTACCAATACAGCAAAGGAACATTTACACACACACACACACACATGCCACTGGCACATGTGCTTCTAGCTAAAAAGTGCGCCGTGTATTATTGCTATTAAGAAAAACAATCAAATTTCAAACCAAACAAAATATAATGCGTGTCTAATGTGTATCTTATATCTTGTATCTGCGTGCAATTGATTTAGACGTTTTTTCCCGTTGCTGTTGTTGTCAATGGTGTTTGTTGTAGCAGTGGTTTTATAGTTTTTGCGGCCATTTATCACTTTAAAAGATTTCGTCTTTAAATTTATGTACGCATTTAAAAAAAATGATTTGATTTGATTTTAATGTCTGAATTTTGCAATAAATTCGACGAAATCAATCAGATCAGCGCACATTTTCTACGACAACCTTATGTAGTTATTACAAAAGAAATACATACACTTTCTACTTACATAAGTTCGGAAAAGTCTATGTCAATTACGAGTAAGTCCAATTTTCGCAAGGAAAAATTTAAAATCCATTTATGTAAAAATTTTTGTACAAAGTTGTGACTAAAAGGAATCACAAGTAGTTCGTAACTCAGAATTTAGATCTTGCCGAAGTTAAATATTTATTTGATTGATTGATTAATTGATTGATTGAATGAATGAATGATTGATTGGATGAATGATTGATTGAATGAATGATTGACTGTTTGATTGATTGATTGATTGATTGATTGATTGATTGATTGGACGAATGATTGAATGAATGAATGATTGATTGATTGATATATTGATTGATTGATTGATCGATGGACACATCCTTAGATTGAAAGCTTTAATGGATTGATTGATTTACTTCAGGATTAATTTATTGATTTATTCACTGTTGGACTAATTGATTGACTTTTAATTGTGGGATTGATTGATTGAGATATTGATTTAATTGTTGATTGTTTGATTCATTTATACATTCATTTATTTATACAAGGATTGATTAACTTTTCTATGCTTTCATTTTACATAAAAATTGTAATTGACTTTGGCTTCTTCGTAAAAGTTACTTTCGTCTGGACTCTATTCAAAAGTCTCGCCTTAGGAAATAATTCTGTTGATATCTCTAAGTAAAATGGAATGCGAAGAAACGAACTTTATCGATCACACTAACTCAGGCGATTGTTATTAGCGAAAAGTGCCTCCGGCGCAGACCAACTCTCCTCGGCGCTCTTCAAGCGAAACCGTAAAATTCCCCACTGCAAAAACTGAAACAACTGAATTAGGCAAGAGCTTAAAAATTTGCAGCAATATTAAGAGCATCAGCATTGACTTTGGTAATGAAATGCGTGCAACCTTCATGCAACAACAACTCGCTGCATGTTTGCTGCCCACCTGCCCACCCGTGCGCCGCGCATTGGCCGACCTCCCGGCTTCAAAAGAAAGGCCTCTAAAAGTGTTCTAATTGAATGCATTGACTGCGCTTTTAATTAACCTCGAAATGCTATGCAATGCACACACACACGAACTCACATACACTTAAACACACCTACACACACACACACAATTAGAAACAACAACGCATGCTGGCAATTAGGCTAGTATCTGCACTAATTGAATGATTTTCTGTGTAAGTAGTTGTTGTTATATTTGTTGTTCTAGTGTTTGTTGTTGTTGTAATCAAAGTTAAATTGCATGTGGAGAAAAAAGCAGCTGCCAGTCGCCACAATGTCTCCTCGTACGCAGCACAACAACAACAACAACAACTGAAATGTAAGTAATCAAATGGCAGCTGTGACAATTCATATTGAACGCTTGTACAAGTAATAGCAGCAACAACGATAACAACATTAAAAACAACAACAACAACAAAAGCAATGCTGACAATTGCCAACCAAAAGCAACACTTTTCATTTTGATAGTCATATCCAATATTTGAATTTGAAGAAGGAATTTTGATAGATTATAATTTTTACTAAATTTTTCTCAAAAAATCGAGCTTCTTCTAGCCAAACAAATTTTTCAGTCAAGGCTTCCTATAAACTTAAGACTATAAAACAGCAATGAAAAACCGCCAACAACTAAAATAACAACAACAACAATAACAATAACTTCACATGCACACAATTACATTATCTGCAAATAGTATGTCAACGATAATAATAAAAAACTAAGATACCAACAAAATCCAAGGATTCAGAAACGATAAGATATTAATTAATTCCATTAAGTTTTTGCGCACTTTCATGGCTCGTGGACACGCCACGGCGCTCGTGTTGTTGTTGTTGGTTGTACTTGTCTGAAACAAATTAATCATATTTCGAAATTATAGAATTGCAAAGTTGCAAAAAATACCATCGGCAATTTAAAATTTTTTCTGCTTTTGTTTTGGGATGTTGACTGTCAGTTGAGCGTGTGTGTGTGTTAGTTTGAACGACAACAATTTAAAGCTGCCAGTAGGAAATCTCGGCAGCGATGCCAACGCCAACAAACAGTTCAAGCATAACAGTGGAAGTAGTGGAAGTAGTGGAAGTAGTAGTGGAAGACTGTCGGAAAAGTTTCGAGGCGCCAGATCGCAGGGAAAGGCGGGCTTGTATAGTTAAAGAAATATTATGACAAAAGAGAGCAAATGGACTTAGTTGTTATAATCCTGTAGGCGAGAATTGCTTACAGAAATCTGGAGTAGCTAGACAGCGGATATAGCAAACAGAAATCTGGGTTGGCCAGCCAGTCTGACATGAAAATATAAAAATGTTTCACTCAAAAGAAAACATTTTAGAAATTGATAAATGTGGAAGTACGTATCAGTTATTTTAATACAGTTAAATTTTATTTAAAAGAAACGTACACGACTTGATCCAGCAAAACAGCCACATAGAAGAACCAACTTAATTTTATCACTATTTTCAGAATATGTACGATTTTCTCATGGACTTGAGCCAAGCATAATTGCATATATTATTATACCAACAATCTAGGTATAAGAAATATATATTACATACAATATAATTTTGCTTATAAAAAACTTAAACGATTTTAGCTAGAAAAGTGAGTACCAAAAAAGAATTTTGGCGCTACTCTCAGAATATACTTATAAACTTTTTTCAGAAACATAAAAATGTGATCAAAAGAAAAATCTCAATTTTACCAACGGTACATTTCCAACAGGGTCATTGCGTATCTGTGAGATTTGATATTGAATTGTTGGGCACTTGTCAGCGCTTGTTAGTGACGAAACTATTTTAATTGATTGTTTTGACAGTTTTTTTGTTTACATTTGTGATTGTTGTTGTTGTTGGTGTTGCTTTTTTAATTGTAGTAATAGCAGCTGCTGTTGCTGCTGTTTTTGCTGTTCCATTTGACGCAGACTAAGACTAGTTCAAGTTGTTGCTGTCGTATTTTGTCGCTGTCGTATGTTGTTGCTGTCATATGTTGTTATTGTAGTTGTTGTTAGTCTACGCACTGCAATGGCACTTCGCATTGCATCTTTAAATCGTTGAAAAGTACGCAATTCTGCATCATTAAAATTCCAACGTCAATGTTCAGACTGACTTATTTGATCTCGTTGTTGTTGTTAATGTTAATGTTGCCAGTTGTTGTTGGTTGTTGTTGTTTGGGTTGCTGCTGCTGCTGCTGTTGCTGCTGCTGCATGAATCAATTTGCGTTTTCTTCTAATTGACATAAATACCACAACAATTTTCAATACCAATACACACACTTGCGCGCTCACGGTTACTTGATGATTAGTGGTGAGGCATCGTTTTGAAATGTAACCACTAGGGCTGTCAATCGCGTAGGTCTGTGGCATTAGCATGCATTTTTTTTTGTAACTGAAAATATCAAACTTGATATTCTGAAAAATTTGTGATCAAGATTTTGCAGTTTTCCAAAATGAAAGGATATCTTTATATAGAGCACGGGAGCATCAAAGAGTAGGGATATATTCTTCTAGCCAACGCGGCCTGAAAGGCCTATAGTGGAAGTTCTCCATCTACTGACAGTTGCTCATGCTGCCGTTATCTAAACTCTTACTGAAATTTTTGGGGGTACGAATTGACCCTGAGACTTGCACGTGGATCCGCTTGAGTATTTCCACGTAGGTAATCTATATTTATGTATGGAGAGTAGCTTATTATTATAACTATGGCTCATGTGCAAACAAAAATTAATTAATTTATAAAAGTTTTACATTAAATGCCTGTAACATTAACAGCATGTATGCGCTTGCTATAAAAAGAAAAGCGTTACCGGTTTATCCAGCTATATTAAAATAATTGGAGCGACCAAGTTGAGAAAGCGCTATCAACACCTGCTAACTGAAACAGACAAGAGGGTGCCTGCAGACATCGACGTTGTCAGGCCAAAGCCTGTTCTAGCATGTAACCAATCAGCTAATTAAAATAATTTAATAAGATTTATGTCACAGCTGATAATGTCGTTCCATTAGTGCAAGTACCAACATTTCTATAAATCATACTGATTGTAATTGTTCAACAATTATAAAAAGCAAATTTTTTAAATTGAAATTCAAAATTTCTTCTCATTTAATAGAGACCTTGGTTAGTAACAACCCGACTTGACGTAGCGCTTCTTTGCAGTCGCCACTGCTAAGCGCGTGCCTTCGGCAGTTGGAAATGCCAAGCGTCGCCAGTGCCTGCTCTATTTGGTCTATCCATCGAAGGCATGACCTCTCCCGCCGCCTCCGTCACAAATACCATCTTCGCTGAAGCTTCTTGGTCCGAACGCACGATATGAACTAACAATCGTAGCCGCTGGATGGCAATGGGGCTGACTATGTTAATATTGGCAGAGAGCTCGTGGAGAGGTATTGGTTTTTTCAGGCAAGAGAGGTCTCCAATTCCCAATTGCTTACCCAGTGCCTAGTAGCAGCTATGGGCAAGAGTTCTGCTGCGCTTGATCTTCAAGCTAATATCGTTTTTGGTGGTAATGTCGATGAGATCAAAATCAAGATCTCCCGGAAAGCTTCGAAGGCATAGTTTCTAGTGGTGATAATGGCGTTGGAAAGATATGTGAACTCCTTGAAAGCCTCGAAGGCAGAGTTTCTAGCTGAAAATGGAAGTCACGATGCCAGGTCTTCCTACTTGAAGAAAATATATGCTTCTTCTGGCGCTCCTTATCCGTCAGACCTGCTGGCTTTGCTAGTACTGAACACTTTTATAAAGAGCTTATAGCTTAAAAAAACGAACATGCGCTTTGGTTCTATAATGGCCGGGATTATGAGCCTACTTGACTCCCGCTGGAACAGCCGTTAGATCAGCGTGCATCTTCGAGAAAATTCGCTTATCTGCCAAACAATAGCGCTAATGAAAAAACTAGCATAAATAAACACTTTGTTAAAATGTGTGTTAAAATTTAACGCTAATGTTATATGCAATTAATTTTATTGTTGTTTTTTTTTTCTTAATGTAATTATGGCGGTAGAAGGAAATAGCAAGACTTGATTAACATGCGCCTTGCTTGGAGCACGTGACCATAGAATGGTGGTGCGATTTTCGTCTGAACGTTTAGAAAAATGCTCGAAGCTTGTCGCTCATTTGTTGCTGCCCTTTTTCGTCGCTCGCTCTGGCAACTTTGATAGCTGGCCATTAAAAAAAAAAGACGGCCAGGATGTGCGAGAAATCGAAAGTATATGCGCGCTCCTTCTTAAATGAATGACTCCACGCAGAGCATACCCCCAATGTGACTTGTACTAGCAGCCGCAGAGAAGAGAGCGCACGAAAGTTTAACGAGCGAGAGACTTGAGTCGGGCTTACGCGAGTAGCCGAAAATACCTGCAATGACAACAACACCAAAAACAACAAAGCAACGTAACAGCATAAGAAATCCGCAATAATAATGCAGGCCATAGCAACAACAAGGCACAACAACACCAACAAGGCACGACCACGACTCTTTTGCAAGTTGCGCTCACAAGACGAAAGCCAGCGAGTGACAGAGACAACACACAGTGAAACGAGCACTTACAAGCTAGCAACAAAAATGGTGTCTTAATCAGTGTGTGTATGTAATCGTTTATTATTATCAATACCAAAAAATTTCCAAAAAGTCAGCTTTAATGATATTGAAAACGCATAATAGTTCCCTGAACGAACTAGTTCAGGAATGACACAAGCCTAATAGAGAGCTGTTCCTCTGATATTCGGCTTCATATTCGAGCTCAAAATCCAGTACCCGCGCAGATAACGACTCTGTCATAGAAACTACAAGAATTGTCTGTTTCTATATTGGAAACAGAGATGAAAAGTACAACAACATAAATTAGAATTATTTGCTTTCATGGGCACAGTCAAATAGCTATTTTGGTTTTCGGTTTCCAAAAAACTTTTTGAGTGACTATTTCAATACAAATTTAAATAATTCGAAACAACTAATTATTGAAAGTAGAAGCATTCTTCATAAAGTGTGTAAATGCAGAATTTGAAGTTTTTAATCTGTTAATTAAAATGTAGGTATAGTTGAAAAATTTAAGTTTCCTTTTCGATATTCACAACATCCTCTTCTTTTTCTTGATTGATCAATAGCAACGCTCTGCCGGGTTACTAACTGACTGAAGGGTTGCCAGTGCCCACAATTCTGGATCATCGATTTTTGTGTGTGTGTTTTTTGTACATGCGTTACACTGTGCAGCGGCACTTCGCTGGCTGAGACAGAAACAACAACAACCACGCTTACCAACGCCAACCAGCAACAGTAGCCAGCAGCCAGCAGCTATTCAGCCAGCCTCAAGCTTGGCTCATAACCCATAAGAGACGCACAGTGGCGTTCAGTGATCAGCGGGCTTTCAACGGATACGGACGTTCAACTCGGAAAAAGTGACAGTGTACGCGAGAATAGCGAACAGCGAATAGCGAATGTGATTGGAATTGTGGAATTGTGCTCGTGGAGTGTTTTTGCCAAAAGCTGAAAAAGCCAGCTGACGTGTGTGCATGTGTGTGCGTGTCTTTAAGTGTGTGTGCCAGTTTTTGGAGAGCGGCTTCAACGAAAAGTAAAGTAAAATGAAGTGCAAGAAGAAGGCAACGTGTCTTCCGCTGCGAGTGCAGCTGACAGCTTGCTCCCCCAAAAGTTACTAATTCGTCTGCTTGGGGGGGAGGGAGGAGGAAGTGTAAGGGCAGTATTGCATTGCATAAATCTGCATGCTGACCTGCAGCTATGCCGCCAAAGAGTTACGCATGCGCTTAAGCTGCGGCGTTGCTGCATATGTTTGTTGTTGTTGTTGTAATTTTTGTGAAATCTTAATTTTTCCCTGCTACTTTTGCTTTTCATTTTTCACATTTCTTACATTTCTTTTGCTTTTGTGGTTCGTTGGTCTCTTGCTAACAGCAGCGCGCTGAGCTGAGCTGCCGCTTTGCCGCATGCGCCGTCACCAGGCTTATCTACACCGCCTGCTCGTCCCCCTCCCCCCTTGCGCACACTTGTCTGAGCCACTTTCCCAGCACGCTCGCTCGCAATGTTTTTTTTGTAAACGTCGCTGCGTTTTTTTTTTTTGTTCGTTGACGAATTTCAAAGCGTATTGTTAGCTTTTGTTGCTTGTAGCTGTTGTTGTTGTTGTTTTTTGCAGCCCACTTGCGCTTGCGCAATTGGCTCCGTCTTTGCGCATGTCTGCAAGTAAACAAAATGATGATGACTCTTTTTTAGCACAAGAATTCGTCGGCTTGGCAAAGTGAACGTTTTAAAAGTGGCAGCAGCTTCACTAAAAGCAATGCATAAAGAAAAAGAAAAAATTTACAAAAACAACAATTTTAAAGCCACCCAAATAACAGCGCACAAAAGTTACAAAGAAACGCGGATTTAAGATTTCAGGCAGTAGCAAAGGGAAGCAAAGAAAAGGAAGGCACAGGCACAACGCACAATGGCAAGACTGAGAGCGGGGGGTGGCGACTGTAGTGAATGGCAGTGTGTGAAATTGTTGTTGTAGCAAAAAAATAAAGAAAAATTTAAATTACAATTTTTTTGCGAAAAATTTTGTATGAAAAATACGAATTATTTTTGCTACAGAAAAATAAATAGCGTGCAAAATGGCCAAAATGATCTAGCGACGTCGCCATCGTTGACGCACTGCAGCGCAATTCGGCTAAATTGTTTTGAAATCGGCAGACACCCAAAAAATAAAGAAAAAAAAAACAACAACAAACATGCCAAAAACAAAAACGGGCTACACTGTGCAAACCGCTTTGGACCGAAATCTCACAAATCAAAGCGGAACTTGGCGCTGGAACGTGTTTCTTTTGCTTGGCTGTGCTGTTGTTTGTTGTTGCTTTTTTCTCGCTTTTGCCAACATTTGCGTTTTTTTTTTTTCGTTTTGTACGCGTTTAGTTTCTTTGCTTTGTGCTGTTGCTGCTGCTGCTGTTACTTTCATGACTTGCTGCTTGACTCTTCGGCGGCCGCCCTGTTGTACATTCTCTGGCGGCGTGGCCACTACCGCAGCCAGCGACCACATTACATGCTACATATGCTCAAAATGACCAGCTCAATTCTTGTTGTTGTTGTTGTTGTGCTTGTGTAATGCTTAAAATTACAATTTCATATTTTATAAATTTTATTATGTTACAAGTTTTCGGCTTGTGTGTGTGTGTGTGTGCTTATGACTAATTGTCCTAATGTTTGGGAAGGTCATCAGACAAATTGTGAAATCCTACAATTTGATTGTATGTATATTTTAATAAAAAATATTTAAACAAAAAAACACAGTAGGCTCTTGCTCTTCACTATTGATAGTTTATAAAAAATGCTTAAAGATTGATAGCACGCAGACTGAAGCAGCAGTGGCCAACCTGCGGCCCGCCTTGAACATATTTCCGGCCAAACTTGCGGCCATTTCCGAAAACATATTTCATATATGCGGCCCGCGAGATCATTTGGGTTGGCCACACCTGAACTAAAGCCTCCTGTGCCAGCAGTGATGGCAATCATATCACATACGAATTATAGAAATGTATGAAATGTTTGTATTGCCAACGCTGCCAGTCTGCTGCGTTTGGAATAGAAACCCTCTATAAGCTCAGATATAACCCTAGTGGCAGCAGGAAGCAGCGAGTCATAGCAAAGTAGGCTGAGATGGTAACAAATTTCAGTCATTCAACGTCACACTTCAGACCAATGCTGGCCGCCAACAAGTCTTGATAGAAAGTTTTGCTTGGCCTTCGTTTGAAGGCTTGCACTTGCGACGCTGACCCTCAGATGTTAAAATAATAGAATAGCCAAAAGAAATGCATCCAAGTCAGCTGTTCGAAAAAGTGTCAGTCTCTTCTGGGGGCGATTCTGCGTCCGGCAGCGTCGAGATGCTTCGAGCAGCTACTACCAAGTTTCTACAACAGCTGCCATGAGAGCTAATGTCTGCGACAGGAAAAGTCTTCCAATCTGCTTTGATGACACTAGAACACACCCTAAGCATGACAGTAAAGCCTTTGTCACAATGTGACGCACTTCTTCACGTTTCTTTTTCCAAAATCTAGATTTACTACTATTTGCAACTTAAAATGCGTCACAAGCAAGCCAAATTTCGCTTAACCCTGAGGCATGACTAAAAACACAACAAAAACACAGGCAAACTGATATGCCATTCATTTCGCAGTGCTGACCTTCTGCAAACATTAATTAAATGCGAAAACCACCGGCGACACCAACAACAATTTAAATTTTCTTGTATTTCGTTTGCCAAACAATTGTTTAAAGTTTTTTTGTTTTTTCGTTTTATTTTTTTCAAATGTATTCTGCATTAGCAATCACTTCTGAAGGCGATCTCTCTCACTCACTCTTTTACAGATATTCTCTTGGGAATTATTTGCAGTAATAAATTTCAGATGAAAGCGATGTGATAATTGCAACCAAACCGATCTTATGCGCAGTCCAGTGATAGTGTTGCCTTAGTCTAAACAACATAATATATATATACATATTGTATATATTGTATAATAGAAAAATAATTAAAAATAGCAAAAAGTGTGGCTCGCCAAAATGAGTGTTCAAAGTTCTCCCCGCTTTGGGGAAATTCACAGTGATCAAACGAAATTTTTATGCAGTATTCAGTGCGGCAAGAAAATGTGGATTACACTTGGACTTATGCTGCTCATCTGTTTGAATGTCAACTGTTATGGTAAGTGTAGATTAGGGAAATATCTTTCTTAGTATGAGCAGTTTCATAGTCTTTCAAGTCAAGCACAATGAGCTTTACAGCTTGAGTGCTTTAGGGTTTTTCTATTCCTCTTTCCTATTCTATCGAGCTAATCCTCTTTCCTATTCTATCGAGCTATTCCTATTTCCTAATTTATCCAGCTATTCCTATTTCCTCATCTATCTAGCTATCCATAAGCTGCTGAATCCTTTTTCAGATAACAATTCTAAAACTTGTGCTTTGAAGCTTCTCAATTTTGTTACATATGAGAGATGAAACTAAAGAAAAGATTAAAAAGTATTTCAAAATAATAACTGGGCGGAAACATGCATTAAAAAAACAAGATTTCGCTTCACCCTTGCATACAAAGTATATCTAAATAATGTCTGCCATTTTTATAGATGTATAATTATAATGTAGTAAAAAAGCAACGTAGTTAAGTTATGTTAAAAACGACGCTTTTAAATCCAACTTCTTTTGTTATCAAGTATGATTAGCAAAAAATAAGCGGGTTACTCCCAACTTTCGGCAACTCTAGTAAATAGATTGCCAAGTTCTAAATTTATTTCATCAGCGCTTCAAATGACTTCTCGTTATTGGCGAATCGACTTCAGTGTGGGCGATGCTTTCAACTGGTTTTGATTTTCGCGAAAGTTGAAGCGCTGCAGCTTAAAATATTCCAGCACATTTGATTAATGTATAATAAAATTGATAGTCATTTAATGCAACTTTTTGGAACAACATAAAAAATGACAAATTAGTTGGCTTTTCTAAATTTCTAACTCTTCTGACAGGCTCGCAAATCAAAGATCGACAACGCAAACCAGTTTAAAATAGCTACAAATCGCAAATCATTTTTAATTAAAAGGCAGTCAGGGTTGCATTTCGGCATACTAGCGCCCATAGGCATTTATAGTTCCATTCTTGTTAATCAGTTGTCTCTTTCTTAGCTTGGTGCTTAACAATCCATTAACGAGTTACGAGCTGACGTATGGCTTCTCTCCAGCCGTCCTTGCTAAGCGCACACTTTCTCCTGTTGAAAATGACAAGCTGCTCAATGTTGTCAAATGAAAGTCTACCTGCATGGAAAAAAATAAGAACTTCTTCAAAAATCTTGCACAGTTCAGTATAAAACTCGCACCTCAGCGACTGCAAATAATGTTGAGCATTTTAAAAAGGAAAAAGTTTACATACCGTCGATATATACTTTTATTAAAGCTTTTAGTTTGTTAACTTGCTGCTCTTATAAGCTACTATGTTCAATTAGCTGTGAAACTGGCATTCCATTGGCCTTTCCAGCATTTGGCCAGCAGAGCAACGAAATTTTAATGACGTCATGTGCGTACGAGCGTTTGTAAATGGTAGCAATTAAGCACACTTTTAAATTTTGCACTTATTTTATTGAATAAAGGCCGAAGCTCATACTCCCTGGGGTTTCTGCGGTGGCGCGCTCAAATTAAATCGCGGTTAGTAAATCGAAATGGCAAATTTATTGCGCTAAAAGCCGCCTCTACCTATCTGTGGTTGTTGATTAGGCTGCGATAGATTTTTGGGGGAAGGACCAGAACTACGAATCATCTAACGGTTAATGTGTCACTGTTGTCAATATTAAGCATCAGCTCAAAGGTTTTTGGTATTTGAATTACAATTTTAGAAATGCTTTTAGATTGAACTTTTGGCTGCTAGCATTTTAATAAAAATTAAATATGAATGAGTTCAGAATAAAAATTTTATGTTTACAACTTTAGAATGCAACTTTTTCTCCGAACAATGTTAGCATAATTTCTTGAACTGTAGAGCTCTGCCTGCTCGTGGCGGCTATGCTTCGCCTGCTTTTTAGCATAACTTCCCAACTTTAATGTGCTAAAATTCAGCTGAATTATTTGGCTATGTAGCTCATTACGCGCCGCAACGCCGAACTGAGCAGGAAATAGGTGCAGTTCATTTGATTCGACAGTCACTTTTTTTTATGTGTGACAACAAAAAAGTGTTGGAACTGTCAAGAACTGCCAAGATGCTAATTAGTCTGCAATAAATACGGATTTATTATGCCAGCAGATCGCGCGAGATAGGCGTGGCTGCTTGGTGAAATAAGGGTACTTGAACTCGAGCGAGGTTGCTTCAGCGAGCAGCCCACTGCGCAGGTGCAACGGCATTAATCCCAGTTATGCGGTAGTAAATCAACGCAGCAACGCGCGACCGACACGTCGACACGTCAATCGAATATTGCAAAAGTCCGTTTATTGACATTTGACTTTTTGTTCATTAGAATGCGGCAAGACAATGGCAGCAAGCAGCGACTTGGGCGAGATCAGTCAATGGAAGCTGTTGCCAATCGGCTGCGCCACGTTGCAAATCAGGCGCGACCGCTAGACAGACTTGCGCGATGAGGCAACAATCGAACGGACAGACAGAGGCGCAGGCGATCAGAGGCAGAGAGGGCGTGCGCGACTTTTGGCTTACGTTCGCTGTCAGACATACATATAATTGCGCTACTGATGCTGGCCGGCGCATGATATATGTATGCGTGACGAGCAAGAGGCGTGAGCTTTGCACACATTTTACACTGAACACCAAACACTTCTCTTACAAGCCAACACCAGCAGATCGTGCCAACGAGGAAGCAGCCGCAACAACGTGTAGCTATTCTTTGCAGCTGCCACACTCATTAACAATCAGTGATTTATCGATACAGAGGCAATTGAGCGGTACGTCAATAAAATTGCCAACAACAAAGTAAGCAAACGTATGAAAGCGGCTCTTACCGACTGTTGGTCTATACAAAAGCTATATACATACTATATAATAAATTTATCTTCTGACTTAGTGGTTTCAAATTGATTTGGAAGACACTTCAGTTTGGGTTTGAGTTAAATTCATTGCAAAAAACCATTGATTTAAAGTCAAAGTAGCTATGCCTAAGTATTTTTAGTTTATTCATTGATCCAATTAAAATCATGCCTAATGCTAATGTAGAAAATTCCAATGAACATACCAGCCGATTCCGATTAACCGATCGTAAAAAAACTTTAAAAAAATTATATATTGTAGTAAAGAAATACGCGGATCTTCTGCTTCCGAGAGCTACCATGAAATTAAATTTCAATTTTACGAAAAATCGTTGACTAAAAGAAGCAGAAAATCAAAATTGTGCGACCGAAACAATGTGTTGAATCCAAACTTTGTACAAATAAGTCGACTTTCTACATAGTTCAATTGAATTGAGTCAAGCCGCTGTACAAATCAATTCAATTGAGTCAAATCTTTACACAATTCAAAATTGAGTAAAAACTCCCCACAGTTCAATTGAATTGAGTCAAGCCACTGTACAAATCAATTCAATTGAGTCAAATCTTTACACAATTCAAAATTGAGTAAAAACTCCCCACAGTTCAATTGAATTGAGTCAAGCCACTGTACAAATCAATTCAATTGAGTCAAATCTTTACACAATTCAAAATTGAGTAAAAACTCCCCACAGTTCAATTGAATTGAGTCAAACCACTGTACAAATCAATTCAATTGAGTCAAATCTTTACACAATTCAAAATTGAGTAAAAACTCCCCACATTTCAATTGAATTGAGTCAAGCCACTGTACAAATCAATTGAATTGAGTCAAACCTTTACACAATTCAAAATTGAGTAAAAACTCCCCACAGTTCAATTCAATTGAGTTAGTTGCAGTCTATGCACAATTGAAAATTAAGTCAAAACTATTCACAGCTAATTTGAATTGAGTCAAATCTCTGCACAATTCGATTGAATTGATTCAAATCTTATTACAGTTCATTTGAATGAGTCGATTTAAATTGAGTCAATAATTGAGCTTCTGAAGGACCTACTACTTAATAGTTTGCAGTTGTATCACAAGAAAAAATCACGTCCACTGACACATTTCCTTTTATTATTCTCTCAAATCGGCACTACTCAAAGTCGTAAAGTGCCGCCAATTCTGAAATAAAACTGCTGCAGCTCTTCTGAGTGCGTCACAATTGTCATGCGAGCATAGAATAATCTACAATCTTAGACAAAAATATATTTTATATAAAAAACCAATCTATTCAAATGCAAGCAAATTGAATAGGATGTTGCTCCAATGACTGCATTAATGAGCGCATAATTAATTTCCAGCCGCAGCTCTTTCATGACTAATTACGCTCGTAAGACAAGCGGATATAAATACTTGCTATCTACAACACATGCGATCGCGAATCTTTAGGAATTTCTCAAATCTGTAACGCGCCATTTAATACAAATCGACACAATAAAAGGAACTTACGCCTTTAGCATGAATCATAAAATCATTTAAGTGCAATGCAACCGGATTTCAAGTGTGAATTTCTTGAAATGGCATTTAATCTTTTGCAGAGTATCTGTGAAGGATTGTGACTTGGCATTTCAGGCATGCCAGCCAAAGCGTGCGCGTATGCCGCGTCGTTCACGCATGCGCAGCACACTCACACACACACACACACACACACACACACACTTATTAAGCACTTACACACACACGCACATGCGTGCAAAGCAAAACTGTATCAAAAGAAGAATGATATTGTAGCATTCAACTTGAGATACATGTTCAGAACAAAGTGAAAGAGCTGTCAGGCACGCTGACGTTGATCGATGCTTTGGCTGTATTTGTATTTTGTATTTATTTATTAATTTTTATACCAGTGCAACAAGGTAGGGACCTTATGGTTACTGCGCTGGCATCATGCGATTGAAGTGAACAATTTAATGAATAATAATTGAATATATAATTTAAAATATCTTAGTGAGTAATAACAATTTAATTAAAATTTTTGGATAAATATTGATATGAACAAAATCTTCAAATTTTGCTGCTTGAAAGAAATTGCTTTTCTAAGAAATTTTTTATTTCGAAATTGCAATTATTTGTGCTTTAATAGTTTTATGAATTGGATTTCCCCCAAAAGCGCCCGCCTTTCCCTGCCCCTTGCCAAAAAAAATCAAATGAGAAACAATCATAAATCATTATTTTGTCGAACAAAAATATAAATCAGTCAATTATGATTTTTATAATAAAAATAATTGAATAAGAATTGCTGCTTGATTGTTCTTTTTTTGATTAAAAAAAATTCAACACTGAATGATATAGTATTATAGATTTTAGAATAAAAATCACTTAATAGAAATTATGTTTTGATCGTTATTTATTTGATCAGAAATTAAAAACTGCTCCCTATTTTTATAAGCTTTTATTTAACTTCACTTTCGGTTTGTTAGTATGTACTCAAATCTAGCAATCAATTTCTCGCCCACTTTCCGACTACTTAGAGATCTGAAACTTTGTATGCATGCGTAAACACGTTGACAATGCATGAATCAATCATAAAAATATTAAAATAACAAAATAAAAATAATTCGACTCTAACCCCTCTGCACGCCTATGGGCTAGACTGTTTTGGGGAAGCCGTCGTGCTGTCGTACTGGCGAACATGCATGCCACAGCGGGTCTGTCTGTCTGTCTGTCTGTCTGTCTGTCTGTCTGTCTGTCTGTCTGTCTGTCTGTCTGTCTGTATGTGTGTTTAAAAATAGCCAAGTGAGCATAAGCGTCATTCATTATGCCCGGACATACGCCATCACCAAGCGCTGAGGAATATTGCATGTGTGCGTGTGTGTATGAGGTGTTATGTATTCGCCTATGTGTGTGCATATTACAGCCGGCCCACATGCTTGTGCGGCTATAGATACTTAATTACTACCTGTTACCTGACTTTGCAGTCGCCGCATCTCCAGCCCCGCCATCGCCATCAGCGCATACAACTCCCGCTTTTGCAGCTCACAAACAATCGCTCACATGTTGGCTCGTACGTGTAGCGCAATTTAAGCGAAATTCCGAAATTCCTCTTTGCCTGTCATCTTCGCGTTCTGCTTTTTAATTTATTTGCGGCTGCTGCTCTTCGACTTTATGCTTACTTTACTTAACTGCTGCTGCAATAGCGCAGAGCTGCCACATTATTCAATAAATGGCTATGCTATGCTTATACATGAGCAACTGCAAAAGCAGACTGAATGTCTACTTCAAAAACAATCTTATCTTATATTGACAAAAATCCAAAAGTTTCGCAATAAACATTAATTTTAGATTTTTTCAATAGCAGTCAAATATAATCATTATAATAGTTAGTATAGAGAACGTAGTCCGGGCATAATGAATCAGAGTAAGTAATATTTTAAGTGTACGAATTTGTGACTCAAGGTTTTGATTCAAATTGTAAAATTTTTGTTGTAGTTGCCAAAGTGAGCAGTAGAAGAAGTTGAGGGTAGCCTAGCTACGCTGTCTTATACGGTCCTACGGTCCAAGGTCTTGCTTGAGCTAAATCTGCTTTAACAACCTGGCTTAACTCAAATCGCTCCATATCAAGCACCTTTCTAAGGATGCAATTAATTTTCGCAATGATTTAAGTTAGAATCTTCTTAGCACTTAATTCCTAACAAAGCCATGGAATTCCCAAAATGAACGCAAAAATTCCATACGAACTGGCAGCCCCCTTCGCATATTGTATGCTGAAAGTTGCCGGATCTGACTCTAGCTTTAGCTATGAGCCAAGCTTGTACTCTGTTTCTACACATCGTCAGCATCAGCATCAGCGTCCGCGTCGTCATCTTGATCGTGATCGTTTGATCGTGTGATCGTCACCTGTGCCCGCTCCAAATGGTACGAACTTGCTCAAGTGATGTTTGCCGCTCATGGAGCAGCTGTTGTCTTGTGTGTTGCTGCTACCGCTTTTATTATTGTTGTTGTTGTTGTTATTTCCCATACTCATAATAGGAAACTTGACGTTGTTTTTGATTTTTCCATATGAAAAACATTACACACACACACACAAACAAACGTAATGTCTATGAAAAGCATATTAATATTATTAAGTTCTTTGGTCTATGCTTTTTGTGATTCTTCTTCGCTTTTTATATTTGTTAATTTTTCGTTTTATTCAAACTTTTTAGTAATTAAAATATTTAACACTCATTAATAAAATTACTTGGCCACTATATCATTTACAAACTGATTTCGTAATTGATCAAATTGAGTTAAAGTTAGTCGAATTGATTTCAAAATAGCCAAATTAAATTCAGAAACTGTCAAATTGCTTTCAGAAAAGCACAAATTTATTTCAAAGTAGTCAAATTGATTCAAGAAACGGCAGTTCCTTTTAGAAACGGTCAAATTGAATTCCGATAATTGAAATTATTTTTAGAAACAATAAAATGTATATCATTGTAGTCTTATTGACGACTTTCTATATGTTCAAAGGTGTTTGAGAAATGTTCAGATTGATTTCAGTAACGGTTCAATGGAAATAAGTTTAGTCAAATTGCTCTTAAAATAATCTGATATCCGAAACGCTCAAACTGAATTTGAATTAGTCAAACTGATTTCAGGAATGTCCGAAGTGATTTTATAAACAGTTAGATTGATTTTAGAAGAATCGATTTGATTTCCAAATGGAGTTGATTTCAGAAACGGTCAGGTTGGTTTCAGAATAGGCAAATTGAACGTTTCTAGTTGAAACCAGATTAATCAAACTTATTTCAGAATAGTCAAATTGGGTTCAGAATTCTATGGCAGATGTACATATGTCCAAGGGATTCAGCTATTAACTTTCAAGTGATGACTTGCCCACAGTACAATTATTTATGATTTCAGAATTGTTTATCTTTATATGAGAATATTAGTGAGAAATGCTACCTTGCCTCTTCGCATCTTCGCCTCTTTGTCGCCATTTTTTCTCAAAGAATCTTCAAAATAAATTTCAGGAATTTACACATGTCTCCAAAAGCATAGCATGAACTCAAAGCAGCTGCGACTCAGCCAAAATTCGGCTCAGCTTTGCCGGCAAACAAGCAGCTACAAAAGAGCGCAAGCAAGAGAAAGAGAAGCAAACAGACAGTTTAAAAATGAAACTGATAACTTACCGGTTTTTAAAATACACCAACATTTACATGTTCCAGCCAGTCTATTCAATTTATTGTTGTTATTATAATTAGAAAACTTTTTTGCGCAAATAAGCGTCGATCAATTAAAAATAAACAACCAAAGCTAATTAACAATTTTTTGTACAGAATTTTTAAAAGAATTTATAGTTTACGAGCGTGCGAGCCAAATCTTTTTAGTGTTCTTGCTAAAACATTGGAAGGCGTACATTTTTTGTCAATCAACCAATCTAATTTGTGAATTTTTTTTACTAACTGTTTATTACTAATGCGTCGTAATTTATGCTAAAGCAGAAGTCATTGACCATAGAAACTTCCTTGACTATTTGAGCTTGATTTCTTTGCATTTGAAAAACTTTGAAGATTTAGCAAAATATTTTAATTATTGCTGCTCGAAGCTGGAACAAAAGATGCAGAAAAACTGAGTAGTTCAGCAAAGTCGATTTATGTAAGATCGACTTTCGAGCCTCTGTAGCTTATTTGAACGTTCTTCAGTGTTAATAATTATAAGCGTCTATTCAAAAATGATACGCCATAAACTTTCCACGCGAGTCATCTTGAGAAAAATGTTCAACTAAAATGCTAAAAAATTAGTTGCTAATAGCTGTCTCTGCTTAATCATAATATATTTCATGCAATATTTTTACTAATTGCATTTGATTGATATTTGCATTTCACAACAAGTTCATAAAATTTTGCAAGCATTAAACTTTTATGCAGGAAAAAACTTTAATGGCTTGAAATGATATTCATAATTTGTAACAGCATATTAATAAAATTTATAAAAGTGTGTGGGTGTTAGTAGCAGCATTTAGTCGCGCATAATAATTAACATGACTTCTTTATTTTTCAGCCACAGTTTTCTCACATTCGATTAAGCTGCAGCGATTAAGCTAGCGAATAAATTCATATCGAATTGCATGCAAAATGAAAACACTCAATTTTTCAGATAGCAATCTGAAGTTTATGTGGCTATTGAAAAATCGCATTATTCCAGCGCGTTTTCAGTATTAAAATTTAATTTCTGAACAGATTAGCAACATGAATTTCTAAAACAATTTTGACGATTATTTTGTGGCAACAAAAATGCAATATTTTTTTTGTCAGACCATGCTTTTTACAGAGGTTTCCTCTCTTCAAAAGCATTTGTCTTGTTTGACAGTTTTACAGGCTTGAGTACGGCAATGCACCTAATATGATTGAAATGTGTTTTTTTCTTCTTAAAGATGCAACAGTATCTTAAAATTTGCATTTTAATGCCGGCATTACAAATACAGTCAAGCAGATTTTGAGTTTTTTTTTATCTCAGCCTTGCTTTCCAAAAACTCTCATCAAAATGGAATTTGCTCAAATGAGACTGGCGAAAATTGTAAACTACTGTCAAATCGATTTTCGATTGCATATCATTAAATATGAGTAACCAACTTTACGCACCATTTACGGTTTTGCGCTTGAGATATACGCCGCAACTTACCCCCCAGCTCTTCCCTTCGCCATCGCACGAAATGCGAACAGTGAAGCAGTATCGAATTCTCTCTGTCGTTGCAAAAAAATCGCCTAATAAATCGCTCAAGCTAGCGCTAATATTACTATATAAATTTGCATTGAACTATATTTTACAAAGCGGCCGATGAAGTTGATAACTCGTTTTGCTGCTTCGATTATGCGTATTTAATGTGTATTTGCAATAATCGTAAAAGCTGTCAACAGCCGCGTGCGAAAAATGTTCCCGCGGCATATTTGGTTCAAGGACTTTTGCTACATGTGACCAAGCATTGCACTTGTATGCATATGTAAATGCCATGATGTGAGCGTAGCTGCGGTATCTAAAACAAACAAAAGTTAGAAGCATTTGAAAAAAATGTGGCCTGGTTTCGTGCACACATTGATAGCATAAATAAGGTTAGGTTGAGCTCAATAGGCCAGGAATACATTCTAATAAGAACTTGGCGATATCAGTTGGTGATACATTTTGTAGTTGCAGGAAGAATGATATTTTGATGCACGAAAGTTTCTAATGAACTTCAGTAAATTATGCCATAAACAAGCCACAAGGATGTCAAGGATGTCAATCCTCAAGAGATCTATGCTCTTTAGTAGCCGCTCTAAAAACACAATTTATAAAAGAGCATAAGATCAGGCTATTCAAATTTACAGTCGTTTGTCGAGTTGCAAGAATTGCTGCCCAAATCTTTCTTACTAACATTAACAGGTCACAAGTCTATTGACAATTTCCGTTTGTTCGATTTTAGTTTTAACAAGAAATCTTTTTACTAATGAATCAAGAATGAATATAGAATGAAATTTGACAGTACCCAGCGAACAATTTTAACAAACTAGTGAACTAGCAAAGAACTAGTTCACTAGCAGAAACTAATCCCAAGTGAACTAATATCTTTAATGAGCAAAATAGCACGACTACTTTCGTTATCAGCTGAAATGAGTAATAAATCGCTAGCAAGTTCATAACATAACATAAAAAATCCACCTGTGCTCGCATGTAAAGCGAAAGTTCACATTAAAATTTTTCAAAATTCAAAAATTGAAACTTTGTATAATATTTTTTATACCTTAAGATATACTCTTGCCATCGACTTTTATGACATTGCAAGTTAACTAGTTTTAAGTTAGAGCGCTTGACTACACATTTTTACATATTCTAGAATTTATGCATACCAACTTTTCAAAAAGTAACTGCACAACTTTTGATCTATTGCTGTAATATGCTAATCTTGTTGAATCGAAGAGATTTACGTAAAAAATTTAATATGCTGTGTTTCGATTTTATAGTTTAGTCTTAGCATGCTAGAGTAAGTATCATGAACCAAACATACTATGTAAAAGTTGCTGTCGAGTTTATAAACATTACAATGTATCTTGTATTGCAGAGAATCTTATATATTCTAAAAGTAGCGCTAAAAATGAGCGATGCCTATATGACCCTTTATCAAGATCAAGTCGTTTGAATACAATTTTGTTGAAATTTAGAATTGAACAACCCTTTGTAAATACTTATAAATGCAACTATGTATATCAAATTACTACAAGTGTAGAAATAAAACCTCACTTCCGCTTTCCCGTTTGAAAAGTACACACGTCGTTTTTATCCACGCGCCCGATAAATATATTTTAACAAATTTTTACTCAGCCCAACAAATGTTTGATATAATAAAAACAGGTCGTATGAGTAACATTTATGCAAAACAGTTTTGCTTTTAAAAACGTTTATCAGCAAAAAAAACAAAACATGGTTTGCTTACACTTTCAGAATAAGTATATATAAGATTTTCTCATACATTAGTGCAAGCAAAAGTTGTCGAATGGTATTAAAATTTCTAAAATGTGCAAACGATCGTGTTGCTGATAAAGCAAACTTAAAGTCAATTCGATTTTTAATTGCTTGTTCTGTAAATATGCACAAAGTTGCATGCCATTTTTTAATGTATGTATATATGCTACAATATAATGCTAAATTTTCGCACGGTTTCTTTTTTATACTTGCAGAAAGCATCTACAGTCAAACCGAGAAACAAAGATACGATGGCTGGTACAATAATTTAGCACACCCCGATTGGGGCTCAGTAGGTAAGTGTAAATATTATGTGCATATATAGAGTCATAGAAATATGTATATATAATAACAATAGTTATGTACTGTCAATTCTCTTTTAATGCGAATTATTTTTATGCGATTTCGAAGTTATGCGGTTTTTCCATACGAGTTTTATGCGATTTTTTTTTTCATTATTTCGAAGTTATGCGTTTTTTTCCTTTGAAATTTGTATGGCAGAGGTGACCTAGCGCAAAGCAACAACACTTTCTTAAGCTTTGTTGGTACACTTTTGCGACAGTTATCTTCAACGCAAATTCTGTTGTTGGCTTGTGCATGATTTCGATGGAAAAAGTGTGCAGCTGGGGAATGAGAAGCACTTGAAAAATTTTTTGCTCATATGAATGTTTTTTGGGATTCCCCTACATACAGAACAGGCAAACAATAGGAACATATGCTCAATATTTGTGTAAGAATGACTAAATCTAATCTCTATCTAATTTTCATATAACTTCCGAAGTAAAGAAAATTGAAATAAATATATTTAATTAAAAATAGAGTAATGTTAAGAATTTTATTTGAATTAATTGAAAATTTTTACTCTTTGTTCAAAAATTCTTAGGTACATATCCACATTTTTCCTGAGTCGACATTTCTTTGCGATTTTTTGGTCTTATGAGCTTTTAAAAAATTTTGGAACGTATCCCTAATTATACAATGTAATTAATGTCTTTTTCTATGCGATTTTTGGGTTTTATGCGCTTTTTGAAAATAATGGAACACATCCCTATTTTTACTATATATTAGTGTATTTTTTTATGCGATTTCCTTTTGTGCGGTTTGTTGAGGAACTCATCCACCGCATAAAAAGAGAATTGACAGTACGTTCCATTTGTGTAGCATTGTTGATGAGTAAGGAACGTATTTCAACTCAAAAACGCATATGCCAAAACAATTTCAGCATGCATATGCCATTTCTAAGGGCAGCGTTCAAGAAAATTCTTTACATTTCCAGGAATCAAGTGCGCTAACTTTATTAATAAACTGCCAAAGGGACAATTTTTTGTTATAAGCCCATTTATAGTCAGCCCAGAGTGTACTGCAGTGACACACAAAAGTATTCGAAGCAATTCATAAACTTTCTATAATTCAAAATTCTCTGAATTCAAAATCAAGTGTCATCAAAATGTTAATCGACATTTTCTATTAGCAAAATTTTCGTAAATTAATATGTCAAATAGTTTCTTAATTGTTTAATATTTACAAATATGTATTGACTTCATTGAGGCAGCGTTTTCCTCCATATTAGAGCAACTCAATATTTTGCAACCAATTCATTATAATTCACAAAAAGTGTAAAATAATTATAGTATATGTTAGCATCCGCTTATGCCATTTGACATGCAGGTGTCATCTACGTGCATTGGCACTCTCTGCAAAATAACAACGTCGGAGTAGTGAAGACCCAATTATTTTTCTAGAATAAAATTAATAGATATACGCATTCAAAAAAATGACAATATTTGCACGAAAACCGGTAGTAGAATTTCGTGATATTTTATGAATTTTTAGAATCTTTTTTGAATTTTGAATTTTTGAATTGAATGAATTTTGTGATCTTTTATGAATTTTTAGAATCTTTTCTGGCAACTGTTGAATTTCAGATATAGTTCTAGCACATACCTTGATGCATATACTATAAACTGAAAGTATCTTGTATTATAGCTTTGAATGTAAGGAAGTCAGTTCTTTTCACACACCCAACTCAATCTATATCTTCTTGCAGATAGTCACTTGGTGCGCAAGGCGCCTCCATCATATTCGGATGGTGTCTATGCTATGGCGGGCTCAAATCGTCCGTCCACGCGACGTCTGAGTCGCCTGTTCATGCGCGGCAGAGACGGACTCGGTTCGAAATTCAATCGCACAGCACTGTTGGCCTTCTTCGGGCAGGTGGTGGCGAATGAGATTGTCATGGCCACCGAATCGGGCTGCCCCATCGAGATGCATCGCATTGAGATTGAAAAATGCGATGAAATGTACGACAAGGAGTGCCGCGGCGACAAGTACATGCCATTCCATCGGGCGGCGTACGATCGCAGCACGGGACAGAGTCCGAATGCGCCCAGGGAGCAGGTGAGTAGTGTGCCGCTGCTGGTTAACTCAGTTGAGCTGCACAGCTGCGCGCATTTGAACGCAACTGACCTGACCCCTACAACAACCCCCACTACTTCGCAGATAAATCAAATGACTGCTTGGATTGATGGCAGTTTCATTTACAGCACCTCCGAGGCGTGGCTCAATGCCATGCGCTCCTTTCACAATGGCACGCTGCTCACAGAGAAGGGCGGCAAGTTGCCCGTGCGCAATACGATGCGAGTGCCGCTGTTCAACAATCCGGTGCCGAGCGTCATGAAGATGCTCAATCCAGAGCGTCTCTTCTGTAAGTGTGCCTGCTGCTGTCCGCCACTGAGCAATTGAGCAAGCCATTAATTCGGTGTTTCTTGTTTGCAGTGCTGGGAGATCCGCGCACGAATCAAAATCCCGGCATACTCACCTTTGCCATACTCTTTGTGCGCTGGCACAACACGGTGGCGCAGCGCATCAAGCGTGCGCACGCCGACTGGAGCGACGAGGACATCTTCCAGCGTGCGCGACACACCGTCATCGCCAGCCTGCAGAATGTGATCATGTACGAGTATCTGCCCGCTTTTCTGAACGCGCAACTGCCGCCCTATGATGGTTACAAACAGGACGTGCATCCTGGCATTGGACACATCTTTCAAGCGGCTGCCTTTCGGTTTGGACACACCATGATACCGCCTGGCATCTATCGCCGCGATGCGGACTGCAACTTTCGGAAAACGCCGATGGGCTATCCCGCTATACGTTTGTGCTCCACGTGGTGGGACTCGAGTGTAAGTTTTGAATTTTAGTTCCGCAGAGCGGTTACTAGCTATTCCGTTACGAATATAAAACCATACGGAAATGACCGAAAAGAAAGCTACATGGGAATATTTTTAATCTGGACTTCTTTCAAGTTTTTAAGTAACTTTCTTAACTTTCAAGTTTTCAAGTAACTTAAAATCATAGCCAGCTAGCTTCCAACAAGTCCAACATTATCTTCCAGAACTTCTTCAAGTTGCACATCCAAATGCACGAAACACGGAGTAACCCTCCCCCCCTCCCCCCTTACACAATTTCTTCGATTTCAATTCCGTTTATATCTACTTATTTTCTTATCCTTCAAGAACTTCTTCAAGTTGCACTTCCAAATGCACGAAATACGGAGAAACCCCCCTCCCCCCCTGACAAATTGCTTTGATTTCAATTCCCTTTATATCTACTTATTTTCTGATTCTATCGCTTAGGATTTTCTGGCCGACACTTCGGTGGAGGAGATTTTAATGGGCCTCACATCTCAGATATCGGAGCGTGAGGATCCGGTGCTGTGCTCAGATGTGCGCGACAAACTTTTCGGTCCCATGGAGTTTACGCGGCGCGATCTGGGCGCACTCAATATAATGCGTGGCAGAGATAACGGCCTGCCGGATTACAACACTGCGCGAGAATTTTTTGGCTTGCAGCGTCGCAAGCAGTGGCTGGATATCAATCCGGAGCTTTTTGAAAAGCAACCGGAACTGTTGAGGTATGTTATAAATCCGTACGCGTAAATCGTAGTTAACTATATGCCATCGTTTTTCTATAGCATGCTAATTTCCGCCTACAATAATCAGCTGGACGATGTGGATGTCTATGTCGGCGGCATGCTCGAGTCGTATGGTCAGCCGGGCGAGCTCTTCACTGCCGTCATCAAGGAGCAATTCATACGTCTGCGCGATGCCGATCGTTTCTGGTTCGAAAATGAGCGCAACGACATTTTCACGCGCGAAGAAATTGCGGAAATACGCAAGATTACGCTGTGGGACATAATCGTCAATAGCACCGACATCAGGCCGCAGGATATACAGCGCGATGTTTTCATGTGGCGCGAAGGTGATCCGTGTCAGCAGCCCATGCAGCTGAACGCCACCGAACTGGAGCCGTGCAACTATCTGGAGGGCTACGACTATTTCTCCGGCTCGGAGCTGATGTTCATTTATGTGTGCGTCTTTTTGGGCTTCGTGCCCATACTGTGCGCGGCGGCCGGCTATTGCGTGGTCAAGCTGCAGAACAGCAAGCGCCGCAAGCTGAAGATACGGCAGGAGGCGCTGCGATCGCCGCATCAGAAGGGCTCCGTGGACAAGATGCTGGCGCGCGAATGGCTGCACGCCAATCACAAGCGGCTGGTCACCGTGAAGTTCGGCCCGGAAGCGGCCATCTACACAGTGGACCGCAAGGGCGAAAAGTTGCGCTCGTTCAGCCTGAAGAGCTTCGACGTCGTGACCGTGGAGGAGTCCTCAACGAATCACATCAAAAAGAAGCCCTACATACTGTTGCGTGTGCCCAACGATCACGATCTGGTGCTCGAATTGGAGTCGTATGGTGCGCGACGCAAGTTCGTCAAGAAGCTGGAGGACTTTCTCGTCTTGCACAAGAAGGAAATGACGCTGGTCGAGGTGAATCGCGACATGATGTTGGCGCGTGCGGAAACACGCGAACGACGCCAAAAGCGTCTGGAGTATTTCTTTCGTGAGGCGTATGCCTTGACCTTTGGCCTGCGTCCCGGCGAGCGTCGTCGTCGCTCGGACGCCTCCACCGACGGCGAAGTGATGACGGTGATGCGCACGAGCCTGTCCAAGGCGGAGTTCGCCGCCGCGCTCGGCATGAAGCCGAACGATATGTTCGTGCGTAAAATGTTCAACATCGTCGACAAGGATCAGGATGGGCGCATCAGCTTTCAGGAGTTTCTCGAAACGGTGGTGCTATTCTCGCGCGGCAAGACCGACGACAAGCTGCGCATCATCTTCGACATGTGCGACAACGATCGCAACGGCGTCATCGACAAGGGTGAACTGAGCGAAATGATGCGCTCGCTGGTGGAGATTGCGCGCACCACCAGCCTGGGCGATGATCAGGTAACGGAGCTGATCGATGGCATGTTCCAGGACGTCGGGCTGGAGCACAAGAACCATCTGACCTATCAGGACTTCAAGCTCATGATGAAGGAGTACAAGGGCGACTTCGTGGCCATCGGACTGGACTGCAAGGGTGCGAAACAGAACTTTCTCGACACTTCGACGAACGTGGCACGCATGACTTCGTTCAACATTGAGCCGATGCAGGAGAAACCGCGACATTGGATACAGGAGAAGTGGGACAGTTACATCACGTTCCTCGAGGAGAACCGCCAGAATATATTCTATTTGTTTCTCTTTTATGTCATTACAATTGTGCTGTTTGTGGAGCGCTTCATACGTAAGTCAAGGGACGACTACAAGCTAATGATGAGCAATCCACATAGCTTCTTCTCCGTCTTACAGACTACTCCTTCATGGCTGAGCACACAGACTTGCGTCATATTATGGGTGTCGGAATTGCTATAACGCGTGGCTCGGCCGCGTCGCTGTCCTTCTGCTACTCGCTGCTGCTGCTCACCATGTCCAGGTTAGTTCGGCTTTCCATTCACGCACACTTCGGCGCACATTCAACTCGCAAACTTCTTTGTTTAGAAATCTAATCACCAAGCTCAAGGAATTCCCCATTCAGCAGTATATACCACTCGACTCACACATACAGTTCCATAAGATTGCCGCCTGCACCGCGCTCTTCTTCTCCGTGCTGCATACAGTGGGACACATCGTCAACTTCTATCACGTGTCCACGCAGTCCAATGAGAATCTGCGTTGTCTGACGCGGGAGGTGCACTTTGCCTCAGACTACAAGCCGGACATAACCTTCTGGCTCTTCCAGACTATTACAGGTCAGTAGCGGCAGGCGCGCGCCTCACTTGAAATGCGCTCACTTTTGACAATACGTTGCCTTCAGGTACTACGGGCGTGCTGCTCTTCATCATTATGTGCATTATCTTTGTCTTCGCACATCCCACCATACGCAAGAGAGCCTACAAGTTCTTCTGGAATATGCATTCACTGTACATCGGTCTGTATCTGCTCAGTCTGATACATGGGCTGGCGCGTCTCACCGGTCCCCCAAGATTCTGGATGTTCTTCCTTGGTCCCGGCATCATTTACACCATCGATAAAATCGTCTCACTGCGCACGAAGTACATGGCTTTGGATGTGATTGAGACGGATCTGCTGCCATCGGATGTCATCAAGATCAAGTTCTATCGTCCGCCCAATCTAAAGTACCTGTCCGGACAGTGGGTGCGCTTGTCCTGCACCGCCTTTCGGCCGCAGGAGATGCACAGCTTTACGCTGACCTCAGCGCCGCACGAGAACTACCTCAGTTGCCACATTAAGGCGCAGGGTCCCTGGACCTGGAAGCTGCGCAACTATTTCGATCCCTGCAATTATAATCCCGAAGATCAGCCCAAAATACGCATTGAGGGTCCCTTTGGCGGTGGCAATCAGGATTGGTATAAATTCGAGGTGGCTGTCATGGTGGGCGGTGGCATCGGCGTTACGCCCTACGCCTCCATTTTGAATGATTTGGTGTTCGGCACAAGCACGAACCGTTACTCGGGCGTTGCCTGCAAGAAGGTGTATTTCCTGTGGATTTGCCCATCCCACAAGCACTTTGAGTGGTTTATCGATGTGCTGCGCGATGTGGAGAAGAAGGATGTCACCAATGTCCTGGAGATACACATTTTCATAACGCAGTTCTTTCATAAGTTCGACTTGAGAACGACCATGCTGGTGAGTGCTCGCATCCCTTCGCACATGCCAAACTGCTGATCTTAAATGATTTTAGTTCGAATTCAATTTTGAGTTGGAATTCTATTTTTCTTGCAATCGACGCTTCATTTTTTTCCATCGAAATGGATTAATTTCAATTTCTATCGAATTTTCAAAAGTTTGTAATCCACGCTCCATTCTCCTATTCCAGTACATATGTGAGAATCACTTTCAACGTCTCTCAAAGACGTCCATCTTTACGGGTCTGAAGGCTGTCAATCACTTCGGCCGTCCGGATATGTCCAGCTTCTTGAAATTCGTGCAAAAGAAGCATTCATACGTAAGCGTTTTACCAATTCTTGTATATTTTTAGTATGCCATCCTTCACCTTTCTCATCTTTCATTGCAGGTGTCCAAAATAGGCGTGTTCTCGTGTGGACCACGTCCGCTCACCAAGAGCATCATGTCCGCCTGCGATGAAGTCAATAAAACGCGCAAGCTTCCATACTTCATACATCACTTCGAGAACTTCGGTTAAGTCATCGGCATCGATCGCTCGCTCGCTCGCTCTCAGCCTCCTCCCTCAGTTTATTGCATAAGTTACTCTGAGTTTAGTGTAGCCCCATTGTTCAGCATTTAATATGAATTTAAATTTTCTTTACATTGTCGTATTTTTTGTTCAATATTTACTCGCTTCTTTTCTTTTACAATTTATTAGTCAAGTATCCTTTTTTTATATGTACCTTTCATCCCATACTGTAATTGTCATTGCTTGTATTATCAACTGCATACTACCAACTTCAACTTATTTATTGAAATTATTTGTTATCAGGTTTCGTAATCCGATGTATGTAATTATTTATTATAAAGTGAAAATTATTAAATTCAATTGAACATAGACAACATTTTTGCAACGGTTTCATTTAAAACTTTAACATAGAGCGTTTGGAAAGAAGTCCTACGTCAGGTTGTAACCCAGCAGCTGGTTGTTATTGGCCAATCAAGCAGAGGAATCCTGCATCGTTTGAAATCGAAGCAAGATAATGTGGCATCAGTGCCGAAGTTATATACAAAAAACTCGAACGCATCATTAAACAAATTTAAGCTGCTATGCTAAAAAGTGATCAACCTGAACTAGAAACAGAAATGTTAATTAAAAAATCTGATGAAAACATAAATGCGTGAACTACACTACGTGTTTTAAAGAAAAAATTTTAAAAAAATTACAAACATCAATTTAGCGTTTTCATACACAGGCCATGCTGCTTCTTGCACTGCGCATGAGCGTGCTTTGCTAGCTGTCATTGACAAGGAGCTCAAGGATATGCCTGCAGTTATGTCAACACATACACTACCAGCGCAAGGCACAGCATACACAGGCAATTCCTTTTTCGCAACATAATGCTGGAAAGCCTGCTGGAGCATCCAATCGCGACTTTACAACATGCGGAAATCGTGCTCAATCAATGGACACAGCAAGCGTGAGTAGACGCGCGTCTGAGCATAAAACTGCCATGAGCCGACAAACTGCCATCATGATTTTCAGCTTGCACAGTGCCGAGCCGGCATGGACAGTGTTCAGCGCACAGCTTTCCACAGCACAGCTGATGGATGTATACGTGCCATTGATGGGTGTCTTTCAGCATCAACTGATGGTGCGTCTAGTATGCTCGTTGGGCGTTATTAATGCGCTAAACTCCTTGCTGAAATGGTAAGCACTGTTCTTCGAGTTGCGCTCATTCTGCGTGCTTACAACTTCATTGCAGGTGCGCTCCGGCCTATCGTCCGTACTGGTGGATACACGAGTCGGCGTATGCACACAATGCCTCTGCATTGGAGCAGCAGCAATGGACTTGTGAAACAACAGCAGCTTTCCCCTCAAGCCATTCGAGCTCATTTACAGCATTTGTATATTTAGTGGCAGTTTTTGGCCTGACACATTGCTGCCGCCAATTCCGGCTCAGTCAACGTTATCTTAAGCTCAGCTGTTGCCTCGTAGCGCTTGCCGCTTCGTTGGGCATGTGGCTTAGCCGCATGTATTTTGGCTGTCAATTTCTGCATCAGTGTGTGCTCTCCTCCCTGGCGGCATTCGTCTTATTGCACATCTTCGATCGCTACTCAACCTTTCTTTATACGTTGGAACGCAGGCAAGCCATGCTGGTCGTCTTGTGCTTTGGTCTGCTGCCGGTGGCAGTCTATTTCGCTATGCTGCGCATGCAAGTGGACCCGCACTGGTCCGTGCGAATGGTAGGCAAAGTGCCAAAAAAACTATGTTTTTTCTTTTATTTCCCCATTACGCTTTTCTTTTTCGTGTGCAGGCATTCAAATGGTGCGGTGATCCCAGTTTTCTACGACACGAGGCCAGTCCGATTTTTGTGCTTGGACGAGATTTCGGTTATCTTATGGGCGTAGCGCTTTCAGCGCCACTGTACAAGAGGTGGAGCGCACTTTAAATAAAGTTAAAATGTATTAATTATAGCGTATTCATTATAGATATGACAGCAAACCTAGTCTCATCAAAAGGATACCAATTCTGCTAATGCTGGAGTTGCTCAACCATTATGTGCGTATGGAAACGCCAAAACAGCGTGGACGCTTCATTTTTGTGGCATACGAGTGCACGCGCAACATAATGCACTCTTATTTGCTGTTGAGCGTGCTTTATAAAATAACTTAATTACACAGTAAAGTAAACAATCAAAACAATTTACAATTACAAAACTACAAAACTGTTTAACTGTTTAATTCGTAGCGAATGGTAAAGCAAATTGTACAATACTTTGGCAAACTTAACTCTTAAAAAAAGAGCAAAAAATATATAAAAAACGTTATAAAAACAATAATAAAAATATGAAAAAAATAAATGCCAATGCAGTAAGTAGTATCTATAGCTTTTAGCTAAAGCTGATTAAAGAATGTACAAATCAGCTCAAATTCATATAGGTATAAAAGAAATGCAACGCAAGGCTGAATTAAATAACTTAACAATTCAAACACTTGGTATTATTAAATACAAAAATTCAAGTTAAATATGCACTTACGTCACTGGTCATACTATTCATAGTACAAGCGTACAAGCTACATATAGAATAATACACGTGAGTGGCTTCCGACTGCTCTTTGTGCCTACTTAACCAGCAAGTAGTCCAGAAACACTCGCAAGTCCTCAACAGTGTTGAATAGCTCGAACTGCATGGGCGAGCTACCGTAGAAAAGCAACAAACCATTTGTAAGCGCGCGTTCCATGGCAATACGCCGTATTAAGGTCTCATCTAGCTCGTCGTTTTGTGCATGCTCAGCACTGCTGCTGCGCACATGTTGCGACTCCTCAGCGGAAAAGTCAAAGCTACAGTTCTGCTCAAAATCCATCGATATGCCACTGTCATCATATTCCCAAGGCGGCTCTTGCTTCAACGCTGGCGACATTAACATGTGAGCGTCATAACCAGATGCCACGCTCTCTATGTTAAAATTAGTTGTTGTTGCTGCATTATCTACAGGTTCCAACTTAATGCTCGCTATCGGCATTGTGTTTTCATTTGCATAGCTTGCATTACGTTCCGTGTGGATGGAAAGATCTACATTTGATTTCAATTTCAAACGTTTTATGCGTACGTACGGATTCAGACTATATGCATTACGTATTTGCAGCTCTGGTGCAATGTGAGATAACTGTGTCGAGATCGACAAACACGAGCCGGAATTACACCTTTTCCCTGATGGTGACGACATAGCATTCAGCTTCTGCTGCACTTTTATAGTGTGACTGTATTTTGGTTTTAAATTGGTTGTATCTGAAAACGCCTGTTCCTCTACGTTTTCCAGTTTCAAACGTTTTATGCGCACAATCGGATTAAGCTCTTTTGGCATGTGAGGTAACTGCGACAAGCTCGAGCAACTGTTGAGTTTAAGCTTTTTACAAGGCGGCGTCAGCGGCATATCGTCCTGCTCCTGCTTGACTTTTATATTATGCCTGTATCTTGATGTTTTATTGGTCGTTTCTAAAAACTCCTGCTCTTTTAAGATTTCCAATTTAATCTCAAGCACTGGTGGGTTCACAAGCTTCGAATTTGTTTCTTCAGCTGCTGACAATATTGGCATATGCAACCGCTTCAGAAGCACCTTTGGTTGTAAGCGTAAGTTCAGATTGTTCGGTTCGATTTTTATGTGCTGCTCATCTTGCTGCACTCCAGCTTCACATTTCACTGAAATGGGCTTTGGCAAAGTCGTAGCAATTGCTGATACCCTCAAATTCGGAGCATCGCATTCTTGAGTTTCTTGTTTTAGCGGTTTCGGAAATATCTCTCTCGAGCAATAATCTCGTTGACGTGTATTTGTTTGGCGTTTGCAAAGTTGTGTATTTTTCGACCGCGTAATAATTTCAGTTTGCTTTAAGAAAGAATTCAGTGGGCACTTATAACAATATGCCTTGTCAACTTTTGCTCTTTTACGCCTGTTTGTAGCCTAATATGAAATACATGAAATTTAGTAAATGTTTTTAATAAAAATTTATATAAACTGCAACCTTATTTTGAGTGCTGTGTTTCGGGTTGGAAAACTTATCGATTAAAACTTGTCGCTTTCGCTTGTTCTTGCATATACGAATTTCAGCGCTTGCCTGTAAAGACTGCGAATTGAAAACATTTGAACAACATAGACCAATTTGCGACACTTACCTTTTTGCCTTTTCTATATGCGTTAGCTTCTTTGTTATTGCTTTTTCTAGATGCATGAGCTTCTTTATTTCTTGTTGTCAAGGATTGGAAATTCACATTATTTGCCTCTACGTCAGAAACGATTTCTGTAGAGATTGTTGCATTTTTAAGCGGTGATGTTTCGAAAGCTATCTCGCTTTCCTCTTCTGAAAGATGTTCTTGAATTTCTGAAGATGTTGCTCTCGCCAGTGTCAAAGATTCGATAGTTGTGCCAGTTTGCTCTTCTGAAGATTGTCTTTCCACTTTTAGTGGAGGTGCTTTTATTTTTGTAGCCAAAGAGTCGAAATATATATCGCTTTCGTCTTCCGAGTAAAGAATTTCTGTTTTTATAGTAAGTGTTTCTTTTTCTGACGACAGCGTTTCAAAAAAAACTTCGCTTTCTTCTACTAAAGGATGTTTTTTGCCTTCGGTAGAAAATGTTTCTCTGTTATCCTTGGCTGTAATCTTATGTTCTGCCTCTAATTTTTCTTTTTTAATCTGTTGTAGTAATAATTCAAATACATATGTACTTAGGTTAGTATTGTTGATTTAAAAGTAATGTGCAGAACTTACCTTGACTGTTGGATTGCATTGTGCCGACACACATTCTTCTATTAGTAGATTACTCACTGGATCTCGTTTGACTTCTGACAAGCTGCAAATCACTGGTCTGCTCTTCTCCAGCAAATGGTGTAAGCGCGAAAAAGGATTCCAAACGAATTTTGTTGGCGATTTGGATCTTCGCTCCAACTTCGCTTTAACATTTTTATCGAATTCATTCAATACGCTAGAGCGCCTGGGGGATGCAGTTGCTTTGCAGGAATATATGACGTTTTTCTTGGTGGGAGTGGTATCTCGTTTGTTTTTAGCTCCAGTTGTCACAAGCGGATTTGATGGAACATCTGCACAATCCTTGGTTGTTGGTTTGTTTTCTGCAGCACCCTGGCTACCCTCGCTGCACTTACCCACTTCAGCTGAGCACGCGGAAGTTGAGGAGGTGCACTGGGAAACTGTCCCCAACGCATGAGCAGCGTACTCTTGCTCTGCTTTTTCCCCTTTCACAGCATCATCTACTTTATCTACTTTTTCATGCTCCACCGGTACATTTTTCTTCGTTTCTATCGCATTATTTTTGGAATTGTTGGCACCCATTTTAGAAACTTTAGTGTCGCGCAATTATTAAATATTATATCACATTCTATTCATGTCAATAATTATGTTTGATTTCAACAGGTCAATAAAGAGTTACACTCGAAATGGCTAACTAAGCTAAAATTATAATTTAGATTAGAATTAGAATTTTCGATTTTAAAACTTGCCGCCTTCCAGTGTTGGTAAATTTCAAAAAATAGTTAAGTCAATAAAACCAAATCAATTTGGCGATATTGCCACCTATTGAGAATAATATTAAGGAAAATTCAAATTCCTGAATTCCCTTATCAGCACAGCAGTAAAATTTACATGGAGAAAAATTGTTTTTAAACTTTCTCATATACTTATTGAATTGGCGCATCAGCAAATGTAACGGATACTTAGAGAGCGCATTATCGCATTAACTTATGTGAAATTTTTCTATATTATCATACGTAAAAGGCCCTATATGTGTGTTAGATGCGTGATCAAGAATGAAAGACTATGCAATAGAGAAATGAAGAAAAAAGGCAGGAAGCCCAGTGCAAAGTAGCTCCGTTGAAAATCCACACGCAAACGTAAAAATTGGTTAGTAATATTTCCCTTCGCAGAAAATATATTAAGGGTGTTCTTTATCCGGAGCGAATGTAAAATCAAAAGCAAAATTTTTCTTTTGCATTTTTATAATCGGGAACGACCGATTGTGAAATCCCTGCAAATGTTTTTTTCAAACAGCTGTTTTATTTGAGTGTTCTAAAAAATGCCACGAAAGAGCGAAAAACAACAATTAAGCGACTTCTTAATTGAAAATGCAGTAAATGAAATCATGGGTAAATATTTATAACACTAATAAGTGCGACTTTTCAAGCTGGCAACTATGCTCATATTTTGCATCAAATATTTTCCAATAAACGCAATGGATTTTGGTCTAGGAAAATTGTGACTTTAATGCAAAAGCAAACCAGTGTATTTTGTTGTTGTGTATACAAAAGGTGGAAAAATTTTTTTCATTTGCTCTTTTGCAGGACCAATTGCACCGGATAGGGAATACCCCTATTGAAATATTTTATTTGGGAGCAGGTTAAAAATTACTTTCGCAGCATGGAATATTTAAATTTGAATTCCCCTCGTACGAAATCCCAGCTAGTATTATTTAATATGGCAGCTACAGTGGATATCGCAATTATAAGAAACTCAAACTTGGCAGCACTTTTCAAGTAAACAAAGTCAGTTGTTTGCTGCCGAATTTTATTTTCACTTTAATAAATTTTTAAAATTTTATTAATACATATATGTCTAAAGTAATAGAAATTCTTGATTCTGATGATGACTCTGCATCGAAAGCAGATGAACCAACTCCAGCAGAGCCAAGCACTAGTGGTGCCAATAACATTTCAACACAACCGAAAATTACAGAAGTATGTGTGTATTTTCAGATTTTCCACAAGACATGCCAATTTTATTTCCTTACATTTACTGTTTGTTTACTATTTACTTACAATAAGATTAAACAGACTATACAAACGCAGGCGGAACCAATAACGCCGGCGGAACCAACAACGCAGGCGGAACCAACAACGCAGGCGGAACCAACAACGCAGGCGGAACCAACAACGAGATTCACTACATCCATCAAGAATCGGAATCGTAGTCGCCGCAAAAGCGTGCTACAACCAATTCGCACTAGCCCGGATATGCAATTCGAGACCATATCGCTGGACGAGGACGACGACGAAGACAAGCGAAAGTCTACTTCGGTCGTGGGTGCGGTCGCCGCTGGCGTTTTGCCTCAAAAGCCAAAAACTGGTAAAACTGTGCCAAAAATACTCGTTGCGAAACCACCCACCACAGAGGAACTTGTTAATGCCGCCTTCGAGAGCTTTCTCGACTCCGAGGAAACTACAACTCTAGTGCGACAAATAGCAGAGGAGCGAGCGCGGGTGAACTATCTGCTCGCCTCCAACAATTTGCCGGAAATTGCATTCTCGTTGTACACAAATCCCGAACGTCTGCGCTTCCAGCTAGAGAATCGCCTGAAGCAACGCGAAATGAGCAATTCGTATGACACACAGGAAGTGCTGCAAGCGAAATGGCGTCGCAGGCAATTAGACAATGCCACAAATTCCTCTGACTAATCGAAACAATCACGTTGTTGGTTATTATTATGCGTTAAGTATCTAAGTTAACAAACACTTCAAATCATTGCATATACGCCAAAAATTAAATTTGCTTGAAATATAATTTTCAAATGCTTAATAAATAGCAGAAGTACTGTAAGAAAAATTTTATAATATTCGTATTAATTATTTCATGTTGCCTCAATTTAGTTATAACGAAAGGCTTATTACAACAACAACGAAATTGTGCAATAAAGATGATATTGAAAATAATAGACTGACGTAAAATAGATCACGCGCCATTTGACAATAAAGAACCGAATGTGAATGAGAATCCAACAAAATTTCGAGTCGCAAACTCAAAAGCTCGGAAGCATAACATGCAGCAAAGTCCGGATGTGTGTTTGACGTCAGCAAATTGAATTTAAAAAATATTAGTATAAATTAAGATATCAAAATATGACGACAAGATTTCGAAAAACCTGCCGAAAAGTGAAACAGGATTTCATCACAATTTATTGAAAGTCTTGTTTTGGTTCTGACAACGTTTCTAGCTTGCAAATTTTTCACAAACTAAAATAAGTTATTTTTTTCGATCGTGGGATTATTCAAATTGGTAAAAAATTTGAATGCCTCAAAGCAAAGCAGGCAACCGAGAGCATAGCGAACAGTTACTTAAATTCTGTAATTTAGGTGGGTTGTGCCTCTACACGCTTTCCAAATTGATTTCATAAACGTGCAAATTGAATTCAGACTAATTAAATATGATTTCGAAATGCTTCTATATACATATCATACAACCCATTTTTTTAGAATACACATTAGCTTATCATTGAAACTTGGCAAAAACTTCCTGAATGCTAGTTTCTTAGTGTAATGATAATAGCATGACTAGTTCTCTTATCTACTGTGATGAACAGCCTTGATGACTTTTTATATTACTTTTAATTATGCCTAGAGAAAGAAAAGAAAATGGAAAGGTGTGCACGCACTTCACATGCCATTTTAAATGACGAACGCGTGCACAAGATGATTCAATCAGCTTCAAACAAATCATTAACAATGATTGCCACTTAATTGTTCATACATACATATGTATGTATGTCCTGCGCACAGTGGCTCGTTTTGACTTGGCCAAAAGAACCTTTGCAGCCTAATTGAAAATAACGTTTCTTTCTAAAAATAGGAAGGAACATTATTTTTGAAATGTTTGACGAAATTTAACATGCACTTATTTAAAAAAACAACAATGGTCCAAAATGAAGAAATATTAAGACTTTCTTTTAAATTTTTCTATTATTTAATGTCTTTTTTTTGCTAACATCAAAAATCGTTAAACTTTGGTCAAACGGGCTATAATTTTCACTTTTCTAATTCTAAACATTTCTCAATACGTCATACGAGTACATATTAATATACATAAGAATGGTCACGGAGTTTTTGTCCAGACACTAGAATAACGAGTCATATGGCTATCATGGGTATAGTACAGAATACCATGTGTCGAATTTGTAACGATGTTGAAGAAGCAGCAGAATACATGCTGTGTTACAGTAATGGACTAGTAAAGACCTGGCTTCGATACCTAAGGATATTGCCTTATACCTATATAAGCTGCACATCCATGAATATCTATAAATAGATGGAGAACTGGCACAATGAGCCCTTGAGGCCACGGATCCCTACTCCAAACACAAACAAATCTTATCTTATCTTATCTATCATATAAATATAACAAGCGATTCATGCCAAAATGTATTTTTTGTGCCAAGCTTCAACAAAACGAGCCCATTGTGCGGCGGCAGGGCTGGCACTGACTGGGCCGGTGGAAGCCGCGAAAACCAATTAAGTCGCCGACTCCAAAGTCCGAATGTATCAACGGCGCTGGGAACTTTTCCATCGACACTTATGCCAGTTAATAAATGGAGCACTCGAATTGATGCGGCAACGATAATGGCAATTACGACCAGACATGCAATATCGTACATTGGATCTTGTTTAATTTTGATTGAACTCTTGGAATCGTGTTGCTCTCTTTTACAAACTGCTGGCTTACTCACAGTATTAAAGCCGGCATTATCGAGAGTTTCGTTGCGTGCGATAAGCGGTAAGCAACACACTCTGATCAAGTGTATAATGGCTTAGCCGTTTAATTGGACCCCAACTTATGTATGCATGTAGGTGCTCTTATCTGGTAACGTGTTCCGGTTCAAGTGCCCATCCGAACATCACCTGAGGCTATGAGGCGCATATGGTGTTTCGATAAGATTTACTGCCATATTGGAATTTTTATTGCGTCTAAATTCTGAATGGAATAGTTGGTGCGATTTCATGAATGATAGGCTATCACACCCTCACACGCATCTTAGATATGCCCGAATTTCAGCAGTTTATTATCTGTAATATGCTACTTAGTTTGAGCAGCTATAAAAAATTTAGAATTTAGAATATTTCAGCAATTCAAATGTTTTCTTAAATTAACAAAAGCCATAAAGGTGAGAGGCCAGAATGAATTCACCATAATCCAGCTAAGAGGAATTTTTAACAAGATGAAAAGCTGCCCAAAAGTGATGCAATATGCGTTGATATTTGCTATTACGAATACTGACTTTCACAAAAAAAAGTAGAGCTTAACTAATATACATTTGCGACATTGCGTAGATCGTGTTTTTGTAATATATTCGCCAATAGATTGTAAATAAAAACTAGAAAAATTAAAGGCTATTTCATATAACAATTCCCCCAAGCATAACTAATTTTGTTAATAGCTACAGCATACAGACTTTTGCTTTGGCTAACAGAATGACTTGGATATGACCTAAGCTGCTAAAATTCTGGCCATGCTATAGAAGCTAGGCTGTAGAATTTTTTAAAGATATTCTCTATATTAAAAGCTTATCACTAATCAAAAAAATTGCAACTGCTTTTGCTGGCATTCAAACCTTCAGTTTAACTGAAAATCAGCGGCGTAGCTGAAACAAATGATACGAATCTGTGAGGCCTATCAGAACACTGCTTGAGATTGGCTATATCAAAAGCAATTTGGCACACGAAACATTCGAAGCGCGCGTGCCGCACTCAAACACACACACACACACACTCGCAGTGGCTGTGGCAGTTGCAGCCTCAACGCAAAAGCAATTGAGTAAGATATTCCTGCGGCAATTCGAAAAATTTTAAATTCGTTTTTCATTCGTCGCGCGCATGACTCGTAAATGGACTTTGGCCGCTGCCAGGGAATTGCTTGAGGCGGCAGCCGGCAGTTGGCAGCTGCTGGCAGCATCATCAGCAATGCAGATCTATGTTGTAAACACACACACACACACACGCACACAACCACTTGTTTCATATCAAGTCATCAATTATAATGAAAACAAAAATAACTGCGAAATATAGAATTGCTGTGGGTCGCGCGAAGGCGGCAATTAATAATTTGACAGTGCCCTACTAAAGCGACAAAAATATTTTGAAAAAAATCTATTTAATAATATTATGAGCACAACGCCTTATGGCTTTGCGCTTAGATTGTCTTCATTTGTTGTCATTTAATTGATTAAGTCGAAGTATTTTTAAATCAACAAAAATTCACATAACAAATTCATCAAACAGTTCAAGATTGCTTTTTCTTAGGCAAAGTACAAGCTAGTATTTACATATATGGCTAGCGACCGATGCCGTACGAAGCTGGGCAGGGTTTCTGAGCCGGGCAACTGATTGCGCGTGCTGAAGCGTATGGCGCATCAATGTCAAAACCGGCCGGCAACAATGCTGAACCAGTCAACAGTCAGTTTATGAGTTCATATTTTTACATAGCATTCAAACAAGTGCTACATACAAACATACATACATGGTTACATATATTTATTTATGTATGTATGTATGTATGTGTGTATTAGTGTGTGAATTCAAAATTCAAGAATTTATTTCGCCTAATTATGCCATGTCACTGTTTCAAACAGATAACTTGAAAAGGCTAGTTCGAATTGTTCTATGCTAGTCTAAAGTACCCTACAAGCCTGCTTAAAAATTTCTTTTTAGAGCGGAGAAAATTTGAAAAAAAAATTTTTAAGTACTTAAAAGTTGCAAATATGTACAAACAATAGCCTGAATAATTGAACTGACTGTATTTATGCACAAACTGTGAGAAATGCACGAGTTCGAAACATTTTTGAAGAACCGAAAAATTCAAAAAAACATTAGAAGCGAAATTTGCATAAAAATTGTTGTAAGCCACAGAATTGTTAGCAGCATCCGAAACATCTTCCATACTATTATATATTAAAAAAAGGGGGTATTTAAAGCTATCGACGATAATCTTGGTAGAAATATAACAGATAGAAGAAACAAAAGGGCTTAAAATGCACTAATTTCTATTGAAAACAGAATTACTATAACCTTAAAAAATTGCTGTCCTCATATTCTGTTTTTCTCTTTTCGCAAACGGGGCAATGTTCCGCGTCGTCTCCTGTGATGCTCAGACGGGCAATTCTCGGTAGCTTCGTGAGGTTTTTAGGTGAGACTTGGCTGGCCAACGGATCAAAGTAACGTAGCTTAAAATGTGTACGATGATTAAAGCATATATTCAGTGGATTATATATATGTAGTATGTACATACATATATTTATGGTCGCCATTTCTAGCTAATGTGCCTTCTTCTCTACTAGGGTCAAGAATGGAGCCAAATTAATTGGCCTCTTTCGTCAAAGCTATCCTTATAACGGGCATTCTCGATGCAGCAATATTTTAGTCTCTTGAATCTTCAAATGAAAAGCAAAAATTCATGGATCCTTTTGCCTTACTTGAATTGTTCTTCTTACTTTTTGCAAGAGTTTCATATCATTTACCAAATGTAAACAAATTAAATAGAAATGTATAAGAAAAGGGTTTGCAGTTGTATGTATGTATGTATAGTATTCCGACTGCGACCATTTCAATGTATGTATGTATCTGTACAATCGATTGCCATACAACAATAGTGGGTGTTATCACGCTCATGGCTGAGTGCGGTCACCTCTGGGCCAAAAGTACCGAGGCTGCCAGTAAACAAGATTATTTTCACTTGCTCCATAGGCATATGAATTTACAAATTATTTATTTTTCTGACATTTTGTCTGGAACATACCATAAGCAACACACACATACACCTCTGTAGATATGTACATGCATGCAAACAAATGGAACAGATATAGCGCGCCATTAGCTCAACGAGTTGCCAAATCCGCTGATGGCAGGCGCCAGATCGCTACTGTTAAGCGTGCTGCGATCGTGATAAGCGTATGCGGAAGTCTATTTTCGGCAAATGATCAAATGAAACAGAACATCATGAACTGAAACGGGATGATATAAACGTCACAATACTCCTACTCCTGCAAATAGAAATGAATCTCGAAACATAATAACATCGCGAATTACGGCAATTAAGAATATCACAAATGCGCCGGTCACAAAACGATAAGATTTGGTAGCACACTTACGGGCGATGAGTTAGGCCAATGGTAAAGTGGTAGAAAAAAGGCACTTGCTTGGACTTTGGGTCCGCGCAATCGCTGCGCTCAGATACGACATACGACAGAGATTAAAGTGGCAGATAAGGCAGCGCAACGGCGATTCCACGCTGAACTCACGCCCCCGAAGTGCTAGTACGAGTGCGCGCACGCTGGGTGGGAAGGCTAGGGCGTGGCAATGTCAGCACTTGCAATTCGCCGCAACAAATCAATTCACATACGACAGCGATTTATTGTTGTTGTTGTTGTTATTGTTGTGCTGCTGCGGGGGATTCTTTTCACCGCTTGAGCATTGTTTTCAATTAGTTTACGTAAACAAGGTGACATTTCTGTATCAACACGAATCCAGAATAAACTATAATAGCAACAACAGTAATAGCGAAAGTTCTTATCACACGCTGCGAAAGTGAGAACGTCCAATTAGTCGCAGCACTCTAACGAGCGCTTGATGAGTTGTCAATTCACCTACTTTTGAGCAGCGAGCACACTGATAAGCACACGCACGCATACTACAACAACTCTTCTAATCCAGTTACAAGCTACTGCGAGATGACTTGCAATATTATGGCCAATAATGGCGGCCGTCGGCCATAACAGCGCTATTAGATAATAAAAGCGAGCAGCAATCTTGACGATATCCTAAACACGAGCAAGTAGCGAGTGGAGCGTCCAACACGTCGTTTTCGTTTTCTTATCAACGGCGGCAGGTGCCGGCGAGACGACGACGGCGCACGTTATGCTGCTGCACTCACACACTCCGAGCGTGATTAGCCCCGACATATGGCGGCTGGGCTCGTGCGTAGCGTAGCCCCCACGACGAGCGACCCCGAGTCACACCGAACGCCGAGCTTCAACGAACGGCACAGTCTGAGGCAGCGCCATCGCGTTGGCAAGTCGTTGTCGAATGTGATGAAGTCCAACGAAAGTTATTCACTCGCAGGAGATTCCCGAGCTTGGACGTCGAGTCATCAAAGTAAATTCCAAAAATTCAACAAACCGTTACAAAAGCACACACGCAATATACTTCGAAGAGGCCACTGCTAAGCAAAATAAGTGCAAAAAACCAAATGAAAGTGAAAATTTACACACACACACACACACACATGAACGTCGTCATAACAATAAAATGAAGTATTCAAACTAAATTACAGTCATTAAGTTTTAATGAACTTTTAATTATCAAAATCAGTTCAGAGTGCCATGCAAAATAAAGACAAATAAATATTTGCCAAAAATAAAATTTATGCACAACAAGAAGCAATTTATTTTTACCATTTTGAAGTGTTCGTGGCAGATTATGGAAAATCTTGCTGCCAAAATAAACTAGCACAATTGTAACGGAAATTTTTAATGTAAAATATTTCTATTGAGCGGAAGTGCAATAGCAATAACAAATATTTACAATTTTTGTCTGAACTCTAAACTACTTTTAGACATTTAAAAGGTAAGTTTATGCGTAGGAAAATTAGAGCAAAATAAAAGATTACTTTTTGTTGAATTAGCTAACTATCATTTAATAAAAACTAATGCCAGTCGAAGGCTAGTGCCATATTTCTTTTCTGGCAGTCACTTTCTTGCTTTCTAAATCTATCGAAAACTGGCGAGGTTTTTTTGCTAATTAGCGATGAAATTCTCTTCTAAAAATGTTTAGATGCACTTTTCTTAAATCTCATTTTTGCTCGAAATTGAGCGATGATAGCAAAGATCAATACAGCAGAATATACTCTTTTTCGATGACTTTTATTATTCTCTCTCTTTGATCCTTATTTTGCCCATTTAAGATGTAATTGACGTTTTATTAAGAGATTTCCTTTGCATAGCACAATTTAAGTGCTTTAATAAAACTATTCTAAGTACAATAAAGAAAATTTTTTCTTGAAATAAGTAACATGATTGTATTAACTATATAGTATGTTGGCAAAAAAGTTTATAAATATGTACATATGTGAGTTCTGTGCAAACTTCTGTATTAATAATTTGATGAAAATTTGCTAACATTTTTGCTTGAGTGTATTGTATAACAAATGAGCTGCATATTGCACATTGCCCCTTTTACGCACTCAATTTCCAGCGCTCGGCGGCTGCTGCGACTTCCACAGCACGCGTACATTGCGTGCTTCGCTCTGCTCAGCCGCTGCCGCCGCAACTTCCCCACACACAAGCAAAGCAGTCCAAAGTCTAGCCAATGGCAATGCTTGTGACGTTGTCGACGGCAGCGCACTTATGCCAATTCTCTCGCCTCGTGCAGCTGCCACCCACATTGGCCTATGCTGCCTTGCCCTCGTCTACGTCTGCGCGCTGTACATTTTAATTTCATTGCAAAGTGATAATTTAAATTAGCTGCTGCAGTCGTCGCAGCCAAGCTACGAAAATATAATAAATTTAAAAAAAATCACTTTTTACCAATCAACTTATCGCCACGGCCCGCTGCCTGCTGGCTGCATGCTGCAGCTGCATTCCCCTGCGTTCCCTCTCGCTCTGCTGCTCACTTGCATTGTATATGCGTCTCTTTCGCGAGCGCCCTCTGCATACGTGCCAATCTCAGATTCCGTTGTCTTTTGGCGCTGCATTGAACTTTGCCCGTGTGAATGTCCTATTTAATTAAAGAATATTTTCAACAAGTGCCAGCTTCATTTTATTTATTGCTCAATTAAAATTGTGAGTTCTAACATCACCCACGAAGGTCAAGAAAAATATAAATGTACTCGTTGTTGTTGCTAAGTTCAGCAGTCACTAGTCTGAAATATAAATAGGAAATCAAAAATATAAAACACGAGTGTTGTTGTTGTTGTTGTATAACAACTTGCGACAAGAATCAAACATTGGTTGCACATAAAAACCTCAATATAGACATGAAAGTAGAGCAAAAGTTTGTGTGCTCGATCTTTTACAACCTCATCGAAAAGTCGTTATTCAGCACTTTCAAGTTTCAAAATGAATATCGAAAAAATTGTGAGTCAGCTCCAAGATCATTTTATAATCTGTGAGACAAACAAATAGCCGCTTCAGGTAGCATAATGTCTTATGTCAAATGATCGAATTCATACCATTAGCTATTTTTCGATCGTACAGATTGTTAGCTTATCAGCTATTTTAAACGCGTTGTAATAATCTTCAGCACCAAAGGCGATGCTACGAATTCAGCTAGCAATTGCGATCGCTTACACACAAACTGATTACACTGACAGTTGTGATACGGATCTGATGCCGTGGCGTTTTCAGACTGCCTGGCCCTAGGTCTTTAGCCCCTTTATAGTAGCTGTGCGCCCTTTGCTACTCGCAAGCCAAGAGCTAGATACGTCAGAAATTTTAATTGCTGTTAATTGATGCACAATTTTTGATTAGATTTATAATCATACATATAAGCTTCAAGTCAGAGGCTTGGAGTTAAAATTCCAAACGATAGCAGTCAAATAAATCTCATTGTTAGCTGGCCTTGAAAAGCTCGCCTATTCCTCGATAATTTAAGCATTTGTTTAAAAATTCTAGCAAAATAATTTTAGAACTTCGAATGATTTTATAAATCTAAACTTGTTTAAACTCTTACCGTTAGTTTGTCATCGAATTGATTGAAATATATATTAGCATAATTATATCATTTCGACTCAGCAGTTTCTTAAGAATTTCTGAATTTCATATGCAACTAAGGAAGAAATTATGACAATTTCCAGCGCTATTCTAGCGAGAGTCACAAATATCAAAATGCAATTTTATACAACAATTGATATTTTTTCAACTATTTAATATGGGCAGCGCATCAATTTTAAATGATGATCAATTTCCATGAATAAACATTTTTGTGCTATCAAAAAATAACAATCAGAAATGACAGTCGATTGTGACTGTAACGCCAGAATAGCGCTGTCAATATATGTACATTATCAATTTGATATTCAGAAATTTTTCTATGCAACGCATATTTTCTGCAAGTCTCTACTAATCTTATTCTAATCACATTCTATATACATACATACATATATGTCACATAACATTTTAATTTTTTTTGCAATGACATTGAAATTGATGCTTTAATTGGAAAAGTTGTTAGTGCGATTTGCACTGTGATGACATTATGCTCTGCTTGTCAGTTTGCAGCATATTTTGATAAGCGTCGAATTCAGGAAGTAATTTCAAATTTCAAATATGTAGGTATGTACATACATTAAGAATTTTAATTGCGAAGCTACAATACAATTATATAAGTATGTAAGTATTTATAACAACATTCGACTTTGTGTCGTCGAGGTTATTACACAAGATAAGATTGAAACGTTGATACTTTTGAGATCGACTTACAACCAAATGAAATATGAAATTGCACTATCTGTGAGTCGTTGGTTACGTTCAAAGTACATATGTATGTTGTGTCAACTCTGAAGCGTTCATACATATGCATATTGCGTAATGACAATCAAATTTGAACACATGTAGCAGTTAGTTTATCACCAGCGTGTCATTGGATTTAGATACTTATGTATGTACATATATGTAGAAATAGGCACGTACTGTATTTGTGCTGAATCGAGAATTGTATTATTCGCTATTCGAAAATATATATATATTTATTGCTTCTCGGCGCCATCTCTTGCCATGAATGGCAGCGCAATTTATATCAAAGCCATACAAATATTTATATCTAATGCTTGAACAACGAATTCGCAAAAATTTTTTAACAAACATTTTCTTCGCATGCAAGTGTAACAATTCAATGATTCAATCAATTGTGACTGTAATGCTGGAATTGCTATATTTTTTATTAAATTAAAAAAACACAAGCCATTTATGTTAATGATGCAAGAACTCTATTAAAAGAAGGGCAAGCTACAAAATTATTCACCAAGAAAAATAAGACAACAACAAAAAAAGATAGGCAAAGAACGTGAGCAACACAAATTGCGCGTGTTCGCAATGGCAACAACAAAAAAAAGTGTCTGCAAGATATGTAGATGAAAAAGTATCTGCTGGCTGGCTCTCTGCACGGTTTATGTTTCGCAGACGTCGTCGCATGCCTTACGATCTGCGCTACGAAGAAACTCGCCACAGCGAGCACACGATCATTGGTAATATTCGCCACGCTGCGCCCTCGTTGCTCCGCGGCATACGCGGCCGCAACACTTCCCAGCAAGCTGATGCAATTTCAATTTGTAATTTCATTGTGGGGTCGCTAGATCTGCGCATACCTCACACACACACACGCACACACACACACATGGTGGCTGCCAGCTGCGTTTGATTCCCAGCGTATCTGCGCGCTTGCTGCGGCGAATCGCGGCGTGCGAATAAATTGTCAATCTTGCCAAAGAGTAGCTTCATTCATTTACAAGTCGTGTGCCTCTGCAGATTGGCGCTGAGCGTTGGCGCTTCGGTTCGTTCGTGCGCTCGTTCGTTATTAGTCGTTTTAAGTTGCTGTCGCCGGCGCTAAATAGTCAATGGTCAAATTGTTTGAGCCATTCATTGCTTTAATTATAGAGCACTAAATTAGCGTACGTATTCTTTTTGGCTAATTAGCAGCAGCAACAGCAGCAGCATGCTTAAAGAACGTGAAATCCCAAATACAACATGTACATATTGATAGTGTCTTCTGCCTGTGTGTGTCTGTGTGTGTGTGCTTATATTGCTCTGCCTCACTTATTTCAAATTAAATTTTATAAAATATATTTTGCGCATTTAATTTAATTGATAACAACAAATCGCTTAAAAAGGTTAAATGCAGAGCAAATTCAAATCTAAAAAAAATCTTAATTGATTTTTTTACTTGCTGCAAAAGCAAAACGGAAATTCTGCTTAATCAGCGCATATTTTCAATTATGAACGTGTTGCAAGAATTACAGCTAAACCCGATTATTAACCCTTCCGCCTACGTGCAAAAGCGCAAGTGTTTGAACAAACTTTTTTACAATAAATACGAAGAACAAAATTGCACATAAAGATTTGAAGAAAGTTTGTGCTTCCACAGCAAATTTCAAGCCAACCGAAATAAGAAAAGTAAAAAGAAAGTGTAGAAAAATATTCCGATGAAGTGATCTACATTCGGTCAACGATTGCTCTCTACTTTCCAAAAATCTTGCGAAGTGGCGAAAAATTTGCAAATATTACATCATCATGTAATGAAACTTATGGCATAGCTAATACTAGCTGCAGCTAGATACTCATTTCACTATGGCTAAATGCTCAAAATGTGTATTAAATGCTCAGCATGAGCGCAGCTTTAGCCTTGATTGCTCTGGTTATATATACATATATGTATATATATGATTGCTCTGGTTATATATACATATATGTATATATATGATTGCTCTGGTTATATATACATATATGTATATCTTAGAAGCAGAGCAGCCTGTGCTCATTTCTACATACATATCTTTCCTTTCATACATTCCGCGCATTCCATAGACGACAAGAGCAAATTTAGCAAATTTAACACTCAGTTTATATAGTATATGTATAAGTATGTATGTACTTAATAACAATTCAAATGATATACACGTCAAACTTTCGACTTGAATTTACTTTTTTGTTTGCAAAGCGCATTTAAAGATTTCTTGCTCTTAATAAAAAAAAAAAAACGCATTTAAAAATACCTTGTAAAACTTTCTGTGTCTCTATAATAATCAAGCTAGTATTGTATGATATTAGTTTAGGCAGTCTGAAATTGTCTAAAACAGTCGTTTCAACTTTTTTTAAAAATGCTATTTATTTAAATTTTTCTATCTACAGACAGAGTAATTTTTATTCGGACTTGCCAAAGAGAAATGACAAGACCTAGTTGTCTATTTCTTCTATCTACAAAATAAATTTAGCCACTTTCATTGAAATCATATTAATTAACAATGAAATTTTCCTTTCTTATATTTTCAGCACTAAAATAGCAACATTATAAAAATAACGCAAATTGACTTCAAAGCAAAAAGCCCCAAAGTGATGTGCTAAAAGTGTTAAAAAAGCGATTCTCAAATTGCCAATTTATTATTTACACACAAATATTTTGTGTTCATTGCTAAAATCTATGATTTGCAAAAATCAACGGACGACAAATACATTTTTAATGCTACCGAACAGATAGTATCGCATCGATACAATACAATAATATAGTTTTAAAGCAAAGTGTTGAAGTAGTGCAAACAAAGGTTTAGCTTAAATTACTTTTAAAAAAATATTTAGTTGCCAAAGATACCCACCAGAAATACTCGAAACAACGAAATGGCCAAGTTCTTTGTGACGTTTGTGCTTTTTGCCATACTGGCCTTGGAAACCAACAGTATCTACAGCCGTGTGTATGCGCGCTCGCACGCCGGCAGCGCGGAGCTGGAGTCGGTGGCCCACTATGCGCGCCAACATCCCAACCAGCTGCAGCACACGCAATCACACCATCACCAGAAGCGCAAGCATCATCCCAAGCATCACAACCGGCTGCATCAGCAGGACGTCAGCCCCAGCGACGAGGAGGACGCCGAGGCGGCGCTGCGCCGCTACATGCATCTGCAGCGCCACATGCAGCGGCAGAGCGAGCACCAGAAGAGCCATCAGCAGCATTACAAGCACAAGGAGCTGAAGAAGGCGCACGCGGCGCCGCTCGATCTGCGAACCATGCCGCGCCTCTGGCAGCATCTGCAGCACGCCAACGATCACATGTTCGGCGACGAGCCGCTGAACAGCAGTGATGAGCGCTTCGATGCGTCCGTTGAAGATTGGAATGAGAGTCCGCTGGCGGAAATACCGCCTGCACCCTTGGACTTTGAAGCTTTGGACGAAATAAAGTCCGGCATTGATAAGGAGGCTGAGAAGGAGTACCAGTCGATTGAGCATGCCCACAACGAGCAGGAGCACAGCAAGCACGCGCAAACGGGCTGTCCCAAGTGTGAGAGTGCGCGCAATGTGGCGCACGTTACGGAGGAGGAACTCACCAATCTGCGCATCGAATTCGTGAAACAACAAATTCTGGAGAAGCTGCGACTCAAGGAGCGACCGAATGTTTCGGCTGTCAGTTTGCCGAAGCCGATATATGAGGGCACCACCATCGAACACGTTGACGAGGAGTCGAAGAGCAAAGAGCTGGACGACTACTATGCTAGAACGAGCAAAAAGTTCATTTTTCTGGAAAGAGGTAAATGCACTTTTAAATGTAATTAATATAGCTAGAGTCGAAGAATATACATATGCCTGCGACCTATAGCCATAATCGCATATATGAATCCCATTACCAAGAGCGGCTTGTAATCTTTAAGGTAGCCTATTTCTCCCAATTTGAGAGTCGTAATAATTGGGCAGAATAGTGACAGAGAATAGAACGGGTCGTAATCTTTCAGAGAGCCTGTTGTTCGCTATTTAGAGCGCGTCGTAATAATTTAGTAGATCAGTGACAAAGAGGAAAGCGGGTCGTAATCTTTGAGACGGACTGCTGCTCTCCGTTGAAGAGCAGATCGTTATAATTTGAGACAGCCAGTTTCTCTGAATTTTACAGTCGTAATAATTGAAAAGAATAGTAGCAGAAAGAGAGAACTGTTCATACTATTTTAAATAGCTTGTTGTTCTCCATTGGAGAACGGGTCGTAATAATTGTGTAGAATGATAAAAAAAGATGAGAGTTGGTTGTATTCTTTGAGAAAGTCGGTTGCACTTCATTGAAGAACGAATCTTAGTAATTCGATGGAGTCAAAGAGAAGTCCACCTTCTGCTTTTAAAGCCAAAACCTTAGTTTTTTAAATTATTTATTTTCAAAATGCGAATTAACCAGTTTTATTGCGATTTTATTTATAACCGAAAATTCGCTCTTTTCAGAAACGACCGAGTGTCAACGCCTCAGCACGCAGCCCTCGATGTGTTTCTCCTTCAAAATGGACGATGCGGACGCCGATAGCTTCGACGTTAGTACGGCCGTGCTGTGGCTTTTCAAAAATAAGCAACACCAGCGAACACGCAACAACACCATGTTGGAGCAACAGACCATTGTTGTGTCCGAGCTGCAACAGCAATCAGACTCCAAATATTTGCCGATTGTGAAGACGATAGCCATACAATCTGTGGATGGGCAAGGTGAGTTCAGTTAATTGAATGCAACGGCCGCTCATACATAACAAAGGCAAAGGTTACCCTTTTTTTTCGAAACTGTCATCGCAATGGGTCTAATGGCCTTTGATTGTGCTAGCCATAAACCATCAGCCTGTTTGCTGCAATCATAAAAATTTCTGTTTTTGAAGCACGCAAAAAGTCTGCCAATGCAAGCTGCAAGGGTAACAGCCCAACTTTGACATGCAAATAACAACTTTTGCAATATTTCAACAACAAAATTAATCTAGAACAAATTTAAAGAATTCCCAGCACGGAAACCACGCCAATGTCAACGTTTCTTTAAAGCGAAAAAATGCCAAATGGCAACCACAAAAAAATATTGAGAAATGTTCAAAAACGGCAGAAAATATACCAAAAAAAACCAAAATTTAAAAGAGGCAGAATTTGTCAAATTAAACGAAAGAACAATAGCTAAAAAAAATAATAATGTGCAATACGCGAAAGTCTGTGCTCGTCAGATTTTGATTTTTCTTTGCGCTTGCTTCAGAACTCGTCTTTCTGCAAAGAAAATTATTACTTTGCATAAGGCAAGAAAGAAAAATTTGTTGTTAAAAAATACAAACATTACGCTCAGCATACCGCAAACCACGCCCCATCATTTCGATTTGCTCTCTAGACCTCAAATCAAGAAAGCAGTTTTTTGCGGTTTCTTTTTGTGGAAACAATTTGGAAATGGAATTCCCTCCCTGTTCAAGTAAACAAATCAGCGCTATTCGCCATACACTGATAATGATTTCACACACACACACACAGCAGATACCCCACACACTACACACACACACACGCACACAAAAGCAATCATCATGCATAAGCACATACGCTGAAGAATATCCGGGCGGGCGGTATCACCACGCTTTTGGACTTTCACCGATTAGAGAAGATTGCCCTCAAACTGTCACAAGCAACAAAACAAATTATTTTATACATATAAAATTTGCAATTAAATGTTGTTGAACGACTAGCTACAAATGAATTGCTGATGTTTTGATTTCTCATAATTGCGTTGCTGTTTTCAAAATTCCTTGTTGACCTTTGAAAAGCAAAAAAAAAAAAAACCGAAAAATATAAAAAAGAACACTTGTAGATGATCTTATCGTCATAGTTTAATATATTCAAAGGCTTAGCATAATGTCTGGCACATGCAAACAAGAGCAGACTTATATCAGTATATTATCATATAAAAAAGTGGACGATACAGGCGCTTGGTAGGCCGTAATCGTACTTGGCAACAAGTTGATAGAAACTGCTTCTTACATATTTGCCAACTGATCTTCATTCTTGGTACGCTCCATCAATGAGAGACTTGACTGGAATGTGCGACTTCAGTCGTCACCTAGAATTATCGTTTCATAGAAAATAGCATCAATTGATACAAAATATTGAATTGTGATTATTGTGACTTTAGTGACTGTCGTTGGAATTGGACTGTTCGTTACCTAGCTAGCATAATATGCTATAATATGATATATTATATCTATAAACGCAGCATATTGCGGTTAGATGAGCAAAGCGAAAAGCGCTTCATACCTCTCAAAGCTCTCGGAGCTGTCACATTAGATCTCTGAGATAAAGCTGACTAGGAGACTGCATGCCTACTCCGACTACCATCTTAATCTCAATCTATTTGTTCTAGTAAATACTCAACTCATGCTTGACTACCTTTCATTCTTATAAGCTTTATCTGCCTTCACCGCCGTAGCTCAGTGGATAAGTGCTCGGTGCCTGATACGTGCAGACGCTGCTTCAAACCCCAACCGATTCATACCATCGTCATCTCTCGCGAGCTAGTTGGCAAATCAACGAGAGTATACTTTGTCTTGATGACAAACCGTCTCACAAAAAATTTCAATAATGCTTCCTATTTGCACACGGCTATAAAAGAAATGTGTAGGTCCCGTTTATTTGTGCTTAAAATAGTATTTGAAATAGAAGCCTGTTGCGCCAATTATAAATTTTTTTTCAATCTATATTCACATCATTTGCCACTATAACATAATTCAATCTAAGCTAGTAACTGTAACTATTTTGCTGGCAACGCTAATCGCTTATCTCCCGCACTCTTTCGCTTACAGATGAATGGATGAAAATCGACATCGTTTGGCCCATAAAACGTTGGTTCGGCAATCGCGAACTCAGCCATCTCATACACATCTCATGCCAGTCGTGCGATATCAATTCCATGGATGAAATGATTTCGGTGGACAAGGACTACCGACCCTTCATAATGGTGGACACGCAGAATCGCAGACTGCCGTCGCGTCAGAAGCGCAGCATTAATTGCACGAATGGCGTCACGGAATGCTGTCGCGAGAAGCTTTACATCTCGTTCGACGACATTGGCTGGGGCGATTGGATCGTGCAGCCACGCGGCTACGATGCCTACTTCTGCCGAGGCACCTGCGGCACGGTGGCGAGTGTAGCGCAATCCACTACACATCACAGCAGCTTCGTGCAGGTGAGATCTCAGCATTTTACTTTTTTTTTTTGAAGTGCATACTAATGTGTTTTGTTGTTGTTGTTGTTGTTGTTCTTTGCAGAAAATACTATCCGCACGCCGTAGTCAGGGACGCAAACCGTTAGAGCTAATACCCTGCTGCACGGCGAAGCAATACTCCTCGCTGCAGCTGGTCTTCATGGACAGCAACAATACAGCCACACAAAAGACCTTTCCCAACATGGTGGTCGAATCGTGCGGCTGCAGATAGTTCCTCAATCCTGTTCACTACGTTTTACAGTAGTTTTAGCTTAGTCTCATACGTCTTCCTACATTATGTAATAAGTCATTGTCCGCTGTCCCCTGCATTTTTCGCATATTCCGATTGCAACCATGTTGGCATTCATCGTCATCTGCATCTGCTTCACACTACGCACACATGCTGCAGTCCTTCCTTCAGCCAACGTTACTATTTACAACTTCAAGCCTTTTCGCTGCCATTATCTTCTAGTTTTTTACGAGTTATCAGTACTTAAGTTCTCGCAGAGATACAAATTTTCATGTTTACTTTAGAAATATAGAATTATTGTACTTTTTAATTTTGTAATTTAAACTTGAGTTTAGGTAGTGTGATATTGTCCGAATCAATGTAAATATTTAGTTCAATTCATGTTCACAAATGATGCAAACAAATATTATTTATAATAAACAAAAAACCAAACAAAAACAAAAATGCATTTCAATCAGCCTTTATTTTATTTGCAATCAATTTCTCAAATACTTACACTGGCGAACTGTTATCTGCCGGAATACACCTTTAAAGCCGCGCTACTCCCAACAAAGTCTACAGTGTCGCTCATAAAATTAGCAGCACGCAACGTAAGCACATCCACGCAAATACCAAACTGACAGCCAGCATCTCTCCGTCGATTGTAAGGCTGCCTTCGACAGTCTAATACGCGATTATTTATACGCCGAATTAAATCTGAACTCGGTATGACTGCTAAGCCGGTGAGGCTCGGCAGAATAACGTGGAATAGCATACAAAGTTTCCCGTCAATATGGCAAAGGGGCTCTTAGCTGCTTTCGATACCATGAGAGGCTTTGTGCAAGGTGATCTCCTATCTTGTGTCAAGAAGGGAAATAAACTCTCCGATCCTTTTAATGCCGTGAGCGTCTTCGATATTGTGATTCCCCATCTTAAGTCAAGAAAGGAAGGGAACTCTCTAATGTTTACGATACCGGAAGACGCTTCAGACTAGGCGATCCCTAGAACTTGATCTTACTACCTCTAATTTTCCAATGAAGGACCTTCGAAAAGCCAGCGTGGATTGAAATGGCACTACTTTCTCCTATAGTGTGCAGCTCCTGGTAAACGCTGATATTTTTGATATATGTAGTAGGTCCCACCAAGCAAGGCATCTGCGTTGCTTTCTTCGCAATCGAAAGGAATCATTTGCCGAAGTTGGAGTTTGTAATATTAATTAATTAATAAATAATTTTTTCGAACGCCTCATCTTTTTGATTCTTCTTCTTCTTTCTTTAGCTTACTACAATTCTCGTTCTTGATACACCCAACTCAACTAAAATTCTACCCTCTTTGCCTCCCCCCTTTATCCGCACTCCTCTTCACCAGAAAGCACACACACACAAACATTTTCATAATACTTTTTCATTTATTTTATTAATTCTCCATTCTCTCCGCTCTCTTTTCATCGATCTTAATATTTAATTACTTTTTCATTATGCATTATATACGTTAAGTATTTCATCATTCATTTGTAATTATTTGTTTTACTCATTAGTATTTCAGTGTCTTTTATTTGTTCATACTTGTTTTTTGGTTTTGCAATAGTATTTAATAATTAGCAAGTAATGAATTAATAATATTTATATAAATATTTATCTTAATAGTTATGCCATGTTTTTTGTTCTTTTTTATTTGTGGTTGTAATTTTTATTTCGTTTTTTTTTTCCTTTTGAATTTAATTATCAAACTAGTTATTTAGTTGAAAATCGTTTTGTAAATACTTTTGTGATATTGGAAAATGTAGAAAATGTGAAAAAATTGCATTGTATGTTGTATACAAGATGTTTGTTGTGTATATGTGTGTGTGTGTGTGTTTATTTGAATGATATGTGTGCGTGTGGGAGTGGGAGTGTGAGTTGCTGTGTATTTTACAGTTGTATGTATGTATGTATATAGCATAAATTTATTTGCCTATATGTAAATGTAACTATCAATATCAATGTGTATAGTACATGCGTAACTACATGCAGCGCACGAGTAACTGTGTATGTATGAGTAGCTATATGTGTATGCACTATGTGTGTGTTTACGTGTGCTTGTGTTTGCAGAAGCATGCGTGCATTTAGTTTTTATATAAAATTCGCAACTTTTTGCTTGGCGCTTTAACAATTTTTACAAAAATTTCAGTTTGTAGTTTTTTGCTGCAATAATTTCAAAATTCGTCCATTCGGCTGTGTGTGAGTATGCATGCATGTATGTGTATATGTGCTCAGTTTGTTTCGTTACCGTTCATTCCTTCATTTGTTGGTACATTTTCCTTGGTTTTACTGAAGTTTATTTTCAATTTTCATTTGTTCTACTAAACACAATTTAAATAATATTTAATTTAAATTTAAAATTAATTGAGTGTTAAATAATTAATTAAATGAATTAGCTGAGCTCTGCTGCTTCTTTTTGATTGGTCCATTTCAATCCGTTATCGGGCTACGACCTGCATAATCTGACGGCAGATCATTTTCGCCACCTCAGCTGGTTCTCTCTCTCCCTCGCTCTCGTCAGTTCTCAGCTGCTTGCCAATTGTTCAAGTTTATGCTTTTTTATAAAAAAATTTAGTTTACAGAAATTTTGCTTTTACGCGCATTTTGACATTTTCTCAGCAGCTTTCTTGTATTCTTTGGATTTTGCTTAATTTTTTGCAATGCAAAATTTTGTAAAATTGCAAAAATATCAAATTTTATTAATAAATGTAATATTTCAAAAAAACCAAAACATTCAGCTCTTTCGCTAACAACACGCTACAGTCGGCCTGCACGTCGTATGAGCAACACGTAATTTGGTATACCTCAAAGTGCTTTTTGTTGAGTTTTGTCTAAATGTGCTGCTTCGTTTTTTTCATTTGTTTGTTTTGTTTTGTTTTGTTTTATTTTGTTTTGTTTTGTTTTGTTTGTTGTTTCTTGACTTAATTCGTAGTTTAGTTTCTTCTTCTTCTTCTTCTTCTTCTTACTCTTCGCTTTAATTCGTTACCAAAATTACACTAAATTTATCGAAAATGTTGTGTGGACAATTTTAGCATGCAATTCGAATTTCATCATATATAATAATTGTTTTAAATTCAATGCTTATTCTCTGCGTATTTAAAAAACATTTATCAAAACTAAAAATTATCGTATAATGTCAATTGCAACAATTTGCCATTGTCTGCTTCTTTAACTTCCGCCTTTTATCAGCTTTAGCCTTCATAATCGCGCTGCACTTGCACTTCCAGCTTTGCTTTCGCTGCTTTTGATTTTTGAAACATGAACTATCTAACAATTTTTTTATATAGGTTTTTCATTAATCAATTGTAAAATGCTTGCTGCAAATATTTTGTATATATAGTCATATGTATTATAGCTAAAGATCGAATTGAGTATGAAATTTGTGTGGTTGCTTGCTTGCGAAGTGAGTTTGCTATGGAAATGCCTGTGGCTGACGCACAGAAATGTATGTGCACTTTATGCGTGTATGCGTGTGTGTGTCTATATGCATTATATATAATTAGCAATTGAAAATCAATCTAAGCCATCAAATTATGAACAGCTGAAAATCAAGTAAAAGGAAATTCATTATTTTTTCAACAGATGGCTTTACTAATCTCTATCTCACGTTATGTAAGTGCGATCGTAATACTTTATATATATCTTAGAAAGTTAAGATTCCGTACTAAAAAATGTTCTCAGACAATTTTGTGATTGCTTGACTCAGTTCTGTTTGAGCGCGCGTCAAAGATGAACAACAGCAAAGCGAAAATACGCCAAATTTTACAGATTTTCTTCAATAAAGGCGAAAACGCCAGACTGAAAAGGCTGAAAATGTGAATAGTGTTTATGGTCCTTGGTTCTGATACTGTAACAGGCAACCAGGCGAAATTTTGGTTTCGTCGATTCCGTTGCGGTTTTGCGGATTTCGGTGTCAAAAATACACAACGCTCTAAAAGGCCAATTGTCAAAAATGTCGATAAAATCATGGAAATCGTCGAGTTCGAGCACTGTTTCGATTACCCAGCAGTAGCAAAATCATTTTTACTAATGCCATTTATAGACTGCAATTTCATGCAGAAATAATGAATTACCTTTTACTACATCTAATACTAATTTTGTCGAAGGGAAATAATGAAAACAATTGCAGGGCGAATTTTTTTTAGTCTTACTCAAAAAAGTGACAAATTTTTATGCAAAATAGGTCTGGCTAATAAATATATGGAAATTGAAATTTTAGAATTTTCTTACTAGAATAACAGAAGATTTAGTTACTTAATTGAAGACAAAGCATTTGCCCAAAATTTCGCTTAAATTTGAAAAGCGACTTTCAAGAACTTTTCTCGACATTGCCACATAATTTTACTTATGCTAGGTTAATACCATCTAAAAAATGACTTACAATATCGTAAACGTAATAACAAAAGAGATATCGAGCCTGATTTGGCAATGTAAGATGCATTCGAACGATTCGAGTCATGACTTCGAGAAATCTCTCATGCTCGACATTATAATTGAACTTTGTGCCAACTGGGTGGTGTGCATTTGTATGGCATGAGTATGTATATGTGAATTGGCATGTTGGTATGCATGTATGTGTATGTATGTATATCTGCGAATATGCTGCATATTTATACATTTCTAAAGACAATTGGTAAAAAGCACATTTTCCAAAATACAAAAATCACTCATCAAAAAGGTTGCTTCTCATTTTTTTTATCGTTTTTTTTTTGTTTGCATTTTTTATGAATATACATACATATTTTTGTTGTTTTAGCAAATATTTTGATTATTGATAATTTGAGAAATTGCTAGCTTGAAAAAGGAAACGATAAAAGTTATATGCATTTTTCATAGCAGTTGAATTGAAAAAGGAATTGAAAATGAGGAATGTAACAAAATTTCGAATATATGTATGTATTAGTTACATATGCTAGTGCATTGCTATAAAATTGGTAGTAGCGCATATTTATGAGTATGTTTGTATATGTGTGTGTGTGTATGCATGCGCATCTTTTTGCAGCAATACAGCAGCAAATAACTGAAAAGTGCGAATTTGCATGCCTTTTTGTGTCTTCTTCTTCTATGAAAATTTTGACTCTTTCAAAAATGCATTAAATAATTGCAAACAATTTTAAAAAATTGCCTCATTTTTGTGTGTGTGTGTGTGTGTGGGTAGATTTACAAGCTGGGCGCTTATATTAGTATGCGTAAATTCTGCTTATACTGCTTAGTTCTTAGTATATGTATGTATTAATGTAGAATGCTATAGTCAGGTATGTTGTTAGTACACATAAACATATGCATGTAATCATTGTATATGCATGTATGTATGTATAAGAGAGTTACAAATGTGCATTGTAGCCAAAGTGCACAACAACAAATTCAGCGTTCAAAAATCCTGTCATTCATCAAATTAACAACATCAACATGCTCCGACACACACAAACAAACAGACACAGTCTACTGCACACAGCTGCATATCATTTTTGACTATATGCGTTAGGCCAATTTCATTTCAACATTATGTGCCATAAAATACTCAACAAACATTCTAACACTGCTAACAAATACAAACTCGCTCTCTTAGCATAATCTTCTTCTGCTTTATCTAATGCACTCATGACATGGTATGCGTGAGAGCACACGTCCCTTGGCAGCACACACACATCTACACTCACTTTAGGCAGGCTCGGTTTTTTGCTGGAACAACAGCAGTGAGAATTGGCAAGTTTTTAACATGATTTTTTTATGTGAATGGTCAGCTTCTTCGTAGCCAGTTCATCAGAGCATCATCTTAGATTTTCATCAAATATTTGCATCAAATCGAAAGTCTTTAAGTTTTAAGTAAAAAACTTCTTTAGATGCTCACAGAAGAGGAAAAAGTTAACAAAAATGTGGTTGAATTTTTATATTATGAGCATTTCATCACTTGAAAGTTTATAGAAGAATCTCTTGCACTTAATTCTGTCATAGAAAGGACAACAACAGTATGAAACAAAAAAGATTTTCATACATAATCAAAGAAAAGGTTTTTTTGTCGAACTCTATGAACTCGACTTTCAAGAATGAATGAATACTTTTCGTGTGTAAATTGGCACTCAACTTTAGCAGGGACAGCAAATTGATCATAATGTAGACAGGCAGAATTCCATTATCTTATAAAGTAAATTGCCTTTTACTGAAATCTTTCTGATCTTTTTGCAAAGCGCAAGATTTTGAATGATCGTGAACTGGAAAGGGCGCGACACTCGCATAGGAAGTGGATAGCGTTATCCATCAGACAGTTCTCATAGCTACTGTCGGCGCTTGTAGAAGCCTACGGTGTTTAGCTTAGCTTTACACTCTTGGACTGTCTTTCAAGACAGGTAATGATGGCGTTGAGCAAGGCCTTAAGTGCAGCCTGACTGTCACTATAGATGAAAATACTCTTGTCAAGCCATCTTTGAAAAGAAGCCCAATTCCTAGATAGCAAAGGCTTTCGCCAGAAAGACGAAAAGGGAATGTTCTAATGAAAAGTGAAGTGTTGTGCAGTTTTCCTCAATAAAGAGTTCTCAATGTTGAGTTATACTCGAAAAGGAGAGCATGGCAAATTTTCATCATTCATAAGTACCAAAACATTGTAGACAATTTCGTAGAAAAATGTTTGTTGATCTTTGTGTTTCGAATAAGAACTTTTACTTTAGCTTCTCCGCAGAATTTTTATAATTTTTTTATATGAAGTTTAATCTATGCGAACAAGCATGAAAAAGTTAGTAGCATTTAATAAGCTAGAATATCTAACCCTTAAGTCTTTACTTAGCAAGCTAAGTTTTAAAGATCTTTTTGAAGCTTTGCTTAAGAGTTGCTATTTGAAAAATCTACTCTCACGCATACATACAAAATGTGACTGTGCAAATGTGTGTGCTTTAAGGAGCGCATGTCCAACACATATGCATGTGTGTGTGTGTATACTTACTAAAAACGTGCTTTTAGCGTTGCTCTTACATGTAAAAATTCATCATTAATTAATTAACATTTCTTTGCCTTCCTCGTTTTTCGTACATTCGTTCTTCCTATATCTGCTTACTCTAATCCTTTTTGCTATTTCTCTTATAGCAACAATTTTACATACAATTTTGCAATCAATTAGTTATGCCTTAAATGTTAGTTATTTCAACATCTCTTCGCATGCTTAGTGAAATTTGATTTGCTTTTCCGTTTTTTTTTCTTTTTGAATTAATATATTAATTAATTAATAATAGTTAATAATTAAATGTTTAGTATTATTTAATGGAAGACATTCTTTTATACAAGTTTTAAGACACAGAAAATGTATGTGTTTTCTCTTAGCTTTTTTTTGCTTATTGAAAGTTTACTTATACAATTTACATAGAGTCGTAAAAAGTGTGCATTAATTAAAATTATATAAAATTTAATTAGGAAAAAATTTAAATCAGGAAAATTATTAGTTCAAAAATTAAATGCAAAAGTTTTAAACGGTTTTAGCCTACAACAAATTCACAAACAACAGAATGTCTGGTATACGCGTATATTATATGGAACTTATGTTACGCCATTTTCCTTAATGCTCTTTCGACTTAGAGTCACTCTCGCAAAACCAAGTGCAAGTCAGTACTTGCAGCGCTCTCACTATGAAGAGAAAAAGAGAGTCAGCATGAGTAATGCTCAACACTCGCACGCGCACTGAAGAATGAAGCATCGGTAAGATCAGTGTCAGCCAGTTCATAGCCAACTTGTACTTGAATAAAAGCATCGAGTACAAAAAGTACTAAAATATCGAGAAGAGTACTCGGGTATTTTCTCGTACTCGTTAGCACATTAGCATCGAAACAACACTATAGACATGCTTGCCAAATATTTCTCTCGCATAAATCATGCTAAAGTGAATCATAGAAAATACAGCTAAGTTTAAGAAAAACAAGCTACATTACTATTTGGCGACAATTATTGCTTTTGTTTTACGCGTGTTTTCTCTTCAGCTCTCTGGCTCAGTAATGAAAACTAGTGCTCATATGCAGATTTACGCAGTTCATTGAGAGCGACTACAGCATTGTATGAAGTATGAAGCACAATTCAAAGATTCACTTGCGAGCTATAAGTACCGCTCAGATTTTAGTGAGTATAGATGAGTATAAGAAACTCTATGAAGCTCGTAAACAGGCATTGGAGAAATCCTGCGCAAAGCAGTGGCGTCTGGAAAGATGCAGTGAGTGCGAAGCCAAAAGTTGCCTATCTTAGGCCAGTCTTCTAGCCATCTCGATATTAAAGGCCAATTGTGACTCTTGAGTAGTACAGCTGAGTATGAGTACAAACAAATTAAGCACATATTCGAGTATACTCTACCTTCATACTACTCACTGCAGAACCCTGGCATGACAATGGGACAAGCTTCTAAGAAGTCGAAAAGTAAATCCGTTAATAGTTGTAGGGCATACATAGGAAAGATACATACAGATTTTAATTTCATATGCTAGCTGTGGATTCAAATTTTGCTACATGAAGGAATGTGTTCGATTTCTGACTGGTGAATTTTGTTTCAAAATTTGCAAAAAATTATTTCTAGTTTTTATGCCATTTTGCTATGTGGTTTTTTAATTTACAAATGTCAAGTTTGCTTATTATTTTAGTTGTTGCTGCTAAGTAGTTTGCTTAAAATATTCATCTTTGTTGTTGTTATTGTAGCCGCATGTTATTTCATACCCTTCGCTAAAAATATTTCTATAAAATAAATTTAATTTAAAAAGAATGTGTTTGTTTGTGTTGGTTGTTTGCCATTATTTGCTAGTAAAAGTTCAGTTGCTTGAATTTTAATTAGTATTAACTATTTTATATTTATTTAATTTTTAGAGATTTTTTTCAAATAATGTCATTTTGTTTTGTTTCTGATATGAATTTCAGTTGTCTTAGTAAGTCTTTTTATGTATTTTTAGTCAATAAAATCTTGCAATTAAATTTTTTATTTTGAAAAGAAGTAGGTACATACAATTATTTAAAGTAAAAATATGAGCAATTTAAAATGAAAGTTTCAGAATTGTGCGCTTACAGACAGTGCAAAAAATTTGTTATTGGAATAAGTGGTTTGTTTTTTTTTTTGCTTAAATTGATTTTTCGTTACTGTTGAAAACATTTTGTTCGGTAGGAATTTTTCAACACTATTTACACAAACAGTTAATTTATGCTAATTTCAAATAACGTCAATAATTTTAACTATTTCTTATAATTTTGGTTTTGCTTGCTTTTAAGTATGCTTTGCCTAATAGACTCAATTACCGTTAACTTAACGCAAACAACTCGCTCTCGCTCTCTCTCTCTCTCTCCCTCTCTTGATAAATGCTAACAATGCTGCAACGTAATGCGCGCGCGCTGCCGAACGCAGCCGAATGACTTCTCAATTGCCGAACATGAAATCGTAAATGAACTGTTAACAATTTCATGGAATTCCATTCCCATTCACATCAGGCAATACAATACAATATAACTACGACTTACAGCTGACTAGCTTAGACACTAGTATTTATTACTGTTGCTAGCGATAACTGCTAAATTAAACTAATAAGTTCAAAATAGCATTATTGTCTACAAACATATCGAAGCTACGAGACAGCTCAAATCAAGGCTGTAAATTAGTACTATCATACATGAAAAATATATATGCTATATATGTAGTAGGTATATGCGCTTATGGCTTAAGTCAGATAACTTTACGCTCTCTGTTTGCTCGACTTACGTTGCACTCTGCGCTGTCTCTCCTTTTCGCTAACTTCCACTAAATTGAAATAATCCAATTATCTTAGAAAAAAATTAAAAGTAATTTAGTTGACAAATTTTGTTTGTTGCGTTGTTGTAGTTTGTTGTTCTTGTTGTTGTTGGTTTTATGCTCTTATGCTTTTGTGATTTTCGCTGCTGCTGCTCAGTCAATCCTTTTGGTTAGACTAGTTAGTCCATCTAGAATTCGTATCACGCATTCGTCAGCAGGCACGTCACCAGCAGCATGATCGCATGCGCCACCAAAATGTACGCTGGTGCATGCTCCAGCATGGCGCCACGTCCACACTGCTGTATCTCGATCTCTTCGGGATGATAGTTAATGCATTTCTTGGGTCTGCGTCGCTTTTGTGTCTCCTGCGATTGACGCCGTGTGCTGCAGGCGCCTGAAAAATGCAAAAAAGATGCACAATTAGTTTGACAGATTCACAAGCAGTGCTGAAGAAGAAGCAGCAATTGTCAGCCAGAGCACTGCCTACGAGTCTACGCTAAAATTCAATTGTTGATAGCTTAAAGATGCCTAATGTAGGCTGAAATAAATTCGAAAGCGGAAACAATATGTAAGCATAATAGAATAGTTGAATTGTATAATGTAGAGCGGTTTGTCATTTTTGAGAGAGCCTGTAGTTCTCTGCAAGAGAGCGAATCATATGAACTCGAGAGAATGAGTAAGCCTTAGAGCGGGTTGACTCCCTGCTAAAAATGTCTGCTGAGTCAACCCAGCACAATGGACTTTATGTATTCTTTGTTTGTGGGTTTTTGCTAATCAACTGGCGATGTCCGATCTTCCTTCTAACTAGCTCCCAACTTGCTCAGTTGACCCCCAAGCGATCTTACCAACTATACCAGATTCTTCCATGGGTTCGATGTCAAGTTGCTTGGAGCCGCACGGGCACAGCGTGTCCACAACAAGCAGTATCAGATTGCTATGTGGAATTTTCTGCACGCTGAAGGGCCGCTCACATCCGGACACATGGCAATTGGTCAATTTACCCTGCAAGAAGCAAACGTTTTAAGAGGCGATATTTTATCTTTAACCCTTTCGGTACGGGATTCGAACGTTGCATGCATCATAAAAGTGAGGGTCTGGAAGCTGTTAAGTGCAGCGTTTTGGCAAGTTGGTGGCCTTTGAACTTTTACTGGCACACATATGCAACGGCCGCACCGATAGGGTTAAGCAAAGCATAATTTACCTTGAGTGGATTATTTTGTCCACCTTGGTTGAGACGTTCCGGCTGCAGCATGTACAAATCCGTGCGCAAATCACAGCGGCGTGCATGCTGAGGATCTGGTGAAGAGCGAGGGCCAATGTAGGGCCTGTGCTGTTTCGGCGCCGGAGTGGTATAGTCCTGCAAATAGTTTCAAAGGAATTATAGTTTTTTTTAAGTTTAAGTTGAATGCAATTGTGCTGCATTACAGCGTCAGCGGTGGTGAAAAATTCCTCCATTTCCTCATCCACAGTTGCGCCGTAATCTTCCTCGAATGGCTCATAGTCATCGGTATATGTGGGTTCCTCGAAGGGATCGTTATAGGTGTAATCATCTTGCGGCCAAGCTTCTGCGAGCGGGCTGGGCATGAGTGCCAACCAAGCGGCGCTGAAGCGCATAATGTACTCGAAGAGCCAAGAGGCGGCGCGATATGGATGCGCTAAGCCACCGGCAGCTGTATACGGGTTATCCGAATCCGAGCAGACGCCCTGGTAGTCATTCACCGTAATGCGTTTGTAGATGCGATCTTGCACCAGCGAATCCATAATAGTGCCATCGATCTGGCCGAAAAATTTGCCAGTGTGTTCCATGTCCTCGGATATGATGACGAAGCCGCTGTTGTCCAGCACATAGCAGTCGAGATTATCCGAGGCGCAGGTACGTTTGCAGCCAGTCATGCCGGTGCACTGAAAGTGGCGCATGCGCATAATCATCAGTATTCAAGTGCACAGAAATTCCAAAGTTCTTACCGCCGAGGTGATGTTGATGAAGTGCTTCGCCAGCGACTCGTGCTGGAACTGCAAGCCCACAACGGCAGCTGGGGCTTTATGGCCGCGATGCTCCACGAAAATGGCATGGGAAGCTGTTACCAAGGTGGCATTCGACTTGAGCGCGTAACCGGAACCAAAAGGCACGCTATACACGAAGCTGTCCTGCTCGACGGTGTGCTGGTCCACGGCGCGCTTATACCAGGACATGTCCATGGCGCGCACGTTCTCCTCGCTGAAGTGGCTATTAAACGATTAAAAATTATTAGTTAATAAAAGTTAAAGCAATTAAAGGGACATGAAAGCTTTCAACTTGGGCCGAAAAACTTGCATGCTCCCCCCTTAAGTGAAAACTTGGTGCAGCTTACGGTTCAGGTGTGTCCTCAGCACGCTTGATATGATCAATCCAACGCAACAGTCCCGAGCGTGTAGCCACAAATGAGGTCGCCACCACAAATTTCTGATAGCCTTGTCTGTAAGATACGCGTATATATATAAAATTATTATTTGACATAATAAAAGCATTTTATAAGGGGGAGCAGATTTTGTTGCCGGCATCTTTTTTCGTTACTTTCGCCAATGCGATCGAGCGATAAACGCAGTTGTATCGCATAATACAATTTCAATAATCAATAGATATAGATATAGTAAAAGTTATGCATATTTGATCACTCCGCCTGAAGATATAGCTTAGGATCTTTGAGATAGCTTACGATATCCAACAGCAGCTCTACCAACAACAAGCAGTTCTATGCGGCCAGGCATTTCCAAACTACTTCAATCGGAATTAGTTTCTTTGTAATAATTTACCTTTTCAAAATTGCCATTAAAGTGGCGATCGGACTATATCAATATGTTGATTAATTTAAATATTATTTAAAAGTGATTGAGAATTGTGTATAATAAAGTGATTTTTGACAAAATTAGTATAAGATTAAGTAAGAAGAGAAACAAAGTTGGAATACAGAAGAAAATCAGTGCTTTAGTGCAATTTTTAATAAAAATAATAACTAAAATAAAGAAATATACTACTACATAATATTAATGACGGTCATTTGGAATGCTACTAATTTAGTAATAAATTATATAATGACTAACTGTGGGAAACTCCTCGATTGAAGCCTAAGATCAACGACGACGTCAAACACATCGAACCCCCTTGGGATCGAGCATAAAAAGCGCAGATAGGTCCAGTTCAAAAGTTCACCAAATTAGAGTATTCAGCCCAATACCTTACGTATAGATAGCGCCGAAATTGGCGGCGTTGTAGCTGCATTCGCTACTCGTTATGTTGAGAACGCGTAGCGAGTTTCTTGGCCGCTCTGCGAGAGCTCAATTTGTACAACAGCCAGCCGCCATTTTACACCACTCTCTACTAGCCCATATACGAACAAATTCCTTCCATCTCTTCTCTTGGTTCCTTTTTGGCATTTCTGTTGGAAAACCCCCAACTCTTCCGCTCTGAACCCTACTGTTCGACCAGCACCCCCGAGGCATATATTGCCATCCCCCTAGGAAGCTCAAGAGCTTTACTAGAAACTTACGCAGTCTTCCTTGCCGAAATCGCATATCTGGTATAGCTAAGCAGCCAACTGGATCTGTTCGTGGCCTATTTGGCTCACCAGTCTAACCTAACCCTAGGCGGATCTTACTTTTTCTCAAGACAGACTGACCAAGCCACAAGCAAGCAGCCGGTTCACCCTAAGCTGAAGTATGTCTATAAGTCTACGAGGCTTCTCTAGGGCACAACAATTCATTCGATAACTTAATATAGAAGTAGTGTTTGACCGATCTTGAATGTAGTAAGTATGTTTAAAGAGGGAAAGAAAAAAAACTGAATAACTCTAATGAGTGCTCAGATTGTGCATTCAAATTATAAGGAACCCAAAATGTTAGAGGTCTGTCTACACTCAACAAAACTCAGCGACATACTGTTTCTCCTCCTTGCCATTTGAAGGCGTCGTCGTATTGCGCTCAAGTCCATCGGTTACCATGGCATCACGCACGAGACTCTGTATCAAGGTTCGATCGCAAAAGTAGGGTTCGGCTTTACGAGAACCTTGCGCATTGAAGTGTTGGGCGAATTGCCCGACGGGCGTGGCGCCATGCATGGCATGGTGTGGCTGTGGCGATTTCGGACGCACCTATATTTTGCATAAAAAGTGATGTGTATTAGTGTGTGTTGCTAGTAAATTGCTGTGTGTATAAATGCTTACCGACATCCACTTCCAACCGGGCCTGCCAGCGCGTGCCAGGAAATGCAACACCTGCTCTTCGGGCGAGCCAAAGCTGGGCTCTTGATCCCGGGACGCGGAGTACTCGCCCGAGTTCTCACGCTCCTTTTCCAAGTCGCTAACGCTGTTGTACTCGCAGTACACCCACTCAGGATGAACGCGCCATGTGTCCCCCTTAAAGTATTCCGTCACTGTGGAAGAGAGCGAGAGAACAAGGGCACAAGTTAGCAAGGCAACAGGTTCCCTCATCTGTGCACTCATCATACCATTCTTTCGGGAGTGACGTATCTCTTGCTGGGAGACCAACTCATGGCTACCGTACTTCTCCGGGAGTACAACGGCCAGCGTGAATGGCGTATCCTCAATGGGACCATAGAAGTACCTACAAAGAGCGGTTGGCGCATGCATTGAGAACTAGTTCAAGAACTGTACACAGTGCTCCGTTTTCTCTTACCTCTGAGTACGCGCCGTAACACGTTTCATATTGTCGAAATGATTCAATACCGTGAATTCCGTTTCACCCTCCTTGGGCATGATCATATCACTGCGCATCTGTGGAAGAGAAAGAGAGAGCTATTGCAGCGTTTGACTCTATTATCACGTGCAACTTACATCGTATAGCAGATTCTTGTTCATCTCGACGATCTCGTGATCATTGCCCATTTCGGTTTCCGGCAGTTCCAACTCCGTTATATCAACTGACGTATACTTGGGGCGCAGCTGATCGATGTACTGATTGCCATCGCTCAGCGGACGCAAGTCCGGATGATAGAGCACACGGCCGTTATTATCGACGATAAACGAATAGCCATTCGGTCCCAATTTGTGCTGCGGTATCATTTTGCGTATCTCCTCGATGGGCACATCGGTGCCCACGACGCCCAGCAGATTGGCCACACGCACCGAATGGTTCCGTCTATCGAAGACCGGAGTTGAAACTGTCGTCACCAAACGACGCTGATACTCCGAATCGCGACCCAGGCCGCCCGATTTGCCCGCCACAAACACGGGACTCCAGTGCACCGGGTGATCGGCCTGGTACATGATCATGGGGCGCGACATGACCAGCGCATAGTCGATGACCTTCTTGCGCGCGTCCTCCGCGTCGTTGATCTGCACGAAGAATCCCTTGTTGGCGCAGGCCATCTCGTGCAGATGGCTGCGACTGCTCGAATCGCTGCCGATCAGGTAGGTGAATATGCGCACCGGCATGTGCGGCCAGTTGTACTGCCGTATGATGTCCTGATGTGTCTCCGAAATGCTCTCCGTGATGAGCATGATGGCCTGATTGCACTGGCTGCCTTCGCCGGACTGATTGTACTGCGGTTAGTTGATGTTATTGCAGGCTGGGCAGACCCAATGGAAGGCAACTCCAACTACATACCTTGTGCAGCAAGCTGAATGCGTACTCCAGGCCGGCGGTGAAATTCGCCGTATCTTGCAATTTGATGGCCTTCACGGCTGACTTGATCTCCTGCACGTTGTCCGGCGTGGCACGCACTATGCGATCCTTGAAGCAGGGCACGGGCGTCTTTACCATCTCCGCAAAAGTAATCAGATTGACGTAGTCATCTTCGCCCAAAGTGTCCAATATGTTGAATGCCGTCAGCATGGCCAGCTCAAAGGACTTGTCCGACATGCTGGACGAGGCATCGAGCAAAATCATCTGCAAATCAGAACGAAAGTCAGCGAAAGTCTACAGACACTTGTCGCGCATGCATGCCACTTACAATGTCCTTGGGCGATGAGGCCGCCTGCACGAACCAATTCTGCGAGCGAAAGTCGTGTATCAGTTTGCTGCCCTTCGAGCCCTCCGGCGGCCAGGCGGTGCCCGGAAAACGCCTCAGAAAGCCGCTGCTGGAGCCGAAGTATTGCCATGACAATGCCGGATCTCGTTCCAGGTTGTTCTGGAACAACGGATCCAAGTGTGCGCTCCACTGCAGCGCAGCCTTTACGTCGCCCTCCTCCAAATTGATGTTATTCGGCACCAGTATCGAACTCAGACTGAGATTGACGGGCAGTCGCTCGAAGCGTCGCATGAAGCGAATGTCCATGTGGCGCGCTCCGTCGGCCAGCTTGCCATCGGCGTTGTATTCGTTAATGCGGCGCGCATCGTAGTGACTGCTGCTCGCTGTGGCCGACGAGCTGTGCGAGCCCTGAGGGTCCAGCTCGGAGAGCGCAGCCTGCTCAGCCGAGTCCATGATGCGCTGCAATGAAGCAAGTCGAGATTAATATTTATTTAGTTAAAAAAAAATTTTACATATAAATATAAAATTTAATATCATATATGCATATATTATATATGATGGAAATGGCCATGAAATACCAAAATCCATCTTCAATTTCAAAGCAGCCAAGAACAGAGCTGGCATATGATGACATTGGCAATGGAGTACCAACTTGACTTGTAATTTGCTATAAGCTTTCTTCAATTTATAAGCAGAAAATTTAATAAAAAAATATTTAAAAATTTAAATTCCATTTCAATGAATTGTAAAAGAATAATGAAAATTTCCCATTCGTCTTTGAAGATGCTTTTGCCATTTTCTAAGAAAAGGAATTTGATGATATTTCAACGACATAGGCAACTTATGTTTTAGGTAGTTAAGAATTTACATCAACTAACTAGCATGATATTAAATTTTGACAAAATTTTTGTCGAGACTATGAACTTTACTTTTTTGAAAAAATTCAAAGAAGAAGCATCGAAAATGCATGCAAAAACCATGAAAAACTATGAAAAACGGCCAATAGTGAAAGATACTAATGCGCTCTGTTTATGCAAAAACATGTAAATTTTGTAAGCAAAATTTCAAAAATTTCATGTGGGCTTATATCTCGGTCTATATCTGCTCCAAAACTTGTACTATTATTTAGCTTAATTTACCAAAAGAAGAACTCTCTTAGTTTAAAGTGGCATATCAAATAGCAGCCTGCTGGGTCCTTAGCCTTATCAGAGGGTATTCGTTTATGAATGAGGGAATAAATAGTGCATCTGTCAGAAAACGAAATTTCTAGAATATACAATTTATTACTAGCTTTGAGGCCTGTTCAGTTGCATTTAGTCATGACATTTACAAGAAGCTAAGATGGGATATACATATGTACATAGGTAGAGCATGGCAGATAAGCGGCAGATGCTGGAGAGTCTCTAAGACGCACCTGGAAGTTGGCTGTTGGAAGTTGGCTGTTGGAAATCGAGGCAAAGCTAATTCTGAAGCTATGAAAAGCATATGCAAATAAATACGATTTATGTATGTATGCATAGTATTGATGATGATGATGTGAAAGAGATGTGAGAAAGTTACGCTTAAGGCTCTGCTACAAGGGCTGTTAGGCCAACTATTTATATTTTTCCATGTAAGCTGATGTATGATTTATGAATATATCTGCTTAACAAGAATGTTATTGATGTTTACAGAAGAACTCTCAAAGAAATGTTTAGAAAAAGGACCAAACACAGATTTGTCTACAACTTGCAGGAACTCAGCAAGTCTATAAAATATGCAAGCAATGATAGCAGCTACTACCAGACAGAGCATAAATGTGTATGTTTGAAGGTGTATATGTGTGTGTGTGTGTGTGTTGATGGAACGTTGTAATCTGTGCAATACAATAAATGTTGTTCACGCTCGTGTTGGAATTGCAAAGCAGCAGCCAAGAAGTTTGCATAAAGCATATGACAAGGCGATGCAATGGACACAATGTTCTGCTACACACACACACACACAAACACAGATTCAAATGCACAGCAAACAGTCATGAGCCATGAGCGACCAAGTTGCAACCACGTCGCGTCGCACTGTTGCATAACCCGCGCAAAAGGCAGCACATAAAAATACAAATACAACAACAAAAATTCGCATGTTCGTGTGTGTGTGAGTGAGTGTGTGTGCGTGTATCTAGCGACATCTTGTTCAAATCCGTACGTCAACATTTAAAACAAACTCTGATCTGACAGCGCCAACGACGCGAAGAGCAGCCTGAGTGCATTTTTGTGTTGGCACTTTGCGTCGTCCCTGGCGCAGACAGCAGCGGCATGAGCAACTGACTGCAGCTAATCTCGCACACACACACACACACACAACAACGCCTTCGCACTCACACTTGCACTCACACTCACACAGACAATCTTACATTTTAGCACAGCATAAAATCACGCAATTTGATTGTCTGCAGCGTTGCTGCCTCGCCAAGGGGAGTGGAGGGAGGGGGGAAGGAAGTGAGGTGTGCTGAGTGCAGCGAATGAAGTGGCTGGCGGATGAGTGTCTTTCTTGACACTTGCACTCGTGCTGCACGCGCGTTCGTGCATCCGTGTTGCGACTGCGAAGCGTCGGACGTGCATTTTCCTGTGTCTGTGCTGGCTAGTCCCTTTGCTTCGCTGCACCACTCTGCCTGTCGCGACACTTCGCTACTTTAAACATACCCCTCTCTTCCTTCGTCAGCCTGTACGCCTGTTTAGCTGTGCGTCTTGTCTTTTGCTTTGCATTTAGCGGTCGGTCGCACTCATGATTCATGGTTCAAAGTCTGCTCGCACGGCTTAACATGGCTTCTTACTTATGCATACACAAATACCTACATATGTACATGTATACATACATACATGTAAAGTTATGTCCAAATAGCACAAGCCCATTCATGGAAAGCACATATGCAAGCATGCTCAATCACTCACACTTATGCTATCTATACTCCCACAATCATTACACTGTCCAAAACAATTTTGCACCCACTAGCAAATTCTATATGTATATTCTGAAAGTATGGTTGAAAAAAAGCTACCCCTGTCTGGCCCTTTTTCTACAACAAGTCGTTTTCATTGTTTAGCAACACAATTTTCTTCTGTTAATATTTTGGAGCCCAACAAAAATGAGTCAGACATTAAACATTTCGAAGGAAGTCCATTTTGCACTCAACTTACATAATTTTTAATTTTTGTCAAAGATTTTCTTTGCAAAAGTTTTAAAGAAGGTTTTGCTGTCGTTTTTTAATTTTATATTTCATTTGCGGGAATAAGAGATAATTTTGAGTTACGACCCATTAAAATTTTGATCAAAATCAAGATTATTTCATCAAAAAACGCTCTTGAGCACATTAACATCAAAGCAGACATAACGGTTTTTTTCAGGTAAATAAGATAGTGATGGAAAAGAAACTAGAGATGTGTACTGTGAATTAATTTATGGAATAAATTCGACTTTGGAAAATTCTGAGCTTTGACTCTTTTGTATTTAAGTGTGCGATATATTTTTCTAAGCAATATATTTAAAGTTTTATTTTTTGTGCTAGCTTAGAGCCATCTCAGCTGCACAAAGATAAAGGCTTCTATCGCAGTGCATGCGACTTACAAGAGTAGCAACTTGGCAAGTGTGCATCAGACCACAAGCTCCTCAATGCGGTTTGGTTTAACCGTATTCCAGTCTCTCAAAGGAAACTTTTGGCTTAGAGTGTTCATTTTTCTTGCATCTCTTGTCTGTTTTTGCTTCTCTTTTCTTTGTGAGCGTTTTTCTGGTTATGATATTCGTTACTTAAGGCCACTTTAAAGCAAAGCAAAGCACAGCTTGTTAATGTTTTTCATTTGTGTGATACATATTATTTTAATTGAAATAAGTTGTTTTGTTAAAAATCAAGCAATTATTTGCAGAAAAATTAAATGAAAATGCATGTAAGTTGTTGCAATGCAATTTATTGCAAGTTGAAACGATTTGACAATTTCATGAAATTCATATCATGAAACTTTGCATATCACATATTTCATGGCATGAGTTTCTGTCAATTAAAAATTGCACTAACTAATCACAACTTGTTCAATTTATTGCAAGCAAAATATAATTTTTCTATGATAATTGCAAACATTTAATGCGCGCTATCTCTGCCGATGATGCGCACCTTTTAAGGCATCAACTGAGTTGATGGCCAAATTCTAATAAGACAACTGCATTTGACAACGTTTAATGCATTTTACTGCTGTTAAAGAAGCCATAATGCTGGCTGCATGCAGTAATGGAAGTCGTTGCATGAAATGGAAATACTCATCAAACTGCAGTGACATGACATGCTTTTAGCTGGCAAGATTTGCTCTTGCTTTCTGCCTTCTTGTCGAGTTAAGCTCATCTTCGGAAGCTCAACTATTTCGAAAATAGCATCAGAAGAGTTGCTGCTGCTGTGACATTTTGCAAATCGCAGGAAAGTGAGGAAAGGCAGCAGCTCAAGAGCAGGAGCATATCTGCGGAAGGGTAGAGGTAAGAGGTGCGGTGAATGTAGTGCTATATGCTACCTCCTAGCGCACACAATTTGAAGTCGATTTCAATTTCAAAATCGTGACAAATAACTGCGAGCATAAGTTGTCAGCGACAGATGCATTATATATTGACAGATATAGTATGTATGTACATATTATATTACTCACACACATACTACTAGTATTACGCATACGTTGGCGTTCTAGAATTGAGTTACGTCTAGTATCTTCCTCTCGATTTTGTAAAATCTTCAAGCATTCAAGCTATGAAGCACATTATTCGATGCTCTAACTTTATGTGCGCTAGCTAGAGCTTATTCGGAAAAATTACTTAAAGAGCTGTTGCATAGTTTCAGGCTGATTATTTAAGTATGTATTTGCATAAGCCTGAAACTATGCAACCTTATTTTCAGGTTTAAAATTTTAAATAGTGTGCAATTTTGAAGGGTACTACACAGCAAAAATCAAAAAGTTGCTCATATTCCACGTAGCTCAGTTCCTAAACATAAATACTATATTTTCCAAAATACGACTTCAGCTTGAAAAATATTTTAGACAGACATCCATTTTTCTGTCTTACTGAAATTTTCCTGATCTTAGAATTTAAGCTGGTGGCAAGTAGCATAATTAATACATTAGTACCTTCGTCTGACACCAGCAGCTGTTATCACGAGCTGAAAAAGGCGGCACACTTTAACACACTAATCTGAGTGAATAACTATTTTTAAATTTTTCCTTGAATCCAACAACACTCTTTTGGAAATGCCGTATTTAATTTTGAAATTTTTAATAATGAAATTTTTTACCAAAAATTTTTCGAATTGCTTTCGTATGTAGAAATATTTTCCAACAGATTGGCATACCAAAATTTTGCAAATTCGAATCTTAATTTGTGCTACTTTATGCGTATTCGTTACACTGTGCGACGTTAGCTGACGATTATAGTAATGGCGAAGCTGCTGCAGCTGCCGTTGCTGGCCATGCTGATGGCAACATTTGTTGTCAACAGTTGCGTGTGTGTGCGCTGCACTCATGGCGGCAGCCAGGCGTAAAGTGCAAAACCATCTTGCAGCAGCCAACAACAAAAACAACAAGCACAACAATAACAATGCAAGCGTTGCCGGCTCGACTGCTCGAAAGCTGCCAATAATGCCACATGAAATGGCGCCTTCCCGCACTAACGCAGCGGCAGCAAATGAAAGCGCAGGTGGCGGCTTGTCAATGACCACACCGACGCCTTCGCCTCCACCTGCCGTCAACTCTGCGAATCAACTGCAGCAGGCCGACATCACACGCACGAATTGTTTTTCATTATTTTCATGTTCGACATGGGTGAAAATTGCACGTGTGCAATGCGAGGGGGTGCGGTGCGGTGCACGGTGTGGCACGTTATTGTGGCATATAGCGGCGGTGCTGCCGGCCACGCTCAAACTGATGCACGTGGAAAATTGCAGAAAAATTTACATACGTATTGCAAGCAAACATGCAGCGCCAGGCATGTGGCATGTGGCGAGTCGTTGAAGTGGGTTGGCAGCACTGCACTTTTCGCTGCCGCCGCAGCATTCAGCATCAATTGTGCGGGTAATAACCAAACCGAGCGTCAATTGCTTTGGCGAATGGTTCAGCGGTTAAATAAAATTGCATTGCACTGGCAGCACTGGCTACTGCGACCCTTCGTCCTTTTGTGGCATATTTACTTTATAGTTATTATGCTGAATTTTACAAATCGCTGTAACGCACTCGACTGCATTTACAGGCACATTTCAAACAAAGAGTTGAAGTTACTTGTTAGCAGGTGCATTCAAAGGGTGAACCAAATAATGGAGCAACTGCATCTGAAGGAGAAATTGCAAGTTATTCGAATTGGTAGCCGAAATGCTGCGAAAGAGAATATTGGCATGAAATTAAAGTAGGAATCGTTTTTGGAAAAATTTCCAAAAATTTGTTTGTAATTAAAAACGGAAATGCTATTTAAAAAATTTCGTAACCAAGAACCAAATTTTCTTTTAATAAATGTTAGGAGTCAGCTGGGATTTGAACCAGCGTCTCCAAGCATCAGGGACCGAGGGTTGATGTTTGAAATTAGATTAGAATGGGAAAAGGAAAGCATAAGAAAGATTTCAAACTGTTTAAATAATCAAAACTCGAAATGGCAGCCTTCTTGTGCGAAAATTTTTTTTCAAATAATTTTTATGAAACAAAGAATCACCTGATCCACGCACAGTTCCGTTTGTAGCTTTCAGATTTCGCGTTGCCTTGAGAGCGCTTCATCTTTAAAATATTGCCACATGCCTTAAACACCAACACCAACATACACACACACACACACATACATAAATATTTATGAATTTGCTGGCTATGACATGGCAGCACAAGCTTCCAGCAACGCATGCCATTTTGTTTTAATAATTTTGCAACTTGTTATGACAAAATTCATATTCGCCTGCTCATACGCCCACACACACAGACAGGCCAACAACCCATCGCCACAACAACAAACACAACAACACGCATACAAAAACAAATCACAACCATTAAAGGTCAGCAAGCTGAAGCGGATTTCAATAGAGCAAAATAGCAAAAGGTCATCACAATTTCTCCCCACACACACACACAAACACACACACATAGACATAGGGACGCACAGTGTTTCAAGTAGAACAAGCTAGCTGGACAAAATTATTTTATACTGGAAATGAATAGATAAGATTGAAATATAAATAAAATCACTCTAGAGGGGGGGTCGGAAATTAGCTGTTTCCAAGTTGTGAAGGGTTAAAGTTATTTTTAGACTTTTTTCATATAAGAGCCTATAACTTTTTCAATTGAAGAGATATTAATATGAAAAAGTTATGTTTTACAGAGAACAAAAGTAGCTTTCTAACGCTGTATGAAACGTAAAGCAATATTTTCTATAACAAAAGTTATAGAGCCTCTAAGTCTTTATTTTATGTTTCTGAACTAAAATGTTATGTTTTTATCAGTTCCAAATATGTAAAACACTTTGTATTGATTGCAATCTTCAAAATAATATAAACTTGCGATATATGTATGTGCTTTAGACGGAAATATAAAGTTCATGTATTCGCCCATCCAATAGAAATGTTTGTACTTCATGCACTTCTGAGTCTGTCTAACGAAAGCAGTAACAAAGCAAATTGGAAAATTTTTGTTAGCCTTTATTTCTTGTTCAATTATCAACAAATCAACGCATCGAGACATTGGTCGAGAGAGAGACATTGGTCGAGAGAGAGAAAATTTATTATTTTCCTCTATCTAGTCATTTGTTTAAAAAATTGTGTTGTTGTTTTTGAAATTTGAGAGAATGACTTTTGTCCACCTATGTAGCTTGTTCTACTCGAAACACTGTGGGACACGCCTTCTTCACACAGCCCACACGTTGAACATGCCGCTTATGGCTACGCCGCTGATGAGACGATGTCCAGCATCCGCAGGCACATTCGCATCCGTTTCCGTTGGCAAATTTCGACTTTCGCTTGCTCAATATGAGCATCGCCCTCGCCTTGTCCACTTGTCCAATGCGCGTGCCTCAAAGCATTGTCTGTCGCTGGTACGTCGGCCGTGCTTCCTTCCAAGCTGTCCGCGCGTCCGTCTGTCATGCTCGACTTTGCTGCGTGTTTACAAGGTGTCTGCCTATTTGTATTCCATGTGCGTGGACACGCATTTTGTTCACGTGATATTTTTAAGGTTGCCTTAGTCCCAGAGCGGAAGAACGAAGAACGCCAGCAAATTGAGCACAACAGCAGCACAAAATTACACCAGGAACAGCTCGAAAGCAATCGATTTCCATATATTGGCCATTTAGCGTTTAGCAATAATGCTGGCTCATTTGTTGTTGTTCCTTAAATTATATTTTTATTTTTGTTATGCGTTATTCGTGTTCAGCTTATAACAGGAATTCAGCTTATTCGGCCTTTTGATATGACGCACACTGCCTGAGAAATATTCAAATGAGTAGCTACACTTGACAGGATAACTCTGACAGAGAGCTATACGGGCATATGCAGCAGCAAGATGAAATGAAAGCGGCTTATGAATTCGAAATCTGTACGAAGCAGTCGAAATCGTATGTAGAGAAAAGCAAATAGTAATTGTAATTTTTATAAACTACATGAGCATATGAAATGCGAATACTTATTCCATAAGACACAATATATTTGTCTTTTGCATTCAAACTCATCAAGCCAAATCTGACAAGCTCTAACCATAAAAGTCGAAGACAGCTTTTTTCCTAGAATTATAGTGCGATCAGGGGCGCAGGGCGCAAAGTATGGAAAAAAAATGCAATAGCCACATCAAAGAGTGTAAAATTCAAGTTCATGTAAAATAAATAGTAAAGTCGATTTTTTTTCTCAGTCAAATATGTGAAAGTTGTTATTGAGTTTGTGTAGTAGTTTATATGAGTCACAAACAATACTTTAAGTCTTTGTCTTGTTTCTTAAGATTTCTGTTGAAAAATTCGCTACAATTTGTTTTGCTGGCTTTCGATTTTTTAAAACAAGCGAATTCGCGAATTAGCGAAGTCGACTTTTTCGTCTTTAACACGTTTTTATTCACTCTCACCAAGCCGCTCTTTCATTTTTTCGCTGATTGCGTGCCTGTTGCAGTTGACTCTATAATCAAGACGCTCATTAAAAACTGGCGAGGATTTTTTCGCCAGCAATTTATGCACATGTGTCTGATGCTGCTTACACTGTGCTCTCGCGCACTTTTCTTGGAAAAGCTGCTTGGCAAAAAAAGCAACTTCAATAAACTCAACAAATGCCTTAAATTTGTTTCCGAGAATTCATAGCCTAAGCTGAACTTATAAAAGCAAGCCTACTTTTCTTTTGCCTTATTTTGTGCGCATTCAAAATTCATGAGACAAAAGTTATTGCAAAAATTGTACAAGCTTTTACTGCCGCTGCCGCTCATGCCACAAAGAAGCAATCACTGCAACATGTCAGATTTGGAAATTCAATTGCCAGGCACGAGCAGATGAGCCGGCGCGACGCACCTGTACGGGCAGCTTGCACGCTCAAATCCGGCGGCTTAGGCGGCCCTCAGCTGCTCATAAATATGCAATAAAGTGTCAGACCATAAAAAAAGTGAGAGCCCACAGTGTGACACACTCAAAGCCGTGATAATCCATCAAACGCAAAATTCACTTCATCATGCACAGACGCACACACACACACACACATCGCTTGCATGCTGGCAGGACATGAGCCACAATGAGCAGACTGCTACGCTTTCTCATATCGCACTTTAGCATAGAGCATTACGCCAGCGGCTTGTGGCAACTTGCAAACTTTCCACTTATTGCACAAGTCTCACGGATTTCTCACATGCCGCTGCCGATTTTACGGCGTATTTGAATTGCCGCCGGATAATCTGTCGCCGCATATTATGATTTTTCCCAAACCCAAGCGTCATGCCTGAGTTGCTGCCTGCAGGCATACGCAGCTACGCAGTGCCTACTTCCAGAGTCTATCTTAAGCTAACCCAGCCCAACCCAGAAGAAGAGTGACAAACTGAGAGGAACTTACCATCACGGCGTTGCGTTTGAAATCCATAAAGTTCTTCACCTCCGCCGCCAGCTCACGCAGCAGTATGATGCCATCCTTTCGCTTCACCTCGATGTCGTTGTCCTTGAAACGCTGCAAGCAGAATGAAACAAGCATAAAATTCAGTCTACTAATTTGAAAGCGTTGTAAATTTTATGCATAATTTTTATTTTTTTTTCTTGAGCTAAAAGAGTTTTCGCCAGCTCTAAATTGAAAATAAATTTAGTTAAAGGAATATGCTATATGTAGTAGGGATACATACTAATAGGAGAGTAGTCCCTTAAAGCGCTCTTGTAACCGTTCTATAGCTTAAATTTCCAATTTGTGTTGCAGATATTTAGCAACGATTGTATTTGAGCTAGCAATACAGTTTCCTAGTCACAACTCAGATCCTTATTGTGCCATATATTCTACACATTTTTCAGGTTCTCATAAACGCATATGAAGCAATTTGCTTCGTGAATCTGTATGCAATCTCTTGCGATTGCAGTATATATGTATACATACATATGTATGTAGATATCCTTAAGCATATGGTTCGATAATACAGAGGCTTCAAAAGAGCTAGGGATCTTAATATAAAAGCTTATGTTAAGTGAACTTTTAAAAGCTACAGTAATATAATGTTAACAAAATAGTAAAGGGAAGAGAAGAGGGACAATATGTGACCGGTTCATTGAATAATGGTCGACCATATATAACTATATTCATAAATAAAGATTTTAAAGAAAATTTGTTTCACACTTTCAGCTCATTAATTGAAAAGCTTTTCTATGATTTTTTCCTGGAGTTCTCCTCTTTCATTTGATACCCACAATTGAGAACCTAAGATGAGCAGAAAATATTAAAGATTCTTTTGAAGTCTTTGCATATTCTTCAAAGTTTCATAGTTCTATAAACAAAAATGTCAACCCTCTGAAACAGCAAACTTCTTTATACGGGAAATAAATGAAAACTCATTAAAAAGGAGTAATTATGAAACGTTTTATGCTCAGCGAAAAAGTGAAATGTCAATATTCAGATAAGCGCTTATTTTAAATACTTTTGTTAAAAAGCAACAAACACAACGAAGCACTTAATCCAAATAATTGCCATAAATTAAAGAAAAACATTTTCGCCAATTAATTTGAAAAATTTTATGCATGAAAACTTTTCAAGTGTGTATTTTAAAAACTACCGCGAAAATGGTTTTATTATTGCAGCTAGAAATGAAGTCTACACGCTAGTCAAAAAAGGGGCCGGCAGTTGTCAGAAGGGGACAGAAGTGGCAGAAGCAGCGCCACTAATTTTAAATTGGCAAAAAAAGTACAAGCTCATTTGAGCTTATAGCAAAATGTGCAGAAAGGCAAAAAGACAAACAAATTTCAAGACGAATGAGTTAAAACAGAGCAACAAAAATTTGACATTTTGCGTTCTTGCTGGCTGCTAGACAGATGGGCGAACGGATGGAGAGACGGGGTGTGCTTGCTGCGGCAGATCTACATGTCTCTTGTGAATTAATTAGAAAACTTTTCTTAACGGCTTCTGAAGGAGCGCCGCACAGCGGCAGTCATCGCTGCCGCTGCGGAAGGCTTCACTTGGCACATAGCGTTGCCACCTTTTTATTTATATGCCTTTTTGTGGTGCCAATAAATGAGCCGAAAGCAAAACGAACTTTCAAATGTACAATGGAATAATTAAAATGATTTTCGAAAAATTCCATATTAACCTTAGAATATTCTAAATGAACTGATGAATGATCTTTCATAAAATTTTAATTGTACTTTAAATATTAAAATTGTAATACAGATACTTTCAATCGATATTCAAAATATACCAAATATGTACTTCAGATTTCCAATTCTGAAATTCCCAATATTCTTCAGAATATTCCAAATGTACTCAAGATTCAATTGTAGTTCAGAAAATTTCAAATGATATTCAACGTGTTTCAAATACGCTTGAGAATATTAAATATATACTCAAAAAATGTTCATATCTATATGAGGTTTTCCAAACGGCCTTCAGAACGTCATAAAAATTACTATCGAAATTCAAATTGTCATCTTTTGGACATTACCAAATGATCTTTAGAACATTCCAAATGAACTTCAGACTTTTCAAATTTTTTTCAAAGAATATCGAATATTCTTCAGAAAGTAAGAACTGTACTTTAGATATTTCATAGCATGAAGGTAATTTTTCAAATTTTTTTAGATGGCAACGATTGTACACCGCACGACACTCACACACACACACATACATGTAAGCATGCGCATGCCAAGTGGCACACTCTTCTGTGCAGTGTCCTTATGCGAGTGTGCAAATGTGAGTGAGTTAGCGCGCGCGGCGTGTGTGTATATGTGTGCTTGTGTGTAAATGAGGCAAATATTACGTATACGCTCCGTGGGCTGTAGGAAAATAACAATTGTAGTTCTGCGGCAGCCGCAGCTCCAGCTTCCTCTGCTTACTTCTTGTCGCTTTGGGAAAAGCCATTTTGAGGCAGCAGCCGAAGAACATTTTCTTTTGCGCTTGTATTTAAGCGCTCACAAGGCGCACACAAGTCCTTTGGATTACTACAAAACAAGCTCGGCACATTTGGGCTTAAACGCCCAAATTATGTCGGCGCAGTCAAGTGCAGCAGCGCACAGTTCAACGACCTCAACACACACACACACACACACACCCACTGCAGATAATTTGTGAATTCTGTCGACTGTAATTCAAAATCGCTGCGAGTGTTCTTTATAGCGTATACGCAACCAAAACTCGAATGTTTTAGCTTGAAACTGAATTTTGATAGATTTTGGAAATTTTAAAGTTGGAGTTGCTCCATTTAAAGAATTTTGGAGCACATAGTTTTTCTTAAAGAAAAAGTTAATTCCGAAGAAAGCTAAATTATTAATTAAACCAATTATAATTAATATACTGTAGTAATATATTCATTTCTAAAGATCAATAAGATCTCTAGTATAAGAGAATATCCTTATCAGTTGAATGGACAAAAGTCTCTGCCTGTCGAGCTGCTAAATTTTCTTATTACAACAAAGAAAGAAATGTTTTCAAAAATTTGTGTTCGTTCAAAGAATCGTGGTAGCTAAAAAAACGATGAACTTCCATCATAAGCTTATAGTACATCGACTAACAAGCTTGCACTCTGAAACGGAAACGGAAGCTAACATGCAGGTGAAATTATTGATGTCAAAAGCCGCTACAACAAACTACCATGCTTACATTCAATTCAGCGACTAATATAACTCTGAAAAACTTGCATTTAAAAGTTCACGACACCGATGCTCTGCCGACGATTTTAAGGTTGCTCAACAAGTTTGAATTTCCTTACATCAAAAGGCTTTTAATTTAAAATTCCCTTGCAGCAGCATCTAATAGCATTTATACTAAAACACGCTAATCTCACTATCAAGCAGAATTTGAAACGGATTCAATTTCAAATCTGACACAACGACCACAATTTTGCTTGTAAACCAAACAAGCATCATTTCATTTCCGTTGCATATTTTACGATAATCTTCGCATCACGTTCTTTATGACGAAGCACACACTCATGCAAACTCTCAAACTCAAACGCACATACATACATGCAAACAAGCATAACATTGCCTGCTAATATTTCTTCACTTCTATAAAAGATTTTATTGAAAAGCGAAACAAAAATAAGAGTGTGCGCATAAAAACCGAAACGACCGTCATCAAAGTGAAAATAAGGACACCAACACCAATACACATGCATACATACACACACACAAGCATACGCAATAAAACTACATTTAATTATGTTGGACAAGAGTGACAGCTTCGGCCCTTTTTGAATTGTAATTATTTCAATTTGTGAAAATTACTCGCAAACTTTCAGCTACAGAAAATATGTGAAAATGTTTTGAAGAAAATATGCAAAAATTGCGAGATGCATTTAAATTTTCAGTAAAGTTATATTGAAAATGGCAGTATTCAAACCTTGATTTATGCATGAAATATATATTATATATGTATATGTACTTATAGGCATGCAATTCAGTCAGCAATCAATTTTACATTGAATTATATACATTTTTCTCTCAGAGCAAAAAGGTGAATATTCTTAATGAAAGGGGCGTATGAGTAATTATTTATAAAATATATATATAGATTTATTAAGTTCGCGGAATGGGCGAACCGCGTGGTTGAACTTCTGTATTCAACTGACTTTAATAACAAGAGACTTATAATGTTAACAGAGTTGCATAATGTTAAGAGTTGCTTAATGTTAACAGAGTTGCATTAAGCGTAATGATAAATGCGCTATGTTAAATAAGCTATGTTAAATAAGCTATGTAAAATAAGTAATGTTAAATGAGTAGTGGTAGGCCCTAATATATTATATAACTATATACAATTTAGCTCTTAAAAAAGCATAAACAATACGAATATATAGTACTTTCTCTTGGCTTCAAATAATTTGAATTGAATTTTGTCGATGCGCAAAAAGATGTTGGTATACACAAATACTAGTAGCTACATACATACACATGCAAATATTTGTGCATATACGCTGCTACTCACGCATACTAAAACAATCAAAAGAAGTTTTCACAGCGAACGAGTGCAAAAGCGAATACACAGCCAAGGATCGCCGGAGGCAGCAGCTGCATGCGTAAAGTGTCCTTCGCACAAAATGAAGCAGAGCGAGGCGAGGCAACCTCTCACAGCTGCGCTAGTGAAAAGTTTTTTTTATTATGCTGCGGTTACAACAGCAATTCCAATCGTTCCTTGGCGTGCGCGCAGTTGCAAGTGTAGGAGCAGGAGCCTGCAGGAGTGGCAGCAGCGGCGCAAACAAACCCAAACTGGAGCAAGGACATCAATAGGAACGCTGTCGAGTGCAGATATAAATATGTGTGTGTGTGTGTGTGTGTGTATGCTGCTTGCAAGCTAAGTTCCCAGCATTCCTGTTGATGCTGCCAGCACCGTCACTCTCATTCCGGCAGCGCGCGGGCGCGGGGCAGCAGCTAGATATTAATCAGCGGCAGCTGTTTTCAGCAATTCGCACCTTGGCTCGCTGTGCGCAATTCGCGTAAAAGGTGAAGCAATCTTATGACTTTTCCGCTGCAGCTACTGATGAAGTTCTCTGCCAGCTGCGCGCCGCTCATGTGCACAGGCGCTGTCTGTCTACATCTTCAATTGCTCTGCTTCAGTCGAATGAAGCTGCCGTGTGCTAATTAGATTTTAATGTAGATGTTACTGCAATTTCAGTCAAGTGGAAATGCAAATTTGAGCTTGGAGCGTGGAGTGAGGAGCTACATGCACGGCATTTCTATTCTAATTAACAAAGTGCCATGGGCTTCAGCTGCAGCAAGCACCAAGCAGCTCCAGCCATTTCAATTATCATGGCACTCTCGCAATATTGACGCAACTCAAGCATAACATTCGACGCACAATCTTAATCCGCGCTCCTCCAATTACCCAGCCATATATGTAATTATCGATCTGCTAATAGGGCAGAGCAATTTCATCAACATTTCCAGAATTGCGAGCAGCTGCCATGCTATGTAGACTTTTAGCTTAGCTGGCAATTGAACTGTATGAAAAATAATTGGGCCACGCAAGATTTTTAAAATGCCTGCACATTTCAATCAAATCTGTGAAAGTACTTCTAGAACTTTGTAAGTATGTACAATAGTCCTTTAAAGCCAAAGTGACTAAGAGACTGGATCTCTACTCCAAAAAGCAAGCATAACGAATCTTGTGCTGATTTTATGCTGAGTATTTAGCTATAGAGTATAGCTATAGAGTATACATATATAATATATATAGACTGAATATGTGAATAATATGTGGGGATAATAAGTGTAGTGTATTTGAGGGTTGGGAAAGCGATTATAAAAGAAAGAAATTCTCACAGTTTGGCAAAGAAGAAGAAATGCAATTTCTTATGTATGTATGTATGTATGGAGAAGTGACCGATAGGTCGTCACGCCAGTAATGAAGACGGCTCGAAAGTATGGAGACTGAACGAAATGCAGCCCCGACCGCAACGCCATCTGATGGTGATATTAAAATACACTGTTGCTTTTAAAGTGGCTTATAATATAATCTAACATAAACATACACATTTACATATGTAACCTTTAAGTGTAAGAGTGTCAAAACGATTTACCATCAGAAGAAAAAAAATTCATATATGAAGCTTGGTTTTGATGTTTTAATGCTTTATGAATAGCAAATATGTGTATTAATATTTCAACAAACACATTTACATGCGCTTACATGTATACATACATACATACAAATGTATGTATATGTTGCATGTAGCCAACATAATTTTATGCATATGTATTTGTATGTGTATGTGTGAAAGACGCTAGCTACATACTGCCAACATTGCAGAGCGAAAAGAAGAATGTTGCTTTTGCTCCAACTGTCACAATGCTTTATTTGACAGTTGTCCTTCAATTCCTTGCTTGCTGCGGATGTGCAAGAACGGAAAAATAATAAAATGTAAAACAAATGGAAAAGCGAATGCCATCATATCACGTTCTCAATACGGGTTGACACCGTTTCGTTTGTATGTGTGTGTGTATTTCACACATGCATGTACTCTTGGCATGTAGGCTACAAATTCTGGGCTGACGACGAGCTATACCCATCCAACGCTGCGGAGTAGTAAAATATATATTGAGTATGCAGATACAGGCACCAACAACACCAACAACAGCAGCAGCAACACCCGCACTCAGATACTCAGTTACAGATACATACCGCACCTTAGCTGCTGTTTGTAGTAGTGTTGGAGACACGCAAACATTGGTTACTCACATATGCATATATATTCTTTTACATAATTTTTTTGAGTTTCGATATTTTGTGCAAATTGATACTTTTTCAGTAAATTGTTCAGCCAAAAATATTTCGAAATATGCCAACAATTTCAATTGATTCTGGGCAGCTTGTATCGTAAAATGCATAATAAAATATCGAGTATTGCCCAATATATTCGAATAGTGTTGAATAGTTTGAAGTAGTGTCGAGTATTTTGTAGTACTTTCGAGTATTTTTTAGAAATATTGCATATTGTGAAATGTTATTGAGTAGTTTTGACTATATTTGAATATTTCAGTGTAGTGTGGCGTTTTTTTAAAGCATTGTCTGGTAGTATCGAGCTACCACAATTGGCCTTTCAGCCTGCGATAGCTCGAAGACTGGATCCTTACTACAAATGAAATCCGAGTAGTATCGAGCATAATCGAAGAACACCTTGTACATATTTTAAAGATTTGTGAAATAATATTAAAAGGGTATTTTTGAGCATTGTCAAGTAGAATTGAGTGTCGAATACTCAAAGTCGCATCGCCATTTAATGTCACTAGTTGGGAAAGCGCATGCCAGAAGATCGTATTGAGTGGCAATGGCACTACTGCGACACAGAAAATGGCTGCTGCGTAACATTGATGAGGATGGCAACGAGGATAAGGTTGAGAATGAGATGCATTGCTGCTGGCAAAAGTGATGGAAACGTTAACGGCAATGCTAATGCTGACGTTGTGAAATATGGGTCAAGCCCATTGCTGGAATTTTTGCTGCTGCTCGGGCGAGCGGCAAGGCTTGAATCGCAGCGAAATTAATAACATTCTCGGCACGTTTCTGACGCTGCCAAAGTTGCCAGCTGTAGCTACTTATGCGGCTGCAGCTGAAACTAGCCATTTTAAGAGCTTCTTCTCGAAGGTGGTGGCCAGTTGAAACTTTTGTAGCAGAAGAAAACTGAAAGTTTTTTTAAGAAAAGACATATGGTTTTTCGCAGAAATTTCAATATTTTTTAAATACTTAAATTTCGCTCTTTTGTCTAGAGCTGCAGCACATTCTTAAGCCGAAAAAAGCAGGCGAAAAAATTAAAATATACATTAATGTAATTTATGTGGCCATGTAGCGCCACGACTTGGCATGCTTAAATGACAGCGCCAGACGTAAATATTTGCATAGACAAGAATATGGCGAAAACGCACTGCCGCACACACACACACACAGACACACAGACACACATACACTCCAACTCATGCTCACATACACATACACATTGCATACATTGCGGCGCGCAACGACGCTCGTTGGCCAGGGCCGCAGTTGATTTACGGCAGGCGCCTTATATTCGCACTGAGCGCGTAATGCGTGTGGAAGCACGCCGAGAAGCCGAGCAGCAACCCACTCAGCCAGCAGGCATACCCAACAAACCAAAGCTGCTGAAATTTTGATGAACTCGCAGGCACTTTTCGATTAATACTTGCAAGTTCGGCATGCTAAATGCTTACGAATTATTCCCCAATGACTACATATAGAGAGAATTCTTTAATGAAATATAAAAATGCAATATAAACTGATTCGAATTTAACTTCAATCGTTGTTAATTTAAATCATTTGGGAATTCCAAGAGCTTTCACTTTCAAATGAAAACCCGCGGCAATGACAAGTTTTCGACAATATAAAGAAATAGACCGCTATCGTCATTTCTTTTTGGCAAGTAAGTCTGAATAAAACTATTCTATATATAAAGAATATAAATGAAGTACGAACTTTTAGCGAACTGCAATAGAAACTTTAGAGATTTTTGCTATGGTATACAAAATGAGTGCTTAAACAAATTATGTACGTTCTTTCGATTTTTGTGACTCTCGACAGTATGGAGCAATGATCACTATAGCGGTATGCTGGCGTTTCAGTCACAATTGATCGTTACATACTTTGTTGTTTTTTTTCATTTCAAGAAAATATCAATTGATAAATAAAATATTGATTTAAGACTTTCCGGACTTTTGTGACTTTCCTGACTTTTGTGACTTTTGTGACTCTCCCTAGAATAGGGGCGGTCACTCAAAATGGCAACAATTTCTTTTGCACAGTTCGCATTAGTTTCGAATTATTAACTGCTATAAAAGTGGGTAAATTTGGTTTGCTGGGTGCCTGGTCGGCGCATTTCAACTAAACCCCACACGACGATTTATAAAGGACCACCGCAAGCGCAAGCGAGGTGTGTTTGCTGTGTAAATGTGCCCATGCTGCAGTGCAGCCCGCTCGTATTGTTCGCCAACAATAATAATGCAGTTTTCGTTACAACCGAAAAATATAATTGCACAAAATAATCCGTAAGTCAGACACAGCCACGGCCACCCACGGCCACAGCAGGCAGTCAGACAGACAGACAGACGCAGACGACTGCACTACATTTGCCCTTTTGCAATGTACAATGAGCGTGTCGGAGTTGGAAGCTGTCTGCTAGCATTACCAGCTTCGTAGCTATTTGCACTTCCGCAGTCGACGGCGGCAAAGCCAACGGCATGGAAAATTATGACGCTCATGACGCCTGAAGTGCATGGAATGCGGAATGGAAGCATATAGTTCAAATAATTTTTGGTCGAATCCTTTTGCAAATTTTCATATATGCCTTGCATATTCAGAAATACGGTAACTTCTTTTGATAAAACAAAATAACGAAAAATAACAAGAAAAATGCTAAAATTTATTGCACTCTTATCTAACCATACTGTGTTTTCAAATGCACCTTTACAGCACTGTGAAGACTGCTAGAGCTAGTGCAAGTGCTAGAGTAAGAGAGTGCAAGTTCAAGTGCCGAAAAGTGTAAGCAGTCTTTTCTTTTATTCATAAATATGCTATGCTATTAAAGAATTTTAGTATGAAAAAGCAGCTGTTTAGTAAGCACAGTGCACTTGCACTCCCACACAGCACTGTGCTATGGTAAGAGTCAGAGCAAGAGTGCGTGTTAGAGTGCAAGTGCTCTTTCTAATCACAATGCTTTTAACAAACAGAGAGTGCAAAAGACAGTGTAAAAAATAATGTGCAATGCATATTGTGTGCTCTTTTTCTACACTCTGCTGTTTGGAAGTGCCAAAATCATAGCTCAGCACTGTGTTTCTATTCTTTACCAATGCAGATAATTTGAATATTAAATTGATTAGGCATAAACATGCAAAAAAACAAGCAACTGATGAATTTAGAGAGAAATTTTCTAGATAGTTTTAACTTTTGACATTTGACATTTTTTTACGCTATTCTTCAAATATTTCTTAATATTTCTTGTGACAATTAAGCGACTCTTTTCGCTATCGCCGCAGCTAATCTTCAGTCTGCTGTAAATACATGCTTACATGTATATGTATTATAATTAAATTTTCAAATCTGATTTTCGGATTGCAGTCAAGTGCCAGTTCCGTATCGACAAGTTCAAGTCATAAATCCGACTACATTTGCATGACTTTTTGAAGCGCTACTTCCGTGCGCTTCAGCACTTGCACATCCGCTTACTTACAATTGGCTGCCTGCTGCCTTATACCTCACCTACACACATATATGTACACCCACACCCACACATAAAAATGCGACAAGTAAGTGGAATATTTGTAAAAGTAATTTCAAAGCCGAGTGCCGAGCGAGCTCATTGCCGTTAGTACCATACGTGAGCAGTCGGATTTTAAAATATGGCGGCGGCTGAGTGAAGTGAAATGAAATGTGTGCCTCAAGGGCGGTGTGTATGCTTCAGTGTGAGTGAGAGTGTGAGTGGGGAAGAGGCGGTGGACGCAGCGTGCGGCTTTGTTGATTTTCATATTAATTCTGGTTTGCGATTATGTTTTATTGTGAACATGCTTCTCCACACATTCAACCGCACGCACACGCACACAAATTGATATATGCATGCGCGCGCTATTCATCTGTGCACTGTGGTGCAGTGCCCAACCAAATTAGGCAAAAACTAAAAAAATTTTTTGGATATTCAACTTTGAACTATTTTCGTTATTTTCAAAAAAAAAATTGTGCTTTCGTGAAGTAAATTTTTAACAGCAAAATTTGTTATATTTTGACTAATGACAAATTTTTAAAATAATTTATTTTCCAGTGTGTTAATAATAATTCAGTTTTTTTTTAATATTTATTGATTTTATTTTAAACGATATGTTCAATTCAACTTAAAATTTATCAATGAAAGTAGCTCAAAATGAATATGATAGCTATGATTTAATATCAATTGCAATCGCTTTCATACCCACCTCTCACAAGTCCAATTTTTTTCACAACAAACATGGCTTTCGTTTTGATCAAATGTGCGCTCATAATTTAAAGGACCTTTTATGCATGCTCTTGAGCGTTGAGTTTTGAAAATCTTTTAATTCGGAAATCATCAACTGCAGCAAAGCGTCGACTATATTGAAATACATATATTAAAAAATTACAAATTTGCGCATCATAATGAATATATAATTTTTAGTTTAGCATTTTTGCTTCAAATTCAAAATTAACCAACTCAAGAATTCCAGCTAAACAAACTTCTTTATGAGTGTGACTTCTGTGAAGCCGGCATGTTTGCCTGTTTAGGGCAGCTGCTGCCCCACTGTGCGCAATGCCAAAAACGGAAGCGTACAAGTAGGACGTTAAACATACAGCCACAGATACAGATAGTATAGCAGCTACAACAACAACAACAACGTGATGCGACAGCCAGCCGTAACAACATGCAACGTGTACATGCAACAACAACAGCAGCGCCTCCCATCCATGTGGGATTGCTGATAGGTGAGCGTGCGGTAGCGCAATGCAGGGCAGCCGAGGGCGGAGATGCGTAGCGAATGGAGTTTTTTGTAATGAGGAACATAAATGTCAAAAACGCTTATCATTTTTAGCACACATTTCTACGCTACAACAGCGCGCTGTGTTGTTTTTGCATATCTGCATCTATACATACATACATATATATGAGTGTATTGAGCGTGTGTGCGTTAGTACTTCAATGTAACTGTGTGTGTGTGTTTCTAAACTTTTACAACTGCCATGATTTCATGATTTGATTTCATATATTTTTAACATTTCTGTATTTAAAGTGTAAAAGCCCAGCAGCAGCACAACAACAACAGCAATAACAATAACAACTCCCAACTGATAGCACCTACATTTTTTGTAATTAACTATGCTTGTTAATGTTTGTGTGTGTGTGTGTTTGGTTTTATAGCCAATAAAAATGAGACAGCAACAAGCTGGAATTATTTGCATCTCATCAATTTGCACCTCAGAAGCGCATCGAATTAGCTAACAGTGTTGGCACTTGAAATCATTTTTATAAAATCTTTTTTTCATGAAATTTTCAGTTTTTCAAAAGAGTTCCAAATAAATTCACTAAACTAAATTCAATTTCGGTTTTGGCCGTAAATGAAATAAAATAGTTCAGCATTCAATTAAGTGTTATTTAAATCAAATAAAATATTTACTCATATGTGAATCTTTTATGTAATCTTTTTTGATTTCATAAAATAAATGAAATAATTTAAACTTTTACTTACATTTTTGATATCGTTCATTTTTGTAAACTGACGTCCAAACTCCCACAAATCCACACCAAATTTAAGCGCCCAATTGCGTACTCTGAAAACATGAGAAAGATTACATTTTAATAATTGGCATAAGAGAGCTGAAAGATAATGCAAAAATAAATGCTCGATGGCTATGCAAGAAGGAGCATAAGAAACAGAGATGCTGCTTCAGATGCAACTAGCAAAACTTTCACTGCATTGTGTATCTTCATCTTTATCATCATGAAACTGATATAGAAAATAAACTCGAAAAATTTTATACAAGCAAAAAAAGCTTCCGCTGAGAAGAAACACTGAATCTTCGTTGTATGCACAAAGTGGAAGAGCCCTATCTAAATTTAGCTCTACTTTTCTCTCGCTCAAGTGTGCGCTCAAACTAATACCAAGCAACTAAGAACAAAATTTCAAAAACAACAACAACACAGCCATGCCACTTTTCAATATTACAATGGCAAAAAAATTTATGCTATACTCTTCTAACAAAACTGCTTAGAAAAAATTCTGATTGTATGAAAAATAACGCCGCATAAAATAATCAAACAAAGTCAACAATATTATTCAAAGAAATGTGTAGAAAGCTTAGCTCAGCACTCACAACTCAAGAATCCTTTGCAGCGCAATCCTGAAATCTGTTTACTACGACAAGTGGAAATGCACAAGACGGCATTTGCATCTATTTTACACACACGCTGATTGCATATTTTGCACCTACATACACTAGCATATCTGCATAGCCACCTTAAGTAAGCGCCACTCTCAGCCCGATCTGACAACCCTGAAGTGGCAGAAGCGCATTGCAACATATGGAAAGGAAAGCGCTCTTACATTTTAAGTGAGTTTATCTATTTGCTCATCTTTGCTATTTTCATCCTTACGATGAATGTATGTATCTATGTATGTATATATGTGAGCATATTCTCAAGTACCTTTGGCACAAAAAATTAAACGACATGATTAGTATTTGTAGTAGGCATGTAGGCTACTAGTCAGCGCGACCTGAAAGCACTTTTGTATTTTGTAGTTTTAAGAGTAATGAGGCGATTTGTCCTTCAATATGTGTCCTTGAAAATCTGTCCGATATGCATATATGTAGATATATTCTTTCATAAAACTGTCTAATCTAATTACGTATAAAAGTATTCGACATGTTTAACAGGCATGATTTTTCAAAGTACAGGCAAAATTTTCGGATTGCTTTCCAATAAAAATTAACCATAGCAATTCTTATTATTATCTTTATTTATTATTATTAATGTTTTCAGCAAGGTCTTTGCTAGACTGAAGTCGAGTCTGAGCGAAATTGAGGTTTGCTTTAAGGGCTTAGAAAACACTCAAAGGGCTGTCCTTTTAATTGGCAAGAGAGAAAAAATTTTAAAAACAATTAACTTTTCCTTCTTTGATGGCATAAGTGTGCCAGTCCAAAAATAATAATACAAAATATACAAATGGCTGCTAATATTTGTTGCAACACTGTATGACAGCAGCTCATTTACTCTTGTAGGGTATTACGCTGTCGTTCGCTCGATTTCCGATGCTTTCTTGCTTGTTTTCATATAACTTTGTTATTTTTTGCGCATACAAATGCCGCGCTGACCCGAATGGATGCATTTGCTGAGCAGCAGCCGCTCCCCGCTGCCCCGCTGTACCGCAATCTTACAAAACGGGCGCACGATTTTCGTTAGTAGCAAACTCGAGGTAAGCTTTTTGCCTTGCTTTATAGTTCAGAATAACTGCTTAAGATTTTTAATTTCTTCGCCTGGCAGAACGTGACAAAGAAAAGTTTCGCTTGACCAACGGCTGTAGTGCAGAAGGCTGTGCGGGAAAGGCTCGCTGGCTGCCTGCTGAAGCGCGACTGCAGCAGGCTATGCAGTTGGAAAAGGCTGGAGAGGAAGAGCGCAAGGGAGCAGTGCAACAATTTCACACACACACACGCCGCTGGATTTGGGTCACTTTCAGCAGCAGCAGCGGCAACTTGAGCTCAAGTGGCTGTGGCAGCAGCGTACCGCGTAAGCACGAAGCAAGAGGCGCAAGAGGGGCAGACGAAGGTACCTACAGCGCCAGCAGCTTAGTTGAAATAAATTTAATTGGATTTCTTCGGCACGATTCGCAGAAAGTTTTATGCATTTTACCAAATTAAAAGCAGAAAATAAGTATATATATTTTTTTGTGAACTTTTCATAAAGCACGTAATTGCAGCATAAGCACAAAAACAACAACAACAGCAAAGCAGCAAAACCAACAACAACAACAACTGCGGCGGATATTAGCCATACACTTTCGCTTGTTGTTAATTAAGGCAGCCGCCAGCACAATTAATGCCCTACATACGTGCGCATGTATATGGTGTGTGTGTGTGTGTGTTTGTATGTGTGCAAGCGTATTTTTATGTGCATGTGACTTTTGTAATGGCGTAAAAGTACAAAATGCAAAATCCTATTATGAATCCATTAGATACGCTTGCACGCACCACAAAGTATTTACAGCATAGCGACAACAAAAACAACAACACGAAAAAATAAAAGCAAAAAACCAAAAAGCCAAAACCAGCTGCCAAACATTAAAGGCAAAGCAGTAGCAGCAAGCACAGCAGTTCTGCGCCTTTTGCCCGCTGCCGCCTCTCAGGCCAGCCAGCCTGACTGACTGACTGACTGACGGCGTATCTGGAAGCACTGACTGCCTGTTTTTTTGTTGTTGTTGCTGACTCTTTGTGAGCGTAGGAGTGTGTGAGTGCATGCGTGTGCGCATGTTTATGCAAGTCAATATGCATACATCCTTGACATCCTTCAAAACATTTAAGCCTCTGTGTGAGTTAATACACTTTTCTCTAATTATGGCAGCATTATAAGCGGCTACGCCGCCGCCATTGCCTTACATGCTCATGCTCTTTGAACTACCTGCACATATACATACATACACACACACATACAGTTGCATGCGTATTTGTATGTCTGGTGAGTGGTGCAGTAAAAAGCGCGCCATTGCTGCCTTCCCTATTCTGACAGCTTCACGACATGCAAAGGAAGAACGAGCAGAGCATAGCATTTTGTTGTAAAATAATTGGCAAAAATATTTGCATATTTTTGCATGAAATTCTAAAACGTGTCTGATGCTGTTGTGCAGCCGCTTTGATATGCTTATACTATATACAGTACGCTCTCGAATAATGCAACTTCAAAGTAGCACCTTTGGACTAACTGCGTGCGTCCTTGCCTTTGCGTGCTATCGAACTACACATTTTAAACTTCATCCGTGCTTCGTGTCAAATTGACACTACTTTTCTTTTTAAACTCGTATAACTCTTTTATTAACAGTAATATTGAGCTGTGCGAGCTACACGCCGATATTGGCATAGTCAGTGGCATCATCAGCCAGCAGCTTCACTGTCGTATGTACGAAGAAGCTACAGCGAAAATGATATTTGAGGCGACAGTTAGAGGACGGAGACCACGCGGCAGGCCTCCGTTGGAAATACCAAGTAGAGGAGGCACTGGCAACGCTTGGAATTTACAACTGGAGAAAGCGCCTTGAGAGTAGCGTTGTTCTTACCAACTAAGTAAATAAGTTTGTATATACATATATTGAGCTGATATTTTGCAACAATTTACGCTATTACAATAAAAATTAATCATTTTCGTACACTGTTTTCATATACTAGTGTTAAATTGACACACTAGCGCCAAATGCGTGTAATGAAATGAAGAAAGGAATAAGCATATTTAAAAACATGCGCTATTTTCTCTAGCAATAAAGTACTAAAAATATCGGTTGCTACTAAAGCGATTACATTAGCCATTTTCTAACTAATAAGAACACTATTCAACAGCGTAACTGCAACAGGCTGCCGCTTCTTACAGCCTTCCCCACTTTTGCCTCTAATATCAAATTATTTTTTTCAAATTATTTATTTGTACTAAAAGTAAAAGCGAAAAGTACGCCTGACTTACTCATTGTGCGGAATGTCCTCGTCCTGATCGCCCAGCACGCCGAAGACATGCAGCTTCAGCACGAAAACGACGAGACACAGCGTCAGCACGCCGACGTGTTTACGCTTCATTGTAGCCGCAGCCGGTAGATGGCGCCAATAATACAACTCGCCTGCTTTAACGCACTGAACGCGCACTTGTATGGCACAACGGCTAAATGTATGAGTGTATGTATGAGTGTATGTGTTTGTGTGTTTTCGCGTATGCCACGTTTTTCACCTGCCTTACTTTCAGCTTATTTCGCTTTACTTGTTTCGACTGGCTTTGCCTTTCGTTTTCGTTTTAGCCGCTTTTGGCTTTAATATTTTCAACACTGTTCTGCAGGTTGCGTATACGTAGCGTTGTACGCAAAAGTGTTACTTTGCATGTGTATGTGTATATGTGTGTGTGTTATGGCGCGTCGATTTTTGTGCCGATAAACTATTTTATCGTATTTGTTAATTGAAATCGTGTTTACGCTTTCCTGCCAATTCAATTAACTTGCCTGCGCGCGCTTCCGTCACCCTTCACTCTTTGTGTGCAAATTTCATTTAATGCCATACAATTTTTCTTTATTGCACTTTTTTACTATTTTCACTTTGTTCACTTTTTTTACATTTACTTTGCGCTATTTTCTGCACTCATCACTTCGCAGGCATTTTCCATGTTGACTTGTTGGAATTTCGCTTGTCGTTTGGGCACTTGTGGCCGACTGTAGTGTGCATTTGTGCGCGCATATTCACTTTTTGTTGCAGTTTTCGCTGTCATTTTTTGTGGAAAATTTTTTTAAAGTATTTTATAAATTTATAGTTTTGCACTTCACTTTAGTTGTTGCTTTCTAAGCTATTTTTATTTTGAGCGCAATTTCGGTGTTGCAACTGAAAGCGAAGTAGCTGAAATCATTATTAAATTTTTCTTAGACAGCTACATAAAAACTTATTGGTTTGTTGGGAATTTTGTAAAAAAAAGTATGCGCGCAAAATTTCGCACAATCTTGCTTGTTCGAGCAGGTCAAAAAGTTTATCACAATTTATTTCAAATCTATTTCAAGTAAAGGCGCAGCTTTGTTATTTTGTAAATGTTTTACACATCAACAAGGAATACTCGTATACAACATATAGAATACGCTTCTCATGGCAAACACAATAAATTGCAATGTCGAGACTGCCTCTAAACTTTATTACTCTTCCACCGTACTATTACGACCCGCTCTTCTTCTATGTTATTGAATATGTTGTATATTCTTTGATTTCCAGGCTTAAGGCGAGTATCAATATTCCCCACTCACATGCCAAACTTGAAGTTCAAAATGCGCAGCGTGTTGTTGTTGTACTGCTTATACCGAAGCAGCTGCATATACACAGCTCGATTTTGGCATCAGGGACATGCCAGAACATTGCAACGCCTTCTTCTAGAGTAGAGGCAAAATTGACGCTCGACCAACACTAAAAATGCAATTGTAGCAATGCTCAAGGATATTATTGCATGATAATTCTCATTATGATGAAACTTTCTCATCGTTAGCCCCCAACCCCCCTTCCACCCAACGACGCTCTCACTATCTACTCTACAGTCACACACACACACACATTGACAAAGTGCAATAATAACAATTTATCGAGCACACATTCATTCGTTTGCTGAAGTTCGTTTGCCTGTCGCTCGTTTGGTCCTTCGGTTAAATGATTTTATTGTTGTTTTGCTGCAGCGTGATTGTGCTAGTGGTTGTGCTCCTTCCTGCTACTTTTCTGCTGCTATCATCAAAGCAATGACATAAGTGGGTCATAGAATGCTGCACAGCACACACACACACATACACATACACACAGCTGCCACAGAGAGTGCAATGGAATCAATGCCTGAAATGCAATAGTCACTACTATCTCGATCTATTCCGCAGCACATGCGCTTAATGCTTACGTACATACAAGCCAATGTGAATATATACAATGTATATATAGTATATATAAATGCATACAAGGCGCTTGCATATCCTTTAGTTAAGCAATCCAAAAGCCAGCTGCATACAGCCAAACAACAGCACTGCGTCATTTAAACGAAAATCAAGTATGAGGCATCCAAATGGAAGTCTGCATCAAAAACCTTTCGATATTTGTGCAAAAGTTTTATGGTTCTTAGCTATTTTCTAAAATGCAAACGAATGACGATTTCTGACACAAGTCGAAGAGGTCTTTGTAGTTTCTTTTGGGGCAAGACGAAGCCGAATAATCGTTCCGAACTATACTCAGCTGCTAAAATGTAAAGTTCTTATGCGTTACTATGACGTTTCTTAGTCTTCTAAATATGTAAGAAATTATAAAAAGTAGCTAGAATAATACGCCTGTGGAGAAGCCGTACGTCAGGTCGTAACCCGATAACGGTTTGTTCTGGACAATTAAGTAAGGAAAAACCACGATAACTGAAGAGCTATTTGAATATAATGTCCATACCAAAACTCGAATATCAATTTTCTAATAAACCGATGTAAGATTTTGTTATACTTTGTACTTCTGCTTGATGCTACAAGAATCCTAGGCTATGATATCCATCAACGACTAAATGCACTCAAAAAAATATCAGAGATGGCAATAGTGTGCCTCCTAATGTAATAATAACAATTTGTATGGCAATTAATACATTTTGAGCTTTTCAAATTTCTTCAGAATAACAAAAAGTATCAATTGCCATGAAATTCTCTTTTGTGACTGTGTTGAGTTTTGTGATTGTTGCCAGAATAGAACTGTAAATCTTAATTAAAGCATGGTACATTTCGCAATAAGATAGTATCTTTTAAGATTTTAAAGACTTGACGCTCACCTCTCCATGCCTACTGAGCATCTTTCCAGCAGCCACCGGATATGCCGAAAGATTTAAATCATTTAATTTCATAACTAATTCGAAGGAAATTGTTTACGAACTTTCGCTCAAAAATTGAAATTCTATAGACGGCAGGGGAATGCCTGCACTTGTCCCCGAGGAAAATTAGTGGAACATACTCTGCCGCCTCGCTGCTCTCTCACTCTCTTACACGCCACTTTAGCTAAAGCGCTGCAGGAAACTTCGCTTACTCAAACACACATGCGCACACATATTTGTACGCAATGAATCAAAATGCTTTTAACCTTTTTGGGGTAAAGCAACAAACAGCAGCAACAACAACTTGCTTACAAGGACTCACACTGGCAAATAGTTTGCATGGTGTGAGGCAAAGAACCTTAAGTTTTAATTGAGACCAACACACACACACACAACACACACACAAACGACAATGCTCCAAGGACACATTTATAACAAAAACAACAACAACAAAAGCAAATTGAAAGCGGAAATATGGCGACAACAAATCAACAGCAACAACGAAAACAACAAAAACAACGACTAAAAAGGATAATTGCGATTTTGTCAGTATCTGCGGACGCGATAACAGCAGAGCGACGGCGGCAATAGCTCAAGCTCAATTCGGAAGTAGCTGTAGCTGAGAAAGAGGAAGCAGCAGCAGCGCCTAAGACTGAGACAACATATGCAATTCCTCAGACATGGCGGCACGCAGCAAGGACAACGCAGCCTTTCAAGCAAAAATACGAATTTATAACAGTCATTACGTTTGGTCCTTGCATAGGTCCTTCAAATAGCAGTGTGTCCGTTTCCGTTGTCTCCTCGTGCGTTACCACCAACGCTTCATTCCCAGTTGAGTTGTAGTACTACTACGTTGATGTACTCTACGGCACACACTCGTACACATAAATATACGTTCACATATACTAGGCAATATAAGTATACTATCTTTATGTATATATAGCACACACATACAAATGCCTTTCGTTTCATTATGTGCAATCCCACTGGACAAAGTCCGACTACTATGTCGATAGTGCAATAAAGTATCGATGCATTCGCAAAAAAGCTATTGCCAATGAATTAGCGTACGATTCGTCTAAATTCGCCCAAAACGAAAGTCAGTCCTGCTTTTTATAGCGAAAATATTCGTTAATTTTTCATTTCAAAAATTGTTTACGATATTGTAAGTTAATATGTAGAACGCATTAAATAAACTTTCGAGGAATCATCAAGAAATATTGAAAAAACTTCGTAGCGGTCCATCTGGTACTTAATACAATAACGAAAACGAGAAAGATGAAATTCGCGAAAATATGGCGAAAAAAATTATGGTTAACGAATTTGGTCTTAATTTGTGCTAGAAAAGCATAGTGTTTTATATGTTGAGAAAAATTCCGCTTCGGTAACGATAACGAGTCTCGATTCGCGAAATTGTCGAGAACTTAGGGTAAAAGGCGAAAGAAACGAATTTGAGTTTCTAAGAAAAGAACAAACGAAATTTTGAGTTAAGCCGATTTTGCCGGGTGGGAGTCAGAATTTAAACGAAGTTTGTTCCGAGTGGGTGTGTTTATGCAAGTTTTGCAGAGATCTTTCCAAAAAGTGACTCACTGCATCCTATGCGAAATAAATATCTGGCTAAGGTCATGAACGTGATTTTACAAAAATCGAAGATAAATCTAAACACAATTTTCTTTTGCAAATACAATTTTCGATATCGATAATTTCGAGAAGCTTACAAAAGAGCATCTACTTCCACTTTAACTTCCACTTCCATTTGAAGAAATACCTGAATACCTAAATTGATTCTTTGGCGAAGACGAAATGGAAACCGAAATAAAAGCGCTCCGTTTCGACAGCTTGGAAAAGCAGCTGATTTTAGACGGTTGAATGTATTCCTTCAGTTCTCTGGCCATTTTCGACTGTTTCCTAGTGGGTTTATTGTCTGTTGGTTGTTTTTGCTGTTATTGTTGTTGCTGTTGTTGCTGTTGCACATTTGAGTAAGCGTGTGCGTAAGTATACATCTATGTATGTACCTACATATACATATAAGTATATATGTATATAAGTATATACTATGTACATTAGCGTATTTATGCGTGCGCTAGTGGCTGTGTGTGTGCACACATACAGGCGCGAAAAATACAAAAGCCGCCACCTGTGCTCAAAGGCACAAGCCAACGTCCTTGAGCTAATTCCTTTTGGCGCATCCTGAATGCGTGTGCGTGCGATGTATACATGTGTGCGTGTGTATGTGTGCTCTGTCAGTTTTAAAGTTTAAACATGTTTAACTCTGCCTTTAAACTGCGAAAGAAATTTCGACAAAAAAGCACAATTTCTTTGAGCACAGTTTTAAAAAGCAGCAAACAACAACAACAGCACAACAACGAATCAAATCAATTTTAGTATTAAGCGTAGCACATTTTGCACATGCCACTGCACTCTTGCACTTGCTGCCTTGCTCTCTTCCACCTCTCCCCCTCCCACACACCCTCTCTCTCTCTCTCTCTCTACCGCTCTCCGCATTGCTCTATCGCACTGAAATTCGAAGAGCGCTGCCAAAAAGCCGCCGCGCACAAACGTTCTTGCAAAATTTCGATATCGAAATTTCGAAGTTTTGGGGTGTTTTGAAAATTCGAAATTGTTTACACGCCAAAAATGAGGGTTGCTCACGGCGCGAACTCAAACACACACACAAACACTCTCGCACGTTGTCCCCCTCAGACACGACGCGTAAGAGCGTGTTTCACGCTAATGTGTGCGCCCGGAAGGGGATGCGCGGCTGCGAGCGTGCTGGCACGAAACGGCATAGCGGTATTCCTCCAAACGGAATGAATACGACGAGTACGCGACACGCTACTACGCCACGAGCGCACACGAACCAAAGGCCGACCAAGCCGACAGGGCAACGCTCAGCCGCCCACCACCCGCCCGCACATCCTGCTGCTTGTGCGTTTCTTGCTGCTGCTGCCTAAGGACGATGATGTGATGTGTCGCTGCTTGCTTGGCATAAGAAATTGTGGTGTACAGAGATTTTCTCGTTCGAATTTTTTGTGTGTGTTGTTTTTTTATAGGCTGCCAAATTTCTTCACATCAGATTACAACTTTGCATTGTTGTTGTTTTCTGGGCTATCATTTTTGTTGTAGTCGCACGTAAATCGCTTTAATTAATTAGCTTAAAATTTGAACTTTGTATTTCGCTTTGCTGCTTCGTCGCATTTGGCCATTTATGCTTTTGCCCCTTTTCACTTACAAAATTCGTCGAAATTTCTGCACGCGAAAAAAGGCGAATATCTATTTTCACTTCCACCAGTTCCAGTTACGAATACGTATACAAACTTTCAGCAGCGAGCAAAAACTTTCTTTGCCAAATCAAATTTTTCTCAAATATTGCTCGTTCGAGAAACTGTGAAGTAACCGACCAACGAAATTTTCAGAGTGCAGCTGTAATTAATACACTTCTGCATTTAATTCACTTTTAATAGAGCACTGCTGCAATTCTTTGCTGGATTTTCTTTACACATAGGAATTTTGGTTGTGGCAACGCGTCCACTGGGACTGTCTTCAGCGCCGCTGTTCGAAAGTCATCCGCTCGCGAGGTGTTTCACCGTTTCACTGAGGCACTCGCCGTAATTCACGCAGCTCGTTTGCTTGGGGCATTCCTCGGCATGACTGCACAATGCATTGCATGTGTGTGTGTGTGTGTGTGTGTGTGTGTGAGTGTGTGATGTTCGAAAAACAACAGCTTACAGCGGTATTTTTTCGAAATTGAATAGGCAAATGGCGCCGCTTCCGGTAGTTGTACATGCTTGTGCTCACTTGCTTTGAAATTCAGTCAAATGCAACCCTGCAATTTAGCGTTAAGTACCAAAAAGACTGAAAAAGTGTTCAATTAGAAAGTTTAGAAAATTTTGCATACACCTTCGCCTTCATTCAGTTTTAGTTTCCTTCGCCAATCAAACCGATTGTATACATATACCAATAGAGTGCACCAAAGGCAGTGAAAAAAATCTCATAAAGATTTTTCCTAATCAGCATTAAGATCTTCTATACACTTTTATACTATTATACAATATTAAATTCTTTTATCTTTTATTCTATTCAATTCTAATCTATTCCATCTCTTTATATTCTCTACTATTCTATTATACTCAATTCTATTTCATTATTCTTTATTTATTATTTCATTCTATTTATTTCTATATTATTTTATTTTATTAAATTCAATTAAATTCTTTAAAATTCTATTCAATCCTTTATAATTCTCTTCTATTCTATTCTATTCTATTCTAATCTATTCTATTCTAACCACATGAAATCAATTATCAAACCGTATTGCAAATTCAAAACGTTGAAAATTTCAATTCAACACAAAAATTCCGTTGAAATGTGAGTCGGTAACGCTGCAGCTTTTTAAGAAAAAATCATTTTTTTAATGTAGCATAATTTTAGGGGTATTCCAGGTTTTTATGCGACCTTTGCCCAATCAGAGTCAAAAACCTTTTATAGTTTCAGTCAGCTGACTATGTAAAAATGCGATTGATGAAATTCTTCTATTTTGCTGTTATTAAAATATTAATTTATTGTTTTTTTTTTTGTAAATTTTTTTAAGCTTAAACTACTAGGCTTTTTTATTATAACTTAAATTATGATATTATTTTGGAATATATGTTATTACTTTTCTTTTATAATGCACATAGTATTACTGCTGTGCCTAACGTGTATATATACATTCTTAGCATACATATTTCCATTTTATAAAATTGTATAGTTTTTCCAAAAATTCAAGGCAAACCCGCTGTTTTCGCTTTTCCGCTGAGGTTACAGGCAGTAGATTTTTATCATGCTTTTGAAATTTGGTTTTAGTCTTCTTTTCTATAATTGCTGAAATCGTTTTTGATAATGCATAACTATATGAAAAACTTTTGCGGCATGGCGCCTACAGCAAGAAACACAAAATGTACATGCAACTTGTTTCTCTTCCTCCGCCTCGAGCGAAGCATGCGCAGTCGACTCATCTTCTTAACAAGGCTAAAATCATATGCTTGACATTTTTCACTTGCATGCAATTGGCATGCAATTTTACATATAAACATTTTCAATATATAATTGCTACAATTTATATGCATATTTGCTGTTCATTTTCATGGTCAATTCATTTGTTGTTTATTGTTGTATTTCAAATGTTGCTGCTTTTCGTGGCATTGCAATTTTTAAGTGACATTTTTAAAAAAAGAATTTCTTGTTGATTTTAAAACTAAACTTAACATTTGCTTAGCAAATTATGGCAAAGTAAAGTCTTAAAATTAGTTCACTTATTTGTCAAAATATGAAAAAGAGAAAAAAGAAAGACCAGCGCCAGTCTAGTTTCATACTTCACTTTCGATCGAAACTGAAATCGATAGCAATAGAAATTCAATTCGTACTCAAAATGCTTTCGATCGAAAGTGGTCTATGGAACATGACAGAGAGGCTTAGACACAAACTTGAAAACTTGGCGACTTGGCAACTTGGCGACTTGGCAACTTGGCTTGTAATGCTGGTGTCTTTTGAAAAATTCAGCGGTCAATTCGAAGTGGCACATTTAAAATGTTGCGCAAAAATATGGAGTAATGTTAGTATTAAATTAGTAAAAGTGAAAAGAGGATTTCCCTGGCATGTGTTTCTGTGTAGTATGTCGTTAGTGTGTTAAACATGTTGCATGTGAGTGTGTTGATCCTCGACTTATGAGCTATGTTAATGTATTAGTGAACACTGTGTGTGTGTTGTGTGCATATGGAACTGTGTGTACATACATGTGATTTTAATGTATTAGTTAAAATGTTGTGGTGCTGATAAAAAAAATGTTAAGAGCATAAAAAGCTTAATGATAAAAGATAATGAGGAAAAGCATAAAAATAAAATTAAAGAAATAATTCACGAGAGCTTAAAATTTTATATAGCATTAAGAAAAAAAGACGCATTACGAACAAACTACAGTACCCGCAAGTGACGAGAAAATTACAGTCCAACTTTTCTATAACAAACCAAGTTCTATCAATTTCAAATTTATTTCAAAAAGACAGCTACTTTAAATTTGTTTTGGAGGTGCTTCGCTTTAGAAAAGTTTGACTGTATTACAGCAAAAGCCCAAGATCAACTGCTCATCTTTCTTATAGCTCTGGCTTGCTTGAAGCTCGCGCGCGCTCTCTTTCTCACTCTCTCTCTCTCTCTTTCTGTGCATGTGCTTTGTGTTTCCGCTTGCTGAACGAACGTAGGCTTGCTTTGTTATTGCCCGAATACTTTTTCTAATTGTTTGAAGTGCATATTTTTTGCATTCTTTTGCATTTGTTAGCTTATGCGCTTATGTACTAAAATAACTAAATAACTATGTATAACATTTTCGTCATATATATTTACATTTTATATGTATGGCTATAAGCCAACTTCCACAACCCGCTGCCTCCTGTACATGGCGTCACTGTCTAGTGTCTAGTTTTCTTGACAGCAACCAATTTAACTAATATATCATGGACCAGGCTTTAGGCAGACACCCACGCTGCCTGCTGACCCGATCGGCGAGATGCCGCTTCAACCCACATTACTTATTATAATATTTTCAGCACACTTAACTTGTAAAAATTTTAAATTTAATATAAGCGTTATGTAGCAATCAGCTTGGCATAAAATACGTTTACTAACTGTAGAAATAGTTTCTTACGAGCTTATTGAATATGCAATGAACTTACTTACTGGCTAGAATAATTTAAATTTAGCTTGATTTTACTTAAATAAGTAGTAAACTTATAAAATCGCGCACTAGCGGCGCCTGACAAGGTAAATGTTATGTGCCATTGAACGGTTGAACGCAGAGACGTCCTACTATGTCTGCTCGATTGCGGTCACGTTGCTGGGCTTTAACGAGCTATGATCATGTGTGTCCGCGGGCTCCGCATCGGCCGTTGAGCTCTCGACAATGACATGGCCGTCATCGACCTCCTCGTCGACGGCATCGAGAAGCGGCTTGCGACTGGAGGCTGGCGGCGTTAGCAGACCCTCCGGGCAGCCGAGACCTGTGGCTGGTGAGGCGGCTTCTTTGATTTTTGCTGCTGTGGCGGAGAGGTATTGTTCACGCAGCAGGCAAGCGCGATCCTGTAAAAGAGAGCAAGAGCAGTGAGCATGGCTGCACAGTTGGCGACAATGTGCGCACACTTACAAACATCGCCATTGTGGTAGTGTGCGTCTGTATGATGTGCGAGTCGTCGGTGACAATGTTGGGACAGATATGCCCCAGGCCGCACTTCGTCGACACCTGCTCGTTCTGCTCCGTCAGCTGCAGATAGTCTGACTCGGTGCAGATCACATGGAAGTAGGGCTCCATCCAGCGCGCGCACGACTGTATGGTCAGCCAGTCCAGGCCTGAGCAGCGCAACGCAGTTTCCCTGCAAAGCGCAAAAAAGAACGAAAAGATTAGAGCAAATTTCATTGGAACACACACTCCCAACGGCTTTTACCTATTGAATGTGTGGCTGATGGCGGCCGCAGCCAGCACCGAATACGGATAATTGGCAATGTTCACGTCGAGCGAGCAGAGATCGAGCAGTTGCGCCGTCTGCACGAACTCCATGCCGGAGAATTGCGGAAATATGAAGGCATCATCGATCTCGGCGCTGGCGCAGTTCTTGGCGCTGCCGCCGTTCAGTGTCGCCGGCGTTCTGTTGTTCACGTTCAGCTGCATGTACACGCCCAGCCAGCCCATGGCCGTCACGGGACTAATGTTCCAGCCGAGCGCCTGCAGCAGCAGTATCTCATACTGCAGTATGTCGTTCTCTTGGCAGGCGCCGTCCGTCACGTACGCAAACTCGCCGATCTTGGGCGGGTAGATCTCCTCCACTTTGGCGGCAACGAACAGGCACGTGATGCCGATCAGCTGCAGATGCGTCTTCTGCACCTTCTTCTTGACGCTCAGATAACGGTCCAAGTAGTCCAGCGCCAGGAAGTACGTCTCCCGATGCAACTTGTACACTTCGCACACCTCGATCAGCCAGTCCAGTAGAATGGCGCGCATGCGTGGCTGCAGGCCCGGATGCTGCTCCAGCATGGCCGCGTCGCGCTGCTCGGCCGCCTCCTCGTCCCGCTTGCACATCAGCTGCCAGACGTCGTACGCGTTGGCCCACGACATTGCGGGCAATGGACACTGGCGTGCCGGCTCCTGCTCGGCTGCGGGCGTCATGCAGTAGATGTCGCTCACGTATTCGTCGAAGGAGCGCACCTTGCGCTGCTCCTCGGCGTGCGGCTGGTAATACCGCTGGCCGGGCGTACATTCACCATGATGTGCGGGCGCTTGTGAAATGATGGCGGCGGGTTGTGGTGGCGGGTGCAGTTTCATTTGTGGCGGTGGCGATGGCGAGGCATCCTGCGTGGCAGCGCTGACGGTGGAGCAAATGGACGGCGACGTAATGCTGGAGCTGTCATCCTCGTTATCCAAGCTGTGCGGGCTGTCCGGCAGGGAGGAGCAATATGGAGAATTGGATGTGGCCCTAACTACCTGCACGAACTCGCCGACCACGTCGCTATGACAGAGCGAGGACAATCTTTGCTGACGCTTGGCCAACGGTATCTCGAAGTCGTGTTCAGCATCCTGCAATAATCAAAAAACAATGCTCTGAAAATTAGAGAAGTTTCCACCTTTCTGATTGGCACAAGTTTTAAAAGTGTTGGAATTTACATTAAATGTATTTCTTATAAGAAAAAATCATATAAATATATGTCGGGGCATATTCATATTAGACCTAATTTCTACCAATTTAAAATAATATTCTTTCTTTTGTTATTTAATGCAACTTTTTTAATGAAAAACGTCTGCCTTAGCAGATGTCTCAATATATGTACCTCCCATACCGCGGTGACTAAGAGACTAGATCTTGACTAGAAATTCAATTTAGCAATCAATGGTTTCGGCAGATTTGAAAGTCAAAATAAATCATTCGGCTTTTCCAAAAATTCGGTATTTGACTTCGGCCTTAAAATAAACTATATATTCCTCTTCGGCTTCGTGGAAAAATCTGATCTAATTGATTCGAAGCCTAGTTAAAGTAAATAAAAAAAAATTATAAAATGTCAACCTTTTGGAAAAAAATTCGAAGAGATCGATTAATCAATTATATTTTGGGTAGGTCATCAATCGAAAGTTGGTAAAAAAAAATCTCGCGATTTATATCTGATTGATATTTGAACTCAACTTTCATGTCTATGTTTTTTTTTATTTCTGTAAAATTTATTTTATTCGCACAATGTAAAAGAACTTAAAATTTTGTAACTTGCATGCAATTTTTATAGAAAGATTGTAAGAAGATGTATTAAGAAGTTCTATAATATAAAGATTTTATATGCTGGCTTCAGACGTTATCAAAAATAAATTAAATTATATTTTAAGATAATTTTAGATAAAGATCAAAGCACATACGGTCATGTTATACGTTTCACTTTCGATTGAAATTAATCGAAGTACCTACATACATACATTCAAACATATTTAAATTTCAATGCGATCGATTTTAATTTCGCATAGCGTGAGAAATTTGAAGAAAATTAATATTTATGCCAAAAGTCAATTAAAAGACTTTTACTAAAAAGTTCTAGCGTTACCGACTCACATATCAAGGTGCATAATTCACAAATGCTGATAATTTTTATATTAAGAAGCTACTGAACTATTCACATCATATCAAAGATACGATTGATGCAGGCATAAGTACATACATACATAATTACACTACAACTCAAAAGTCAAAAAGTATCAGTATACTTAATGCTATGGCTCACATACACATACAAACATACGTGTAGATCTACGCTTGAAAAGTCTATTTACCATTTCAATCATTTTTCGCTTGCGCTCACACTTCATAGTCGCATGAATATTTGCAAAAATCGCAGCAGGATCACAAGCAAGGATGCGCAGCAGATGCAAGCGTGGCTGCAATTGTAGTGTTCTTTTTGTTTTTGGGAAAAACAGTAGTATGTTGTTTTTATGTGGGCGCCACAATTAAATTAATCCAAATCGATGCAGCCGCCCGCAGCAGAGCAACACACACACATCAAAGGCATGCAGAACGAACACACACGAACACACAAAATTTTGAAAGCGAAAAAGAGATCGTGGCAAAGTAAAGGATTGCACTTTGGATTTTTTGTAGTCTTTGGTTTCAGTGTAGTTGTTTGGAAATTTTTTTATGAATTCTTGAATACTTTTAAATTGTACTAGCTGCCGCGTTTAAGTGTCTGAGTGTCTGTTGTAGCACTTGTAGTTTAGTAGCGCCTCATTGCCTTTCAGTGATCGTGAAAGAGAGCGCGCGAGAGCCAAAAGCGGAGTCTGTGACTGAAGGTATTTAGTAGGATCGTATGAAGAGCAACAACAACAACGAAAAAAAGGAATTTGCTGCGTGCACGCGTTGTTAACACGTTGACTTTTACTGCAGAACTGAGTGCTCGGCGAGTGATCGTGGCCGGCGATATCCTGCCGGTGGCAAGCAGCGGCGCATGGGGGTTGCAACGGCAACAACAACAACATTCAAAACCAGGCACGATCAAACGCTAGACAAAAGCCAAGCCAAAAATGCACACGAAGGATATGCACTCACAACGCTATAGCGCCATCTCACTTGCACATAGCAGCAGCAATTGAACAAAGAAACAAGCAAGGAAGCAAGCAAGCAAAGCAGCAAGGAGCAAGTTCAAGAACTGTGTGAGTGTGAGCAAAGGAAATGTAAAAGAAGAATGTGCGCAACTGTGTCGGCAGACATAAAGAATCCTTTAGATGCCGCTGCATTAAAATCAGCATCAGCATCAACAACAACAACGACAGGCAACAGCAAGCAGTAGCCTGTAAGGCAAGCACGGCCGAATTAATGCAGTTTTGATAATGTGCCAGGGTAGCACAGCAGCTCAGAGCTGCTCGCTGATCCTCGACTCAATTATTTTTGTCAACTTGGCTGCTGCTGGCTCTCCAGTTTTACTGCTGCCTCCCTTGCCTTATGATAAATGCTCATAAGGATATGTACAGGTAAGAGCTGTGGCGAGGCTTTTCAAGACGTTCGCACTCGCAATGCTTAAAGCAGACTTGGCAGTTGTTGTTGTTGTTGTTCGTTTTTGGCTCGAGTTGACATCAAGGTGATGCAATGGCATGCTATGGCACAAGCGCTTAGCTATGTATGCATGTGTGCGTGTATGTGTGTGTGTGAGCAGCTTATCGCACACCTTGATCATTGCTGCGCGGCATAAATCAGCAGCAAGCAAGCAAGCAGGACTCTAGAAGTAGGCGCTGCTAGCTCGGCCATAAATCCAGTGAAAGGCAAGCAACTCACACATATCACAAAAATGTTTTATGACTTCAGCACCCCAGTCAATGTTGTTGCTGTTGCTGCTGTTGTATTTATTGTTGCCAAGATTTGATTTCCCAAAAATTTACACAATTTGTTAGAAATGAGCTCAAAATTACAATGAAAATTTTACGATATTTATGTGACAATTATACAGTTACGACTTTTTCCTGCCCTCAGCACTTCCTTGCGAAAGTCAATCAGCAGCCTTCGGTTGCGCTGGCTAACTCGCTTCGCAGAGCAGAGCAGAGGTAGAGCAGGCACTAAGGGCTGACGGCTAGCAGGCGACGATGCGGAACCAGCGAGAGCGATCTGAGACTCCAGCAACTAACCAATTTTCCCAGTCGGGCTACAACGACAGCGTAATACGTAAAAAAGATTTAGATTCTTGTATTTGGGAGATGGAAGTTTTAGCTCTTCATAGTAGTGACACTGAGAGTGAAATGTAAACAATGAAATATCTCGCAATAACAGAAAGTGGACTTATCCCACTTTCAAAATAAACGGCTCAAATATATTCAAATTAATGACGCTTGGCCAGTATTGTGCTGAATTGTCTACATATGTAGAATACACAATTTTATTCTGAAATTTTTATGATTCCAAAAAAATTATAATCAATTGCAAAAAACTGTTCTATTCGGCATACTACTGTCTTTATCTAAGACGTCTGCCTAAAGGCGCTACAATTTTTGCATCAACTTAATACAACCAATGACCAGGGTAGCGAGAGGCAGGCAAAAAGGAAGCATATGCGCCGGCGCATGACAAATTTAATTTCTTATTCTGCATTGTGCAGCAGCAGTCGGGCATGGCGAATGCGAATCTCTGCAGCCAGACCAGACAAGAGAAGAGAAAACAAGAGAAGACAAGCCAAGCCAAGATAGCCCAAGACAATGATGCAGGGTAGGCAGCAGGGTGGCTTGTCAGCTTGCAGCAATCAACTATGGACACATGTCATAAATATGATGCAAGCAGATATGTGACAAATTCTGAATGCCTTCTCTTGGCAATTATGGCAGAAATCGTAGCGGGGATAAATGCCAATTCGCTCTTCACTGTTGCGGCTTTCTTTTCGACGTCTGCACAGCTGCCGCTCATCTGGGAATCTGGACAGGCTGCTGCTGCGGCGCGCAAATAAGAAGTCCTTTGCAATTTCTTGGCAATAAATAAAATTTCGGATTTTACTTTTACGACACTATTTACGGGCGGCGGCTGCTGTGCGCCGTGCCGTGTCCTGTGTAGGCTGACTCACTGCAGACTGGCGACTGAGAAGAGAGTGTGGGGAATGTGTTTTGCAAAGAAATTAACATGCGCATTGTTCCAAGTTCAAGAGGTAGGCTTTGTGCGCTGACAAAAGACGCCAGCAATATAGACAAAAGATTCCAAACTGTTAATGTGCACAGTTATTTTGACTTTGGCATGTCTCGAGGCTCCGAGGGGTTCTTTATGTTACGAACTAGCGCTTGTTGTGGCTGCAGAAATCAGCTGCCATGTCGATGGGGGGAACACTTTTGCAGAGTGTCCCAAATCTAAGAGATTCGGCACTGAAATGCTGAAATGCCGCATACAGCGACAGCGAAACCTTGAGGATTTGGAAGCATGAAACTCTACAGAAATCAGTTATAAAAAATCACGCATTGATTTTAATTGATTTTTTCGATCAACAGTAAGCGTTGAATGGTTGGTTTGTTTTTCTGAGCAATCAAATCACGATCAATGTCTGCTTTTTATTTTTGATATCATAAAAAGCAGTCACATGTGAGTCGGGAATGCGTAAGCAGGGTTTCGTACAGAACCATTTTGCACAGTCAATTATTGTAAAACTTCAAGAATATTCGAAAAGAGCGGTCTTTTTTGCTTCAACATATATCGAATAACCATTTAAGTCTAATATTCTAGTTTAAAAGGATAAAGGATATCTTTGCATGCGTCATAAGGAGCATGGTCGACTAAGAGTGACACGCAATTATGCTGAATATTGTTATTAATTATGAAAAAGGAATTAGCTACAGCTGACAAGCAACTGGACACTTCTTCTGACAAACCATAAAATATATGTATGCCTTAATGGAAAAGCATATGCAAACGCATACATTCCTTAGACAATTCAAGCAACATCAATCCTCGCCACTGATGAAGGGCACTGCGCCTATTATAAGAAAGTCTTTCGATATTGTAAGCGTATCCTTGTCATGCGGCAGTGCAATGACATGATAAATTACTGTGTACTTTTACACGCTGTGAGGAAAAGTGTAAAGTCAGCACAGTTGACCGCGAAAAAATTAGCGAGTTAACCCCTTCTGACCATTGATAACCCCTATCAAGCGGCGCTCATCGCTCATCGAAACCGCGTCATAATTAAATATTCAAAAGAAAGTTACACGCGCAAACACTCAATCAACTGAGCGTGAAATCTGGTCAGTTATAGCGGTGGAATGTACCTGGATGGATGCCAGTGGTCAAACAAGACGATTGAATTACGCGCCAAAGGGTTTCGAGGCAAACTTTCAAGTTTAAAAGGTCAACTGCTATTAAATTGTGTAAAAATTTACTTATCGGTTAAAATTATGCCTTTTAAAGAAGCAACTACTCTTACTTGGCAAAGAAGAAGAAGCATGCACAGCTATAAAAATATAGTATGCAATTCCAATTAATGACAATTTCAATAAATTCAAAAATTAACGTTCGGTTTAGCTTGAGTGGAGTATTGAGAACCCACGGCGGCGGCGCAGTGCGTGAGTTTCAGCAGCTGGAGCCGTGCTAATGGTTACCTACGATATATCTACACTTAGTGGCTGTCGTTTTCAACCACCTAGAAAAGGTGTTTCATAGCAGCGCCTACCTCGACGACGATGACGACAGCGACGCTTGTGGAGTCTTCAATAGCCGCAAGCGTTGTTGTCGTCGTCGTCCTGCTGCTCGAAGAGTTGTAACCAACAACAGGGGGAAATTATGCCCATACAAGACAGCGAAGTAAGCCAAAGACTGGCGGCATGTATTCTTGAAGACCGATCAAGCGGCGGGGTTGTTTCTTTGTTACGGCAACGGCGCATGTGTAACTTCAATTGACATTTTTTTGTTTGTCGTTGGCATTAACTTTTTTGTTGTTGTTATTATTTTTCTTTTTTTGTTGTTGTTGTTTTTGGGTTGCATCATCTGCCGATTCCTTGGCTTTGACACGAACATAATTAAAATGAGTTCAAAAGGAAAATTTCAATGCACTTCCCTACAATTTTTCAACTTATTGCCAAAAAAAGATATTATGTGAAGGAAACGTTAATGTGAAGAGTTAAAAAAAATTTTTAATAACAAAAATTTTACAAAATTATAAAATCTTAAGTTAAGCTTCTAAAAAGTGCTGCCCTTAAAGCGTTATAATCAGTTGAATTGTGATATAAGGAAATAAATTTTCTTTTTCTTGCGTGCTCTTTGATCACATGATCTTACGAACTCTTTCACAAAATTTCATAAGCATCATAACATTCATTGAAAAGCTAAAGGATTTAGAGGGCGCTACTTCGAGTAATTAAAAGACTTGCTTTTGTGCTTCTTAAAAAAATGGTTATCCGTTGGAAACGACTACTCAAAAATTATGAATTTGATCGATTTCAAAATTTGTGTGCTGATTCGTTATAATAATAAGAAGTTTCTGGTTATAATTTTTAAAGAAAATAATTGAGAATTTCTTTGGCAGAAAGCAGCCCGAAGATAGAGAATATCTTGGAAGAAATATTCCTGCACGATTGCGACTTCTATAGAAAGGGAGCATATGATAGAGCATATACTAGAAAAAAATGTCCTGCAGTTATTTTTCATAGTTTGAGAGGTCCTGCGCTCACGCATAGAGCCTGCAAGCTTTAGCTTCCGCTACCAAACGGATTCGTGTATGCTGCCCAATGTGTCCTGCTAACTGCTTTTATTCTGTTCCAAAAACAATTACCATAACTTTGTTGCTGTGAATAGCGATCGCCTGATCAAAGTAAGCCTAGCACTGATCGTATTTTACAGCCGCGTTGAGTGCAGTTCAAACAAACAGCGCGCTCGCTCCTTATCAACAGAGGCTCTGCTCGAACTTCAACTTGCTGTAATGCTCGTACCGAAGTTGTTAAAAAAAGGAGCATTATCGATTCCGAGAAAAAGTTGTGTGTAGCCATGATAAAAGGCTTCGCCTACAAAATCAAATATCGGTTTCGACAGTTACGCTCGCGTCGAAATAGCTGAGAGGGGCAGCGTAGACTACAGTCAGTCAGTCATTCAGTCAGTGAGTCGTTAAGATTTAGTGTCTTGCCATTGAAGTGATTGCGTCGCGTCGCTGGCGGAATCCTCGAAGAGGCAAGCAAGTATTTTTGGGCTTGGTGTAAACAGCAGATAAGGCGCAGACACATTTTTCCCATTTCAATTGCTCTGTGCCGGCGATAAGGATAATTGCAAAACCCAAAAATAAATCCTACGAAGGACGAGCAAAGCAACAAAAACAGCACAAGCAAACATGCAGAGAGGCAGATGTGTGCAAGAAAATCAAAATAAAGGCAACAAAGAAAAAAAACTGCTAAGAAAACGAAAAGAAAACAGCAACAAAGACGACAAATACGAAATACACGAAGTAGTTGAAGAGTAGGCATATTTTTAGCAAAGCCTAGCGCATAAAGTAAACAAAGCCAAACAAGCATATGCTGCCTGCGCATGTGTGTAGGTAGTTAAGAGTGTGTGTGTGTGTAAATGTGCAACAGCACCAATGCGAATTATAGCGAATTTCAATGTGAGAATAAATAAAAATGAAATATTGCAAAAAAAAAAAAAAGAAAAAAACTAAACAAGCGAATGACCGATGATTGTGCAAAGGGAGCGCAGTTGGCAAAGAGGAAGCAGGAAGTCAGCTTTTGCTTTTGCTTTTGCATGGCCAAAGGAATGTCTGGCTTATTTTTATTTTGTGAGCAGCCAACGACGAACCCCCCCGAAACAACAGCAGCAACGGCAGCAACGAAATGAAGTGCGGAAAACAGTAAACAAAATTGTCCTTGCCACAAACGCGCTGCAATACACATGCAAGGAGGGGTGCCAGTAAGCCAGTCAGCCAAGGAAACGGGCATGTGTCAAAGGGAGTCGCCGTTGGAGCGACAAGCAAATACGAGCAGCAGCAACGTTGCGCATGCGTAAGCAGCTCGAGAAGGGTTGCTGCGTCTTCCGCCTTGCCGCCTGCTTTGCTTCTTGCAGACGTTAATGCCAGCAGAGGTACACACACACACACACACACAGATGTAAGAGCATGCAAATACGTGCATGTATATGTGTATTTGTGTGCGTGTGTGGCGTGTGCGCCTCAGCAGAAAAAGTCGTTAAATGCATTTTTTACAACTTGTTTTTGTTTTTCGCTCTTGTATTTCCTTTTTTATTAAAGAAAAGAAGAAAAAGCCGAATATTTTATGCTTAGCAATCGTCTCGTCCTTTTCACAGTTGCTGTTCATAATGCACAACAAGGATCGCTTTAATCAGCAATTACGGTTTTTACTGCTACTCTGCAGGCTTTATGCGGTCAGGCAGGACTTCTAGGACAGCACTGGCATGCCTCTTGCCTGCTTCGATGCAGGCTGCACGATAAGAAAGTAGGCAAAGCAGCTTTGGAAAATGTCCTAGTTCGGAATACATTGCATACTTGTTTTTTTGGTGTCGCTGTCTAATTAAATATTCATCGAGACGACATTTGGTCCGACATGAAGATGAGACGTCGCATGCATGCTTTATGGTTACGTGGATACGGCGTATGCGCATGGGCATGTAGTATATGGGTGAGCGCGGCAAAAGGTAGGCCAACTGCCTCAAGAAGGCAGAAGGCAGCAGACAGCAGGCGCATTTGCTGGGAAGACCGGCCGGCGCGCATGAGAATTTATGCTAATGTGACATTTTCGCATAAGCTAGTACCTTGGCAGCTCGGAACAGCCCAGCTCAGCTCCGTCTGCTACGTAATTCATTAGATTTCCGTTAAATTTTGAATTATATTATGCAAATGGGACACTTTCTTGTGCTGCCTCTTTCTTCATTTCCCATTTTCAGCGCTCCTGCGAGAAACACCTTTCCGGAACAGCATGTCGGTTTGTTACTGCCATCATCATTAATTATGGCAGCAGACGGCTGAGAAATTGCTATTTGTTTAGCACAAAAAAGTATTACTTTACAAATTAATTGGGCAAAATGTTTGTAATGTAAAACCCCTTGCTTTTTTAGCAAGAAACGTGATTTTTTTGAATGTCATTTTGATGTCAAAAAAATGCGAATTTTCAAAGACACTTCTGAGAAGCAAACACTTTAAAGGATTATATTTTTTTTGTGACATAGATTTTCCACCCTTATGATATCGTATCATGCTTCCAACTTGATATTTGGCAATGGGAAAAAGTCAAAGTTATAAAGCATTTGATATGCCTCGTCACGCAAAAAGTGCTCTAAATCAAATTGTAAAAAATGTGACACTTTTACAAAAAAGTTGAAAAAAAACCAAACGTAAAATAGGTAAAACTTCATTCAAAAAAATCTAAAAAAGAGTTGTAATAAGCTGCTGCTTCTCACAGATGTTCTGTAATATTTTTAATACCAATCGACTGCATTTTTTCACACCCTATGAAATCTTTATGCTTGAGCAACTAGAGCGCGTCTATAACGTCAGCATATTCTTATGTGTGCTTCAAATGCTCGCTTTTTTGGCACGAATCTTAAGGATGCAATGCAATTTTTAGCATACTTTCATCATGACAAATTTTAAGGTTTCCTTTTTGACATTTCTCTTAAAGTTGTTCTGCTCTTTTATTTTATACTTAAACTAGAACAGGACAACGGGTAATAGCGGATTATTATGTAGTAATCACTAATTAAATTGAAAAATTGGCAAACTTTGAACTTACCTTATCATCCGAGCAATTCGAGTATTTGCGTTTGCGTTTCACGCCAGTTTTTCTGAAATACATTTTCGACGCGTTGGAGCTGCTGGTGTTGGAGGAGGAGGACGCATAGCAGAAAACATTTGTGGGCATTGAGATGATTTTGAACTCTTTGACGGGATATCGACTAGGATCCAATGGAAATTTCTGCTTGCAATTGCTGCTGTTATTGCTGCTGGTATCGCTGCTGCTGTTGCTGTTGTTGTTGCTGTTGCGCCTGCAATGAAAGCAAAAAAGACGGGGTGTGAGAGAATTGTTTGTGGGTATGTGAGATGCACAATGCATCAATCAGAAGAAAGTACAGTTAAATGTGTAGAATTGCAAAAATTAATGAAACTCTAAAGGAAATTTAATACGACACACACAGACACACGCACACACAGAAAGCAACAACAATGGAAAATTTCAAAACTGCCAAAAGTGAAAGAATATCCAACAGAAAGAAAGTAGCTATAGCAAAGATGCAAGCAAAGTGGCAATAGATGCGCGCTGATTATAGGGGTGCTCATGTGTGTGCGTGTGTGTGTGTGTGTGTGTGGAGTGTAGTAGCAATTGCAGTTGCACATAAATTCATTGAATTGGCAGTCGCTTGAATGGGTGCCCCCCTACTCATTATTTTAACATCCGGCAAATGAAGCAACGAAATCGGTAAGGCCAAGGCGACGCCGCGCGCCAGGAAATTAAGCAATAATTGTATACTTAAATATTTGCATTATTTTGCATACGCTGCATGCTGAATGCTGCCTGCCGACGAGCAGATGCTGCACCACTTACTACTACCACTTGAGCAGCAGCATCTACGAATGCGCCTTCGTCCTTTGCCTGCGTCGTCTTTTGTAACGAATTTTATTATTTGTTTGAGCAGGGCTCTTGTGCCGATTCGTTGCGATTCGATTGTGTCAAATGACGCGCGAAAATATTGCAATTTACGGCGCAGCATCCTTTTTCTTCGATTTCTTCAGCGCTGCTGCCAGCAGCGAGGCGACCCTTTGCCGCGTTGGGTTCAGCGCATGTGTTTAACCCTTAACTTGCTGGCAAGCAGCGTCTCAGCTGCGCATGCGCACTTAGTCCTTGCAGCAGTGTACCGCACTCACACACACACACATACGCGCACACCAAATATTGCAGGCTCATTAAAAGGCCGTCAAAAAAGGGCATTGCTTTCTTCTCGCCACGAACTTAAGAAGATGTTTTTCTTTCCGAGCTAAACATAATACCCGTAAAAGCGAGCTCGCTCTCCGGCAAGCATGCAAGCGAGTCCTTTCGTTTCGCTGAACCCGCCGGCGCGCCACAGTTCAGCTCGGCCCAGTGTTTAATGAACAAGAAAGCAAGTAATCACGCTGTAAATTACGAGCCAATGAAGGTCGCTTCGTTGGCTCCCGATTAGTTGTTTAAAAAAAACATGATATTTTCAGCAGTTGAGTTTCAGTCGAACGTTTTAAGGCATGTGGGAAATTTTCGCCGTTGTCTGCTCGCATTTTCAGCTGGCCTCAATTTCCACGCACACACACACACACACACCGATGCTTAACTTTTACGGGGCTTCCTTCACTGTTTTCACTTTTGCCACTTTTGCTCGTTTCATTGCTTTTCAATCTCGATTTTAGAAGACTCCCCTTTAAAGTTGTTGGAAACAAAAACAATACTACAGGCAAAACAACAACAATCCGCATCCGTTGGCTGCAATCATTCTGCCAACAAAAATTAATTGAAGATTATTCTTAGAAATATGCCACATTAGTTATAAGTAGTTCTGCTCTTTAAATGATTTTGAAAAATGTATAAAAGCAAGGCACGAAGTAGGGCAACTGATCTGGTAGAAATGTAAAAGTGCATATTTGCTATGCATATACTAGCAAGGTACATTTTATTGTTGATCATAGCAACTTCACTCATTTAGCCATTTGCCAGACACCAGTTACTCTACTTCGTGAATACCTTCAGTATGTTTTATATAATTTCATTACAAAAAAAATTAGTAAAGAATGCCAATTTTGTGCAAAAGTCTGATGATAAAAATTTGAAATTAACTGAAAGTATTTTAAGTTTCATTTTGTATGTTGCACAGTGTTATTATAAATATTTTCCCCAAAAAAGTATTCCCCAATTTATTTCAGTGCTACTATTTTTCGGCCTTGAATAAACTGGTAATAACCAACGATAAAAGTAAGCGATAATTTATGTTTATTTCGATGATTCATACAATTTACATTTGCTTTTTTATTATCAATTAGTTTTCAAATAACCAATACCACATAAAACAACAACAACAACGTGTCGAATTCCTTTTGCCATTAAAGCCTTAGCCTAAAAATATCAGTTAGGACAATTAGATCGATGAAACAATCTTTAATGTTTAGACAAATTGAAAAAGTGTTTAAATTGTATTGACAAATTTTTGATATTGCATGTAACTGACAATTCTTTGAGAATAATACGAAGATTTTTTGTTAAAATTATAACTCATAACTTATTATTATTTATAATGCACAAGAAGGCCTTATTGAAAATCAAGTGTATCTATTAATTTACATGTTCAAAAGGATACACTAGATTTTCAACTCAGAGCTCTTGTGCATTTTAGAATATTGACTTGATCAAAGGCTTGATGTCGGAATTCTACAAAAATGCGCAATGCAAAATTCCGTTAAAAAGAAGCGTCCCGGGCAGCACATGCGGCGCAGCCAACAACAACAACCAGCTACCAATTTGAACGGGAGAAGTATGTGCCATGAAATAGTGTCACATGAGAATACCCCTTTTTAATGGGCTCGACCACAGCCAGCAGCAATTATGACTGCGCAATTATGCAATTATTTATAGGGAAAATTTTCGAAAGCGCATATACCACACGCGCACGCGCACCCACGGCCCGAATTGAGGGTGGGCGCTGAATTACCTTCAATTAATTTGATGATGAGGCAGTCTAAAGTGCGCCTGTGTCGAACCACAAGCAGCGGCATGCAAGGAGCACAGGACAATCGAGCGGAAAAGCCACAATTGCCCACACATTGCAATGTCAATGAGTACAGCCCACGGGAACTCGAATATGACAACATTATCAGCGCGGTCAGCGCGTTCGATCAGCGGTTCAGGTCAAGCCGGCGAATGTGCCACACTGTGTAGCGGCAGTGACACTGTGGAATGAGTGAGGTAGTGTGAAGGCGCATAACGACAATTATTTTTCAATCAATATTTTGAATTATTTTGTGCCCAAAAAATATAGTCAAGGAATTTTAAGCACGGGAACGCAGCAGCATAGCAAAGGCGCTACACACGCAGCCATTGGAACGCGGAAAAATAATGCCACCAAAACCAAGCCAACATTAAGCGGCATACCATTTTAGCACCTACAACAGCTGTTGTCCTTCAGTAGCGAGCTTGTTTTTTTTTGAAAAAGAGTGGCAGGAAAGTGGCAGTGGCCAAAATTTAAGCACGACAGGAAGACGAAACAATTAGGAAATGGCGTAGAGCTGCGGCGGCAATAGAAAAGCTGAAGATTATCGTTAACCGCTTTTTGACATAGTCAGTCAGTCTGCTTGGGAAAGAGCACTCAGCCTGAACGTCAGCAGTTGCAATTACAACAACATTAGATAATCATCAGGCAACGTCATTGGCGCATGCATGAACAGTGGCACAAAGGAAGTGGCAGTCGCATACTAACTGCCATTTCAAAAATTTTAGATTTGCCAAGAAGGAAATTCAGATTAAATGCGCTCGATAAGAAATTTGTCAGCGCAAAGCAGACACACATGCGCAATAAAAAGTGTCCTTAATAAAGTATCTTAGAGCAAGGCATAAATGAAATATTTACATGAAAAGTAAAACCAACAAATTGCTTTATTAACCTAAAGTCAAAGGTCCTGCATTAAATTTTACTCAGGCAGATAAGGTCTGGCATATGAATGCAACTACGAGTACTAAAAAGTTCAAGTTCTGGAGCACATGGAGAGGAGTGGTAATAAGGTCCAGACTGTGTGTGTATGTGTTACTACAACCGTAGTATATTGAGTTCGATGATCAAAGCAATCAGCTTCAAAACTCTTAAAGCTTTGGATCTTGGAGCTATACATATGGAGAGCTGCCTTTCATACCAAAACGTTCATATAGGATACAAAAGTAAATACCTGCTCCAAATTCAATACATATAATCTTAGTATAATAACAAAAACAGTCTTATTCCAAACAATTTAGGGTCAATCGTCTAAAAAGTTTGTTTAACAAATTTTTACTATAAATAAAAGACTCACCTCTTTGGAAAATCCATAATAATGCGGCTAAAAGTAGCCGTTTTCACAGAAAGTTGATTTATGCAAAAGCAAATGAAAGTTGTATACAAACTGAAAAGAAAAATATGAATATCAATAAAAGTGTATAAGAATTGTAATAATATAAATAAAAATATATGGTTGGATTAGATGTAAAAGTCATAGATTAGGCGTAGAAAATGCATTTTTAAATAGGGGTTGATTTTCTTAAAAGGAAAACAATTAATTAGGGAGCATGTGCGCAATTAGTGTGAAAATGACGGTTATAAATATATGTGCGTGTGTGTGTGAAAATGAAAAAATTCCAATACACAACAACAACAAAACACAAAAGCAGTAAAAGGCATTTTCCATAACATAAAAAGCAATTTTCACACATACAACAAAAAAATTAGGAAATTAAAAAAACAACAACCAGAATTATTGTTGCACAACAAAGGTGTCGAAATGAGTGACATGAGTTGGAAAAGTTGTTGGAAAGCCAGAAGGCGGCGCAGTCATAGTCATATCCTTTTTGGCCACATATCACAGGGCGTTAAAAGGCAAGCAGCCATATGTCACACCAGCAGCAGCAGTGCGGGCAGCGACAGTGGCCAAAAGTGCCTGTAGCAAGCAATAACAACAACAATTGACAAACTGCAGACATGTAATAGCAGCAGCAGCAGCAACAACAACAACAGCGCGCCAAGCAAGGAAGTCATTAGGAAAATGTCACGCAACAGGATGTAGTTGCTGTAGCAAAATTTGTACAAGCAGCCAGCAAAAAAGTAGATACTACAACAACAACAGCAAAGTCGAAAGAGTCAAAAAAGTCAACAGCAACAAGAAGAGTGTTCACAGCAAACGAACAGCCAACAAGGAGCAGCAGTAGGACAAAGAATAACAAATGCTTAAATGTAGTAAAGCAATGAGGAAACGATCAAAATAATAGATTGCAGTCCAGCTCGCTCAAAGAGGTCTAGCTAGCATGAATTAACAGCAGATTACATTTATTGAGTGGCGCGCGGCAGCTTGTTGTATACTTTAATTGCGCATGCGCAGCAGCTGCAGATCGTTCACCTGCCCGCAGCGCACGCCCGATCAACAGGTGAACGCGACGCGTCGTTGCCCTGGCAGCGACTTCTAGAATGACAGCAGTTTTCCAAGTGTGCCGGAGCGGAGTAGCGGAGAGCAGCTTCAAGGTGCTGCGCGTAATTAATGCGCAACCTGTTGGTAAAGTAACGTAACATGCGGGGGCAAGCCCGCCAGCAGCAGCCGCAGCTGATGCCACTTTCTTGCATTTTTCCCCCTTTGCACAACACAAACACCTGTTAACAGCAACAACAAAATTGTATCATTTTCAACATTTTCATTTCCATTTTTCTTCTTTTTCTTTTCTTCTTACATTTACACTTGCCACATGAAATTTGAATATCATCGATTTCGAACATGTCGAATTTCGAATTTCACACAATCATAAAAGCAAATTTTCAAATATTTACCAACGCAATGCAAATACAAATAAAATACAACAACAACAAGAACAAGAACGGCGCATTCGGCAGTTCAGCAAAGCAACTTCATTTCCAGGAAATGGCAGTTAGTTTATCCTGCCAAAATCGTCGAAAGTAAACAAGTGGAAATATGTAGATACATGTTTATTTTGTGCGTGCGCGTGTGTGTGTATGTGTGTGTGTGGAAGTGACCCCATGCAGCGCAGTAAACACATACACACACATGTTGTAAATGAAACTATTCAGGCAAAGGACTACAGTCGTATTCCAGTTGAAAGAGTGCGTCCAAAGGCGAGCTGATTCTTGCACTTTAAAACTTTTTATAGCTGCTTAAAATCCAAAATTTCTCAAAGCCAAAAAATTTCTAAAAGTAGTCTGCAGCTTCTTAATGATTAGTCTTTGGCATTTTCTGAAATACATTTAGAAATGTCTAAAGATCAACTGAAATCGTCGCAGACACTAGTTAAATAATTTTAAAAAATATTTCGAAAGTGTGCCTATAATTTCGAACATCACTGTCTATACATACACAAAAGCCTACGCTTATTTAGACTACAAAACTGCATAGCAACAAATAGCAGTATTTACATACATAAATTATCAGCAGCCTACGATATTTAAAGGATATGCCAACAGCATGTGCCGCTTATCACACAATTCATACAATATAACATATTCCTTTCCAAATCACTTGACATATTGATTGAAGCGTTTGAAGCACTTGCGCTATATGGCACACTGTATTCATGCATGCCAGCTACAGCATATCTTTAAATTTCGTCAAGGACCTCACCCGACGCAAATGCATTATTTGCACAATGATGCGGCGGCCTGCTCGCTCCTTCTTTGTGCGAGTGTATTTGTAAATCGTGCTTTGTTTGCCAAACTGTCTACCTGTTCCGGTGCAACGTTAATCCGATAACTGCCCGCACGGAAAAATAATATATGATTTCAAATGATGTTCCGAAGGGTCTTCATATTACCAACTTTTATGTTTTATCAAGATTCTAAAATGTGAAATTTAAAACTTTTAATAGTCTTCAGTTCCTAATTCGAAGTTTGTATGGCACTTCTTCCACTTGGTCCCAACAACATAATATATAATAATGTGCTCATGTGGGTTCAGGATCAAAAGTTAGCGCAGAGAGCTTTGACATGTCCCTATCGACAGACAATATTTTTCAAATTCCTTCCTTCTTACGATATGCCACAGTCTCAGCAAGTTTTCCTATTTTCATTCGGCGATCATACAAAACATTGGACGATCTTCATGAGCCCAGCTAGTGGAAACACGTTTAAACTCAGCTATGATTTCAACTCCTTACAGTGGCATATGACGGCGCAGAATACCCGGCTTTAATTTGTGACTTCGTTGTGTACATTTTGGCGAAATTCCTCATCTTGAATGATACAATATATTGAAATATAAGAGAAAAATGACAGCAACAGCAGCTGACACCTGCAATGATGCACTATGAAAGAATATTTTTTAAACTCGTAAAATAACACCCTTCAATGTTGTTGGTTTCATCTTTCTTTTTAAACAATGTCATGTTTTATATGTATTTGTGAACTATTTTTAAATCTCATTCGAACTGACATTACATTAGGTTCATCGAATTTGTGGCCATTTTAACATATGCCTGCCAGCATAGTCTACAAATTAAGCAATCAATTTACACTCACATATGTACATACAAACACTAGGCAGTAATGCCTAAAAGTATGTGAATGATAATGCATAGAATTCCGCCTTGTTTGTCTGCTTGTGTCCATTGCACAGCATTTTTTGATATTTGCCGTGTAATTTGTTTACCAGTACACATGCTCGCAATCCTCTACAGGTACATATGCATGTAGATAGATCGAACAATAAAAATGTTTGCCCTACCCCGAAGAGCTGCATAGCAATGCAGCAGCCACTCCTGCGGCTACTCCCCAGTTGAGCCGCGTTTAACTCGACAAAAATAACAATGATACAAGGAATTTTCGCTCCCTCGCCCCCTTCAAATATGCATACCATACACACAAACACATGCATAGATACGCTAGAAAGATGCAACAGTTAACCACTTAAGAGGAACCGACCTTGAGTAGACGGACGTCGCTGCTTCAAAGGATGCTTGCTGCCCATTGAGAGAAAAATTGTGAGAATCAAGAAAAACTCGTAGCAAGCGCGGCAAACGGCTACTTCAAGGACTTTCATTGAGGAATTCCAAGAAAATCATAAGCAGCCGAATCGAATCCCAGCGCAGTGTCGTCGTTGTCGTCGCCATATCAGAGCAAACCGACAAAAACAAAACAACAACTAAGCAGCCGCTAGCTTCATTGAACAATGCATCATGGCGCAGCCGTGAGTGCGTGAGCATGCGTTTTGGAAGAGCTGGCCGTATCCAGCAGTTTTCACGTTTAGAACGCAGCGCGACGCTGGCGCAACAATCTACTCCAACTGCATTCATCAAAGCCGGCAAGGCTCCTCTTCACCGCGCTGCGCCGCGCCGATGGCCAGTGCCACTTGAAAGACCATCAATGTGCTGGCGACTGTTGCTGCTGCTGCTGCTGCTTGTGCTTCTTCTTGCTTCTGCCGCTTGCACTTTTTTACTTTTGTCTGCGTTTCTTATTTTTTCCTGTCGTCTTTTTTCCAAAAATACGTTTTTTTTCACTGCCTATATTTCCAACTAATTGCTGCAGTTATTTGTTGTTATTTTAGTAATGGTCTTTTGTCTTGTTGTTGTTGTTGCCTTCATCTTAGTTGTTGTTGTTTTTTTAGTGCGACCACAGCGACGAGTTTGAGCGAGGTTTCTCTGAAAATGCAGGCCTTTCAGTGTATGTGTGTGCATTAGGGACGTCAATCTTGGCATACCAAAATCCGAATTCCAAAATTTCAAAATTTGTTCCAAGACATTCTGTATAGCAATTCTCTTAGGGCCAGTTTCACAGTGGATGTTTAAACTCTGATTGCAGTTTAAATAGGGAATTTCAGTTTCACAGTGGGAAGTTAAATACAATTTAAATGCCCGGTTGTGGGCATTTAAGTACGGCACAGAGTTGCAATCGAAAACAAATAAACAGCTGATTTCGGATGTGCAGACAAGCTGCGTCGACAATATTGCAATTTATAAGCGGCCAAATTAAACATACAACTGCATGGTGTAGCACATATAAATGATCCCGTAGTATTATAAATAATATAAACTGTGGATTCTTTGAAGAATATCCAATAATTCACTTCTTTCGGCCGACGAAAAATTTTTAGCTCGCGCTGCCTCCATAATTGAACAATTGAACATATGTTTTTGGCAAGTTGTGCTGTGTTCAATTGTCAAATATTCGAAGTTGCCATTCATTATTCCGTATTTAAATAAATGCACTGTGAAACTCAAGAAAAGTTAAACTAGATTTAAACTCAATTCGCAAATTAGATTTAAACATCCACTGAGAAACTGGCCCTTAAAGTATAATTTGGCATTGCTAGAATCCTACTTTATGTAGGAAGCATAAGCCTGAAAATATGCAACTGTTTATTCTCAAGTTTATTCTTTTGAGTCGTACATCACACATATACATAATTAACTATTTAACAAGCTTATTAGAAAATATCTCTTACGGAATCATAATGCTGCTCATAATGAATGAACAACCCGTGCCATAGCAATATATGCGCTTTTCGTATCCTTTTCTGAACACAGACCTTAAAACACTGTTGCAACATTTCTTTAAATGAGGTTTGCTAAAAATCTCTAGCGTTCGCGACTCACATGTCAAGGAGCAATCAATTAGACTTTTAGGCTAAACAGCATTCTATTACCATAAAAATATTTTTTCCGATATTTTTTTTTAATTCTAAATTTGCAATATTTTGGAGACGAAATCCCGGCATTAACACCCCTTAGGTGCACACATATGACTGTGTGTGCGTTTATACAAATGCATATATGTATGTAGGTATCTATGTGCATTTGTTGGCTGCGTGCATACAAAACTGCAGTATCTTTGGAATGTATCTGCCGAGCAAGAGTGTGAGAAAGGACGTTCGTCGCAGATATTTTCGTCGTTGTCGCTGCTCCTTTATGTTGTTGTTGTTGCCGATATTCTCGACCTGTTTCACATTCTCTGCGTGTGCATATTTATTTTCCTGCTGTTGCTGCTGCTGCTGCACCTCTTATACCCTCTGCCCGGCCGCTGGGTTGACTCTATGCCAACATTGACGGCGACTGCGACTTCGCTCTCGCCTCATCTTTCAACGCATGAGAATTCCTTGTGGGAAAGCAAAGTTAAAATTGTCTACTTTTCATGAATTCCACAGCAAATCCTCGAATTACGGTTATTACTAATGCATTGTGTTTGTTGTTGTTAGCAGCAGCGACATACATAACAGGTAAACTATTTGCTCAAGCGGCTAATTAAAGATCCTTTGAGAACTAAATTGTTGTGCGAGGCATGCAAGCATGTCGACGATCCTTACTAAAGATAGTGCTGGCAGGGATTTGAAAACTGCTCGATCTCTTTTATCTCGTGCTCGTGTGCGCTTAGAACAGTTAAGTAGCACGAACAATTAAGAATCACAGGCATTTTCCAGGAAGAAGTGGCTTTTCTCCGTCAGCGATTTGCTCGCTACGTCACTTTTTCACATAGACAGCAGAATTCCAAAGAATTTCTTCTTCGACTATAAAAATTAAGTAAGGTTATCGCCGTTTAAGTGAGTATGCAATAAAGCAAGTGACACATTCAAGAAGATTATGTTTTTTTTTCTATCAGCAGACACAACTAAAAATGTAGTAATAAAAATCGCAGCGTTTCATTTTATTGCAGTGATGCGTAAAACAACTACACAATTCACATTGCACATCCCTCTCAAGGACGAAATTAAATGCCCATAAACATAAAAGTTGTATTACATTTGCTGTATCCAACTGAACTGCTGAAGGTTGTACGTGGCACCACGTAAGTCTAAACTTCTAGCCCTAGGCCTGTAGATGTAACCATGTTCAACTGTCAATGAACTGCAGAAAAGTTATACATATTATCAGCGACATCTTAGTAAGCTAGCCGCTTGGAAAGCATTTCTCTAGCAAGATTTTTTCGGACCTAAGCCAAACTTCTCAGTTCCATAGCTTACTAGTCAACGCAGCCTTTTATGACATTTATGTACGTATAGACAGCCAAATAGAAATTTTAATTTGTGTAACGGTTTTACTTCTACATATGTTTCATCAATGAAAATGAGAAGGCCGTTCAAATTTGTTCCGGTTGACCAGGATCAAGTGCACGATCGATGAAGACATAAGCTCAATTAACTTAATTTCTTCATATGTTGCGCATAATTTTGTTTGTGGTGCCATTTTTTACTTGCAGTTGCTCATCATCTGTGTTGTAAAAACTCCGGCAATTACTAAAAAAAAAAACAGGCGCCTCTTTTGACACAATTTCCTTTGCCCGCCATTTTTGCATGATTCGTATCTGTTGCGCGCGCTTTTGCACACAAGCACAATACGAGCGAAAATGTCAGAAAACGAAGAATTGCATTAGAATAAATTTTAAAAGAGCGCACAAGAGAGCGAGCTGGAAGAGATTAGGCGAATTTTGTAAAAATGTGGGGAATAAAATAAAAATGTTGCCGCCGAAAATCAAGGTACAAAAGCAAAATTCAGCAACGAAGCAGATGCCGCGCCTGGCCGGCCTGCCTGCCTACCACCACCAGCAAAAGCCAGCAGCACCACCACCACCATGACGACGATGAGCGAAGCACAGCGAAAGCAACCTTCGTTCGATTACATTCGAATTTGCTAAAACTGCGGAAAAAATGGAGGAAAGCAAAAAATGTAGAAGCAACAAAGCGCAAGAAAAAGTTCAGTACTTGCACACGAGCGATTGTGACTATTGGAGGCACTCGGTGAATTCTCGAAGCCCCTGCCTCCCTCCCACAGACCAACCCGACAACCCAACAAACCGACAAAGCAACAGAAAACAGCGAAAAAAAAGAAAGAGTTGAAGAGAAAAAAGGCGGTTCACCAGATCATTTTGGCGCCTCGATATTTTCACCTTAAAATATGTTTATCCACAATTTTCCAACACTAGCGTAAACTTTGAAACTTGCACTTTCGTTTGGTATGAAAAACATGCACGTCCTTTGGGGGAAACCCTTGGAAAAGTGCCTGCGAAAATGCCAGTGCAATTGTCGAGGCACAGAGCAACGCGCCAAAACCAGATGATCAAGCGCCAAAGCAGCAACAAATGCAACAACAACAACAACTCCACCACAAGCGACTGTCATTTCACTTCGCATTCCCTAGAAGACGACGACCGGGCAGTGCGCAACACAATCGTTGCTTTTAGCTTGGCGCAAAGTGTAAGATAGTGAGAGAGCGGCAGCGAGGGAGCCGTCACTCTCTCGCCGCCTTTCAATGGAGCACACTGCTCCACCGCGCTTCCAACTCACAGCCCCATTCATCGGTGTGTTGAATCAGCTGTGCTGTCTGGCTGGCTAGCTGGCATAGTTAACTGAGCAGGCAAGCAAGAAAAATACATAACCCAAACAATGTTGCAAACGTTTCGTTGGTGACTCAGCTCCCCGTGGGGCACCGCCACAATGAAGCGCTCGCTAAACGCAATGGGGCGTTTCCTTTCAAAGCTGTCGTGATTTTCGGTTTTCGTAAAAAACAAAGTTCCGCACATTCCTCTCAACCACGAGCATTGACGAATTAGGCTCGCTAAACGAATGTACGCAATGGGGGCGTTTCATTTCCATTTTCACAGTGCAAAATTAAAATTATATTTCCAACGTTATATTGTAAACTTTATGCTGCTTGTTGTTTACTGTTTAATATTAACACCTGAGTAAAACAATTTTGTGCTACGTGTAGGCATACTTTTCCAATTATATCAGCAACATTTTTCCTATCCGACACCAAGGCACTTAAATGCCAAGGATTGAAAGAAGCTTCGACTTGAGCCTCGATTTTGCGAGTCAGGTAAGCTTTTCCAAGTAATAAATTTACTTAGTTCTGAAGTGATTTGTTAGATAGCTATCTAAGAAGCTAACCCAACAATTGAAAATCAACATAAATTTGCTGCAGAAAAACGACTGCATATAAAAAACATACCAACAATAAAAGGAAATTAAAGTTAATTGTTGATTTACAATTTTTAACAAAATTTTTAATTTTTCAATTTTTATTTTTAGTAGTCAATAAAAATAAAATATAATTTCGCTATATATATGACGGCCCCAAAATAATCCACCGCGAGAAACAGCGACTTTCAGCGAAAGAAGCAGCACTGTTCGAATTTCAAGCAGACAACAACAAACATGTACACAAAACGACCACCACGTCGACGCGCATCTCGCGTTTTTGGCCTTCAATGTCGATCAGGTTTTCGCTGTTAATATTAATGAAACCCCCACCGAAAGCTATATCTCACGAAAGCAGACATCCCGTAGGATCAGATTCCGTTGGAAAAAGCAAAATCCGTTGAAATTTCCGGAATTTGTGGACCCTTTCATTTCACGATTTTGGCGCGCGCGGGCTTTTGAGCCCGCACCAGAGAGAGCATTTTGACACTGACAGCTGAGAAGCGCGCGCATTGCACGCAACAACCAAGCTACGGCAGAAGCAGGAGAATCTTTTTTGGACAGAGCGCGGCAGCAACGCAACAGCCACATAGGTGGATTTTTTTGATATAGTAGAAAAAGCGGCAAATATAAAGAATAACGAGCGCGATTGCAGAAAGTCGTAATGAAGCCGAAGCAAGGCAACAAAAATTTTTTTCTTTTTTCAGCTCATGAAATTTTTGGCAGGTTGGAGTTACTGGCCACTTGGCCACGATGCAAATTTCGCAATTTAATGCAGCAGCACTTAATTGTGAAGCGAGTTGCAGGACAATTTTGCGAAAACATGTGGCAGGCAGCTGCAAAAATTGCACCTGCTGCTGCCGTTCGGCCAGGGCAGAACCTCACTTTCTTGCTCTGTTCAGCGGGAGCATGGGCGCTTGCACTTACCTGGCAATATGTTAGCCGGAGTTTATGGGGCCTTTCCTTGTGCCAAGGATTGAATGCCTTAATTTGATTGCATTAAGCGTTTCCTCTTCAATTTATCCAATTCGATGGTTGATTACTACTTCTCCTTCTGCGCCGCTATGAAATCCAGTGGAACCTCCTCGTTAGCCGTGCAATGCTGACACGTTATCAAACGCAACTTCAGAGCACACTGCACAAATTAATCGAAAATCTTCAATTCCAATCGAGGCACCGTGGGCAATATGCAATATGGCCACTTTACAAATACAACAAAGCAAATGCCGAACAGAACTCAGAACGAAAAACGCAAGAACTTTTACACGATTTACCGATTTGCGATGGATGCTGAACGGCTTTGGTAATTGGCAAACATCAAAGCCAAATTTTTTGCACGGGAATTTTTGTTACTTTTGTCGAGCAACTTCACTTGGATCACAGAATAGCAGCCTGCTTTGGTTCAGGCGTAATACGAATGCCACCACACACCACACAGACACGGCAGAGCAGAGCAGCAGCGACACGGCGTAGCTCGCGACAGAGAAGAGCACACAAATTTCCAGCTCAACTGTCAAAATACACAGGTTAGCTCTCTCTCTCTCGTCCATGCTGTGGTGGAATCCGCGTAGCCGCATACTCTGGCGCGATTAAATGTCTGTCATACGATCAGCTGATTGAGACGCGCTTGACGTTGGCCTGCTACGATCAGATGTTGGCGCGATTTTCTTGTTTTGGGATTTTTTACAGTTACAGCTGGAAAATGTGCACTGCGGAACGGACTATCAACTTGTTGATGCAACGTCGGATAAACATTTAAATTTGTCGTAAATATAGAACCGATCGCGAGCGGACAACTTAATAATAGAACGCTATTGGATCATCTGAATTGTTTGGTTGGAAATACGTACCTTTAGCTTAAAGCAACAACATTGAGATAATCGGAAACAGGGCTATTACTCATAAAAGCATTCCACCATTCTAACAGCTTACGTGATGACAATTCTGTTATTTTCATTGCACTATATGTATGTACGTTGTTTAAATCTTAACTAAAAAACTGGATGCAGAAAATTATATTGCACTTGGAATGCATGTTTTTCTCCCAATTCGAAGACAAAAACTTGGAAAAGAAAAGAATTTATCCATTACTATAGTAAAATTACTACTGATTCCTTTCATTTAGGCTTTGGTAGTTCTGCTATTTTGTAATTTAATTCACTTTGAAACCGTAAATATTTACCGGTTACGAAAGTATATCCCATCTTTTTCATTTTCACTATAAAAGCATTCGGCATAAAATTTAAACACTTTTCGAGCTTAAAAAAATTCAAACAATGTCTTAAATTTACGTATATGCAAACTATGTATGTACAAAGACATCGAAATTTTAGAGTTTGAAAACTTACATTTGCAAAGTTGTTACGCTTCGCCTTCACAAAACGTCGTCTGCAATTTTGCTTTTTGTTTACATAGTAATTTCGACATTTTTAAAAAACCGATGTTAAAGGCCGTTGCCAAATTCAACTTATGTAGTTGCACAGTCAAAATTAAACTTGATCTAATTGCTTTAAATTTAATATAAAAATTTATTGCATTGATACTATTAAAATTTTTCAATTTAATAAAGCACTCGAATCGGTGCAACCACAAAACTCAAGCCAAAGACAATAACAACTGCCAACAAAACAAAATTTCGCAAATTCCCCAAAAATTCTGCAATAATGACGAACGAAACATGGTTATGAAGGAGGCGGATAATTACCTAGAAAGAGCAGAAACACGAAGAAATTCAGTGGAGAAGTGCACGGCGAATGCGGATATTTTTGCATAGCTCAGCGGAAATTGAAATGAACGCGCACTGGGAGCACCTCAGTCGCGTCGCAGTTGACATGAGCGCGGCTTTGAATGTGTTCAATTGTTCACCATTTTATTTGAACTGAATTCTTGCTTTTTTACATATTTTCGCTATTTTGGCTTAACATTTTAGATGCCGAATAATCACTTCTATATAGTTTTTAATTATTTTGTTCACTTCATTCTACAGGGGCGATGATTTGAAGCCACGCGCTGCGTAGTCGCCAGGCTGCGTGCGATCGGACACTCTCGGGTAGCCTTCATCGCCGGGCACACAAGCTCTGCGTGAAGAAATTACACGCCAACCTCCTTTGCGAGTCCAATCCTGCAAAGAGTAATTAAAGCATAAACAATTTTCAGTAAAATTAAGCTGAATTTTAAAACAACTAAACTGATCACTGTCGTAGATAGCTCGTCTTATTCTTTTTAATTATACATATATATTAATTTAAAATTAAGGTAATAACCATTTATTATTGAAATTTGCTTCTTGATTGAATAAAAGAATTCGAAGATTTTTATGAAACCATACTCGGTCGCTCAGTCTGTTTAATTCATTTTCAACATTAATCTACTTAAATTTCGATGGAAAGCAAAACTTTAGAAGATGACTGTAAGTACATGTAAAGTATAGTATTTTAAAAATCGCAATTAATGAATTTGACTAATTTAAAACTATTAAAATGAATAAAATATTCAAAGCTAAACCTAAATTTTTTTACAAATATCAAACAGCATTCAAGTTTGGGTTCATCACAACTTACATTCTGATTGTACTTCAAATAGTAGGCACCGGCATAAATGCCTGTAACGAGCAGACCTACTTTTCCCATCCAGAAGCGAAGGATACCGGCACGTGTTTGACCCTGGAAAATAAATAAAGCATGATCAAATATTGAAATATTGGATGTTTCGAAAACTACTTTATCAAAAAACAAAAATAAAGCACTATTACATAATGAACCAAACGCAGCGCCGCGAATACCGCCACCTATTGACTCACCAACGCTGGAGTGAGGGCTTCGTACAGCTTATCGAGCGGCGCACGATAGAAGCGCTTGATGGGATTGTTCAATTCGAGTTCCAGAGCAGGCACTTTCCGTGGCCCATGCTCCAACTCCATATCCTTCAGGTATTGCTTTCGCCAACCGCGTTCCTCATTTGTCATTCCAACGAGACGCTCGCGTTCCCGCACCATGCGGCCGCCAAGGTCCATGGGCTTCACATTTCCGGTATCTGAAGAAGCCATTGTTCAGTCTATCAAAGCGAAACCAGAAGTCCAATCCAATTTTCTTTATTTCGAGCAAAACGAAAAATTAACACAACTTTTCAGGCACAGCACATAATAATACGAACCGTTTCACTCAGGGTTGTCAGATTTTTTTTGTGCCTTATCCCCATTTTGCTTACGAGCAATCCCCAAAAAATCCCCAAAATATATTTCTTTGTTTTTTATAATAATTAACAAATTTTATTTTATAAGTAGGTATATAAAATTACAAGCAGTCATATACTTCTGACTCCACAAATTCTAAATTTGTGTCAGAAGTATACATGACAAATGAAAATGGAAATCCCCACCAAATCCCCATATCCCCAAACCCAAAAAGTCGTCCCCAAATCAGATTAAAAATCCCCAAAATGGGGCGAAATCCCCACATCTGACAACCCTGGTTTCACTAGACAGCTGGCTGTCAAATTGGCTGTGTAGTTCGTGAACTAAATAGTTTCATGGAATGAGCTAGTTCGGACAAAAGGAAGACCTATTGTTCAATTCCACACAGTTCCACCCCATCTAAATTCAATTCCACACAGTTCCACCCCATCTTAATACCCGCTAATGGACTCAGGACGCGAACCGGCGAACCGGTACCGTGTATCTATAATACTATAATATATATATATAATAAAAACAAAAGCTGGAACCAAAATATATATATAAACTAACAAGTTTTTTAAATCCCTTGTTTCACGAATTTATATGATTATATAATGTAATTTGCTTGTCAAATTTATTATTTATTTATACAAATAAATTTATTTCAATTTAATTAATAAATTTCAACAATGTTATTAACCAAGTGCACCTTGTTTTATTTTTTGGTTGTTGGAGTTGGTAGTTTTTTTGATACCAAATTGCCGACATTGAATGTTTAGCAATGTTATAAACCAAGTGCACCCTGTTTTATTTTTTTTATGTATTTGGTTGTTGGAGTTGTAGAGTTGGTAGTTTTCTTTCATACCACATTGCCGACATGTTTTTCATTTATTGTTATTCGGTAATTTTGCAAATGGCCAAATAATAACGGATTGTCGAACATTTTCTTTTTCAATTTCAACCCTTTCAAAAGTAACTATTCGATTGCGGCGTAACCGCATGAAACCTTTTCCTTTACCAGCGCAGGAAGCGTAAACGCAGTCGGAGAAGGCTATCTGATAGTAGACATTCAATGCTTCAATATGAGATTTTTATTTGTAATCTACAAACTTCAATATTTTTCCTCACCTAAAAGATTAATTTTCTAAATTTTTTGATTAATTAGAAGGAGTTCAGGAATTTGGCAGTCACTGATGGTTGTTATGTAAAATATTTAGTGATACTTTCTTGAAGGCTTCCATGTGCTCTTCTCTAATCTCTGTTATAAAATCTAGGACCTCTACATCTCTACATTTGCATGAGCCCATCAACACTATCATCAACCTTCAAGCTTACGCTCCAATGAAATCGCATCATTGCTGCACCGCAGATTTTAAAATTAAAATATCCAGTGGTAGCAGGTCCAGCAATCTCTTCTATTTAAATATAGATAATTATATAAATAAAAGAAGGTTGAAAGATTAGGAATTTTTAGTGCTCTCAGCTTAAGTTTATGTATGTGCGTCTCCGGATTGTGTGGTGCGCTTTGACTTGATAGCCCATAATGATTTGATGAAGGTTTTTGTCATAATCTGTGGTAAGGCAGGTCTTCTTGCATCTCATCATATTGTTGTACTATGAAATGGGATGCGTTTTATAAATAGGCTCCTTTTATAGATATTATAAGTTACCTCACCTGCAAGCTCCTTTGTAATTTCTGGATAGCACCAGACAATAGAAGACGTTTCAATGGATCTGCCGTGTTTTTCAATAATTTTTTATTTAGTGGAGAGCTCGTACACTGGACTCCGGAGCTTCATGATTTTATAGTTGCTTCCATTCTCCTTTCACAGTTACATCAATGTGATCGTAGTTAAAGAATAGCTTCCCATTTTCCGCCAGAATTGTGTCCTTTGATGCTTTATCAACAGCAAAGGTTATTGTTTGGCCACCACCTTTTTCTGCTTTTAACTTCAGTATTTTCCATTGCCCAGATTCTATGCCGTCATTTTGCTTTGCTAGCCTTTCTATTAGAACTTCTTTTGGCACCACATCCTCAGGCGGTATGTAAGTAACACATTCAAACATCTGTAATATTTCATTATCCATTAATATTTCATCTTTCAGACTGTGTGTTATATTGTTATCATCCATGATTGGTTTCAATCTCTCCAATGTTTCCCCGAGCCATTGATTTGTCTCTTTATTTATGCATCTCAGAAAGAATTTGCCATATCTAATACAATTTGAAAAAAAACCCAAGCTTGCGGTGAGGTTTTCGGCCTTATCCAGCTCGGCCAGCAAAGTTTCCCTTATCCATTTGATTTGGTCCTCACTCAGCTTTTCGGTTTCTTCGGCATGAGATAACAAGACTTTGTACGTATTGTACTGTTTTTCGGATGCGCTCTGCTCCTCACTCTTTGCATTTGGTATTGTAGAGTCAGAATCGGAGTTGGAACCTGGATCTCCACCTTTGCCATCACTAGTCGAATATGGATTATTCGTCGGCTTCCAAGTACGATTTTTCCAAGTGACACTGGAATCTTCAACTAGGTTGTGTCGCTCCGCATATCTCTCCCGTACCAACTGTTTGGCGCTCTCAATATCTAGGCCCTTCTCCAGAAACTTTTTTATATTCCGTTTTTGTTGGCCCGAAAAGTATTCCCGTCTCTTTGGGCCCTCATCAGTATATATCATTCGACGCGAGCCATTTTTTTCCGTGCGGCACAAATCCCGCCTAACTTCCAACCACGCACTCTTCTTTATATTGTTTGTTGGCATTTTACGATTATTTCTCGAATTCATATTTGGTATTTGGTGCACACAGAATAATAAAAGAATAATTTATTATGCTTGTGACAGCGCTGCCAACTACTTGGTTCTTAAGAGTCGCATTTGAGTAGTACTTATTGAAAGCTACTATTTTTACCTTACCTTTAAAAGTTTTTGCTTAAGAGGTGTTTGCAGCTCTCAAGAAATCGCTCAAGAAAAATTTCGCATTATTCCTTGAGGGCAAAATAGTAGTGGCCAAGTAATTTTGACAGCTAACAGCTGATGCAAATCAAAGCAAAATGTCGTTAAATGAAGATTGGTAAGTTTTCACAAAATTTACTATTATTTGATTAATGCATTATTTATATACAGTAGTTCCCGCTTATAAGCGTCGTCAAAAATGCACAACTTCCGACGCTTGTAACCGTAGAAATCTTATATCCGAAAACCCGGTTATAAGCGTTAGTAACGCTTATATCCGAAAACCCGGTTATAAGCGCTAGTAACGCTTATATAGAATTTTCTTTGTGGAGCCAAACACGCATATACATACAAAAATTTAAACGCTATGTGGAAATAAAAGACTAAGACATAATTATGTATGTGCATATATTTATTTTGATAAATAAAATTCATTTTTAGCTGAATTACAAAAACGAGAAACAAAAAACACTTAGAATTAAAACAAAAAATAGCCATTCTAGCTAAATCACAAAAGCAAGGAACACATATGTATTTCTTAAATATTTATCTTAAAAAAATCAGTAATTTTTGATTGCAGACTTTTGGTTTCTTTATAAACTTGCAGTTCCATAGCATCAAGCTCTTTCAGAAATTGGTTGCTTGGCTCAAAGCTTTTTCTTAGGGCCAGTTTCACAGTGGATGTTTAAATCTAATTTGCGAATTGAGTTTAAATCTAGTTTAACTTTTCTTGAGTTTCACAGTGCATTTATTTAAATACGGAATAATGAATGGCAACTTCGAATATTTGACAATTGAAGGTTAGCACAACTTGCCAAAAACATATGTTCAATTGTTCAATTATGGAGGCAGCGCGAGCTAAAAATTTTTCGTCGGCCGAAAGAAGTGAATTATTGGATATTGTGCAAAGAATCCACAGTTTATATTATTTATAATACTACGGGATCATTTATATGTGCTATACCATGCAGTTTTATGTTTAATTTGATCTCTTATAAATTGCAATATTGTCGATGCAGCTTGCTTGGACATCCGAAATCAGCTGTTTATTGGTTTTCGATTGCAACTCTGTGCCGTACTTAAATATCCACAGTCGGCTATTTAAATCGTATTTAACTTACAACTGTGAAACTGAAATTCCCTATTTAAACTGCAATCAGAGTTTAAATATCCACTGTGAAACTGGCCCTTAAAGTGCTAATTGCTTGAAGTTGTTCTTTCGCAGTTGGCAAACTTTCTGAAATTTCGTCGACTTCAACTTCAGATTCATCTGAAGACGGATTGGATATTTCTTTTAAAATTTCAGCATCACACAGATCGCCGTAGCACAATAAAGTCTCGTCACACCGAGTGTATTCTAAAAAATTAACCAGGTCGGTGCCTTCTGAAATGCCGTCAAAGTTAACTTTTGCACAATCATCACTATCATCTGGGCATTGTGGCAAAAACTTACACTACAATAAAAATTTAAATAATCCATTTAAAAATTTTAAATAACTTAAAAGTTTCCAAATTTTTTTGTACCTTTTTAAAGCAATTTTGTATGGTTTCAGGGCTCACTAACCACCAAGACCGTTTTATAATGTGCATAGCCTTTAATAAGTTGATACTTTTAGCAAAATTTGTGGCTGGATTACCCATTTCGACAAATGCAACTTTTATCTTTTGCTTTAGAGTAAGGTTGGTCCGCTGGCGCTTATCCATGATGCACATATGTATGTACCTAGATTAAATAATTTCATTAAGATACCAAAAAAAGAGAAAAATTGCAAATTTATTCACTTACACTTTACGCGCGCTTATTTGCTGTGTTGTCAAAAACATATGTTCCATCGCAGCGTTGCCACACATCAAATTATTATGCCGAGCTTATACGCGGGGAAATTTTCTTATAAAATTATACTTCGGTATCAAAAGTTACATGCTTCTATGCGGGGAATGCATATAAGCGGGGATCTATTAAGCGGGGAAATACAACCATTCGTTAATGGGGAAATCTCACAAGGGACAATGTCAACGCTAAAATGCGGGGAACGTTTATAAGCGGGGGGCTTATAAGCGGGAACTACTGTATATTTTTCAGGCATAATATGGTGTCCACACTAAATACCGCAATTTTGGTGTTTTGTGCGGAACAATTTGAAACGGAAGAGAGGGACAAGCAAGCTAAAACCGCTGCGGATTTTCCCAACAGGCGCTTTCGGCGTTTTGGCGCACTTCCCGGTGTATTTTCCGAGTTTTCCATGTCTGAAAATAATATAATAGATTAAGATAATTGAAATATAAAATATTTTGCAAATTTACAACCTAAAATGAACATTTAATGTTTTGCTTACCTCTTTCGCTTGTTATTTGCTGTTGAAAGTCTTCTTCTTGTTAAAGTAATAATGTTTGTCCGCTTTTACACGATGCGACTCGGCCCCGGCGATTTTTTCGCATTCCGCTTTGAAATCGCGCATAGCTTTTACACGATGCGACTCGCTGGTGTCGAGCATTTTGACACTAGAGTTTGCAGCTGGTTTTATTTGTGTAATTTGTAAACATTTAAAGCACTTATTCCACTCTTTGCTCATTTTATTCTTTATATTTACTTTTATGCGTAAAGTTCTGTAAATTTTTCAGTTTATTTGCAATACGTATTCACTCGATTTCAAGTTTTAATTTACAGTCGACAGCGCGAAGCGCGAAAACGAATAAAGAGGAACGTCAGAAAATCAGAAAATCGCAGCACAATCGCTGCCCGAGCGATTTTGCGCGTTCCCCTGTCGTTTCACCCCTCTTTCCTACATTCTTCCGTGTCTCCGGGGCCGAGTCGCATCGTGTAAAAGCGGACTTTCAAACATTATTCCTTGCCAAAACCTGAGTTACCCTATGCACATTTCCACTGGAAAAAAGTGTATATTTCGTAGCAGATTTCTTGAGAGCTGCAATAGGGGTCAAGTAATTTTGACGCAAGGAAATTTCTTGAGCATTTTGTTGGCGTGTTTTATATGGAGTTTTCGCTTTTCTTGAGAGCTGCAAACACCCCTTTAAGCACATGTAACCTTTTCAATTTTTACAAATTATGCGTTTTTCCCATCATAAATGCAGAATGCAGAATGTTATCGCGTTGTCACTAGGCGCCGAAACTTTGTACGGCTCAAAAAAATTCTTTTTATTCTCAAGGTACGAAATTTATGGAAAAGGTACGGGTTTTTAAAAAATTGGGTACGTTTTTATTATCGCCCAGCCCAACCCTGCACGTGCTTTCGTACGAAATTATACGATTTTACGAAAGTTATAAGTCGTTTTATTTGTTGACGCGTTTAAGAAATTTAACAAGAAATGACGGATGTGGACGATTTGTTCAATTGCTTTAATGAGGATGAGTCCAGTGCAAGTACCAACCCAGTGCCAGTGGTGGAGCCAGCAACGCCAGATGTGATCATTGAAGATGGGGCACCTGGCGATGCAGAGACAAGGTAATGAAACTGTGATATGAAAATAGTAATTTAAAAGAAAATGTATGCCTCCGTCAGCAAATCTGTCAAGCGCCAATTGAGTGGGGAGGACGATAACGTATTAAAGCGTTCGAGAGTAACGGAATCAATACTCGATGATTTCTGTGTAGATACATTGCGCTCTCGCATTTCAGTGCATGTTATCGCATCGCCTGAATCATGTACTCACGAAGTGGCCGTTTACCCCGGTCAAGAGTTCGTACCGCTGCAGCCAGCAACAGGCCCACCGGCAAAGGAGTATCCCTTCGTGCTCGATCCGTTTCAGAAAGAGGCTATTCTTTGCATCGACAACCAGCAGAGCGTACTTGTGTCTGCGCATACGTCTGCCGGTAAGACGGTGGTAGCGGAATATTCTATTGCGAAGTCACTGGCAGCCAAACAGAGAGTCATCTACACAACGCCAATCAAGGCACTTTCCAACCAGAAGTATCGCGAATTCAGCGAGGAGTTTAAGGATGTGGGCCTGGTGACTGGTGATGTGACAATTAATCCATCGGCCTCTTGCCTTATCATGACCACAGAGATTCTGCGAAACATGCTCTACCGTGGCAGCGAGATAATGCGCGAAGTGGGCTGGGTCGTTTTCGACGAAATCCACTACATGCGCGACAAGGAGCGCGGCGTCGTTTGGGAGGAGACGCTAATCCTGCTACCGGACAATGTGCGCTACGTATTCCTTTCGGCCACTATACCCAATGCACGCCAATTCGCGGAATGGGTGTGCCACCTGCACAAGCAGCCGTGCCACGTTGTCTATACGGATTACAGACCTACACCATTGCAGCACTACATCTTTCCGGCGGGCGGCGATGGCATACATCTCATTGTGGACGAGAAGGGCCAGTTCAAGGAGGACAATTTCACTACTGCCATGGCAGTGCTGCAGAATTCTGGTAATTCTATTGCTTTTGTTGATATTTGAATAGTTGGATTTAACATCGTCCTTTGCGCATTCCAGGTGAAGCAGCCAAGGGTGATCAGAAAGGCCGCAAGGGAGGCATTAAAGGTTTAAACGCAGGCCAGTCGAACATATTCAAGATTGTCAAGATGATTATGGAGCGCAATTTTGCACCGGTCATTATCTTCTCGTTCAGCAAGAAGGATTGCGAAGTGTACGCCATGCAAATGGCCAAACTGGACTTCAACACGGCGGAGGAGAAAAAGCTCGTGGATGAAGTGTTCAACAACGCACTGGACGTGCTCTCCGAGGAGGATCGCACATTGCCACAGGTGGAGAATGTTCTGCCGCTGCTACGGCGTGGCATCGGCATTCACCACGGTGGCTTGCTACCAATTCTCAAAGAAATTATTGAGATACTCTTTGGCGAGGGCTTGCTGAAGGCACTCTTCGCCACGGAAACTTTCGCAATGGGTCTGAACATGCCCGCGCGCACAGTTCTTTTCACAGCACCGCGCAAGTTTGACGGCAAGGACTTCCGCTGGATCTCCTCGGGCGAGTACATACAGATGGCGGGACGTGCCGGCCGTCGTGGCCTGGACGACAAGGGTATTGTCATACTCATGATCGACGAAAAAGTCTCGCCGGCGGTGGGACGCGGCATTGTGCAGGGCAAAGCGGACCCCATTAACTCCGCGTTCCATCTCACTTACAACATGGTGCTGAATCTGTTGCGTGTCGAGGAGATTAATCCGGAGTACATGTTGGAGCGTTCCTTTTTTCAGTTCCAAAATCAGTCATCCATTCCTGACCTCTACAAGCAAGTGCAAGACAAGCAGTTGGAGCTGGAGAAAATTAAAGTGAACGAAGAGCACAGCATCGCCTCGTACCACCACATCCGCGAGCAGCTGGACACACTGGCCAAGCAGTTCCGCAACTGGATTACGAAGCCCGAATTCCTGGTGCCCTTCCTGCAACCGGGACGCCTAATCAAAGTACAAAATGAACAAGACGAATTTGACTGGGGCATCGTGGTGAATTTCAAGAAGCAGGCTAACAATGTGCGTAATCCCCTCAAATCAGAGACAGTCGTAGTCGTAGACGTGCTTCTGCACGTTACCGAGGAATCTGCCAAGGCGGACGAGCCGCGTCCCTGCAAGCCCGGACAGAAGGGCAATATGGAAGTGGTGCCTGTGATGCACAAACTCATCTCGCAGGTCTCATCGCTGCGTGTCTACTACCCGAACGATCTGCGGCCCGCCGACAATCGACGCAGTGTGCTCAAGACTATCGAGGAGGTGAAGAAGCGTTTTCCGAAGGGCCCGCCGCTGCTGAATCCCATCACAGAGATGCACATCAAGGACAGCGACTTCAAGCAGGTCGTCGACTCCATTGAAAAGTTTGAGGAGCGTTTGTACGCTCACCCCCTGCACAAGTCCGCCGACCTTGACCGGCAGTATGCGCGCTACACGCAGAAACTGCGCATACAGGATGAGCTGAAAGCAGTTAAGGCGAAGCTCAAGGAGGCACGCAGCTTGCTGCAAATGGACGAGTTGAAGCATCGTAAGCGCGTACTGCGCCGCATGGAGTACTGCACGGCGGCGGACGTAATCGAGTTCAAGGGCCGCGTAGCCTGTGAGCTTAGCTCCGCGGACGAGCTGCTTATGACCGAGATGATCTTCAACGGCGTGTTTAACGACCTCAGCACGCCGCAAACAGTGGCGCTGCTGTCGTGCTTCGTCTGCGACGAGAAGTCCTCGGAAACGCCGAAGAGTACGGAGGAGCTCTCTGGACCGCTGCGCTCCATGCAAGAACTGGCACGACGTATTGCCAAAATTTCGAATGAATGCAAGCTGGAAATCGACGAGGAGTCGTACGTAGAGAAGTTCAAGCCTTTCCTCATGGACGTTGTGCTGACGTGGTGCAAGGGCGCCTCCTTTCTCAGCGTTTGCAAAATGACAGACATCTTCGAGGGTTCTATTATTCGCTGCATGCGTCGTCTCGAGGAGCTGCTGCGCCAGATGTGTCAGGCCGCTAAAACGATCGGCAACACGGAGCTAGAGAACAAATTCTCTGAAGGTGTGCGACTGCTTAAGAGGGACATCGTCTTTGCCGCCTCGCTCTATCTGTAACTTGCTCGTATTTAGTCTTATATAGAAATCTGATTTATTTTTAGCAATGAACATTGCTGACTCCATTTTGGGAAAACCAAATTAAATACATACACTATAAATTTAGAAAAAAATTCAAGTTCTGTCGATTTCTGAAGGATCACATTGGCGTGGTTTAGTAATAAGGAGAGAAGGTTTAAGTAGATGAGATACATCATGTTACATGTTAAGCAATATACATATATGTATGGCAAACAAAATTCTTTACCATTTTGTGAATTTGACAGTTGCTTTTTCGCTTCACGGCTCACTCGCGGCAACACATCAGCGAGCGAAAAGTATACCCACGTCTCACTAGCAAGAATTTCTTACTTAACAGCTGTAAAATTCCATTGCTGACAATGAACAAATTTTTCGTGTGAGCATTTTGCTGTTGTGCCATATTATTTGAAATATGGCTTCAAATGGGATGGTTAGCTTTTTTCGAGCGCTAGAAAATTGATAAAATTTTGTTATTTATCAAACTTGTTGCTTCTGTAGTTCTAGACACTAAAATTTCCTATACAAATTTGTAATATGAACTCAGAACTCAGAGAGAAAGCCAATCTATTTTCAATATTTTCCTAGCTGCAGCTTTTATTTGGCAATTTGTATACCATTTAAGTATTGAATTAAGTGTTTTTGATAACAAGATATGTGTGTTTTGATACTTTTTGCTTTTGTTTTTCAAGTATCCAAGTATGTATCGTGAAATTCGCTCTTATTGGCATCCCTGGTTCTCTTCGATTCTATAGTAAATTTACAAAGTGATTTACTCGAAAATTGACAGTGTTTGTATTCACCTAAAATTTTTGATTACAAAAAACTGCAATAAACAGAAAGTCAATAGATTGTACGCCGGTAGCGATAGCGAGATGGACCCAAATCTAAAGATTGGAGCTGATGGAGGCAAAAGGGAATACTTTACTGGTTCCCAAAAGCGGCGATTAAAAAAGATGATGAATAAGGGAGTAGACTATCGGCAAGCAACGAAACTGATACAAGAGGAAATCGCGCAGGCACGTAAACCAGTTGTGCCGCCTGTTGTGGATCTAAGGGCTAGGTATGTAAGATTGGGTGCATTTGTAACGACTTGCTTCTACGATAACTGAAATATGTATGATAACTAGGTATGTGTACGTAAGACCCGTAAGACCAACGAATACATCCAACGATCAAGAATGTACCTCATCTACAACGTCGAATTCACCGAGCACGTCCAATAAAGTCGCCATATGCCATCGGTTGCATCCGGCAGAAAAGCTGAGTGAAGAGCTAATAGACTTGGTAAATAGAGTTTTGCTGGTCGAGTTGGACAAGGCCAAAATACACAACAGAAATTTGGGATTTGGTACGGGTTCTGTTACGAATGGCGGAATGTATCTAACATGCCTAAATAGAGCGACATATCAATGGCTTACAGAGACATTGGAAAGAGTAAAGCCAATTTTGGGTGATAAAATCGAACTATCTGAGGGAGATGACGTTCTGAAAATATTTATATTCTCCACCTACATACCGCCGGAGGATGCGATGTCAGTAGAAGTTCTAAAGAAAAGATTAGCAAAACAGAACTTCGGACTAAAAGTTGAGCGATGGCAGATATTGCACGAGAAAATGAAGAAAAATGGTGGCGTAACATATACCTTTGCGACTGATAAAGGATCAAAGGATTTCATTATGGCGGAAGACTTAAAACTATGCTTGAACCTCTCTCGCATTCATGTGAGACGTCTATAAAACCAGCAGCCGAAATCCAATGTATGAGTATCGAAAACATAGGAACAGCATAACCACTGAAACGTGCTTCTATTGTTTAGGAGCTATCCAGTATTGAAATGTTTAAAGAGCCTTGCAGGTGATTAACTAAAAAATTCTGTATTTAAGTCCTATCTAGAATATGCGAAATAACGAATAACGAAACACTTTAAAACTGTTCCCATTTTATAGCACAACAACGGGATCAGCTAGCTGAAATAGAAGAGACTTGCCTGGCAAATATCGCCAAAACATTATGAAAAAAGCATTAATCAAATTTGTATGGGTTTACATGCCCAACCATACCACACAATCCGGAGAAGCACATACATAAATCTAAGCTGAGAACACTTGAAATTCCTTAACATTCGATCTTCTTTTTATCTATATAATTATCTATCTTTAAATAAAGGAGATTGCTGGGCTTGCTATCAGTGGATATTTTCATTTTGAAATCTGCGGTGACAGCAGTGCGATTGCGTTTGAATGGAAACAGGAATGTAAACGGTAGTGTTCATGGGCATGTGGGGATTATAGATTTTAAAGCAGAGATTAGGAAACACAACGTGCCTATGAAAGCCTACAATAAAGTATGACTGACATTTGACAGAACAGTAGTGAAAGTCAAATGTGCAGATGGTACAAGCGTTTTTTGCAAGAACCGGCAATTATCCATCGAAAATCTAATAGCTATTACATATGTATACTTCAGTGAGAATTTGAAACTTTAAACTATTCTGCGGAAAAGCTAATGAGGATTGAGTTAACAAAAAAGACAAAACGACATGAGGAAATATGAACAGAAATACAAAGACACATGCGCACACATACATTTAAAAATATGCATATATATATTCTGTAAATTATCTATAAATATATTAGAAATAATACATACATATGTATTTTAAGAAAAAGAATGTAAATTAATATTTGCACATAAAATACATTAAACTATTATGAAATGTATAAACACATATATATATATATATACATAGAAAACTATGCGAAGCTTCGCCATTCATGTACATACAAATTTACATGGCCGAGTGGAGCGGCATGGACACAGAACGAACATGGACGAACACATACAAATTGGACGGTTTAAACTGATAAGTTCAAATACAATTACATTTGTTTCATATGCTAAACAAGTTTACAAATGTATATTTTGTTATTTTATATATATAAACGATAATATGCACTAAAAGGAGCTAATTTAAAATTGTATTTGTTCGTAACAAATTTATTAGATATTTCTATAACTACTTTTCTTTAATATATGTATATACAAAATTGCCACTGAAGACTGACTTCTGTTTGTGCAAAAATTGGAATGTTTGATATGGATTTGTATTCGTTAGGTTAGGTCAAAGGTCAATTAACATAGTTTAAGAATAATTAAAATTTAAACTAAACCAATTTATAAACTTGTATAAAAGTTGAGTAGTCTAAATGCAAATATTTAAAATTAAAATGTTTCGCAAAAGAACGTCTGCATTCTTGCGAAGAAGTTATGCCAATGAGATCTAAAAGACCCGTTCATGTATGTTCTTAAATGTATTAAAATTTTTAAAATTAACAACTACACTTATAGTAATAAAAAGTATGCTCGTATATGCAGAGTTGTTCTACGTTGTTTATAAAAAAATGATTATTAGATAAGAAAAGAGTTTTAACAATTGCATCGTGCTATTTTCTTCTTCTTGAAATTGAAATTTAAAGCAAAAGTAGTTGATTACTTAATGTTTTTCAAGATTTACAAAAAAAAAATCATATTCAAAAACTTAAAATTTAACTAAAAAAGTATTGTGTAGTAAACAAAGCTGAGAAAATAATTCCAATTAAGCGAAAATTATGTGGATTGAAAAAATTCAAGACATCTTAAAGTAATTACTAATTAAATAGCTAAGTTCTTTAAGTAATGACTTAAAGCGATTACTAATTACTCCCGCATCTAATTATGTATAATGAAATATTAATCAAAACTTAAATTTTCCATTATGTTCTCTAAGTGCAACAATTGCCACAAGGCGCAAGCGAGACAAAGACATTGTAGCTCTCTGTCACGCGTGCGGCAACTGCTGCATTTAGAGAGCGGTTACTTATACGGATGTCTGCGGCACTCCCTCTATGACCTGCGTGCGTGCTTGTGCTTGAGCCGCAGTGGGCGCTTGCGCTTGAGGAGCTGGTGCCGGTTGCGGCAGCGCCGTTGCTTTCTGCACATACGGTGCGGAGGAGAGTGTCGCCGTGGTGGTCGTGGTGCGCGCCGTAGGAACTGGAACTGGTGTAATGCTGCGACTGCTGGCAACATTGGTTGCGGACGTTGCTTTCGCCGGCTGCTTGTACGGCAACGGATCCGGTGCCGGTGGCAGGTCTAGCGTCGAAGTCGCTGTGGGCGTGGCAGGCTCCCGCTGCAACAGTCGCTTCTCCTCCAGCGACTTCTGAGCCGCAGCGCTGCCATTGGTGGCTCGCGGATTCGGATTAATGTAACTGCCGCCGTTGGCCTCCTTCAACGAGATGGCAGATTTTAGCGACGATTGACTGCCGGTCTTGTGCGTCATGGCCAAAGAGCTGGGCGAGCGTATGGAAGTGGTGTCCGTTTGCGCCTTGCTGGCCAGCGTCTTGCTGGAGGGCGAGTCGCGGTATTCGTAAATGTTGTCGCGCGTGCGTAAGGCATGATGGTTCGCCACCATGTGTGCGTTGTCCACGCCGCCAACCTGCCGACTCTCCTGGTCCAGCTCAGTGCCATCTGCGTTTATGAAGACGTCCTCGTCGTAGAAGCGATCTGTTTGTCTGGAAATATGAGGTTTTTTTACAGAAAAAAAAGGTAACAGTTTAAAGTCTTCTAAAATTAGAATTAAGTCATCATGCCCGGAGTTGAAAGTTTGCCTCGAAGGACAACAATTTTCATGGCGAATGACGAAGTCATCATGAGGCGCAGACGAATATTATGAAAATGTAAATTACAGTTTTCGGATGTTAAGCAACAACAACGAAATATGTGATTTAATTTCTTACTTAAGCCCCATTTGAAGTGAATATCAGAGTGTATTGAATAGTTTGGTTGTTCAGCTTAAGTACCTTTTGGCATTGCGCCACATAATGCAGCAAATTACGACCAACACAATGAGGAAGAAGCAAGCCACCGACATGCTCCAGAAGGCTATTTGCAGCGGTTCCTTCGGCTCCCACCAATACTCCGTCGTCGGCGGGTAGGTTGGCACCAGCACTCCAATCACGGTGGGCAAATACTGCGTCCAGAAGGCACACTCCGTCTGGCGATAGTTGAGCAAAATGGATGAGTTGTAGGTGGTGTTGATGTTCAGATAGCGCAGCTCGCCCTGATAGGCACGTTCATAGTGCATGCCGAGCACTTGCTGCGGTGTCGGATTGCTGAAGCACACAAAATTAAACAATTGTTACTTTGGAAATCATGTGAAAAAGGCGCAGACATTTCAGACTCACCCATAGCGTGCGAAATTCGAGAAGGTCTGCATGAAGAAGTGACTCATATTGCGATCATTGTCGGTCCACATGTTGCGTTGCAGATGCGCCTTCTTCGGAAAGAACTCCACGTCCATGAAGGGCGCACCGCCGAGGAAATACTGCTCTATGTCGTGCGGATACTTGCGCCAGTAGGGCAGATTAAGCGCCTCCACTGTAGTATTCAAGACGTACATATACACCGGCACTTTTTGCTCCAACAGCAGCTTCACCATTTGATCCACCGGTGCGCGATAATACATGTCCGAGAGCATATTGATGTACTGCTCCCGTATCAGCGTGTTGTTGTTCGGATCGGGCCAATAGGTGTACATATACTTGATGGCCTCGTAAACGCCGTTCGGATTCAGCGTGTAGTTGTAGCGGAAGACGTGCTCGCGTATCTTCTGTTCGAAGAACGCATTGTCTATTTCATAGTAGGGTGCCAGCGACTCATTCTGCGAAACGAAGAAGGCCGCCTCTTGCGTAGTCACACCCGCCATGTAGTGTAAGGCGGGATTGAACTTGCCGCGGCGTATCAGACTCTCTGGCGTCTCCGAAAGGAATCTCCAGTCCTTCTCACGCCAGCCATCATACCAGTCATCTCCAGGCACAGTGAAGTTGTAGTCCAAGACGGGGCCCCACGGAAAGGTGCCCACCTCAGGTGGAAATTCAGCATTTCCGAGTTCATAGAAGCTGCGACCCGTACGCAGGCAATTGACCAACTTCCACGAGGATTCAATGGAACAGCCCAAAAGTCTGCCCAGCACACGACTGGTGTTTTGAGCGCGGTATTTGTCCTGAATGAAAGCCCAATCCGCCAGTGCCGCTCCCGACGAGCCTATGACACGTTTGACAATATTACGCGTCTGCGGAGCGACCATCAACAAACCGGCTGATGCGGCACCAGCGCCAGGACCGAAGAGCGTTACGGCATCACGATTGCCATTGAAGAATTCGATGTTGTCGTAGACCCAGCGCAGCGCCATTGCCTGATCCAGTATGCCATAGTTGCCAGGCGAGTTCTCATCGCCGGTGGACAAGAAACCAAGTGCACCCAGACGGTAGTTGAACGTGACAACGATCACGTCGTAGAAAGAGGCCAAGATGTGGCCTTGAAAGAGGTTGGAGGCGCCGCGTATAAACTCGCCGCCATGTATATACACCATTACCGGATATTTCTGCGCTACGCCGGCGCCAGTCTTCGGAGAGAAAATATTCAGATACAGACAGTCCTCGTCCATGTCCATGATGCCCTTAGTGGCGCCAGTATAGCGTACCGGCTGTGGGCAAGCGGGCCCGAAATCGACAGCCTGTAACAGCTGCCAGCCGCGATGCAAACGTGGCGGTTTGAATCGTCCCTCAAAGGTGGGCGGCAAGGCATAGGGAACGCCCAGAAAAACGGAGCATTCGCCCATCACTCGGTCCACCGTTGAGTGGTAGGGACGATAGAAGGATTTCGGATCGGGATTATCATACATATAGACCTTGAAGCCCTGCACTTGGCCATAGTTCGTGCTGACGAAGACGTCGCGATCCAGCGTCAGCGAGTCGCGCCGCTCCTTGCCCTGCAGATCTTCACGCCAACCGGCCAAGATGCCCGGGAATGGTGAGTGCGCCGCATTCGGATTGTTCTGTCGTAGTAAAAAGATAAATTAAATGAATGTTGAGTGGCATTTGAGTGCGTCTTTCTGCTCACGGCAAGTGCTTGAGCAAGGGGTCGGCATTAGGCCTGCCAATGCCGGGATACAAATCCAAGGATCTCGGACGACTTTCAGTCCATAAAATTCAGGGATTTTGAGAAAATTTTGTTTGCATAATTCATAGAACTTTATAGAATTTAACTGAAACTTAGCAGGTCTTTGGGTTTGCAGGGAGATAAACATTTTTGGGCGACATGTTTTCAGCTTATATGATAAAAGGTTCAAAAAAGGACCGCTAAAAAATTAGTAGAGCGGCTTAAAGCAGCTAATTCTAATTTGACTTTATGAAAAGTTCTTTTTCAGCTCATCAGCTTTTTACGTTATTTACTTTTAATCAATTCTTGCTTTTGTTTCAAATTAAGTTTAAATGGATTTTTTGCAGGCCATTCCTAGGGGAAGCAAGTTAAGGTGTATGAAAAAAGTATATTCCGAAATATCCGGGCTTGCAAAACCATTGACAGCCCTAGTCGTCGTAAACATGTGCAATTGATTTCTGCTCTAAATGAGATTAACTATCGCTGATCTTTGAGGTTCAGGCTGTAATTGGGGGCGACACAGTTCAATCGGGTTGTCGCCGATCAAAGCATATGCTCGCTTCTGCTACTGCATCATTTAATTAACGCAATTGCTACTCGCGTTAGATTTGGTTTTCCTTTGGGCGACTCAACGGATGAATACGGCTCTTTGTTTGATTTACGTTGCACAGGCTTGGATGACTCTTTATGCCACAAATACTAATTCGCAGATCGTGTTTAAATTGCATTCTCGCAGATTAATCTTTTCATAAATGATAACTTACGTGCATATTTCAAATATATTCAGAAGATGAGGGCATTCTAAATTAAGATGATATATCAAATATAATCTACAAAAGTAATCACTTGGAAACGACTGCAATCGGAAAATATAATACCAATTTTATAGTAATACTTTGCTTACCGGATCAAACCGAAAACGATCTTCATTTGGCATGCCCTGTGGATATTGCCCAGGCGAATTTCTGCCCGGATAATTTGCACCATATCCATTCGGCTGATAGTGTCCATAGCGGCGATCATTGAAGATGTAGGTTCTGCAAGTGAGTAACAACGTAGCAAAGCGTTAAAATATGAAGCAACAATCTGCTCTTACCTGTAATCGGGATCGCCAGGATTCGGCCAATTATAGTCGTTGACCCCGACGCGTGAGTAAAATCGAGGATCACGAGTTTGCGCTTTGACTTGGCTCAGCGCGAGGCAACTGAAGACAATGGCGGCGGTGAATGTGAGCTTCAATTTGTCACGATATTTAAAATTTCTTGGTTTGCTCGTATTCCGCGTGGAGACATTCTGTACATTCACTTCCTCCATCGTGTGCAAGGCAAGGAATTGGTGAGCGGCGAGCAAAGCTGTAAAGCTGTGTTCGTTTGTTTTATGGATGTGCCGGTTTTCCGATTTCGTTGCTGCTACGAACTCATCACCTGCAAAAGAAAACCAAAAAGAAAACTTAACGATGTCAGCATGTTCACTAAGCTATTAACGGTTATTAAAGTGAATGGTTAAACTATAGCTTGTTGCTAACAGAAATAATTGTGCTAGCGGCTCACAGTGAAAATGAACCAACATAGTAAAAAAAATCTTTTGTGTAGTAACCTCGATCAAAAAATTCAAAGCAATGCACGAAACTTTGTTGTGTGTGTGTTTTTCTAAAAGAAAATTTAAAAAATCGAAATTGTAAAGAATTTCGCAAACAAAAACTATCATACAGCATATATCTTAGAAGATTAGTGAAACTGTGGGAGGAAATACCTATAGTTAAGAAAATTGATTTTCTTAATGGCAGAACATAAAATGAATGGTATAAAATCCATGGATTCGAAATATTGTCCATCATTGTAGAAGAAGAGTTGCTTACAACTTTAAATTGCCTAATTTTCAAATAAAGCATTAATTCTATTATGTTGCGCTGTCGATGAGTCGATGTCAAGTTCAATTCAATTTAAAATAATTATGTATGTCAGTTGCACATAGACGTCGGAGATTGATGACGCACTTTTTTGTGGCTGATATTCATATAATCTTTTTGCTGATAGTGTTCTTCAAGCTTAAGCACACACACACACAGCACTCTCGATTGACATAAACATATCTTTATCATATCGTCTCTACTATATGCTTACAATGCATAGTTGTATATAAATACTCCTGCATACGAATGTATTTGTTTATAGCGATTCAACTAATTTTTCGCAAATACTTACATATGTTATCTTATCAAAATTATCGTAGCGTAATTTTGCCCGAAATCTTTAAAAACAGTGCATGTACGCACAGAAAAGAGATGTAGGATTCATAAAAGTTGGAAGTTAGCTCTCTACTGAAGTTCGCGAGAAACTCGACAGTAGTTTTCTAACAGATCACTACTTTCCAAACTCATTCAAAGGAAAAATAACAATTTTTCCTAATAAAATTCGTACCACAAAGATGCTGTAAAAGACATCGAGATAAGAAAATAAAGTCATGGATGACTGAATATGTGATCAATTCTATTATGTGCAGTCCAGAGCTTAGATATTTGATTTATATATGGATGGACACTGTTATGAGAATAATCTGGGCATTTTCTCAAAAATAAAGCACGATCTATAGCGTAGTATATTTCTATCTCCCCAACCCAGCTGCTTGGTGTATGCTATTAAGCTAATCCGAACCAAATTATAAAATGAATATAAAATGGTAATATGGCGAAAATTGCCATTATAATGTAATAGTCCATAATTTCAATCAAAGCTTTTGACTCGAGCGATTTTGATTGGAATCTGTAGCTTAAAAATAATAGCTTAAGAAATTTGCAACTGATTTCAAAGTGCTATTTTTTTGACCGCATGCGATTAAGCCATGTTTAATAGCTTTCAGGCATTTTTCTCAGCTGCCAACATTTATGCATAATTGTGGCGGAAACTGGAATTTTGCTGGAATTTTAATGCAGTCGGAAGCGCACATCATGCAATTAAAATCAGAGGAACATTGATGAGCTTCCTGTGTCTCTGGTGTGAAGTTAATGTTTTCAATAGTATCATATAAAGAATGATAATTTATCTGGACTTATATATGTATGTCTCCAATACATATAAAATGTTAGATGACTTCAAGTTTGAAGCCTAAATAGCATAAAAATATAAAATGAATTTCCATCGGGGGCACGAGCTCCCGTGCCGTTTCTGTTCTCCAACTGCCGCTCAAATATCTTTCTCGCTGGAGATCCTTAAATTTATATACTCGTACAACTTTTTTATTGCTCAAAGTGATAGTTTTTTTTTAAAGTACCCAGAAATCGTTCTTTATTTCATTCATGCATCCGATCGCAAAACGGCTTTATAAATTTCGTCTTCAGCTCAAGCCCGGATACGTTTTTGAGACGCATTTTATTTCAAGCCGAAAAGTGAACATCAACAACCCAGAAATGGCGTCATCGTTAAGCAAAGATCACTCGGTCATCCTCGCAATAGCGTTTGCTTTGAAGTTGTTGCAACAGAAAAGCTGCCACAGCATCAAAGGGCCAACTCCAAATGGAAAATATTTCAACACATACAAATCTTATAATTATAACTCCGACTCTTAATATACAAGAACAGATTCAGTTAGCGTGGTTGGAGCAATTGGAATGCGTTTGTTTTTTATGGCGTCCGCTGCTGCCTGGCAGTGCTCTCGCATACGGCCAGCCGAAAAGAGCCATGAAAACAAATCAAGTAGCAACTTCGAATGTGAGTAAGAGTGGACAAACTGGTTTCGGCCGGTGGCATGGCATGGCGTAGTATACGGATATATGGGAACGGCTTTTGAGCACAATCTGACAAACTTACATAATAGAAGCGCAGCTTGCAGGCAGTGAGCGGGCTGTAGGTTTGAGACTTCTGGCCAAAGAACTTCTGTGAATTTCTTGGCGGAAAGACATGCATTCGCTTCAATTGTATGCAGCCGGTGCCGGTGCCGTAGCCTTAGTTGGCGCAATTGGTGGAAAGTCTTGTGCCAAACAAGCTCCGCGGCAGCGTGCAACAAATAATTTGCATACGACGACGCGTACTAATGCAGATGTTGGTAACACAGTTTACAGTTAATAATAGCCCACAGCAAGAGGTCAGGCGATGGGGGCTTCAGTGCTGTAAGTGTCCCTCTTATTTACGCAAGCTATTAACAAATCTGACATCAAATAGAATGCAATTGGTATTTAAATTTCAAATAATATTTATACAGTGCTTTTCTCTATTTTAATCAAAGCATATGTGGAAGTAAAATCGGAAATGGAAACGGGAAATATATGTATATATTCAAAATGCAAGCCCAATGAATTTTCGAAAATAAAACTTAAATTGGAAAACCGCCAGCATCCGAGGCAAACCAGAACCGGAAAGCCAAATTCGCTGGCTATTTGATTTTCAGAAGCGGAAACGGAAGCTAAGCTTATTTAACTTTTGCAAGCGAAATCGGAAACTTAAGTCCTGACAACATCAAACTGCCAATTGAAATATTATTTTGCAAACGTTGGCGTCGCAATGGCTCAGTGCATGTGTGCTCGATCTCTGCTGAAAGAGGTTACTGGTTCGAAACACAGCAGACTCATGCTAAAATAGTTATTCTAAATATGTAGCATATAGATCTATAGTTAAATAAGTATATATAGTCGACCCAGCTGACTTCTTTTGCTTTGACTTGCTAATTGTGGCACGCTCATGAATCGTTAGCGAAACCAACATTTTCATGAAATATGAACCAATTTTGTAAGCAATTTCGAAGCCGTTTCCAGTTTCAGTGCAAAGGCCAAAAATTACCGTTGCACTTTTTTGCGGAAACACCCCCAAACGAATTTGCCGCTGGCTGCGTATCTGCGCTGTGTGGTGCCGTTAACAGGCAAATTGGCAACAAAGCAAAGGAGAAAGGAGCGATTGTGATTGGGAACATAAAAGTGTGCAACAAGGACTTTGTGCGGTGTGTAAGAAACGCTGGCGCAGCACGCTGGCGATTGAGCACATGCTCAAAAGCTCGAAAGGGTGCAATAACCTATACACTGCGACATGCTTCGTTCCCCATTCTCCTTTTTGTGTGCCTCGTCAGCAATTTGCAACAAAATAACTTCAAAAAAAAAATGCAACTATGCAAGGTAATGAAGCAATAGCAACAACTACAACAACTATAAGCGTACGTAGCCAAGTAGAATCAGAAAAACAATACAACAGCAACGAAGAACAGCAACGACAATACTAAATGGTCATGGCAATTATTGCAAAATGACAACAACAACAACCGAAATAACATATAAGAAGTGTTTAAAGAAAAATACATAAAACGAATTGATTCTTTTTCAAAATAACAACAAAAAATCTTGAAACACTTTGTCACTACAATCTTACACAGATCAGCTGTTTTTTTTTTATCAAGTAAGCCTAAACTTAACTTTCAGCTAAGGGAGCTAGAAGAGTTCTTGGTCAAAACCGATGCTTACTATATTTCGCTGATATCGCTAAGGAGCTATCGGGGTTTATGTGTGGCCTATTTGGCCTACCAGGAAGCATAAAATATACTCTATTTTTCGATGCGTGCTTAAAGATGAATTTGATTCCCTTTATGCAGGTTTCATTGTACAATCGATTGTAGTTTAATAAAAATAAACAACAACAAAAATTAAACCGTATATACTCTATTTATGATAATATGAGCAATTTTCAAAAAGATGTCTGGAATTTTGTCGTTTTCTACTCAGTCGTTTTCGTAAATAAGGAATACGGGTCGTATGTCAATGCGTCCTGAAAGGCCTATGGTAACAGCGGGTATATGTAGATATGTAAGTTTTACACTTGTTCCGGACTGCTGTTTTGTGTGCTTTATGAATGCTAGTGAATTCCATGGAATAGCGCGCATGAATCACACTGATTTGCCAATGCTGATAGAGCGATACGATAACAACAACAACAGCAGCAACAACTGCTACTACACCAAGCACGCAAAAAAGCAAACACTAACGATTAATATATAAATATACACACATACATACATACATATGTATGTACATACATGCAATAATAATAAACGCGATAAGATGGAAAGTGCAATTGGCGTGTTGTATACCTGCGTCTATTGTTGTTGCTGTAGTTGTTGTTTTTGCGCGTTGTTAATGATGACGCTGTTTGCTGTTGATATGCTCCAATTGACGACGCTTTTTCTGAGTGATTCGAAAATTGAAATTGCTGTCGGCCAGCAACGCTTCAGGTGTGTCTGTCTGTCTGCGTCTAGCCAAGGCTGAAACTGACTGGCCAAGATTGGCTGCCTGACTGTGCCGTGCACGCACTCTCACTTTAAAAACACTTTTATCTAATCTTGCAATTTTGAAATCACTTTCCGTTATGAGTGGAAAAATACTTTTGCTTTGACCAAATTGTATAAATTACATGCAAAATGGCCAAAATTACACACACACATACACACTTACAAACACTCTGTTGCGTACTGAGAGCGAACGTAGATTATATTTATTTGAAAAAGAAAACTTTCTATAACTTTACTGTTGGCCACATTTCGTAACCAAAAAATATGTGCATTTTGTTTGCTTTGTGCCTTTTGCCGTTTTCATTTGATATTCCGTTCACACGCAGCAGCAGCCGAAAACAAAAGCCCATTCGCGACAACGCCCCAAAAACGTTTGCGCTTAAGAATATCGGCTTGGCATATTGTTGTTTTTTTTTTCTCATTCCATCTTTCTTCACAAATTTCAAAAGTGGCAACGCGCGCTGCTCACATTTTCAGTACCGAAAACCCCGATCGTTGAGCGCCGACGACTGCCTTCGACCGTCAAGTGTGGCAATACGCTTCGAACCCGGTTAAAAGCGACTCAAGCAAACCAAACAACCACCGAGCAAGAGCAGCTGCGACGACAGGTAGGCGATACACTGCGCTCTGCCTCGACTCACCAACGGTTTTGTTAACACCGACACGAACACCTTTGCATGTGTTTCTCAATTCGCGTGCTCTCTCAGGCAACACCACTACCACTACAAATTCACCTTCTGCACTGCACTCTGCTTACTTGCCTGCGTTTCACAAATGTTCGACCGTTGGCGGCAACGTTAACTTTTTGACTAACCAACCAACTGCTCGGCCGCCTTGGCCAGACCCCACAGCAGTCGCGGTAGACCCCACACCCCACTCACTTGTTAGTGTGCTCGTTGCTGAGCGCTCAGTGCTCGGCTCACAGGTTAATTAAGCCGTTTGGATCAAATGTAGCTCTTTTTCACTCTTTCACTCGATATTGGTTATTGTTGCTCATTTATGCTAGTGTATGCTGCTGTTGTCAGTGGCGGACGCAGTTGGACTTTCGTAAGGTAGTGCAACCCATAAATAAAGTGCCTGCTGATTTTAGAGCGAGGTGAGATTTGGTTTTGATTTAAAATTCTAATTTCATCTGCATTGCGTTTGAGATCGAAAGATTCAAAAAGAGAATAAAAATAAATATTCAAAAAAAATATTTTAGCTCGAAAAAGTAGAGATTAGTAGAAATTTGCTTTTATTTGGGCACGAATAAAGTAGATCAGAAATGAGTTCTGAGCAAATTTTGAAAATTATTTAAACGCCAAAACCTGGCCCTGAATCCGCCACTGACTGTCGCCGCTTGTGGTTAATACAAATTCAGTTGATTGAGTACACTCAGCTTTAGTCATTGAGTGTAACGTTTATTTGAATATTGCCAAGCAGAGATAACAACAACATGCCAATTATTGTGTGTGGGTGTGTGAACCGGTTACCAAAACCTTAAGTTCCACTGTTTGCCCCTCCAAACTGACGTTGCTAATAGAAACTACAAATAATATAAACAACTTTGTAGTTAACCTTTATGTGGTTTGCACTATCGATGTTGTACCAACCGCTGTTGTTTTATTTCTTGTAAGAATAAACTTATTATCATCATTATGAGGTGAATTTTAAGAAGAATTGGCAGCAAGAACTTATACAATACATTATATCTTAGGAAGACAGGTGATTAAGCTATCAAGCGATTTTTATGATCTTTGCTATAGTGGATGTTGTATTTTCCAACGGGTAAACAACAAGTAAAGGAATTTCTTTTAAAAACCAGCTATAACCTCAAAATGATTACATGACACTCGAAAGTGTTAGCCTGAAGAAATTATTAGATACATATACTCAAAAGGTAAAACTAGAATTATGTAAAACTTTTTTCTAAATTTATACTTTTGAATCATGTCGAAAAGGCACTCGGCTGGGTTTCAAATATAGAAGAAGTTCATAACCTCTTCGTTGCTGGTTTGGGGCGTTGGCAAATATGCTAAATGAGATAAGCCCTACTTAAATATGCACTGCTTTAATTGCTGCTGCTTCACTTTTGTACTTCATATTTACAATTCCACCCTCACTGCCGGCCTCTTTTTTCACAGCCTTCTTCCTGGCTTCATTGAATTAACATGATAAAGCCGCCAATTAGCTTCCAAGAAGTTTATTAGAAATTATGCAAAATGCGCCAAGGAAGGAAGCGGCGTGTATGTGCTGTCTGGCGGCCCTCCGCGACAACTCATCAATTAAGAACTAAATTAAAGTTGAGGCGAGTTCACACTTTTTGACCCACTAACGCACGCGTCATGCCATTAAACAAGACGTACTGCACATTATGAATGCAACGCGCTTCCGATTCGCTTTCTTTCAGGGACTTTAGCAGCGTGCCTCATTCAACCCAATAGCAATAGGTGCCAGTGTGAAGCCATTCTCGACTGCCCTTTGACACTTGGCGCACTCTTCTTTATGTACAGAAGCAGCCAATTTAGACACTTGCCACTATTTCATTGGGGATGTATGAATCATTCGGAATATGAAATGGCATTGCCCACAGACCTACAAGTCAATCGAAATTGTATGCTATTTTTTAAAGAAATTAAACACAATCAATAGCTACATCCAATAATTGCATAAAATTCTTTCTTCTTGTAATGTGGAAGATGGCTGATAATGTTATGCTGGCAGTGAAAGGGTTTAATAGCCTTGGAGAAGCAACAATTTTTGTAGCTCGAAAGTTATTGGGTAATTTTTGTCACGCTTACCAGACGCGGTTCTCCAGTAGGCCTATGCGCCCAATATACAAACATAGTAATATAAAGAAAGAAAATAGACTGACTTGACTGTGGCGGCAAAAGGGTTAAAAAAGTATCAACACGGGGCAAATGGCTAGAAAGAAAAAAAATCGAAATTCAGAAGTTAACCTATTTTAAAAATACTCTAACTTTAAATATTTATTGCTCCCATTAAATAAAAACACGATAGACTTGAACGAGAAGTTAAATAAATGTTGGTTTTTTATTAGTTTTTAAGCACGGCACACATTTGCACAAACTTTTTTGTATTCAAATAAAAGTTTAAAACATTTTATATTTTTAATTCTTTAGTTTGGAATACAGCATTAGTTATTCTTATATTCATATACTTTTTTATGAAAAAATACACATGTTTAGGTTATGCGTTTGTATTGTATGTATTTATATGCATACGCACACACACACAATGAAAGGCTTTAGAAACCGAAAAAGAGAAACACAGCATTGCAAGGAAATTTAAATTTCCTTTGCATTTGAACAGCGAAAGTGTTTATCTTTTGCTTACTAATTCAAATCAATTAAAGCTGAAATATGGTATGGTAATTAAGTAAATCCACAGCACAGTTAGTCAATAAATTTGAGGTTGGAGTAGTTCTTATAAATATGACAATTATTTGAAGCTAAGATTTAACAATTATATTTTTGGATTTGTGAATATTTTGTTGTTGTCAATACTTTAAATTGACACAAAAAGTGCATTACAACACTACAGCAAAATTTATGAATTCTTTTCAGCAAACAACAAAAGCATATGGAGAAACTTTTAGACAAAGTTACACATAAAAATCTGTAGAAACAAATAAGAAAAATATAAAAATTGTTGGCGATTACAACAGCAGTGAAGTGAAACGGGATAGCAGGTGCTAAATGCAAATGAGACAATTTGAAATTGAATTTGTATTTGCATTGTTCCAATTACAGGATGCAGTTGCACAATTAAAAAAAGTTAACTTTAAAAACGATAAAAGCATTTACTTTGCTTTTGCGCCAAATCATGCAATTTCTTGAATTCAAATTCCTTTGGGCATATCTCTTTTGAACGCTTTCAATTTACTGGGCTGTGGCAAGCAACCTTTAGTCGATGTTCAGCGAGGACATGCGCTTTTCCACACTGCAATGCAGAAAGAGAACAGAAAATGTGTATGTATAGATGGATTCAAAGAGAGGCGCTGACAGCAAGGAAGAAGTTTTACACGTCAACGCACGTAATTTCAATGTCCTGGAAGAGCTCCCCTATCCAGGCTACCACCAGACAGTAGTGCTGGAACAGCTGCAGTAAAAGCTCGCCCTCGTCCAACATCTCCAGTCGTTCGATGCGATTACGCTCGGCAGTGGATATACTCTGGTAAACTTGTACCATGTCCCAGGCGCGACTGCCGGTCCAACCACATTCCAGAAATCGTCCCATCTGTGTGTCCAGTGAAAGACAGGACTCCACACCCGCCAGACTGCAGCCCCGGCTGCGCAGATTGTTGAGCATTACTTCGCCGAATCGGTCGTTCATGTTTACCTGTAAGTGCAGCAACACAGTTAAAATAGCAGCAAAATAGTGCAATGGATTTAGCGACACGCACTTGCTCATAATTGACCAAGACGGCGGTTGTAAATTTGCTCGCGATCCATTTCAGCAAGTTCTTGCAATTCTGCGCTTCGATGTAGACGAGCACGCACTCTGCGAGAAAGATTGTGGGCAGCGTAAAGTCGACTTCGGCCTGTTGCAGTTTGTTGTCCACCTCATCGATGTTGCGTAAATCAACGCCCATCAGGTGATAGTTCGGCCCATGCAGGTCTGTGGGACTCAGACGCACCTCACCGTCTTCGTCGTTGATCTTCGCCAGCAGGGCTTTCTGGCGTTTGATTGTGTAGCATTTGCGCGCTGTGACTGTAGGAAAATCCAGCTCAATGAAATTTTTCACTTTACTCTGCGTATCACGTAGACGAAAATACAGGGTATCAAAACCACAGCCAAGGTTTATGATCTGACAGTTGCCATCGGTTTTCTGCGAAGTGAACAAATCATAATAATTACATTATTGACTTCATACCAGTGCCTGCTTGCTATCTTGCCGCTCGCATTCGAGACCGTAGTTTGATTACCATGCATCAAGTTTGCCCCACAACCCCACTTCTCTTGAAACTGCACTGCAGTGAAATCCTTCAAAAAAGTTCAAGGCAGCATCGATCTGACTGACACCGCAAAGCACAAATTGCAATTGCAGTCTCAGGGTCAGCGCAAGACAAGCAAAAACAAAAAGTTGCAAACAGGCAACCGTGTCTGATGTGCAACAGGATGTGCAGTGCGGTGCATGTTCGTCAACTAGCCACCCTCTTCTACGCATCGGTGGTTTCCCCTCCTCGCGTCACTTGTCTAACGTAACGGCCTCTGTTTGGCCTGAGCCTTTAGCAGCTATTTATAGAATTTTTATCCCACGCTCTCTCGTCTGGGATAACTAAACGCGTTCTTATAGTCGGCATATTGTCCGTTACTGACCTTCAGGAACTTCTCTACACACATTTCCACGCCCTTGACTCGCGCAAAGTAGCCTCGATTTATCTCAGGCGCTTTTCGGTCCTGATTGCGTACAAAGTACCCAATGTAATCGTCCTTCCAGTAGCCCAAACGCACAGCGCATCGCTTGCAGTCACTCGCGTCGTCGTTGGTTGCAATGACTGCTTCATCGCATGGATGAAATGAGCACGGTGGTTCCATGGCCATCCACAGATGCTATTATTGTTGCTGATCCAATTAGAGTACCTTTACTTCAAACTGTCTGTTTCCCCCTATTCCTGTTGGAGAAACGAGATTTTTTATTAGATTTGATCCTGTACATTTTGAGCTACAAATAAACCTCCTCACACTTATGCAAAGTTTTAGTTTCTTCTTAATAGTTTCACTTTTTTAACTTGAAATTAATAGTTGCCGTAAAAATTTTCTTTAATTTTGGCAGCTTTTTTTTATCATGGTACTTCTTCGAATTTCTGGAAATTTATCTTCTTGATTGCGACTTGTAAAATTTTCTTTTGCCAATACTTTGACAGTTCCTAAACAGTTTTTTTATTGTTTTTGCACGATGCAGGGTTGGGCTGGGCCAAAATAAAAACGTACCCAATTTAAAAAAAAACGTATCTTTTCCATAAATTTCGTACCTTGAGAATAAAAATTTGTTTAGGATAGAGATCAGTTCGGTTTGATGAGCAAAAAAAAACAACAAGATATACGTATTTCATATTTTTATCAATAAAGATTTAACTTTGAAATTCCTTTTAGCTTTAATTGGATGGAAATGTAAGAGCAGAAGTTGACATCTGCAACACTTTGTGCAGTTTTATTAGTTTTATTCATCTAAATGTAAATGCATTTCAAATTCCACAAAAATCGTTCATTTTCATATAAAAATGATATTTGACTCATTCTGAAATGTAAACAATAACAGTACGGGTACTCTTGTATCATATTTTCTATGGAGTTTTGTAGGGGAAATCGAGTACAAAGGTACCAAACATTTTTCGTATCTCCCACTTCGTATTCCTTACTAGCTGCTTATGTCTCGTCGTTCGCGTGCTGATTTTACAAGATTGGTTTCCTCCTCGCATTCGCCCCATATCTCAACGTACCCTGAGAAATGAAACGCGTACCCAAAAAATAAAAGGTACTCTGTGGAAATAAAACGCGTACTCAAAAAATGAAAATGTACCCAAATCAGTACGAAAGTACGGGGATTTCCTACCCTGGCTGCGTGACAGCGCAGCGCGAAAGTGCGAAAGTCCTGTTGTCCTGTTGCCTGTTGTAACTTAGCTTTTAGCACATGTATCAACTGCAACAACCAAATACCAATTTTGGTTCCTGTTGTAACTTAGCTTTTAGCACATGTATCAACCTATATGTAAAAATTGGTACTAATAATACTATTAAATAGTATGTACTAATATGGGGAACAGTATGTACTAATATGGGGAACAGTAGTTTTTTTAGTGCGAAAAACTGCAACACTGCAACCGTTCACCGCGAACGGCGGTAACTCTGGGTGTTTTTGATTTTGTGGCGGATTTGCGTGGTGAGTTTTGCACCCGCACTGCGCGCTGCTACAAGTGAATAATCTGGTGGGATTCACATTCGAACATTTGAAATCACTTGCGCGCATTTCTCGGTGAAGAACGGTTGTGTCGTGTTGGCTGCTCGCATCCTGTTCCGGTTTCAAGAAATTGCCGTGTAAAAAGTCAAAAGCAAAATTTTGTTTGTTCGGAACGTGCAAATTGTTGTTATACTTTGCAAAAAATAATATCGTGGTAAAGTTTATGCGGCCTTCTGTCTACAAGGCATATTAAACGTTGTTTTTAATCGCAAAAGCAACATAAACAAACACACGCGAACTGTGCAAGGGAGTGCAAATTGCGTGTGCCTGCGCAACTTTCAACTCGTAAAAAGATCAATTAAGTTCAATTTAATTCAATTAAAACGGCAAATTGCCGCGCACCGCAACAATAACAATAACAAAAATGCTCATATCTGCACTTGCAAAAACTGTGGTTCTAGTTAAAAGATAAAAATGCAATAATCATTCAAAAAGAAGACTTGAAAATCATAAAGGAAACTAAAAGTTTCAAAAGTTCAAAAAATCCCATTGTACAGAAACAACAACACCGCAAAAATGGCGGACGAAAGTTTACACACAATACCGTTGGAGCACAACATCGATTACCACATTGTTACGCTGTTCGAGCGTCTGGAGGCGATGCGCAAAGACTCGCATGGCGGCGCCAACAACAATCGGCTTTCCAGCACGATGCAGCCTAAGCGCAGCATGCAGGCGGAGATTCGCACACTGGAGTTCTGGAGGTACGCAAGCGCAAAATAGTGCATTTACGTCTGAGCAGTTTCAGGAATTCAATTTGAGGCGGCAGGCGATTAGACTATATTAATCGTTCTGAATGAAGTTTATTACCCTTTTAAAGTTGTGGGTCATCTTGATCGAAGCGTGCATGAAGAACTGGGCTCTGACGTTTATTGCTGCTACAGAGTAACAAAGTGCATTTGGATTAGGAGCATTAGTGGATTTCAATTTGATATTTCATAAAACGAACTTATGCCATGTTATTGCAATCCGCTACTGGCAACGGAAACAATGGCAATTAAAGCCAATGTATTGAGCATATTCACACTAAAAAGACTACTGGCAACTGCGACGTCTTTCCTTGCCTGAATGATCAGCCCGAGTAGCAACCAACAAGATTAAACAAGAGAAATACTTCAGAATGCGCATATTTTTGTTGTGCTTATTTATCCTTGCTACTACGCCTTTGCACTAAATTCGTGCATTTTTGTAAGTTTATAAATTTTGGTTTCCTTTAAGTCATTAAGTGGAATCAACATTTAAAACGTACGTGTTTACTTTAAAACAACAAAAGCGAACTTAAACGTTTTGTGCTGAAGCTGTAGAAAATTGTATACACGAAATTTTGGACGGGTTAAGGCATACAGTGCAGGTTCGTAGGCAGATTTTATTTTAACAGGGACTAACAGGACAGATGCATATAAATTAACTAGGTAACTAGGTATGGTCCTTACTAGCCCATCACAGAGACAAAGCTTATATTATGCCTTTTCTTCATCTTCGTTTGCTAATTCCACACATGCATACTGTACTATATCCATGAACTAGGGTAGACAAATTTTTATTACGCTACATTGTCCTTTTAAGATTCCCGTGACTTATCGGTTGAATTTCCTAAGCTAGGCTTCTGGAATAAATGTTTTAGCCTGGTTATTATCTTTCGTACCTACCGTTCCCTTACGTTTAGCTTTCCCGGTTTAGATAGAGGTTAAAGATTAGCCTAATGGAGCTGTCTTCCGAAGAATAGCTTTGGTTTAGTTATATACATACATATATTTATTTTTCGTTAGAATTAATTTCGTTCGTATTTATTACTTATTTTGGAGCAATCAGATCGAAGCCGCTCATGTGCACCCCTCTGAATACGCCACTTTATGTGTGCAGCAGGCCAACAATTATCCAGAAATCGTTGTTGATAAATGACTGAGCGTTCAGCAGAGCGGCACTTTCGAAATTTCCAAACCAAGTTGAAAGAAGCAGCCGTGTAAGGGCAAGGCCTGGTATGTCGGCTGCTCCGCCGGACACTCGCAATCAGTTGCAGCTGCTCCCTTCGAATTTTTTATCGTTTCGAAAAAATATTATCTGTTTCTTTTTGCCGCTGCTGCCGTTGCAGTGCCTTCTGCGGCGGGGGTTTGTTCCAGCGTGTGCATGTGTCGACACCAACGCTGCAGCCACAGCTGCACGGCACATGCGCTGCTGCTCTTCAGCCGCATTTTCCATAATGACTCTGTGTGCACGCAAATGTGGCAAGAGTTAATTGGACGAGGAACACGCATGAGGTGGCTCATCAACATTGAATTCCAATCGCCTCATTTTCGCATACATTAGAACGCAATACAGTGCAAATCGCAATCAATTACAACACCTTCCTCTCTCTGCCAACTCTAGCATTAATCCATTTCTATATTGCTGCCTTTCATTCTCATTTTGCAGATCCATCATAAGCGAGTGCCTGGCCTCGTTCTTTTACGTATTCATCGTTTGCGGGGCGGCTGCTGGTGCCGGAGTGGGTGCGAGTGTTTCGTCTGTGCTGCTGGCGACGGCTCTGGCATCGGGTCTGGCAATGGCCACACTAACCCAGTGCTTCCTTCACATATCTGGTGAGTATTTAGAGTGAGCCAAGAGTGTGCGGGGAGCGCGTTTGTTGGCGCGACTCTTAAAATGCGTGGGAAAGTGGGGGAACTTAATGCTGGAGTGTGCTCATGAGGGAGAGCGGCCCGTTCTACGATACGTTGACATTTGGAGGCAACTTTGTTTTTCCTTGGCCTTTTTAAAACATGTGTTCCGGATTAACTCAAGTGGAATGCTTTTCTGTAGCATGTTTTGAAACTCGTTTTTTAATGTGTCGAAAACAAAAAGTGGCATTTCAAGCATTTTAAATTACCGAAGCATGTGGCATTATAAGTGCATTAAAAAATTAAAAAAAAAACATTGTGATATTCACTCGCAGAAGAGGGAGAGGAGACTGAATCTTCTGAGAAGCGACCAAGGGGAGGAAGCCCTAGCTGAACTTGGAGCAGGGGACTGTAGAGGCATACATTTTATAATAAAGCATTTTTGCTAAAAATTTGGCTTATCGTTTACTGTCTGTATTACTTTCGCAACCCTCCATAGAAGAATTAATTAAAATCCCTCTTTTTTGCACAAAGTCATATCTCTAGTCATTTACATCATACAAGATATTGTAAGTCATTTTCCAATTTCTCTCTCTCTCTCTTTAACACAGGTGCTCACATTAATCCCGCCGTTTCTTTGGCCTCGTGCATCATTCGCGCCATATCGCCCATTCGTGCCGCAATGTATATAACGGCGCAGTGCGGCGGTGGCATTGCAGGAGCAGCACTTCTCTATGGGTAAGTCCAATCACAAGATGAACGCTTTTACTAGTTTAGAAATTTTTTCATCGATTAAAATGATTCTAGTGTAACATTACGCTGCCGCCCCGAGACATTAAAGCTTAAGCAGTTCTTACAAGCTAAAAATAACTTAAGCTTCATTTAAAGAGTTTGAATTCTAGATTCCGGTTACCAACGAATCATTAGTTAACTTTTTTCAGTTTAAATTCCAAATTTTTTGACATATTTTATACCAAGTTAGGTCACTTTGAACTACTTTTTCAGCTGAAATGATTTAGTTGAGCTCTACGCTCAATTGCGGTCAACTTTCAGTGAAGCATTTATGCGGGAAATTTTGTAGCACAAAAAAGAAATAGTCATTGATTGAAATTGATGAAAACATCGCTGCTGCAAAATAAGTTTGTCGAAAATGGAGCGAGACTTCCTGCTATGCAATATTTGAAAGCTTCTTCAGCTCGCAAACCACAAATACTCGCTCATTTCTCATGAATGAAGTGCAAACATTTTGCTCTCTCTTGCTGCAATAACCGTTACGAGTGCAGTGTGGTTGTAGTGATCGAGTCATTTTTCAGCATACCGCTGCCTTTGAAATGAATCAGCAGAAAGAAAGAGTTCAGAAGGAATCTTTTAATTCTCTATGAGTGCGCTTAAATTGTATATTCTTTAAATGCGCGGCAATTTTCACACTTTTTTTTATAGCTTCAGCAACTGGAAAATGCAATATAAGAACATTTTGTTCTGGCTTTACCTATATAACCGTTGAACATGCAATTTGAAACACACACAAATCGAATTGCATTTCCGCTTTATTCTTTGCGGAATTTATTTCAAGCATTTTTCTCATTTATTGGAAATCGCTGCTGATGCGTGAGCAGGAAATACACCAGTCCTATTTGCGGCAGGTAGCCTGAAAAACAATCGTAGAGTAGAAAAACCTGTTCCAGCAGGTAGCAGAGGTCCTTCGAATCACGCACGCAGCTGCCTTGTGCGTACAACGCCACATCCTGCGCTGCTTGGCTATGTCGAGTGCCTGCTGATTCCATGCACGAATAGACACAGACGGACGGAGAGACAACCCATGTAGAAACGCATAGAAAACATCTGCGTTTAGTTGGCAATTGTTGAGATTTGGGCAAGGATTTCCCTCTCTTTCTATTGCGGGTGCATGGAAGCATGTGCGGCGCGGATGCCGGTACAGTACTGGCTAGCAATATAATAAAAGAAGATGATGTTGGCAGCATTGTGAGTTTTTTTGCTTTTCAAGGATAATAGATATCCACGAATTCAACGCTGTTAGAGCGGTCGCATTTTGTATTTGTGAAGGTGTCTTTGAAATTTCCAGCGAAGCATTCTATGTTTTACGCAGGCGCAAAGGCATCAAAGCACAAAGGACTCACACGCACAAGATGCGTGGCAGGCAGAATGCGCGCCAGCTCAGCTTCGAAGTGAATTAGATTGCATCTTTCCTGCCATCTGCCTTCCTCTTTCATTTGGCATTTAAGTTTCTGATTTTTGAGTTGTGCGCTAGAGAGCTGAGAAGGAATTGTCTGTGAACCATCTGTTCCGATTTAACCAAAAAATTTAAATGAGAAAGAACAGATTTCAATGTTGTTATTTCTTTTGTGGCGAGTCACGCTTCGATAGCGAGCCACACTTCCAAGGCTCTCTTTTTGAACTCCAACTGTCCTGTGCTTCCTTCTTTATAAGAGACTTAAGACAGTGGATTCAAAAGCGATGTTATGGCACATAGTATGTATTTACATACATATCATATGTACATACACACATACATATGCATGTCGATTAGGAATTCTCAAAAGGCATTAGTGAGAACCGATCTTCAACGTTCTAAGAAGCCTACTCGTAATAAAAAAAACCCTAAGTTATATAAGAATCATCTTGGTCTTATTCATTCACCGAATTCGGTAATTCAACACCCTCCAACGGCAGCTGGCGTGAGTGCTCGAACTCTACGGACGCTTCTGATATGCTTCTCACGTGCTTATGTAAATTTTGGTTGGTCTTTTTTGTGCTCCGAAACTGAAAATGCGCATGTGCAGCGCATGCAGCTCCACGAAGTGTTTTTTTCCGAATTGCTTCCTTCTTTCTTTGAGGCACTCGAAAGAGGCTTGCAAGTAAATTCAGAGACTGGCATAATTACTGTAAAAGATTTGAAGTGCTTGTTTTTAATATATTTAGCATGTCTTCATGTACCAACCTACACTTCTGCACGGTCACACATGCAAGAGCACTCTGTACGTGTAAGCAAGTGCACGTCCTCGACTACCAGCAGCTTTTTAGTTTGGCCATTTTGAAGCGATTTCGGATGCGTGACACAAGCACTGAAGTGTGAGCATGTGTGAGTCTGTGTTCAAGGAACTAATTTTAATTTTAAGAAAAAACATATTTCAGGCAAGTCCTTCAAAGAGACATCTGAGGCCTGTCAGTTTTAAAGGAATCTCATCAGTATTGACGTTGCTCCTAAATTTACACGCAACGAGAAGGCAACTCAACTCTTTATACTATGTATGAATACCACTTTGGAGCAACTCCTTTACAAATGTGAATTATCCATCAAAGGCAAACATCCAAAAAAAACCTCGAAGAAAGCACAAATAAAAATTGATACGATAGCACGTTCCAAAACTTTTGAGGCACATGGGCCGACAATCACAAAGCCAACGGCCACAGCACGTGGTGCAATTAGTCTGCTTTGTCCACTCTCAACTCCTTCTACTCTGCCCTGTCTTTTCGTCTTTGTATGCGAAACGCGAATTTGGCTGCGGCTGCGCAGTCGGCGTTTGCCTTGCTGACAATGGGGCTGGTGTTTTTAGGTAATCACATTCGGAGCCGAGGTTCTTCCTTTCGAGCGCTTTTACAATTGCTCAGGGGCATGGTCACTGGACGCACGCAGGCCTTAAATGAGGACAGCAATGAACAGAAAATCGGCAAAGTCGAAATGAAGAAGCCAACAGGCCGTGACTCCTTGACACGTGTCCGTGTTTTGAATTCTGGTTATTGGCTTCGGATTGCAGCGACCAAGGAATGAGTTGAATTTATGCAGGAGGCATACATATTGAGAAAATACCACCTGCTCGGCTTCTGGATTGCGGTGCTTAAACAGCAGGCACCTGGAAGGCTCTTCTTCGCTGTTGCTTGAGCTGCTCAGGCACGCACAAAACAGGAAGACAGACTTCTTCCTTTTTGTGCGCATTAAAAAGCGATTAAGGAATTCGAAGCTCCGTCCCACAAGAAACCATTTCAATATTGAGCCATTGCAATTGTAAATGCCGGGCATACTTTTTAATATATTTTTAGTGGTTTTGTGTGTCCGCTGTTCATATTTTATATTTCCCTCGCGGCATTCCGTCGCTTGAGTTTCGCCTAATATTGCGGTTAATTTCCTTTGATGGCACTTTCCAGATTTTAATCGATTGAATTTACAATACTTCCGCTTGGAGTGTGTCTTGTTTTGTTCCACGTTAAATTTCGGTCCTTTTTAAGTTGTTGTTATCTACTCCACTATTTCCAAACAAGAAGCAAGAGAATAACGACAAAAGCACAACAACACAAACGAAGGCATTGACTCCTCAGTAAGCTCCACTGTGAAGTGAGCAAACATCAAGAGTGGAAAAAAGTGCCATGGGAAGAGGGGGACTTACATAAATTGCTGCTCAAGAGGACTTGCATTCCCACATTCCCACACGAGTGCTTTCGTTGCCTATGTAAGTGTGTGTATGTGAGTAAATGAGTATGTTTGTCTTCGGTATCGGCTGATATCCTGTTTCAGCCGATACTGGCAGGTGGTCCAGTGCATCACATGTCCACCGCTAATGTTTCATTCCAAGCAGATGCATTTTTAGCTTCACACTTCTCGTCTCGAAATTCGCATTTTTTGTTGGGCAAAATTTAAAAATTGTAAAAAAAATCGCCTGACCTGCTGCCTTAGTAGTAAATTTTTCCCTTGTTCTAACGTGCATCGTAATATCTGCGAGAGCCCGCTTAAAAAACAGGTTCATATTGGATAGAAATCGTTGAACGATTCCAATAAAATAAAGAAAAATCGATATGATGTATTTTGTTCCACCGTTTGATAATGAAGTAGAGACCTTTCTTGTCAATCGATTGCAATCTGCACATCCAACCAACAACTTCCACTGAAATCTGCTCCCTCACAAAAAACCCTTTATTGCCGCATCTAACCCCACTTTCACTTAACCTCTGATTTAATTGCTGGAAATAATAAAAATCTGTTTTTGGGTAAAAAATACAACATTTTCACCCCTTTCTCCCTCTTTTCTAGCAATTTGTTTTGTTTGCCATTGAAATTGTTGCGGCTGCTTAACGCGACATAAAAAATGTCCTCGTAATATTTGCCGAGCTGTTCGACATTGGCAAGGATTATGCCGCAATTGAATTGAGGTTATGCCGAATCAAAATACTTCTTCCTTCTTGGGTTGCTTAATCCAAGAGTTGGCATATGGACGAGTTGGGCATGGAGAAAGTTTCGGCTGTAGACCGCAAAATTATCAAAATTGCGAACGCAGCCACAAAAATAACAAAAAACAGTGCGAATTTATTATCGCATTCAGCTTGGCAATTGTTGTTGTTGTGGTTGTTGAGATTATCACACAAAAGGGTTGCAAGTTGCAGATGATTTTGCGTGCGAATTGAGTTCTGCTTGCGGTGAATCCGAATGCGAATTCGGAAAGTTGCCAGCAAATGGCGCGGATAAACTTTTCGAATGAAATTGGCTGCACTTGAAGACTTGCTCAAGGAAATCAGCCCGATGCTCTGTATGAAGGGCTGTGTAGAAAAGGGATCAGCGGGCATGATGATGCAAGGACGCTTGATGATTTAAGGGCCACTTTGGAAAGAGCTGACACGTTTTCTTTTCGGTTTATGCGGCCAGACGAGAGGCCGAGGACTGTTCTTTTCAGTGACAATCGCGGAAATTGTTTACTTTGCCAATATTTGATGGCAAGTGGCAGATTCGCACTTTGCATGCGCCACTTCTGGCAGCAGCTGATATTGCAGAAAGGGAGGAACGATAAAATAAGAGTCTCTGAATGGCGGCACATATTTTTTTAATACATACGCTCCCACTTCTAAAGAAAAACACCCGCAGGAGCAGAAACTTATGCCACCTCAACTCAAGTTTATGAATTCCAAGCCAAGGAGCTGCCTCTGAGGAGCATGCTTAGGCACACATGCTTACCTCACCTCCACAAACACACACACCTCTTCTTCCGCTTATCGCGATGGCTTACTAATCTGAATGAACGTAGAAATTCTGCAAGTGTCCTCCTACAGGCAAGAAAGAGCAGCGCATTCTTTCGGATTTTCTTTTCCATTTACCTTCGGAAGATTAAATTATTGCGTTGAAATTTGGAATTTGATGTTGATTTGCAATCGCTGAAGTTATTAAAAAGTCCGCATTCTAATCTTTCATAAAGTGAATCCTTTCCAGAGTCTTCATTTTCATATCAATTGACATCCGTATTTTGTAGGAGAGACAAGTAAAGTGCACATTTCACTTCTATGGAGGAATAAATTGAGTGTGGCACTGGCAAACTGCGCACACATGTTGCCTTGTTAAAAGAGCAACAATAATCCCGCAATCAGAAAGAGGAAGGTGCTCACTCTAGACTCACCAGAACAATTGCCAATTAAGCAGGACACTTCATTTCTGTGGCTTTTTTATACACTCAAAGTGGGTGATTGGTGATGGTGCTGGTGTCGGTGCCTCAGACACTTTTCGCCCTCATCAAAACCGTGGAAAGTGAAATCACTTCTCGCTCGTAAATTTCGTAAAATACACATTAATAAATTTAAATGCGATTTCCCGCACATGACACGAAAGTAATATTCAAATAAAAATTATGTGGAATGCATAAAAAGTGAAGGACAGAGGGCGTAATTGCGGTGAGGAGCAGTGCGGCCTTTCAACTTGCAAGTTGCAACCCTCATAATTGGTGCGTGCTGCACTGCGGCAGCCACAAATGCCGAGATTCGGGTGCGGCGGCTGCGTTGACGATGCAACAGATTTACGGGCGGGCTGTTTGCTTGGCAGAGCGAAAAGTGATTTCTAACGAGCCACCGACAAATGTCATAAATTACAATTCCAGAGTTGGAAAGGCTCGAAACTAGAAACTGGGTTGTAGTTAGTGCTTTTTGCTCCGAAAGGTAGCTCAAAGTTGGAATGAATGTAGAACAAGTGTTTTATGCAAAAAAAATTTTATTTGAAAATTGTTAACTAAATTATAAAATGCTTCAATATTAAATATTTCAAGTTACCCGAGAAGAAAATCTGTCCAATAAATTTTATAGAAACTTATTTTTCCTATTGAAATTTTCGCATCAAAAAGACAACGTTCTTCTCCCTCATTCTCCATTTAAAGGCAACAAAATGCGATTAATTTCAATTAAATGCACACGAATTCTCCTTAATAAGAGCAAATCATAACGATTGCCGTATAAAAGGAAGGAAGGACCCCTTCACACAAATTAGTATAAAAAAAATGTTTCTTTTTATATATAATCACACAAAAAATGAACCAATAAATAAAATATGCAAATGAGGCTCACTCATAATCCGACAGGAGCACTCGAATTCAAAAGGACCTCTTCACCACTTCAATAGCGCACACGCGCGTGTGTGTTTGTGATCCGATTTGGCAATTGACATGGTCCATCGATCAAATTTCGTGCCGCTCACACCCCGCCATCCCGCCACCCGATTATGCATTTTTTTGTAATAACAACAAATCGTAAAAAACGGAAATTTCGAATAAAGACGAACTAATCAACGCATGCAAATTTCCGGCGTTCCCGAATTCGATGGCCTTACAACTGCAGCAACCGGCACGAAATACGGAAAATATGGAAACATGCAAATTTCCACGGGAAACAAATAAAAAGGAAGCAAGTGCGAAATAATTGGCATATGCAAATTCTGGGTTCGCATTGGACGCAGCCAAACAATTAACCGCTCCCTTCAGTGCAATTCCGGCCGCCGATTGCGGAGCATGAAAAAACAGTTCAACGAGTTTATTGTCGCCTGCATGAAAATGACACGCAAGTGGTCTATGAGGAGGGGTGGGGAAATGATAATTCAGGCCGTGTATCATGGTTTCATTGTTTTTTACAACCGACACGAAGGAATAATTTATTTTCCCAGCTGAACATTAGCGCGTGCACTTTGGGCCTCTGCATTTGGGTGGGTCAGAAAGAAAGGCGTCCATCTCATATGTATAAAAGAATTTTTTTATAAATACACGATACTTCAGTGGATAGACAAAAATTTTGTTGAGTTCATTGATTTAAAAAAAACTGATAATTGAACTGAATATTCAATGGGAAGTCCCAAAAATGTTTATTGAAGAAGAAACCCACATTTTTTGAAGTCTAGTTCAACACATGAGTACCAACAAGGGACCATATAATCTCTAGCTATCTAGGTAACATAATTTCAGTCGACCTTCCTTCATGAGAGTGTTCCACAACATTACTCACTCACTTCACCTTCCACGCATGCAGATTCCTTTCGTCATTCGATTCACGTTTTTGCATATCTTAATGATTCCAGCGGAATAAATTCAATTGTGCAAAAGGGAATTTAAATGTTTGACATTAAATCCGTTTTAATAACGCATCATTAATTTCCGATTGCTGCGATTATGCCACCGACGAACAGTGGCAGCAGCAGCGACACATGCAGATCGGACTCAACTCAACCCAAGGAACAGAGTCACATACTTTAGGGTGCAATAATGTGGCATGTTTAAATTTGCGTGTAAATTTTACATTCGCTGAGCAGGGATCAAGGACCAAGTGCGACAACAGCAATGCCGCATATGCCGACTATAATGACCTTGTACGGCGTGGAGGGCTCCAGCTTGGAAATTGCCATTTGAATGTCCTGCAAAACGTTTCACTTCATTTAATTTGCCACCACCCTCGCTACCGCTGTGAATGACCTCAGCAATTTCATGTAGAAATAACACAATTCTAATGCATTGCTTCTGTTTCCGTTTGTTCATTGGCGAAATATTTCAAAAATGTGTCACATAAAAATGCTACGTTAACGCTATTTCTTTTGGCCTTAATACAACCAAGAATTAATACGTCGGAATATTCGATAAGTCGAATTTATTGATGTCTATTAAAAGGTCGGCTCCTACTCCTCAGTACTTAAACAAAACTTTTCACCTTATGTTGAAAGTAAAGAATTTTTATTTTACATAGTACAAAAAACTTTGACATAAACCATTGACAAGAATAATATCTAACAACAACAAAATACAGTTTCTTCTTCTCGCTCAGCTTAACAAAAACTCTCAACATTACAAAAGTTTCAGGCGTAAATTACCCGTTAAAACCATCACAGCAAGAAGAAGACCCACCGACTCGGTTAACATTGAAAATTTAAATCGAAAAAGAGAAAATTTTATTTCAAATGTTGGGAATTGAACCAGGCTACTCAACTGGCACGAGCAAAGCGATTTGCCCAATACACCACGAACGAACACAGCGACCGATGTTCTTAAAGCATGAAATATGAATTGTTCTATAAATAGAATAAAATATTGGAACATAATGTTAGAGTTGCTGTCACTTACAATCCACATAAAGAAATTCCGTTATCGTTAACAGAATACAATTTCAGCATCCACTGCTGAGAAAATGTTATGCAGCTGTTAGTGTTCGTGAACCAGTTAGCCGATTGCTGTTAAGGCTGGATTCGTGCCAAAGCAATATGTACATATGTATTTAAAAAATGTACAGTGTGAAATGCAAACCAATTTGGCGTTATTTTAAAGGCTATACTCACAGAAAGAAAGCCCTAAAAACTTAACAAAAAAATAAACCATCGCCGAATGACGACGAGCGGGAATAATGGAAAGGCAGCGATTTCAGAAATTTTGGCAACGCATTAAAACTTTTGACACTTTTTGACAATTTATTGACGTTTTCATTGTGCGTCACGACAAATAAACGGAGAGGAGGTAGGTTTCTATATTTGTTGTGGGGTAGGGACGGTCTGGGAAGCGGACTAATGAAAGGCCTAACAAAACACACATCTGAGTCAACGTGTGTGTGTGGCTGTGAGTGGTGTCGGGGAGGAAATTGACCTCTGACAGGCGACATAATCCCAACTAATTGCAATTATCTGCAGTCGAGTTGCCGTAGAAACCGCAACCACTGCCAGAATGTGGACACATGTGAACATGGCGGCATGGACAAGTGCGATGCACTTCATCAAATGCGACGTCCTCTCAGAATATTTTGAATTTTCATTTTTTAAGTTTGCTCATCCGATTACGTAAAATGTTATCTACCACCCCGCTTCCGCCGGGTGAGGTGAGCCGCACAAGCGACGCTCGAGCAAACGCTTAAAAATCAACTTTAAATTGCCAGCAGCGTGTTAATTTGATTAATTGTTGGCAGCGATGCCGCCGAGTTTTGTGTGGCATTGCCGGAGGGGTGAGTTAGGGAAGGACTTATACCATACGCCGTGGTACTTTTAAAGATCGTCACTTGAGCATGTATCGCGCTCGATTTACATTCGATTGGATTGAGTTTGCGTTTGTGGCATGATATGCCATGATAAGAAGGGGTGTCTATTGTCAAGTTGAAGGGAGGGAGTGCAAGTGCTCGCAATTGCGGGGCACAGGTTCAAGCGCTTTTTTCTCAACGATTGTTGTCAGTTTCAATTACAACAGCAACAACAATTAAAACTTGTCGCGGACAAGCTGGGCGCGATTTTAGAATTTGAATATCGCATTTCAGAGGCACGCCTGGACTGGACTGAAGTGTGTTCTTTGTGTGTGGCAAGTGCGCCCTTCGCTCTTCGAAAGGGTAGTCGAGCAAGGCTTACAGCAGATTCGCCAAACTTATGTCGATATTTATTTAAGCGCATGTTTGAAAGGACTCGCATGCTTTTCAACTGCTGCGACGCTGCGACCGTGTGACTAAAGTATGCAAGAAATATCACATTTTATATTCCCACAAAATGCTCACATGTCCTTCTCATGTGTCCGACTTTGCTGCGGTACTGCCCAATTCTGAGCATGATCGAGCCATGTGAATGAGGATGAGGATCATCTTGCGCAAGATGCTGCGATGAGGGGCACTGCGAAGAGCTGATGACAGGTCGACCTCACTGCTCTGTAATTACGCCACACTTGATACCTTGCAAAGAGTGCAAAAGCTTCACAATTAGACCAGACAGACCAGACGATGGCATGAGCAGAAGAGAGAAGGCGGCAGTGGGAAATCAATCTTTGATATTTAATCTTTTGACCTGGGCCGAACGGATGAGCGAGCGAACTGCACAGCTCATTTTGAATTTCGGCTTTGGACATCAGGCATTTCGAGTGTGCCTGAGAGTGTGCGTGTGACTGTGCTGAGAGCAGAGTGACCGTGGGAAACTGCACCTCCATGTCGACAACGTTTCACGGCTTCTTCGGACGGCAAGCGTCGATTGTCGTAGGTCCAAGCGCAACCAAGAAGATGAAGGAAGAAAAATGCCGTGCATCCCTTTTGTGCTGCTTCGTCTTCCCTTCGGTCTCAGCCGCTAAATCATGCACGTCCGCCTTTGATAACAATTGCAAGCAGAGCGCTACGGCGAATAAAATTCTTTCTGTCGAAGATGGTGTCACGATGTGAATTCCTTCATGTGCGAATCGAGTTCCTTGCGTGAATTATGGGAATATTTTTTGTGCATTGCTGCTTTCGAGTGGGAAAGTAATTTTCTTGACTGTATAAAGTAAATTTGATGCTTATAAATTTCGCTGCTTTGGGTATACTTATGAGAGTTTGATGATCCCTAAATCAACTGGTGCTTATAAAATTTATTCACAAGTGCAAAAGTTTAAAAAAGTGGTATAGAAATCGGAAAAAAATTGTATTTTCCAAAAAATTATTACAAATTACTAATGGCAAAACTTTATTATTTCTTTATAAAAATATAGAGATTGGTTTATGTTTTTCAATACAAAACTAAAAAAGGCTCGTGTGTAGAGATTCCAGGAATTAATCAGATATGTACCTCTTTTGATCAATTTCAGCGTCACCGTGCCAGGTTACCAGGGCAATTTGCAAGCTGCCATCTCACACAGCGCAACTTTGGCGGCATGGGAACGTTTCGGTGTCGAATTCATTCTAACATTTGTTGTTGTGCTCTCGTATTTCGTCTCCACCGATTCAGTGAAGAAGTACATGGGAAATTCCGCCATTTCGATTGGCGCCGCCTACAGCGCGTGCAGTTTCGTATCGGTAAGTTAATAAGTTAAGAAAAAGAAGAGGAGCAAAAAATATTTATAATATGAGAGAGTATGTTAACGTATTTAAAAAGAGTGGTGAAAAGTGGCTGTGAAAGTCAAACTGAAAAAAAACACGAAATTAAGTAGGAAAATGTTTACATTGAATTAATCTGAATTTTGTTTTTTAATTCAAAATGTATTTTTTTAATATTGATAAAATTCAGTTCCCAATAAAATTGCAATTCAAGACTGAATTAAGTTACATGAAATTGCTTCACTATTGCAGATTCTCTTTTACTCTTTGAAATTATGCCCTGAACATTTCTTAATCGAAAAGTACCTGAACAAACCTTAGAACGTTTTTTATGAAAGATCTACAATTTAATGAGTTAGCAATTAAGCACATTTCTCTGACTTGAAAAACATTATCCATCTCTTCACTTTCTTATTGCAGATGCCCTATCTGAATCCGGCGCGTTCGCTGGGACCTTCGTTCGTGTTGAATAAGTGGGACAACCATTGGGTGTATTGGTTCGGCCCACTGGTCGGCGGCATCGCTTCGGGCATCGTGTATGAGTACATCTTCAACGTGCGTCGCACGTCGCGCTTCTGCAAGACCAGCATTGACAATGACTCCTCGTCCATACACTCCGAGGATGAGCTGAATTACGATCTGGACATGGAGAAGCCGAACATGCCAGGCGGCAAGTACCAACAGGGCACATTTCAGCGCAGCCATGCAAACGGCAAGCCGACAGCGACGCCTGCTGTCGCCGGCACTATTAGCGGCGCGGGCAATTACTGCCAGAACCTGTACACGGCGCCGCCACTGACCAAATTCGAGCAGCCGGAACCATTGTACGGTGGCACGCGCTCGATGTACTGCCGTTCTCCCACGCTGACACGCACCAATCTCAACCGATCGCAGTCGGTGTACGCGAAGAGCAACACGGCCGTCAATCGGGACATTGTGCCACGCCCGGGGCCGCTCGTGCCCGCGCAGAGCCTCTATCCCATGCGCATAGCACAGACGCAGCAGGCGCAGTCGTCGCATTTGCAAAACCAGAATGTGCAAAATCAGCTGCAACAGCGCTCGGAGGGCATCTACGGCATGCGTGGCGGCTCTACCAGACAAACGCAGCAGCAGCAGCAGCAACAACACCAGGTGCTGCAACAGCAGCTTAGCCAACAACAGCAACATCAAGCGCATATGCAGCATCAACACCAGCAGCAGCAGCAGCATCAACACCAGCAGCAGCAGCAGCAACAACAACAACAACAACAACAGCAATCGCAGCATCATCACCCGCACCAGCAACAGCCGCCACCGGCACCTGGCCAAGACACACAGCCGCAGGGCTTCCAGCCCGTGTATGGCACCCGCCAGAATCCCACTCCCATCGATGGCAATCTCAAGTTCGATCGGCGCCCGGACTCGGTTTACGGCATGAGCGTGCCGCGCAACCGCGGACAGTCCGCGCAATCCGATGACAGTTCCTACGGCTCATATCACGGCTCGGCCGTCACTCCGCCAGCACGCAATGCCAACGGCGAACCGCCGCTGCTGTTGTACGCGCCGCCGCCGCAACCCAACCATCATACACAAATCGGCGCTCTGCCGGGCATGCGCACCCAATCCGAGCGCAAGGTAACGGCGCCAGTCGTCGTCTCGCAACCAGCTTCTTCAGCCGCTGCCTGTGCAGTCACTTACTCCACTAGTCAATGTCCTACGCCACCGTCAACGCAATCGCAGCCTCAACAACAGCAGCAGCAGCAGCAACAACTCCTGGTGCAACAACAGCATCAGCACTACGGCATGTTGCCGATGCGACCCAACTGAAAACGACTCTCCTGGGGTCCACTAACATAGCATAGCAAAGTCGAGATCACTGCTGCAGGGTGTAGGAGCCCACAAAAGACGTGCCGCTCATCCCTGTCGGAGATTGACGATCAACAAGGCAACAGACAAATCTAAGTTGTGTTTTAAAGTTGTCAGTGTTATTTCAGTCCCTTGTTCCCTAAGCAGCGCCTAAACTAGAATTCAATGTCGTTCAAAGGCGTCCCTCATTTCAAAGTCTAAAGAGATTTCCCCAATGATTTTACAGTTAATAGTCTTAAGATACGACATAACGGCACGAATTTGTATATATCGAATTTTCATCTGTGAACCTTTAACTGACTTCCGACGATAATTCGTGCTCAACCACTCCACAGAGTACGTCAAAATTCATTGTAAACCGTAATGTGCGAGATTCGTGTAGATATAGTTAGTAGCTATCGTGACAAGTATAGTTCAAAATAGTAATGAGAATCGTTGACCATATTGTATTGATTATTATAGAATATTTTAAACCTTGATGCGCCAGTTTTAGTGAACTTTTTTAAATTTTTTCCAAAGTAAAAAGTACTAAAATGAACTCGGAAAGATAAGTATCAAAATGTGCCATAGAAGAATGTCTCGAAATATTCTACTATAGACTTACAAAAACAAAGTTTTGCTCAGAAGTAAATCCACACTATTTCTTGATTTATTTCATACGGTTTGGAAAAATACGACTGTACCTACACAGTGTCAAACCTTTTAAGGGTTCTACTAATACCAGCCTAAAATATAACTCTCGATCAAGAATCATTCAACCCCCAGACCAGTGTTGATCATATTTAAGCGAATAAATCGATAGATTTACTTCTGCCATTGATGAATTTTTGCTGAGCGGCTTTCCATGGAGACAATCGATACTTTTCTTCCGATGCTACTCACTAGTTCGCTATAATGAATATGTTAGTCAAGAACAAGATTTTATAAACATTCTGCAAGCTATAGCAGTAGTCTAAGTGGACAAAATGGAACTCATACCTAGCAAATATACTACAATAAGATGTATAATTAGTTTCCCAAATCCCATTGGACCCACAAGCAATAAACCGCAAATGGTCGATATAGTATCACTAATACTCAAGAAAAGCTCAACACGAAGTCAATCAAAAATAAAAAGTTTTTTCGACACCTTCACATGCTTTATTATAATATTCTTATATTCTACCATATTAATACAGACTGGTTTAAACTATAAAATGCACTTTGTATACATATTTGCACACACAGAATGGAATATCGCTTCAGTTTCATCGTTTTTTATACACATGTTGTAACAAAATACATTTAGCTATTAATAAAAAATATATATTTGCGATCTTTTGTTGTATGGTTTGTACATATTTTAGTATAACTCTGTTCTTTCGTAAGTTAAAGTTTAATAAGTTAAAATTAATTTTAGCATTGTAACTTGATTTTAGGAAAAAAATGTATCGAATAGTTATTAGAAATAAAATGAATTTAAAAGAAAATTTAATAAAAGTGTTTGTTTTGAAAAAAAATTAATCGAGGCCCTATACGGATCTCTAGCAGAAATCCGTGTCTAAAATTTATACTCAACAGCTTTTTTTGGGAATTTCAATGTAATCTTCGAAGATTTTTCCTCTCAGCATTCCTCTTTTTATCACATTTTTAAGCGGAACACTCCTAGTTTTTTATATGGCATGTAAGGCCGATATTTGAACTTCAAAACCAAATTTCATTCGTTTAAATCAGAAAATTGTCAATTAGGAGGCATTTTCAGGGAAAAAATTTAATCACCCATTTTTTCATATGACAAAGAGGAACGATCCATTAACTTGAATACCAAGTATAATATTTTTCAATGAGTAATTTGGGAAATAATAGCCATTTTTCGGGAAAAAAATTTAAGGTAGTAGGACTTATAGACGTGTCCTTCAGCCAAAATAGATCATCTCTGAATTTAAACTCAGTCTAAGTTCACTGTCACTGTTTTCCAAATTTCAGATAAATCGGAAAACAGCTTCGTTCTCTCCACAGACGGACAGACAGATGAACAACCGAAAATTAAGACGGAAAGTGATTACGATATATGTATGTATACCTGTCTATGTCTATGCCTAAAACGGCTCCTTTAATTCGTTACAATCTTCTCTAAAAGTTGTTATGTATACCCTATTGCCATAGTGTAGGGTATTTAAAAAATCCATAGAGAACTTTCATAAATTAAAATTTGCCTTATAAAATAAACGCGATCAGCGCTACATAGTATGTGGTAATCATTTAGATAGAACCAACTTTAAAAATGCGAGGGGAGGGGGCTCATTAGCATGATTGAAATTATTCAGACCACATTGTATAGATATAGACTATAATTTACAAGTTCGATGAAAAGAACTTGCCCATACAATGTATCGAAGAAAATTGGTTTTATGCTTAAGGAACGTCTTCAAGGCCATCATTTAATCAGCACTGAATCATTTGACAATCATAAAACACATGGTACGACGAAAATCATGTTTCCAGTTTTTTTTCATCGAACTTTGAAGGCCACCAACTCCAACGAAGAATGGCACTATTTGCACAGCTAGAGTAAAATCGAATATTTTCGCTGAAGTGATGCGCTGAGGGTCAATCAAAAATATGCCGCCTCTGAAGTGCTTGCCAATAATTAATTCCATAGCATAAGCAACGACAGACAGGCGGGCAGGCCAGACCGCCAGCAACAAGCCAAGCTGTCGACAACGTGCCTGCTCCTTGCGCCGACAGACAGACACACTGCGCAGAGACCACTGGCATCCATTTAAAGCACTTCACATGGCTTCGAGCCGTTTCTCGTGTTCATCACTGATTTTCGTTGTTGCTCTTTTTTTGTCCGTGTGTTTCTTAAATGACTTCAACATTCCGAAACGGCAGGTGTTTTAGACTTCAAAAGACAGAACCGTTGCCGTGCACGCTTGACTTGATCGCTCGCTTGACATTCTTCGCTGGAATATCAGCTGTAGGTAAACTTTGCGCCATAAAACCCTTTTTTATTTCAAGCATTTCGATATTCTTTCTGCCGCAACGCAATCAAAGCGAAAATTGTATGCCGAGTTAATTTCCAACAAAAAAAAAATTTAACTCACTTCAAAGCTGAATTATTGTAGCGCATAAAATTGGAAACAAGAACAAGCAGCGAAGTTTGTCGCGCCTTCCAATGAGCTTTATTCGAAATTAATTAATTTTTTCCCGGTATTTCCAAGAATAATTTTTGCTTCCTGTTGATAAATAAAACATGGGCGTAGTCTTAAAAAAATTGCTGGGCGAAACTGATTTTGGTAAAGTCAGCAAAATATACATAAATAAATATGTAAGCAGTTAAAAAAGGGGGAAAGGAAAAATATGTCGAAAGGTGGTACATAATAAGCTCAAAAAAATTTAATTTTTGTTTTAGTCGAAAAGCTCAACAGCCAGTAAAAAAAAACTTTACAAAAGGATTGCCCGTCAGATTTTGTGTTTGAGTGAAAGAAAAGGATTTTTTTCAACTCTCCACCTCTCCACAGAAATTTTTTTTCTTACGCATGTTTTTATGGCTCTATAACACCCGACCCCTCTCTCGTAATTTTTTATTTAATGTTTTTTTTACTAATCCAAAAACAACACCATCTGAAAGTTGTTCTCCTGAATACTCCCATGAATCAAAAATATGGGCATACGACAATCGACGCTGGCCGTCCGAAGAAGCCGTGAAACGTTGTCGACATGGAGGTGCAGTTTCCCACGGTCACTCTGCTCTCAGCACAGTCACACGCACACTCGAAATGTCTGATGTCCAAAGCCGAAATTCAAAATGAGCTGTGCAGCTCGCTCGCTCGTCCGTTCGGCCCAGGTCAAAAGATTAAATATCAAAGATTGATTTCCCACTGCCGCCTTCTCTCTTCTGCTCATGCCATCGTCTGGTCTGTCTGGTCTAATTGTGAAGCTTTTGCACTCTTTGCAAGGTATCAAGTGTGGCGTAATTACAGAGCAGTGAGGTCGACCTGTCATCAGCTCTTCGCAGTGCCCCTCATCGCAGCATCTTGCGCAAGATGATCCTCATCCTCATTCACATGGCTCGATCATGCTCAGAATTGGGCAGTACCGCAGCAAAGTCGGACACATGAGAAGGACATGTGAGCATTTTGTGGGAATATAAAATGTGATATTTCTTGCATACTTTAGTCACACGGTCGCAGCGTCGCAGCAGTTGAAAAGCATGCGAGTCCTTTCAAACATGCGCTTAAATAAATATCGACATAAGTTTGGCGAATCTGCTGTAAGCCTTGCTCGACTACCCTTTCGAAGAGCGAAGGGCGCACTTGCCACACACAAAGAACACACTTCAGTCCAGTCCAGGCGTGCCTCTGAAATGCGATATTCAAATTCTAAAATCGCGCCCAGCTTGTCCGCGACAAGTTTTAATTGTTGTTGCTGTTGTAATTGAAACTGACAACAATCGTTGAGAAAAAAGCGCTTGAACCTGTGCCCCGCAATTGCGAGCACTTGCACTCCCTCCCTTCAACTTGACAATAGACACCCCTTCTTATCATGGCATATCATGCCACAAACGCAAACTCAATCCAATCGAATGTAAATCGAGCGCGATACATGCTCAAGTGACGATCTTTAAAAGTACCACGGCGTATGGTATAAGTCCTTCCCTAACTCACCCCTCCGGCAATGCCACACAAAACTCGGCGGCATCGCTGCCAACAATTAATCAAATTAACACGCTGCTGGCAATTTAAAGTTGATTTTTAAGCGTTTGCTCGAGCGTCGCTTGTGCGGCTCACCTCACCCGGCGGAAGCGGGGTGGTAGATAACATTTTACGTAATCGGATGAGCAAACTTAAAAAATGAAAATTCAAAATATTCTGAGAGGACGTCGCATTTGATGAAGTGCATCGCACTTGTCCATGCCGCCATGTTCACATGTGTCCACATTCTGGCAGTGGTTGCGGTTTCTACGGCAACTCGACTGCAGATAATTGCAATTAGTTGGGATTATGTCGCCTGTCAGAGGTCAACTTCCTCCCCGACACCACTCACAGCCACACACACACGTTGACTCAGATGTGTGTTTTGTTAGGCCTTTCATTAGTCCGCTTCCCAGACCGTCCCTACCCCACAACAAATATAGAAACCTACCTCCTCTCCGTTTATTTGTCGTGACGCACAATGAAAACGTCAATAAATTGTCAAAAAGTGTCAAAAGTTTTAATGCGTTGCCAAAAGTTCTCCAATCCCTGCCCTTTCCGCTTACTATCTTTCGACGAAATCGTCTTTCTTTAAAGTGCCAACATATTTATTGATTGCTTTTTGTTTGTAGAACAATCGACCAACACGATTTCATATTTTTGGCAGCACATCCACTTCCAATTCGACATGTATGAATATCTGTGTGCATGTATGAGTGTACGTGTAAGAGTCGTCCTTAATTGTCACAAGTAATAAAAGTCACAATTCATATAAATTTAATTTGTGCCTGGGAATTGTTTGATTACATTCGTCTGCAGTTCTATCTACAACGAATCCTTGTCTGTCTCCTTTGCCTTTGCTCTCTACTTTTCCCTCTTGCGCACAAATCTCAAATGATTTGTATTCCGTCGAGAATTTTGTGTACATTTCTATGATACACTGAAAATACTTTGGAATTTTTCTATCCTGATTTCTCTTTTTTAAAATTTGTCTTCAATGTATATAGTAATAAGGATCCTTTGCTGGTTACTTGTGAAATACGAATTGAATATCAGCGGTAAAGAGCTGAACCATAAGAAAATTTTATTAGGGTGAAGCCGAACCTCAAAACAAACTACATATGTACATATTTGAGACCACATATTTTTTCTCCCAATTCATTCATTATTATATTCTACGAAACCGAACGATGACTCGAGTATTTTTGCTAATCAGAAAGGAAAGCTTTATGCAATGAGTGCTCACGATTCATTCTGCGCAAAACTTACAATAACTGAGATTTTGAAATAATTTTTTAAAACTATTCATACAATCGAAATGATCCATTTCTCGTAGAAGCAAATGCAGTGGTGTTCGGGTTTAGACTGTATTTAGTTTTATTGAATGAAAAAAGGAGCGAGTTTATTTCTCTGTGACTTTAATAATAATTTTTTTAAATTCCTTCTAATGCGAATATGACAAAGACCATTTAGAAGTAAACTAGCACAAAACTTAATTTGAGATATTACAAATAATTTTATACATTTTGCTGAAATCACTTGCAACTACACCGTATCATTTTCTACATTATGGAAGTCTCTTCAATATTTCTTAATACTATTTAAGTAGGAGCAAAAAGCGGTATAGCGAATGTGGCAAATGAAATGAAGTGAAATGTTTGACAGGACATTTAAATTGCAATTTCCAAACTGGAGCCGTCCACCCCGTACAAAGTCATTAGAGGCGACATATGCGGTATTGCTGTTGTCGCACTTGGTCCTTGATCCCTGCTCAGCGAATGTAAAATTTACACGCAAATTGAAACTTGCCACATTATTGCACCCTAAAGTATGTGACTCTGTTCCTTGGGTTGAGTTGAGTCCGATCTGCATGTGTCGCTGCTGCTGCCACTGTTCGTCGGTGGCATAATCGCAGCAATCGGAAATTAATGATGCGTTATTAAAACGGATTTAATGTCAAACATTTAAATTCCCTTTTGAACAGTTGAATTTATTCCGCTGGAATCATTAAGATATGCAAAAACGTGAATCGAATGACGAAAGGAATCTGCATGCGTGGAAGGTGAAGTGAGTGAGTAATGTTGTGGAACACTCTCATGAAGGAAGGTCGACTGAAATTATGTTACCTAGATAGCTAGAGATTATATGGTCCCTTGTTGGTACTCATGTGTTGAACTAGACTTCAAAAAATGTGGGTTTCTTCTTCGGTAAACATTTTTGGGACTTCCCATTGAATATTCAGTTCAATTGTCAGTTTTTTTTTAAATCAATGAACTCAACAAAATTTGTGTCTATCCACTGAAGTATCGTATTTATAAAAAATTTCTTTTATACATATGAGATGGACGCCTTTCTTTCTGACCCACCCAAATGCAGAGGCCCAAAGTGCACGCGCTAATGTTCAGCTGGGAAAATAAATTATTCCTTCGTGTCGGTTGTAAAAAACAATGAAACCATGATATACGGCCTGAATTATCATTTCCCCACCCCTCCTCATAGACCACTTGCGTGTCATTTTCATGCAGGCGACAATAAACTCGTTGAACTGCTTTTTCATTCTCCGCAATCGGCGGCCGGAATTGCACTGAAGGGAGCGGTTAATTGTTTGGCTGCGTCCAATGCGAACCCAGAATTTGCATATGCCAATTATTTCGCACTTGCTTCCTTTTTATTTGTTTCCCGTGGAAATTTGCATGTTTCCATATTTTCCGTATTTCGTGCCGGTTGCTGCAGTTGTAAGGCCATCGAATTCGGGAACGCCGGAAATTTGCATGCGTTGATTAGTTCGTCTTTATTCGAAATTTCCGTTTTTTACGATTTGTTGTTATTGCAAAAAAATTCATAATCGGGTGGCGGGATGGCGGGGTGTGAGCGGCACGAAATTTGATCAATGGACCATGTCAATTGCCAAATCGGATCACAAACACACACACACACGCGTGCGCCATTGAAGTGGTGAAGAGGTCCTTTTGAATTCGAGTGCTCCTGTCGGATTATGAGTGAGCCTCATTTGCATATTTTATTTATTGGTTCATTTTTTGTGTGATTATATATAAAAAGAAACATTTTTTATACTAATTTGTGTGAAAGGGTCCTTCCTTCCTTCCTTTTATAGGGCAATCGTTATGAATTGCTCTTATTAAGGAGAATTCATGTGCATTTAATTGAAATTAATCGCATTTTGTGGCCTTTAAATGGAGAATGAGGGAGAAGAACGTTGTCTTTTTGATGCGAAAATTTCAATAGGAAAAATAAGTTAATATAAAATTTATTGGACAGATTTTCTTCTCGGGTAACTTGAAATATTTAATATTGGAGCATTTTAAAATTTAGTTAACAATTTTCAAATTAAATTTTTTTTGCATAAAACACTTGTTCTACATTCATTCCAACTTTGAGCTACCTTTCGGAGCAAAAAGCACTAACTACAACCCAGTTTCGAGTTTCGAGCCTTTCCAACTCTGGAATTGTAATTTATGACATTTGTCGGTGGCTCGTTAGAAATCACTTTTCGCTCTGCCAAGCAAACAGCCCGCCCGTAAATCTGTTGCATCGTCAACGCTGCCGCCGCACCCGAATCCCGGCATTTGTGGCTGCCGCAGTGTAGCACGCACCAATTATGAGGGTTGCAACTTGCAAGTTGAAAGGCCGCACTGCTCCTCACCGCAATTACGCCCTCTGTCCTTTACTTTTTATGCATTCCACATAATTTTTATTTGAATATTACTTTCGTGTCATGTGCGGGAAATCGCATTTAAATTTATTAATGTGTATTTTACGAAATTTACGAGCGAGAAGTGATTTCACTTTCCACGGTTTTGATGAGGGCGAAATGTGTCTGAGGCACCGACACCAGCACCATCACCCACTTTGAGTGTATAAAAAAGCCACAGAAATGAAGTGTCCTGCTTAATTGGCAATTGTTTTGGTGAGTCTAGAGTGAGCACCTTCCTCTTTCTGATTGCGGGATTATTGTTGCTCTTTTAACAAGACAACATGTGTGCGCAGTTTGCCAGTGCCACACTCAATTTATTCCTTCACAGAAGTTAAATGTGCACTTTACTTGTCTCTCCTACAAAATGCGGATGTCAATTGATATGAAAATGAAGACTCTGGAAAGGATTCACTTTATGAAAGATTAGAATGCGGACTTTTTAATAACTTCAGCGATTGCAAATCAACATCAAATTCCAAATTCCAACGCAAGAATTTAATATTCCGAAGGTAAATGGAAAAGAAAATCCGCAAGAATGCACTGCTCTTTCTTGCCTGCAGAAGGACACTTGCAGAATTTCTACGTTCATTCAGATTAGTAAGCCATCGCGATAAGCGGAAGAAGAGGTGTGTGTGTGTGTGGAGGTGAGGTAAGCATGCTAAGCATGCTCCTCAGAGGCAGCTCCTTGGCTTGGAATTCATAAAATTGAGTTGAGGTGGCATAAGTTTCTGCTCCTGCGGGTGTTTTTCTTTAAAAGTGGGAGCGTATGTGTGTATAAAGAAAATATGCGCCGCCATTCAGAAAGACTCTTATTTCATCGTTCCTCCCTTTCTGCAATATCAGCTGCTGCCAGAAGTGGCGCATGCAAAGTGCGAATCTGCCACTTGCCATCAAATATTGGCAAAGTAAACAACTTCCGAGATTGTCACTGAAAAGAACAGTCCTCGGCCTCTCGTCTGGCCGCATAAGCCGAAGAGAAAACGTGTCAACTCTTTCCAAAGTGGCCCTTAAATCATCAAGCGTCCTTGCATCATCATGCCCGCTGATCCCTTTTCTACACAGCCCTTCATACAGAGCATCGGTCCGATTTCCTTGAGCAAGTGTTCAAGTGCAGCCAACTTCATTCGAAAAGTTTATCCGCGCCATTTGCTGGCAACTTTCCGAATTCGCATTCGGTTTCACCGCCAACAGAACTCACTTCGCACGCAAAATCAAATGCAACTTGCAACCCTTTTATGCGATAATCTCAACAACCACAACAACAACAATTGCCAAGCTGAATGCGATAATAAATTCGCACTGTTTTTTTGTTATTTTTGTGGCTGCGTTCGCAATTTTGATAATTTTGCGGTCTACAGCCGAAACTTTCTCCATGCCCAACTCGTCCATATGCCAACTCTTGCATTAAGCAACCCAAGAAGGAAGAAGTATTTTGATTCGGCATAACCTCAATTCAATTGCGGCATAATCCTTGCCAATGTCGAACAGCTCGGCAAATGTTACGAGGACATTTTTTATGTCGCGTTAAGCAGCCGCAACAATTTCAATGGCAAACAAAACAAATTGCTAGAAAAGAGGGAGAAAGGGGTGAAAATTTTGTATTTTTTACCCAAAAACTGCATTTTTATTATTTCCAGCAATTAAATCAGAGGTTAAGTGAAAGTGGGGTAAGATGTGGCAATAAAGGGTTTTGTAGGATGTGCAGATTGTAATCGATTGTAATTTGGATTATTTGAGCGATAAAGGCATCGACCCTGACCTGGTCTTGATATATTTCCACTTAGTTATCACGCACTTCGCGGCTTGTAAGGGTTAAACAAGAAAGGTCTCTACTTCATTATTAAACGGTGGAACAAAATACATATAGATTTTTCTTTATTTCATTGGAAACGCTCAACGATTTGTATCCAATATGAACCTGTTTTTTAAGCGGGCTCTCGCAGATATTACGATGCACGTTAGATCAAGGGAAAAATTTACTACTAAGGCAGCAGGTCAAGCGATTTTGTTTTACAAATTTTAAATTTTGCCCAACAAAAAATGCGAATTTCGAGACGAGAAGTGTGAAAGCTAAAAAGGCATCTGCTCGGAATGAAACATTAAGCGGTGGACATGTGATGCACTGGACCACCTGCCATTATCGGCTGAAACAGGATATCAGCCGATACCGAAGACAAACATACTCATTTACTCACATACACACACAATTAAGTAGGCAACGAAAGCACTCGTGTGGGGATGTGGGAATGCAAGTCCTCTTGAGCAGCAATTTATGTAAGTCTCCCTCTTCCCATGGCACTTTTTTCCACTCTTGATGTTTGCTCACTTACAGTGGAGCTTGCTGAGGAGTCAATGCCTTCGTTTGTGTTGTTGTGCTTTTGTCGTTATTCTCTTGCTTCTTATTTGGAAATTGTGGAGTAGATAACAACAACTTCAACAGGACCGAAATTTAACGTGGAACAAAACAAAACACACTCCAAGCGGAAGCATTGTAAATTCAATCGATTAAAATCTGGAAAGTGCCATCAAAGGAAATTAACCGCAATATTAGGCGAAACTCAAGCGACGGAATGACGCGAGGGAAATATAAAATATGAAAAGCGGACACACAAAACCACTAAAAATATATTAAAAAGTATGCCCGGCATTTACAATTGCAATGGCTCAATATTGAAATGGTTTCTTGTGGGACGGAGCTTCGAATTCCTTAATCGCTTTTTAATGCGCACAAAAAGGAAGAAATCTGTCTTCCTGTTTTGTGCGTGCCTGAGCAGCTCAAGCAACAGCGAAGAAGAGCCTTCCAGGTGCCTGCTGTTTAAGCACCGCAATCCAGAAGCCGAGCAGGTGGTATTTTCTCAATATGTATGCCTCCTGCATAAATTCAACTCATTCCTTGGTCGCTGCAATCCGAAGCCAAAAACCAGAATTCAAAACACGGACACGTGTCGAGGAGTCACGGCCTGTTGGCTTCTTCATTTCAACTTTGCTGATTTTTTGTCCTCATTTAAGGCCTGCGTGCGTCCAGTGACCATGCCCCTGAGCAATTGTAAAAGCGCTCGAAAGGAAGAACCTCGGCTCCGAATGTGGTTACCAAAAAGAACAACGCCATTGTCGTCAGCAAGGCAAACGCCGACTGCGCAGCCGCAGCCGAATTCGCGGTTCGCATACAAAGACGAAAGGACAGGGCAGAGTAGAAGGAGTTGAGAGTGGACAAAGCAGACTAATTGCACCACGCGCTGTGGCCGTTGGCTTCGTGATTGTCGGCCCATGTGCCTCAAAGGTTTTGGAACGTGCTATCGTATCAATTTTTATTTGTGCTTTCTTCGGGGTTTTTTTTTTGGATATTTGCCTTTGAAAGGTAATTCACATTTGTAAAGGAGTTGCTCCAAAGTGGTACTCATACATAGTATAAAGAGTTGAGTTGCCTTCTCGTTGCGTGTAAATTTAGGAGCAACGTCAATACTGATGAGATTTCTTTAAAACTGACAGGCCTCAGATGTCTCTTTAGGGGACTTGTCTTAAATATGTTCTTCTTAAAATTAAAATTAGTTCCTTGATCACACACACACATGCTTACACTTCAGTTGCGTGCTTGTGTCACGCATCCGAAATCGCTTCAAAATGGCCAAACTAAAAAGATGCTGGCAGTCGAGGACGTGCACTTGCTTACACGTAAAGAGTGCTCTTGTATGTGTGACCGTGCAGAAGTGTAGGTTGGTATATGAAGACATGCTAAATATATTAAAAGCAAGCACTTCAAATCTTTTACAGTAATTATGCCAGTCTCTGAATTTACTTGCAAGCCTCTTTCGAGTGCCTCAAAGAAAGAAGAAAGCAATTCGGAAAAAAACACTTCGTGGAGCTGCATGCGCTGCACATGCGCATTTTCAGTTTCGGAGCACAAAAAAGACCAACCAAAATTTACATAAGCACGTGAGAAGCATGTCAGAAGCGTCCGTAGAGTTCGAGCACTCACGCCAGCTGCCGTTGGAGGGTGTTGAATTACCGAATTCGGTGAATGAATAAGACCAAGATGGTTCTTATCGACAAACATATATGTATGTACATATGCGAGAATGGAACACACATACATATGTACATATATTTTTACTGAAAATTAATCATATTTTTTGTTGTACTAAAACGTTCTTTATTAGTAGATTTCTCCATAAGCTGATGTGCTCCAGATATAATAATATCACTTGAAGAATAACATTAAATTGCACTACACTCAAAAAATATTCGGGTTCCATACTTAAAAATTTAGGGTCACCTCCAAAATCTTTACTTATAAGTAAGTATGTATACATATGTGTGTTAAAAAAAACTGTTCTTCGCTAGGTGCATGCATTTAAAAACTACCAAAATATTGTTTTTCCTTAGTACGATGTACGATTATATATAGGCTTTCTGATTTGCAGTGTATACGTATATTTTTTAAAAGAATTTACTCCTACCTATTTTTTACAATTTTTTTTAATGCCCTTGCATATTATTTTTCTCCTTTCAATCAAAGCCAATCAATCTTTATAGCTCCCCACATCAAATCATTTTAAATTGGAACATATGCTTCACACATTCCACAATTTCAGGGAGTCACAAACTTTGTCTTGCAGTAAGCTATCTTTTAAGAAAGATTATTTTTAATTCGCACGTGCATGCATCAAGCTAAAACCCCTAGCGTTCCTTTCCAAAAACGATTACGACTTTCAGAAAAAACTTTCATTCATACAAATGTTATTTGATTGAAAAAAGCATCAATTGGGTCGAACGAACGGATGAAGTTACTAAAAAAAATTGGAAATTTGTCGATATACCGAAATCTGCGACTCTCTGCAGCAACGACACACCTCCAGCAGTCTGTACCACCTAATGCCGTTTGAGAATCCCTGTTCTACATGCATATGTATGTATGTATGTAAATACATATGTGCCATAACATCGCCTTTGACGCCACTGTCTTAAGTCTCTTATAAAGAAGGGAGCGCAGGACAGAGCCTGCAGCAGATGATGATCATTGAAAGAGTGTGGCTCGCTATCGAAGCGTGACTCGCTACAAAAGAAGTAACAACATTGAAATCTGTTCTTTTAGTTAATTTTTTTGGTTAAATCGGAACAGATGGTTCACAGACAACTCTCTAGCGCACAACTAAAAAATCAGTAACTTGCAAAATGCCAAAAGATGTGCATCTGAGAAAGAGTAAGTGAGATGGCATGCAATCTAATTCCCTTCGAAGCTGAGTTGGCGCGCATCCTGCCTGCCACGCATCTTGTGCGTGTCAGTCCCCTAGTCCCCTGATCTTTGAGTCCTTTTGCGTAGAACGTAAAATGCTTTGCTGGAAATTTCAAAGACACCTTCACAAATACAAAATGAGACCGCTCTGGCAGCGTTGAATGCGTGGATATCTATTATCCTTGAAAAGCAAACAAAAAAATCACAATGCTGCCAACATCATCTTCTTTTATCATATTGCTAGCCAGCACTGTACCGGCATCTGCGCCGCATTCGCCGCACATGCTTCTATTCCATGCGCCCACAATGGAAAGAGAGGGAAATCCTTGCCCAAATCTCAACAATTGCCAACTAAACGCAGATGTTTTCTATGCTTTTCTACGTCGGTTGTCTGTCCGTCCGTCTGCGTCTATTCGTGTGTGGAATAGCAGCAGGCACTCGACATAGCCAAGCAGCGCAGGATGTGGCGTTGTACGCACAAGGCAGCTGCGTGCCTGATTCAAAGGACCTCTGCTACCTGCTAGAACAGGTTTATGCTCCTCCCTGTGCATGGTGTTTTTGCATTTTTTTTTTCTAAAGTGATGAAGGATTTTTATTTGCTAGCGTGATTTGAGAATTTTTCAAAATTTAACATTTTTTGGTATATTAGTTTTCAAAATAATTAAATAACAAATTATTTTTACTTTCATACACACAAATGTCTGATTTTTTTAAACAGCTTCCATACCAAATTCCTCCTTAGCCAGAGGTAACAAAATTCGATGTCAAAATTTAAATTAAATTTCCAAATAAAATACTGAAACCATTGCAAAAAGTAATTGCCTCACAACAACCGCGAAGCATCTTCAAGCTGCAAATATTAACACGCACAGCCACACTGCCCCGCCCCTCTTCCCAGCAGATTCATTGCAAAGGCAGGCTGAAAAAGGAACTCGCGGTAGCACAACACAGAAACCGTTACTAAACAACAACAAACGATGAAGCAAGCATGAAGTTGTTGCACTTCAGCCGTAAGAATTTCACGAGTGTGTGTGTGGCGGAAGAGGAAGCTTTTAAATATTGGCTGGCAGGAAATGGTGGTCCACTTTCAGAAATCTTGTGTACGATAGATTTAGAAGTAAATATTACGTCAAATAAACGACTGGTTGCTGCAGGCTACCGGTGCCAATAGGCAAGCTTAAGGGCATACAAGGAAGCCAGTTCCTTCCTAAAAAGTTAGTAGACCATAGACTCGTCAAATTTAAGAGATCAATTATCTGTTTTAATATAAAAATATGCAATTTTGTTGATAGATTAATACTTTTTGAAAGAAAGAGAATATGTTTGCAATTATTTTAAATGATTTGGAAATATTCAAAAAAGGATCATTCTATAAGGGTACATGAAAGAAGAGAAAGAAATTTTAAAATCAAAGTGAGGTGGTCTCTCTTCTTGTCGAAATTTATACTCGTTCAATTGCCAAATGAAAGTACACAATGGCAAATGTAGTGCTTTTACTGAAGAAATTTAAAATATTCATTTAGTATTCGTGAGCATGCTCGAAGTTAGTATTAGTCAGTCAGTCTTTAAAAGTCTTACTTTGAGTGTTCAACACATGATAAAAAAGATGTATGCTTGTAGCTTCAAAACACGCTACAAAATGTACTTCGCTTGGGGATAATCCGGAGCACATGTTCAAATATGTTAAAGAAAACAAAATTGCCTCGAAATGTCAACGAATTGTGAAGCGGGCTGTTCTCCCCCATGAGTGCAATCCAGCCTCAAGTTTCCCCACGTTCCCACGCATTTTAAGAGACGCGCCAGCAAATGCGCTCCCCGCCCAGTCTCGGCCCACTGTAAATACTCACCAGCACTGGGTTAGTGTGGCCATTGCCAGACGCGATGCCAGAGCCGTCGCCAGCAGCACAGACGAAACACTCGCACCCACTCTGGCACCAGCAGCCGCCCCGCAAACGATGAACACGTAAAAGAACGAGGCCAGGCACTCGCTTATGATGGAGCTGCAAAATGAATGAAAGGCAGCAAAGGAGCAATGCATTAATGCTAGTGTTGTTAGAGAGGAGGTGGGGTAATTGATTGCGATTTGCACTGTATCGCGCTTTAATGTTTGCGAAAATGAGGCGAGTGGAATTCAATGTTGATATTTATGCATAAGCCACCTCATCCGCGTTCCTCGTATATGCCGACAATTAACTCTTGCCACATTTGCGTGCACACAGAGTCATTATGGAAAATGCGGCTGAAGAGCAGCAGCGCATGTGCCGCGCAGCTGTGGCGCTGATGTCGACACATGCACACGCTGGAACAAACCTCCGCCGCAGAAGGCACTGCAACGGCAGCAGCGGCAAAAAGAAACAGATAATTTTTTTTCGAAACGATAAAAAAATCGAAGGGAGCAGCTGCAACTGATTGACCAGCCTTGCCCTTCTTCTGTCGCTGCTGCTGCTGCTTCTTTACACTCGTTTTATATTTCGAAAATGCGCAGAGTCCAAAATACGATGCACAGTGGAGTGAGTATTTCGAGTATGGTCAAAAATATCTCTTTTTTCTAGATTTTTCGGCGCTCTTGAGTTCCATGTTAGTTATGTACGCCCATGTATTTATCAATTGCAATGATCTATTTCCCTCTGTCTCCACGTGCATTGAAATTTAAATTATTTTAACTTTTACATTTAAGTAAAAATTCGATTGTTTTACGTAAAGTTTACGGCAACGCCTTCTATTTTTTACCGCTCCGTAAATGAACCTGTTGCACTGTGTGACGCCGCGCAGCTTTGTGGTTGCTCGGTCAGTTATAAACAACAGTTTCAGTGGCATGTTCTTCAAAAATGCAAATTGACGCTTCATTACTTAAGATAACGTTTTTAAATAACGTTATTGTTTGTCCACGTAAATTGGATTACGAAAATACTGGTGTACTTATCTGCCTATTGAAAAGTGTTGAGCTATCTTGAATATCAATAAATGCACTGCCAAATGGGCGCTAAAATTCCAATTCTATTAGAGCAAAATAAAAACAATAGCAAAACTTCAGACTGGAACTATGGAATCGGACCACTGTTATGTTGCATTCGAACATCGAACGTCAGGCATGTTTGAAGTTGGTAGAAACAATTCCGCAGAAAATTACAAGTCGGCAAAGGGCAAAGCAATATAAAGAATCAGCTGATGCTTATGCCTGAAACAGAATACCGACCACAACGCAGACCGCTGAAAAACGTCCTCGTTCTGGTTAATTTTAAGCGGTCGAAGACAACGCGGCACGTTGGTCAAGTGGGCAAATGCTTGGTTGCTGAAACGGAAGACGAGAGTTCATATCTCAGGCGAGGCACATAAACATCTAATAGAAAAGAGTATAGTTATTTTTTTTTATTATTTTTTGGATACCAGACCTGCCACATCAGCATTGCTGCTGCAGCATTTTGGCCGACATGCCGTCCTAGGACATGCCAATAGAAAAAAGATACACGCGGGTATGGAAACGAGTATGCCTGCTGACCTTTGAGGAAATGCTGCCGGCAGGCATAGTTTTTGAAGTTTATTGAATTTATTGCGCTTTTATTGAATGGAAAATAAGCTGTCAACGGCCATTTGCCGAATTTTGTTTACAGAGGCGTTAAATTGTATAGAAATTGAACTGACGACGACCGTTGATTGCAGTTTGTTTACTGCGGCAGGCCAAAAAAACGCATAGTTCTGCGAACGTGGTCGGTGTTGTGTTTCAGGCATTATGTGCCATTCCACATACGATTACATTTCAACCTCGCTGAGGGCAAAACTCCAGCTGTTTTATGTTAAAAGGTAAATGGGTTGGCGCAAGTATTTGTGATAGTATTAGTTAGTTATACTTCTGTGATACGAACGTTCGTTTTGTACGAATGTCCAATAATACGAATTCCGCAAAATTTCACCGTTCGATAATACGACATTCGAATTTTTTGTTTTCTTTCGTAGTAGGCTGTACTGTGTAAAGTGAATTTTAAGTGAAAATGAAAACAAAAAACCAAATTTCTTTGCACGATAAAATGAACATTCACATTGACGCAGCGAAAATGTCATCTGCCAGTGAGTGCAGCTCAATTGAAATGCAAAGCGCGCGAATTCCATAAGAAATCTTACAATAACACTTTTTCGCAAGTGATGGCTGGTTAAGTAAATTTGAAAAACGATACGAAATTAGGCTACTGAAGAAATCCGACGAAAAATTAAGCTCCACCGAAGGACTTGTAGCCCCATTTGTTAATAAGCCTGCGAATGTCATAACGGAAAACAACCTCTCACGAGCAGCAGTGTTTAATGCTTATTTTTTGTTTTCAGTTATGCTTTGTACTTGATATTCGAATGAAATAAAATAAATAACTAAATAAAACATATAAATATTTTGGTAATTACAAATATACGAGCGGCTTTAGTCTCCCTACTCAAAGTTGTTTTTTAGTTTTGCACATTTCAACCGCGCAATCATCCCTAACTTCAAAACAAGAAAATTTACAACTAAAAAACCACAGACTTATTCAGACTGTTTCCAGGTTTCTCAACCCTTTCTCTTATTGTAGCTTACAAAAAAAGTTAATTGTGAATAAATTAAATAAAATGCAGTCTCATTAAATATTTCAAAATTACCACCCCGCCTGATCGTTTTGAAAATAAGCGCAGTTTTTTTCTAATTTTAACCCTTTCCTTTTTGGCTCAGGTGCGGTGCGGCGGCGGCATATGGAAATAATACACACAGACATGTTACATTTGCTTGGTAATATGTTCCGCCTCCCCGAACTAATTTGTTTCGGTTTTTTTTAACAAATGTCGAGTTCACAGGCAATCCCTTTTTAAGTGCATGTTAACAGTCACATAAACCAAATGTACATATGTATTCGGAAAGCGAGTTTTATATAATAGATAGGCTTGAATAAAAAGCAGCTTGCTGGAGAGCTTAGTGGAAACATCTAGATTATAAACAAAAATATCGACCAACTCAAAATCAACCGTGCTACAGATTGGTTTTCACTACGGTATTTAATAACAATTAAAAATTGTCAACCATATTTTCTAAAAGTACATTATAAAATATTTTCAACTTATATTGAAATTAAATCCGACCACTTTCTATCCGCAGTTTGTTTTGTTTGTGAAATTTATTAAAATAACTGTACGCAGAGATGTTTAGCATAAAACTCTATTGGAAACAAAGAATACACTTTACTTCTTCTTCTTGGTGTCCTTGGCGGCTTCATCGGGATTTTCGGCGCTCTCCTTGGCGCGCTTAGCACGAATGCCAACCAGACGAGCATCAGAGCGAGCCTGCAACAATGCATACACACAGTTTACAAATCCGAATGTGAAACCTAACTATGAATGGTTACCTTGCGCAGAGTAGCGAAGGCCTTGAATTTCTTCTCATCTTTGCCAACTTCACGGAACTCAATGACGGGTTCGTCCTTCTTGATTGGCATAATTGGTCCCTGGAGTTGGGTGGCCAATTTGCATTCCTCAACGGTGGATTCACCCTTACGAATCTTCTTCTCATTGATGGGGAAGAGAATCAATTTGCTCTTGTATTCCTTCAGGCGCTGCACATTGCGCTGGCGGGACTCGAGTGACTTGTTCTTGCGTCTGCGATCGACGGCAATGCCAATGGTCTTGGCGAAACCGTATGAAAGACCAGCTCCCTACAAATATTTTTGAAAATGTAAATTTGTTTCAAACAAATGACCAACATGTACAATATTTATACCTTGAGTTCCTCCAGGGTGAAACCGCGGCCGGAACGCAATTTTGTTTGGTAGCGGATGGTTGGGCATCTCACAACTGGGCGCAGAGGGCCGGCAGCTGGACGAGGGAACACGGCCTTAGCTTTCTTGATGCGGTTCTGACGCCTGCGGAACTTGCGGGCGGGCTGGTTGAACCAGGTCTTCACATGCCTCTGCCACCACTTGTGGAAGTGAGCATTCGCAATCATATTATTTCCCTTACCCATTTTTGTTGTTTAGTCTGCAAGAGTAACAAACAGCACAATAATGAAAAATTATATACGATCAAACAAATGCGAAATCAGACAAAACAACCGGGTGCCATAACCCCAAGCTCTAGATGCAACGCGATACCACGTGGCTCTCTTTTGGTGCGCTTTTACAAGCGAATTTTTTTGTTAAGAGAGCCAAGTACATAGCAATTACGTTCCTTAAGAGAAATAGCACACTTTTACACATTCCCCGCAAACGAATTATCACAATTTCCAACGAATTTAACGAAAATTTAGCACCGAAAAAATTTACAAACCTTTTTCTTCCCAACAACGAACTAAAAAGGAAAAGTGCGGCCAACCTCGCAAGCAAAAAAAAACACTTTTCTTGTCGAACATCGAAACCATTATTACAGGAAGTATTCGGAAAGCGGCAAATAGAAATTTCTGATAATTTAAAATTATGCAATTCACTTCAGAGAAAGTTTGAATCTTTTGCTTTTAAAATGTTTTAAATAGTGATTATTTCATAATTCGTAATGTTTGACCTATTATTTAATTGCTATGAAATTCAATCAATTTTAAAAGTAGCTCAAATTGTTGAGTCTTTGGAAATGCAACCATGTGTATTGTAACAGCAGCGTTGCATAAAGGAACACAAATAAATGTTCGAAAAAAATATGCTTGTAAATATTTTACCAAGCATAGTTTTTTCAAAGTGTCATTATCTAGTAGAAGGTTATGTAATGTAATCTGCGATATCAAGTGAAAGCCATTGCTGATCTTGTAAAATCTTTGGAAAATATGGGTAATAAAAAATTTTTGGAATGATTGTTTGGTATCGATTGGTCTCCAATAAGATTAAAGTTATATTTCGCAGCCCTGGTCCAAGCCCATCAACCAAGTGCTGCCAGAGTATCAAAAAAACAAATAGAGTTCGATGTCGAAATAATGAAAATACAGCGAACGCGACTATATAGAGCGCTTATTTTTCTGTTAATTAACCTGCATTGTTTTCTAATTTAAATTTTAGAGTTTAGTATACCAATGTTTTCATAACGTACCAATATCTTGTTATAAGCACATATTATTTGATTGCGTTTTCAGTCAAACGACGTGGCAACGCCTTTATCATACTAAACCCAAGCAAAGCAGTGAAAAAGGATCAAATTATTGAAGAAAAACTTATTAGTTTTTTTTTCCACTAAAGTATTTAGAAATAAAGTGTATAAAACCATGTCTGATCCGCTTCGGGTCAAGGCGGAGAACAAACTGACTTCCACAGATGTCTCCGCTTTGAAATTCGCGAAATTGCACAGCCCGAAAATGAAGAGCGTCTATTGGCGCTACTTTGGCTTTCCCACAAATGAGCAAGATCGGATCATTACCAAACAAAATGTCGTGTGCACCCTCTGCCACAAGGTGCTGACCAACCATGGAAACACGACGAATTTGCGCGCTCACCTGCAGCATCGCCACAAGGATGTTTTTAGCAGAGTGTGCCTTGAGAACGGAATCAAGGTGCCGCCACGTCGTTCGACCCCAGCCCGTGCAACCACTTCTATAAAGCGCGAGCCATTGGATTGTAAAATAAAATTGGAGTACCAGCCGCCTGCAGTACGCGAATCTTCGAATGTTGGCAGCATAGCTCCGGAAGATCAGGCCATGCTCTATGAGACCATGGTACCAATGACGTATGAAGACGACGAAGTCATCGACTCCGATCATTTTGCTAAGGTAGAGGTAGGTGGTGCCGGCTCTGAGCCCAGTCGAAGCCATGCCGTGGCAAACGAAGTGGAAGTTGTGTGCAGCAGTCAAATTGCTGCCAAGAATAGTAACAACTTTCGCGTAGATGTTATTGAAGAAATGGACCCCTATCAGTTGCAGGATGCGCTGGTCAATATGGTCGTGCTGGACATGCGTAACGTAGACTCACTTTTCGATCCTGGAATGTCGCAATTCATTCGCGCTCTCAGCGGCAACGTGCTCATCCCAACAGAGAAAAAGGTGAGTGTTCATAAATGGCTTGTACGCTTCATCTATACTTTCTTAACAATCCAAATAGATCGAGGAGCTACTGAAAGAGCTGCACAGCGACAAACTCACCACTTTAGGCGATGAAATGAAAGTGCACTCGCAGATTAAACCTTTTTCACTTGGCTTCGAGATCTGGTCAAATGTAGAACAGAAGCATTTTCTTTCAATCTACTACAATTACACCACAGATGCGCCGGACTACAATCTGTTGAACCAGCTGTACTGCACTTTTGAGTACAACAAATTCACCTCTTGCGACTCTATATTCGAGGGCTTTAATTTGAACAATTGTACAGCGGCCATAGTGAGCTACGATTACGATGACTACTTGAAGCACTTTTTGCGTAATAAGAGTAAGCAATTTCAGTTTCGTTTTGAAAAAGATTTTATACCACTTTTTTTTAATATTTTACGTGCAGGCATTCCGGTCATACTATCATACGACGTCACTGTGGACAAGTGTCTGAAAAATGTTTTCTCATTGCCCGCAGTTGTGTCTATAATTGAGGAAGTGAAGGAGGTCATAATGCGTTACACATCGGAGATAAATTCCAAAGTACGTGTCATTCTGTCATGGCTCGTGAATTTGCGAAATAAGCATTTACAATATATGTATAAAATCATTTTTTTTTTTTTGCAGGACGTAGAAATACCAACTATTAACGATGATTTTCCGTGGACCTATTTCGACATGCTGAAGTTCTTTTCGGATTCCGTGTCCTGGCCTGAAGATATTGATGCTTTGGTCAATTCCGCTAAAACTATCACAGACACTCTTAACAGTCTTGCTGTTAGCATCCACAAAAGGCAATTTATATACTCCTTATCTAACGTATATTCTATCTTTGTTTTAGGTGACTTTAGACACATTAAAGGGCGAAGAGATACCACACAGTAGCATGCTATCACCCATTACTACTAAGATACTCAATAAGAAGCTTACTATCACTGATGCAGATGACGAGTTTACTGCCGCAATGAAATCGGCTATATCCACGGAGTTGCAAAAGCTGTAATTGCAGTGAAAAATTAAATGCCGGCGTGTTTGAAACCTTTTTTCCGTTTGTTTCAGTGTAATATCTGACGACCATCTAACACTAGCCGCTCTGTTGGATCCCAGATTTCATCGATTGACAAATGTTTGCAACTTCAACAATTGCCTGAAAATTCTTAAAGCGAAACACAACAAAATTTTGGAAATTGAAGGATTCGCATCGACGACGGTCAAGCAAGAAATTAAAACAGTAACGTCCTCAGCAATAAAAAAATCAAGTATGTGTGCGAAGCGAAGTTCATGTTGATACACATTTATTAATTAAACTTGCATAGATTTGGAAATCTTCTTCGACATACAGGAGGCTTCCAATACAGATGTGGTTCACGAAGAGAGTAATGTTGAGAACGATCTGAAACGGTACAGGAACGAAGTGTACGCCAGTCTGGATGAGTCGCCCTTCTCATGGTGGAATAAAATGGGACACATGTATGGTTCGTTGAAAAAGTTGGCGTCCCTATATCAGTGCGTGCCCTGCGTCGTCAATATGAACTTCAAGAAACCCGTAAAGCAGCAGATTTACGAGCGCCAACAACGATTTATGCTATCAGGCAACCTCTTAGATGCCATACTATTTCTGCATCACAATGGCAAGAGCGTTTAATTATAAAGAAGTGGTTCTTAACGCACGTACAGCTATAGAGAAAGGTTTTTCCTCATAAAGTTGTTGGATTTAAATATAGTTTTTAATTAAACATTACCTAATCTACTGGCAATCTATACGCCGTATATAATATTACATTAAAATCGTATTGCCGAGTAAAACTTGTTATGGCCTGCTATTAATTTTCACGCGATGAGAGGAAAAACAACAAAAATAAACGCATGGCATAACACCTAATATACTTATAATATTCTCAAGTTAAGTATAAACTTGCAATTTTTTAGTTTAATTTCAAACGCCTTTTGTTTCAATCACTTCTGTAGGCACAATCCGGGGTCTCGCATTTTTCTAAGCACAGAGAGCCTGTCTCCTATAGAGAGACACTATGTTTAACTATCGACCGAAATCGATTTGAGTTTCAATTTCGATTTAAAACTAAAGTTTGCCTGACCGTGCACTAAAGTTATCAAAATTCATTGCATGAAATAAAAAATATTATTTTCTGCCAGATATACAGATTGCCTGGTTTATTTCTCCAAAGATAAGAATGCATTGAATTTAATATGATAGATTAGATGGATTAGATGGACGACTGCGTACATATGTATTTGAAATGGTTAATTCACAAATTACGATATATTTCATAGTGTACATTGAAGTAATAGTAAATAAATTTGCTAACAAATGTCTCATATTTTTGCTGTCCAGTAACAATTCGGAATAAATTAAATATTAAACTAAAATTTGGAAAATATCTTAATACCTTCCTAAATACATATTTTTTCAAGAAAGCTTTAAGCTCGAAGTTCGCTTTTAACGGGTTCGTTATATGCGAAAAGTACTGTATATTTTTTGATATGAAAAAAGGTAGGCCAGTTGCAAAAAATACTTATAGTTCGATAGCGAATTCTTTAAAATTTATTGTATTAAATTTTCACATTTTTGTTTAAATTGATTGAATGTGAGAAAAATTTGGTAAATACACCTGGTAGCCCTAAAAAGTAATGGGAGAAGTACAATTGAGCAACCCTGGCCTAATTGGATCTTCGCCTCACAACAAAATCAGAAAATCAGGGAAAAAATCCAAAAGAAGTGCATTCGAAGAATCGCAAAATCTCAAGCAAAGTATCAATTTGAATAACAGAGAAAGAGCACATTCACCTGCAGAATTTTGATAAAAATATAGCAAAAGCGAAAAGTTTAAAGCCTAGTTTGGAAAGGTTGATTTTGTTCATGTTGAAAACGAAATTTCGAAATTGTGACTGACCATTACGCAGGAAAAGTGGGCCACAATGTAGATGTGTTAAAAAAGTAAAAGACGAGTGCGTTGCGTTTGTGCGGTGGCGGCGCAGCATTTTGCCAACTCAGTTCTTGTATGACTGCAAGTACGACGTAAATTTACAGAGAAACACTGAAAAATATAAATAAAAAGCAATAACAATTATATGCAATGTGCACAATTAACCTGCGGCGCTTCTGTGATGAGTGGCGCATTTGGATAAGGCCACTGCTTATAGTCACCTACGGCATATTCGCCATTATCGTGGTGCCACTGCTTATAGTGAACTCCGTGAAGGATGGCTTCTCGCGCCGAGATCAACTCATTTTGATCGGAGGCCTGTTTGTGCTGTCCGCGGTGCCCGTCTCCATCTGGCACATCATACAACACGTCATTCACTTCACCAATCCCATATTGCAGAAACACATCATTCGCATACTTTGGATGGTGCCAATTTACGCGCTGAATGCGGTGAGTTTACGCACAACCACTAAACTACTTGACACTTTTATTATCTTATTGCTTGTAGTGGATCGGACTCTTCTTTCCCAAGCATTCCATATACGTGGACTCATTGCGTGAGTGCTACGAGGCGTATGTGATTTACAACTTTATGGTGTACCTGCTCAATTACTTGAACTTGAGCATGGATCTTGAGGCCACTATGGAATATAAACCGCAAGTGTATCACTTTTTTCCACTGTGTTGTATGCGCCCATGGGTTATGGGCCGAGAGTTTATACACAATTGTAAGCACGGCATTCTCCAGTACACCGTGGTGCGGCCAATCACCACTTTCATCTCTGTGTAAGTATGACGTATTTAGAGCTTTAAAACCCAACTAAAATGGCTGGTGGCAACTTGTTGCAGCCACTACTTTGTAGCGTTATTAGTTTATTACTTACACTACTTCCGCAAACCGCAAAGCCAAGAAATTTGATCAAACTACTTTTTACAATACATTGCTTAGTAAGCTGGTATTTAAAGAACGCGGAAGTGATAGCCAAACATAGTTTTTTGATAATTTTAGAGTTGTCTGAGCAAAACAGAAACAGAATTGTGAAATAAATGTGTAATTTGTTAGTGAAAATTTGTTTCTCTGTCTTTCGTAAAGCATACTAATAAATGAGCTCTTTCAGGAAAAAACTATTGACAAGTCAATTCTTATGACTTTGAAATTGTTTGGAACATAAGAAATATTATCGCTCCTATGCTACAGTTCGATATTTCATTCTAAAACGGCATTCATATAGGAATTGTTCTGCAGCTCGAAATGGAATTTCAATGTTCGATTTTAATTACATGCTGCGTTTCATTTCAATAACAATTTCATAAGAATGTGGAACAATTTTATTCGAGTCGAACAAAGACGCATAATTAGTTTTTATGAACAACTTATGTAGAAGAAAGTACCCAATATATTAGTAAAATTTGGAATTCACTGAAACTTGTATCTTAAATTATAATATTGTATATGTTTAAACAACTACATTTAAAGAATTTGCGAGCTGTGCGGTGTCTACGGCGAGGGTACTTTTGCCGGCAACGTGGCTTTCCCTTACATCGTTGTGATCAACAATATTTCTCAATTTGTGGCAATGTATTGCTTGGTGCTATTCTATCGCGCAAATAAGGTAAGTCTGTCCGCAGTCTCTACGCACACACAGTACTTCAATTAACGACATTAAAACACCCGCTTACAGGAGGACCTCAAGCCAATGAAGCCAATACCAAAGTTTCTCTGCATAAAAGCGGTGGTCTTCTTCTCTTTCTTGTAAGTTCTTTGAAATTGAATTTTGAAGGGAAGTAGCATCGATTTAATTATTTGTATATTTTTGTATTGTAGTCAAGGAGTGTTACTCAATTTGCTCGTCTACTATGGCTATGTTAAGGATATATTCGGTTCTACCGACGTGGGCGTTGATGCTAATCTTGCCGCAATGCTGCAGGTATGTCGCATTATCGAAAATTTCTAAACCATTTTTAAACTCCTATTTTGTGCTTTTCAGAATTTCCTTATATGCATTGAAATGTTCCTCGCAGCAGTGGCGCATACTTACAGCTTCCCGCATCATCCTTTCCACATTAATTCGCCACAGTATTGGAACAATCCAGATCGCAATTGGTGCCGCGCCTTTCTCTCCATGATGGACATATCTGATATGCAGGAGGATGTCTCCGAGCATCTGGGGGTTGTGAGCAGCTCTATCAGCCGCCGCTTCCATGGGCGCAGCGCTTACCAGCCACTATCGCGCGGTCCGCGTCGTTCCAGCAGCGAATCGGAGTACTTAATCAACAAGCGACAGGACGGCTTGCCTTCCGGCAGCGGCCAATTGCCTACCGACGCCGCAGCAGAGCCCGCCGAAGTGGCGAGTGATTCAGGTAATAGCAAAAAATACAAATACAATTCGCATTACGCCAAGCCGCTGATTACGGGCAATCGCTACGGAGCTACAGATAGTCTCTTGCTGCCCGTGTGCGACAACGCAATAACCACAGCTTCTCGATCTCACTCCCACTTAGCAGGCGGCGCACCCAAAGCCTCGTCCATATCCGCCTCCTCAAACTCCCACTTCAACTTCGGCGGCATAAGCATACAAAAGCGTGAACCACACGTGCGCGAGTACTCCCCGCACTATGGGGCACCCGTTGCGGGTGGCAGTAGCTTCCTGCAGGCGCGCATCGTTAACAGCAACACCGGTCCGAGTACCATTCCAGAGTCCGCTGATGATTTCTCATCTTTCGTCGGCTCCAGTAGATGACACCCTAACGACTGCAGTAGCCAAAACATAAATCCATCTGCTAGCGAGTCCGTGTCGGCAGCTGATTTCTCCAGCAGTAGTCTCAAGCTGTCCACCGGTGGCAGCAGCAGCAACTCCTCCGACTGGCTAAACTCGTCCACTGAATTCGTTGGGGTGACGTTGGACGGGCAGCCCCAGTCGAGCCACGAACCGTTGACGAGACAAAGACACTTAGACAGAGAAAGAGAATACATCACCTAAGACGAGAAACAATGCCACAATACACTACTACTGCACCACTACGAATTGATTTAACATTATTCTTTAACTTTCTTCTAATTTTGAGCTATTATTTCGACTATTATTAATGAATTGTATTTATTTGTATATTGTCAAGCATGTGATCATTTTTATCTCCGTTTAATTTTCTCGTTCATCATATCGTTGATTTTTTATACACAATATTATGCCAAGCATTAAAGTGTTACCTAAAATAATTGATTCCATACGAGAGTTGTTAACTAAAATTTTTGAAAATAAGCTGCAATCCTCACGACGTTGTAGATTTCTAATTGAACGTTGCGTAGAAAGAGACTGTTTTATCCAATATTTACCAGCGAAATCATGTGGCCTTCTTTAGCAATGTAATTACATTGTTTGAGTTATAGAGACAAACATTATACATATAATAAAATTTTTCCTGCCGATATTTGCTGCTACTTAGCTGTCTCCCACAAAAGATGGAAACAATTAAATTATTTTCTCATATAGCAAATTTTCTAACATGTGAATAGAATTTGTATTATTATCAGCCAATATTTCACTTTCGATTGAAATCGAAAACGGTGGCTATGAAAATTGATTTCGTGCTTCTATCGTTTTCGATCGCAAATGAAATGTAAAACAAAAAACTTTCTCCACATGTCGTTTGATACAGCTAAGCGAACAGCTTTTTATGTATTGTGCTCTATAAAAAATGATAAAATTTTTTAATGATTTGCCTATTTTAAAAATTTAATAGCATAAATTAGAATCGGTCGCAATCGTGAAATTGAAAGTGATGTGTGGAATACGGCAGAAAAGCACGCTCTAAAATGATACAAACATTTTGTATGTTGTTGTTGTTTTGACATCATGCAATTTGGAATTTTGTCAATGGGATGAGAATCAATTCTGTTCAATGAAGCCTCTTGCACAACATAGTTCCATTTTCTATGAATATTCCTTTTTTCATGCACTTTTGCTGAGAAAGTTTTTGAATACTTTTTTATAATTTGAAGACTCCCTGCTTTGTGCTACATTTTAATATACCATCGACTTGAAATAAATTCCAAATAATATCAAAAGCGCGTAGCAACAGAATCAAAATTAAATCAAACGTATATAGTATAAGGAGAAAGGCCGGAAGTCAGATAGACGCCCGCGTTGCCCGCTCCGATGATTTACGTGATTGACGATATACGCCCCTATACGAATACGTAGAAATCTGTTAGAAATCTATATTTACTAGTATGTTGTAGCTATAAAATGATTTCGTAGTTTTTTACAATCTAATGAATTTTAGCTGTTTAAACATACACAAATATTGTACGCGTATAAAGGTACACGCATACATAGATAAAGGCGCTTTAGTATTAAAGTGTGCTTGTAATCTTTAGAATTTTATTGAAATAAACGAAGAGAGTATTTATATGATATTATGAAGTTTTAACTGCAGCTGCAGGAATGAGGAAATGCGCGCTGAACTACTCTACGCGGTTTTTAATATCAAATTAAGATATAGTAATGTGCAGTTTAGACTGAGACTGACCGCTTCATTAGGGATATTGAATTCTTAAATTTAAGCATTTTTTTATTTATTATTTTATTAACTTTTTTACATTATATATTGCTGATTTTGTTTTTATTTTTTTTTTATTTTTGTAAAATTTTGAACATTCTACGGAATAAAGCGACTTGCAGAAAATTATACAGAAAAGAAGACGAAACAAAACGGTTTAAGTACATAAAGGGGGTACTGAAGATTTTCTCGAACAATCTTACAAATCTATCAGCCATGTTGCACAATTCACGTTCGATCAAAATCAAACGCAATTGAAATTAAATGCGTATCCAAATCGATTTTGGTCGAAAGCGAAATGCGAAACATGGCAGTATGAAAGAAATACTACATTTAAAATACAACATTTTGCATAAAATTTGCCTAAAAAATATAGAATATCGAATACGTTTTAAAAAGACTGCTGAAAGCGCCAAAAATACTTGTGAATGTATTTCAAACGAAAAGAACCAGGCACACTTTGTCTGTATTTGTGTCTGTGTGTGTATTGCTTATGCCACAGCTCCACTCCATTTTCTGTTCTACCGCTCTGCGCCTGCTGTGCTGCACTATCAGTTGTTGTAGTTTTGTCTGCCACCCAACTCCAAGAGATATCTATCGGGATGATCCATCCAGTCGGCCGCTGTCAGCTTCACTGTGCGTTGTCGTTCCGCCTCCTTGATCTGCCATTTCTTAATGTCCAGCTGCACGTCGCGTGATGACTTGTCGCCACAGCCCCAAACCTGCACGTGGAAATAATCGAAATTAGTTTTAAGTTGCAGTATATATATAAAACAAAAACATAACAATCATTGTAAAACAATATCTCGGAAAATACCAATTTTAAAACTGTAATATGCTCAAGAACATTAAACACGCTGCCAAACCTTGCTTAAATAATGCCAAAAGGCGGTTGCTTCGACCGAAAAGAGCCCACGTAAAAAATATATATGTAAATACATATATAATGCAGCTTATGCTATTTTTAAGCGCGCTAATAATAAAAGCGACAAATCGTGTTTGCCATAGACAATTTACAAAGTGCTGGAAACTTGAATGCCCTTGCTGTAAGGTCAGATAGAACTTTCGGTCCAAAGCACCCGCCCGCCCGCTTGCGGTTCACTCAATGGCTTGTAGCAGAAACTTGCAACGTGTGCATGTGTTAGTTAGTTACTATGTGTATGAATTTGTGTAAATAATTACAATAATAAATGTATATTGATTAAAATAACAACAGTGATTTGTTGTCAATTGAAACTCAAAAATTATGTATAAGTTATTGTATAATGAATACTGCAGCTACTTGGATTAAACATCATCTTATAATTGAGCTTGCATAAAAATCTTCATCTGACGTCTACACGAAAAAAAGAAACTATAGTTTCTTAAATTTTTAACTCAAGAGATTCAAATAAGTGAATACACATAAAGGTCAATAGGTAGAAAATATTATTTCGAAAAATTGCAATGTGTTTAACAAAAAAAAATTTTTTTGTTTAAGAATAAAAAAATGTCTGACATTCCTGCGCTAGAGTAAGTGAGTTTGAAACCTTTACTTATTAGGTCTCTCAAGGGTTTTGTGCGTGAAACGTTTCAATAGTTTTTTGGATCATTACGAAACATGCACTAACTAACAGCATACACTTTTAAGCAATTCCAAATATTATCGGTATTGTATATAGTGCTCTGACGTTCAAGTCCGATTAAAGCTTTTCAACTTGTTTACAAAATTCCAGCAGAAACGATCACCGGAAGCAGCGAAGCTGTGACTGCGCGCCTGATTCTGATTCAACATATTCACAAAAAAAAAAATACTCATTTGAAATTAATTAAAATCATGCTCAGCTGATTTTTAAGTCAAAACAAGCACCCACCGCTCCTCGTCGCCTTTTAGTCATATTTAGATAAGCCAATAGATAAGATATTTTCGCCTCAGCCTAGCTTCGCTGCAATGTTTACCTCGATCGAGAGCAGCACGGCTGCGATTCCTTTGCAGTCGACATTCTCGAAATGCTCATCCACGGAGAGTATGGGTTTACGGGGATCAGCGCCAGCGCGCAGTCCTTTCGGGTATCCACGTATACTCGTGTTGAGATACAAAATGTTGGGCTTCTTTTCCAATATCACAAATCTGAAAGTAGGTCGAGCTGTAGCAATCGTAATAGAGAATGAACGCCCAAACTTACTTCGGCAGTAGCTGCACTACACAACTGCCTTCTCCGCCGGTGAAGAGGTGCGTTTCCTTCCATTCATTGGGCGCAGCGACGCAGTAAGTCTGCTCGTCTTTCGTGTGCAGCAGCACCAGAGTGGGTCCGCGATAGCCGAGTACATGATGCAGGAAGCGATTGGCACCAACACCATGCTCGTTGGAATCGTACAGTAGCGTCCAGTGTGATGGCAACATCGATAGCTTGTCCTTGAATATTTGCACCGCGGACGTCTTGTTGCCGCCGGGTGAAGTTACACTCTGCGGCTTGGAATAGAGTGAGGGCAGGGCGCCGGCGAGCAGCCATGCTTGTGACAAGGGCATTAGCGGTAAGGATTGCTTTTCAAAATATTCAACGCCACCGGTGACTGAATCGCCGAATGGATTGCGCTGCTCCAGAACCGGCGTCTGCAATTCAATGCCGCACGACTGATTCTGCTGCTCCAGGCCACGGTAGGCAGTCGAGAGTGTGTGCAAGCAGTACTTGTGCGCAAGCAGCACCAGACGTATGAGGTTCTGCTCGAACCAACGGCATACGTAGCCCAGACTGAGACTGTCGTGATTGAAGAAGATGGACTTGGTCACTGATCCGAAAGTGCGATTTATCTGCAGTGGAAGAAAGCAAACAATGTGTAATGTGATACTTATTAAGTCACACATGCAATCAATATTACCGCCGGACAGAGCACCGCATTGCCAGAGTGCTGCATGGCGATGGTATAGCAGGTGAAGAGCAGTCGCGTCACCCCTTCCTTATGAATGAAGTCAGGATTGTCTTCCATCGCGAACATTTTGATGTAGCATTCCAGCACTTTGGCATCATCCATTATGCCCAGAAAGCGTTCGCATTGCTGTCTAAAGGCGACCGTGCCCAGGTGTGCAGTGGAGGCCTTGGAGGAGGTGTGCATTAAGTGAAACACGCGCTGTCCCAAATCTGTGTAATGGGGAAACACTTGCGACTGTAAAAAGAGAACAAACCAAAAGTCAAGTGATTATTTACTATGCGTCACGTCATTTCATGGCACCCACGTACGTCCCTACACCGTCACTAGCCATCACTTGTATCGCACTTACCACAAACACATCGGCTGCGATGCCATTGACCCCGAACTTGGCGGATTTCTCCTTAAGTATCTCGGACAGCTTCTCAATCGGCACAAATTGCGTCAAATACTTCTCCGTGACATCCGCGCCGGAAGCTGATCTGCTCATTGTGCCGCCGCTGTCACCGCCACCTGCAGCCGCTGGGGTCAAGGCTGCCGCAATCGGCTTTGTTTTGGTCTTGCCGTTTTTGAGGGGTGGCACTTTGACTTCAGCACTTCCACTAGTCTCATTGCCAGACTCACTCTTTGAGGTGGAGTTCCCCATGGATGCAGACCTATGACTTGGTACTACGGAGCGTTGAAGTCAGCTGTAGCAAGAGAAGTTGAACACAAGTGCGCAATTTAATTGCGAAACAACGTCGCGGCCGCCAGCACAGAAAGTAAAGGGAAGAAAAACTCGCTTATCAACTGATTCACTCACCTGTCGCACAGGTAGTGTTGTTCCGATACTAATGAGTATGAGTAAGTACTCGAGTACTGCTCTTGATACTTGAGTACTTTTTATACTTTTTGTATTCGATGCTTTTATTCAAGTACGAGTACTGGTATCGAGTAATTTAGGTAGGTATCGGATTCGTACGTTGACAAAACATTTTTGCAAAAGCGTTACAATGCTGCCTTGCCAAACATTTTTTTTACTTGCCTAATACGGTGAACGGTTGCAGTTTTTCGCACTAAAAAAAACTATTGTTCCCCATATTAGTACATACTATTTCATAGTATTATTAGTACCAATTTTTACATATAGGTTGATACATGTGCTACAACAGGAACCAAAATTGGTATTTGGTTGTTGCAGTTGATACATGTGCTAAAAGCTAAGTTACAACAGGAACCAAAATTGGTATTTGGTTGTTGCAGTTGATACATGGATACTAAAAAATTGAGTTTGCCAACTCATATCTATCTTTTCAAGTGAATTTTTAAGGCGCTGCCACCTGGTTTTCTAACTATTGTTAATAAATTTGTAAACTTCATGAGTGAATTTATTATTAGAATTTTTTTAATTTCAATTGTACAAAAGCTTTTCAGAAGCTGGAAAAATAAAGGGTATAAAGTACATAAATCAAATATAGGAGATAAACCATAAAAAGCCGGTTTAGTTGTCAGCGTTGCCACTACTAAAGACCCAAGAAACTACAATAATGACTTTTAAATATACATACTCATACTTATTTTTAAATTGTTTCGTATTCTTTAATGATGACTCGATCATTTAACTTTTTTATAAATAATTCCTTAATATTATTTCAACATTTAAACAATAGTCCTTTTTAAAAAACACACAATTTGTCCTTGGTTCTGCGTGTTGCCTGTTCCCTGGAGAGACATTTATCTTCGCGTTGCAACGCTTGCAACTCTTTTGTCTTAGCGCTAAGCTGAGTTTGTAATCGTTTCTGTATTTCGCCGCCGCTGGTGTTCCGCTTAATCGACTGCCGAACTTGGGCAATTTCGCGTTCCTTTCGCCGAATGTCATCCGCAATGCGAACACTTTCCACATTTAGTGATTTAGTAGTTTGATCGCGCAGAGCGGGTTTCTCCTTCTTGTCGATACCAACAGATTCGACGCTGCTTTTGCTGCCATTTGCAAAGACGCTGTCGTTGAGAAAGGAAAACACATCGACACGTCGCGACACCCGCTCGTAGGCTTTCTCATTGATAGCAACCTGTTTCTTTTGTTCGCGTCGTAATTTCTTCTCGACGCTGAAGAGATCCTTGTCCCCATTGGCTGCTTCGCGTAATTCCATGCAATGATCCAGCGATCGTCCCTGAGGTAGAATTTGTGCCGAGATTGGTATAACAATGCCACGGCCGTCTGAACCCAAGCCAGTACCATGAACATAACCCATTTTGGCCATGAGTTTCGAACCAATACCCTGTGATATAGATATAGGCAGAAAATGTATTAAGATGCATCTCTTATGCTTTGGCTGCTTTTCACTTTTGTATGTTTCTCCCATTCGCCCAGCGGTTGTGTGGGTTGGAAAGTGAATAAGCTCTTCTCTACTAATGCTGCACGCCTGATCAATTCTAATTCATCCAATTCATCCGCATCGGAATCGTCGCTGCTGCTAGAATTGCTCTCGGACAGATCGTCGTCTGCAAGAATACAATTTAACACGAACTTTGTCATATCACAGTTTAGTGCACTTTTACCTTGATAGATGGGAAACAACTCCTCAAAAGAGAAGTCACGCTCGCGTTCCTTGTTCTCTTGACTTTCTAACCGCACACGACATGATTTCTCAACGAAATTTGCACACAACACACGCCCACGATGCCACAAACGATCCGGTAATTTGGCCAGCACAACACAGTTTCGCCCCAAGAGCTTAAAATCAGGTTCCGAGTAGTCGCGCAACTCTTCCCATGGCACCAACTCGCCATGGGAATAGTGGCATTTTTCCTCGTCGAAGCGACACTCTCCCTCCAGAAAGTATGAGCACGGCAACATTTCACGATGTGTGGGATTGGTAAAGAGCACACGCAGCCGCACATCCAGCGCTCCATCATCGTCCATTTGGGCGGTATCAGCGATAGCACAGACTAAAGCATTGTGATAAGCCACCGCGCCCCAAGTGTGTTTGTGTGGCGCTGAACACTTGCGACCAACCATCTCCTCCAGTTTTTCCTGCGGTATTTAAGATATTAGAAATATACAGACTGCAAAATGGTTGATTTATGCCACCTTTAACTCTTTCAGTTGTTCCACATTGGATATAGATGGAGTGCTTTTCTCTTCTTCCCCATTTGCCGCACTACCTTCTAGCTGACCAATTTCGCTCATAAATCGCAACATTTCATCGTCCATTGCGTTTGCATCTTCATGTTCCTTTGCATCGGTGCTCATTGTTTGCTTTGTTAGTTCCAGCAGCTCCAAGAGACTGCCTTTTAGTGTTTCCAATTCCGAACGCTCCTCGCTTGCATTGTCGGTTGCTTGTAAAGCTTGTTCTACAGCCGCCAACTAAAGTTGCAGCAGGGTCAGGAATAGAATCGTTAATTTCAAATAAGATTTTTATTGGCACTTACCTGCGCTTCGTATTCCCTAAAATTTAAATCCATTTTATAAGTATCTGACAAAGATTCCTTTATTTTAATATTTTTGTTTAATTTTCCGATTTTTATTTACAAAAACATGTTCGCCTTTTCCCATTAATTTACAGAGTTGCCATCTCAAATTTATTCCAAACATTTTATTAACAAGACCCCTCTCTTGCGATAAATTGGAAGGTCTTTCCACACGCGTAATTTTCTATTGTATGAATCTCATTGCATTGCATTGCAATTTATTGCAGGTCGGCGGCCCTTGCTAAACTCTCATAAAAATTGTCTACTGATAAATGACATACCACTTATTTCATGAGACGAAAACTTGTCAGTTCGAAATTTTTTACAAATGCAAAAAGGCGGAGATACTTTCGAAATTTAATATAATTTATTATAAATTTATGTTGTAGGAGCTTTATTTTCCATAGAAGACCTCCTAATTAAAAATACATCGTTTTAAGCATAGAATACTCAATATACTAAGTTATTGCAAAGAATGAATTTTAAAACCAACCGAGAGAATGAGACCGCACAACCTATTTCCAAAAAATCCTTTCCATCTTAAGAAATGCTTTTTGCATTTCTCATTCATTTCTGCAATAGCATAATCACTGTTATAAAATTTAATTTCATAAAAATTAAAAAATTATGTATGCCAAATAACTTTGATAACCGATATTGCAAAGTTTAGCTTTTGCAAGTAGTCAGTTTCGTTATCAGGTATTAAAGCAATATGCTTGTATGCTTGCCCATTTATGTGTGTATGACAAATTTGTAAGCTAATAATCACTTAACAGTTTACGCTAGTACATACATTAATAATAAAAACAGTCATTAATTTTCTTAATTTTAGAGATTATTATTTAAATTTCTCGTTTATGACAATTTTCACAAGGATGATAGAAAGTTAGTTTGAGCACCTTTGAAGACGCTTCAATCTCCGGAGTCTAATCCCAGTAATCGACGTGAGCGCCTGATTCAAATCTCTGTTCTTCCAGCACCTGTATGAACTTCTTCGTAGTTTGCTCAGTGGTCAACATGGCATTCGTCTCCCTTAGCTTCTTAAATTCAGCAGACAGCTCTGCGTTGATAGATTCTTTTTGCACTAGCACCGTCATGTCTGTATCTATAGCACCAGGTGCGTAATTCAAGACTAATGTATCCTTTGACTGCTCAACAGCTAACACTCGAAAATACATGTCACGTGCTGCTTTGCCGGAACAGTAGAAGCTCATTGACGCGAAGGGTTCAATGCCACATTTCGAGCTAATGTTCACCATCAATTTGGGTACGGTTTCGAAGGCACGAACGAATTCGCAATTGAGCGCAATCACGGAGAACACATTCATGTGATAATATTCTGTCCATATTGCCGTATCGGAAACATCAATTGCTCGCTTTGAGACATCACCTACTGACCCGGCATTGTGTACAATAAAAGCGCGTTCGAAATTCGAGGCTTGCTCCCTGGTGGCCTCCAGTGAGTCACGCAATAACTTTTGAAAGTCCGTTGCCTTGGCCTTGCCGAGATCGATGGAGAATGTTTGCACTTGAATTGGTTTCCCAGAAGCGGATGACGCTGCTTCGATAGTTGCTTTGGTTTTCTGCAGTCCTTCTTCGTTACGCGCTACCAAAACCACCACAGAACCAGTCTTCAATTTGGTGGCAACCTGCACGGCCATCGTCTGACCAATACCGCGTGAGGCGCCGGTAATTAGAAAGTATGTTTTCTGTTCCAAGTCTAAAGGCATTTTGGCTACAACTAATTTTTTAAATTTAAAGTTATATTTTATTTTTTATTACAACCGGACAAACAAACCACTTGTTGCTGAATGTATCGCAATCGCAGTTGAGCGCAAACTGAGGGGACTTTCTGGTTGACGCACTCGTTTATATTTTTATCCCCCCATTTAATCTTGCCCCCAATACCTCACTCCATGAATTGATACATTCCGCATCTGTGTCTCCATCCGGTTCTCCGTTGGTTCTGGTTTCGCTCTCATACTTCATACAATTTATCTGTTATATGCGCGCGCGCTCTCTTCAACAAAGAACGTCTCGTTAAAGAAATTCACCAAAAATGTATCCCACAACCGCGAAGAAAAATTGACACTAACGTTGAGATAGCAGCACTGACTCGCGCATGTGCTTTTATTTACGAAAATCTGTCAGTGTTGAGAAATCTATCGGCATGGAAGGCGTTTTAGGAATATTTAAAAGCATTATATCTTTGGATAGCAGCCTCTGTGGTGTATACCTTAGTGCCTTGGAAGAGCATCAAGGCTTTTCCGTCAAAAGCCACGAAGGTAGCGACGAGGTGGTGCAGATAATTAGTTCTTTGCTCGCAAAGCGCGATACCCGGCCGCTGGGATTGCAGCTGTTGAATCAGTTTGTGGGGCAATGCGCCAGCATTGAGGTGTTGGAGCAGAAGGCCAATCTTTGGACGACTCTAGTACTTAAGGCAGCCAACAATGCAGGCGAATTGGAGCCACAGGTCGAGCTGGTATTCAACACACTCCGTAAGTATTGTTGGACGAAGCGTGAAGGATATTCTAATTTGTCTTTGAATTGTAGAGAAATTAGCGGAGAAAGCGCAACAGTCGCCAGACTTGACGAAAACATTCGGCAGCAACCATTTGGGCAAAATCTATGAATCATTGAGCAATGTGACAGAATCTGGACATTTGGCCGCGCTGCGTTGTGTGGAGCATTGCTTGCGCATGTTTGCCGGACCTAGTGGGCCATCGAGGGGTGTCATCGAGCGGTATTTGGTGCGATTCATCGATACGCCCGACGAACAGCTAAATAAGAGTGCTGGAAAATGTCAGCACTTGTTGCAGCAAGTGCGCAGTGGGCAAGGTCTCAATCATAAAACGCAGTGGCAGAATTACCAGCTCAAGCTGTTGGCCAGCTTGCACGCTGTTCTCGACGAGGCTTTCTCGAAGTGTTCAGAGCTGTACGATGAGCATGTCACTACATCCGGCGATCAATTTGACGCGCCCGCTTTAGAGCTGAGCGATGAACCGGTTCGTCGTGCTGCGCAGCTTTACTTGCGCTTTCGGAATCTGGTGGGATATCTGCAGATTGCTATATGGTCAGTCATACCTTATTATTACTGCCTCATTTCTTTCGTTTATATTGAATGTTTGCTTGCTTTCGATAGCGAACCGTTTCCTGTGGAAAAGCCAGTCATGCAGAAAAAAATTCTGAACCTCATTAATCGTGGTCTAAGCATGACTTGCACGATTCTGAAACGTAACGCTATTTCGGATAACTTGGCGTTAGGAACTCTACTGCCGAAGATGCATTGCCATTTGCTGCAGCTGCTGCAGAGCTTAATGTTAACGTATGTATTCCCATATTGTACTACTTCTAAGATAGTTGCGCTAAAATGCTGGCACATTTTCCTTTCAGAATGCGGAGCCATTTGAGAGTACATTATGAACTAATATTGGGCCTCTTATCGGACACGTTGAAATGGACAACATCAAAACAATCCATCGGAATGAAGAAACCTTTGGCGTGAGTGCAAGGGGTCATCTTTAGGTATTGCCATATTTTTTGCTTAATTTTTACTTTTGGCTCGGTAGGAAGCTACGCGCGAAGACTTACGAGCTAATATCGCTTTGGTGTTCCATAATGCATAGTGGCAGTCGTTGCGAAATAATTGCGGAGTTTTTGATTCCAGAAATCATTAATGATGTATACCCCTACCAGGCAGAGTTCACGCTAAAGGTAAACTTTCAATTTGCAATCATAATTGAAACGTGTGGAGAATAAATTCCGTTTTTTAATGTTCTTAGGTTTTGAGTGGTGCACGGAAACACATGTCCAAGAAGGCACGTCGCCAGCTTCATAAAACGCAAAATGAACAATCAAATTTGGCGCAAGCGCATTCCAACAATCCCATCAGAAAGGAAGCTCTATCGGACGAGGGCAATCAGCCGCTCTGCGTTGCCGCTCTACGTTGTCTGCAGGATGTACTGCTTGCTGCATCGCACTTCATCAAACCGACTATTGCGAAGGTAATCAGCCTCAGTTAACATGATTGGTTACAATCTCCAATAATTCGTTGCTTTCAGACTATACACAACAACATTTTACAAATTTGCGGTTTATTCTATGAGTTTCCTTTGCGCCAGCAACACTTGTACTCCAATTGGAAGTGCCGTGCGGAAATCTATCAGTGCCTCTTTGTTTTGCTAATGACGCCGCATCATTTATGTCCACCACCCACACATATGGCAATCACTGTTCTGCAAACGGCAAATATGCGTGATGGCAACCTTCAAGTACGGCAGTTATGCAGTTCTCTGCTGTTGAGCCTGGAGAAACTTATACATCCGCAGAAGGAGGGTTTGCTGTACCCCGTTGAAGCACGCGACATACGCAACACGTTCATTGCGTTGGGTAAGGAACGTTTACTGAATAGTTCTGTCATTACTGGCGCGCCGATAGTTGCGGAGCATAATGAAGAAAGTGACGACGAGGAAGATGATATGCATAAGGATTCAGAGACTACAAATACTGCATTCGAGGAAAATGTAGAAAAGGACCAGAATAAAAAAGACACAACAGTACATGTAGATGAAGATTACAACATAGCAGACGATATTACGATAAAAAATGGAGATAATTCTAAAGACATTTCGGTTATTGATTTAGGCGAAGATGACGAATCCAATGGTGCATACGTTGACGCTGTTTCTGAAAACAATAAAAACCCATCATCAGTTAAATTCATAGACTTATCTCAAGTAGTTGAGGAAAGAGAACAAGTTGTGGATATTAGCGATACAAGTTCGGAAAATGACAACAGTAACGACGTTGAAGAAATTGTGTTGGCCGCACCTGCCTCTAAAAAACTGAAATTAGATAGTAATAACGACTCGGTCGGACTCAAGGAATCAAAAACAACCAACCAAGAAATGTCTGTAAAAGTTTCTAGTGTGGATCTGGACGATGACATGCTAGTAGCGGATATTGAAGCCGCTTTCGTCGATGAATTGAATTAACATTTTTCAAATAACTTCTTTACTTGTAATTGCGCTAGTTACAATGAAATCAATTATCGAAAATGCATTAACACTGCAAATTGTAATCATACTTTTTTATTATAATTACGAGACAAAAGTAATAAACTTCTACTTACAAAATATATGAATAAAATGGCACCTAGCTCCTTGGAACTGTTTTTCCTGTTTTTCCACTACATTTGATTGAATGTTTTAATACAGCTTTTGTCATGAGAAATTACATGACACTAATTTTATGAGATGAAATTCATTTAGAGAAACATTGCACGTAGAGCTGGAAGGAAATATGGAAGTTTGAGGGAAATCTGTACTTCAAATTGAAAGTCAAAGTTGTTATGTACGCGAGTAAAATTTTAGAAAAAAAACACAAGTATCTCTTGGCAACCCTATCAGCTGTTAAGCCATGCTCGCCGGATCTTTCAACTTTAAAATTTAGTATTCTTTTGTTATTATTTTTTTGTGGCAATTCGGTGTTATTTGTGAATTAAACAATGAACCTCACCGGAGGAGGCAAGCAGCTGACACCGTGCCTCAGATTTGCTGTATCGCAATTGTTGGCGCGGCGTGGCACCTGCAAAGTTGCCGTCGAAGTCGATAACAACTTGGTGTCGCAGTTGGAAAACAATGAACTGAAACCACGCCACCATCCCGGAGTTATGAAAACGAGCCGCATTGAGTTGCCGGCGCACTTGAGTAGCGCGCTTCGGCGTGTCATGGGAGATCATCCGACCAAGGCGCTACTCCAAGATTGCAAGCAGCTTAATCAATACATTAGTTCCAGACACCCGCCGCCGAAGTCAGAGGATCTGCAAACAAGAAAAAGTAAAATCATGGAGGAAGCAGATCAGCGCATGCCGTTGGAAAATTTAGCGAATCTAAGCGAAGAGGAGCAGAGTAAATGGCGGCGCAGACGAGCCCAGTTCATTGAGTGGCGCATGGGTCAGCGCATATACGCTTGGAAGCCTATCCCGTATGGGCCGTATGAGTCCCTGGTCTATGCCATTGGACGTGGTGCCATGGAGTACGCCGTGCTGGTGCGCATACTGCGCGAGTTGGTAGCGCGTGACACCGACTTTAAGCCACGCAGTTATTTTGATTTCGGATCAGGCGTCGGCACAGGCATGTGGGCCGCAAGCAATTTCTGGAAGGACTCTATATTTGAGTACTACAATGTCGATAGCTCGCGTGAAATGCACAGTCTGTCCGAACTGATATTGTGCGATGGTCACGAGAATCAGCAGCCGACGCTTCGAAATGTTTTCTATCGACAATTCCTGCCCGGTTTGGAGGTTGGCAGTTCTGCTGGTTAATTGCCGCAAAATACTTTACACTCTTTTTGTGTACTCTTTGCAGACACAGTACGATCTGGTGTTGTCATCCTATTCGCTCTTCGAGCTGCCAAGCGCAGACAGTCGCAAGGAGGTGTTGTTGAATTTGTGGCGTAAATGTGATGGCTACCTAGTCATCGTGGAGGAGGGTACACGCCGTGGCTTCGAATTGATCAACGAAGCGCGCGATTATATCTTAGCCTTGCAAGACGAATCTCTCATGGGTCATGTTTTTGTACCTGTGAGTTTACATCTAAAGTAACAATAATTGTAACTTCAATTAACAGACGGTATTTTTTAGTGCGCTCACGACTTGACCTGTCCGCGTCTGGCTGCCGTAGAGGATCGTACACCCTGCAATTTCGAGGCCGTTTATGCACCGTTGCGCGTTGGCGACACTAAGGTGGATCGCCTGCTCACGCGCTACAGCTATGTGGTGCTGAAAAAAGGGGCTCCAACAGATGCCACGCGGCAATGGCCACGTCTAGTACGTCCAACATTAGCGCGCTCGAAGCATATCATTTGCAGAATGTGTACCTCGAATGCTAAATTGCAGGAAATCATATTCACTCAATCCAAGCACGGCAGGTGAGCACATGGCATGAATTTACAATTTTAAGTTTAACAAATTAAATCATCGGGATAATATTTTCACAGATCTGCCTACAGATGCGCCAAAGCGAGTCGTTGGGGTGATCGGCTGCCCATTACCATTGGCGAGCCCTTCGAGACTTCGCGCAAAAGTAAGGAACAAAAAATGCAGGCGGAATGCAAAAGTGAAGATGAAACTGTTGTTATGTAGTTGTATGTAAGAAAATAAAGTAAATCAACGTCGATATGTGTCTACTATTTATATTGCTTTAAGTTGTTATGTATTTTAAAATCGGAAATCGGAAAAATTAAGGTTTTAGGTCTTGCGTAACGGTCTAGCATAGGACTAGAATTTTGAATAGTTGTAAATTTTGCTTGCTTGACGGTTTTAACAACACTCCCAAAATATTAAAGCAATTGCGGCATTTCGATGGGAACACATCTAACACCTTAAGCCTCACCCTATACATTCGAATTCTCTGTCTGTTCAAATTATCCAAAAGGGTTGCTACCTGGGCAAAAGGCAGGAAACAAGGCAATAATGGCTATTAAAGGGTTGGCCACATCCATGTGCGTACGCACGATTTCATTTAGGGGGTGCAGGCGAAGGAAAAAGTAATAGAATCAATTTGTAGCGTTGATATGGCTATATAGGGTCAAGTGATCATGACTTTTTTGTATATGCGTGTAGTAAGTTTTGAAAACGGGTAGAAAATCCATCCTAACTGCGTACGCCCATGGCCGTATCATTTTGATGCCAGCAATTAGTGTCAATGTGTGTGCGTATCTGAGAGTGTGTTTGTGGAAAAGTGGAATTAACCTGCAATTAATTTGCTTAATTATGTGCAAACAAGTCGAAGCTAATTAATTGCAGAGTAGTTGAAGCTAAAGCGACTTTGTAGACGGCGGGCGGTCCATTTCTTTGCTATGGCTGTCTCTGTTACGCATGCTTTAACGCACCCGCTCACTCGCGCAGGTACTATATTTGTAGTTCATTCGATATTTTATATCGCTCATGCTGCTCTTTTGTAACTCAATGAAATTGAATGAAATTAGCTTTAAAGTAAATTCGCTAATGAAGGCGATACGTTATGAGCGGCATGTAATTTATGGCCGCCGCGCGGCAACGGTCACTTTTAGTGCTGCGCTATGGCAAGGTGCGGCGCGGCGTGCTGCAGTGTGAGCAGCGAAGCAGCAGTTGAGCTGTTGCCATGCGCCGCGGAGTGAGCAGCCTTTTTCTTTATGTTGGCACGCAGCAAGCGCCCTTTTCACCTTTTCTTGCCGCCGCTATGCCACACCAACTTTGCAAATGCCAATTCCATACAGTTTGATAGGTGTATTGTGAAGTGAAGAGGAGCGGCTGTGGCAGTGGGTGGAGCGGGTGAGCCAGCGCGTTATTTAGACAAGCGCCAATCCCAGTTTTATCTAACAATTTCTATTCTGCTGCTTTCACAATATATGTTGTTATTGTTGTTGTTTTTTTTGTTACTAGTGGCAGTAGTAATCGCAGTTGTTGTTGTCCACTAAATAGTGCAGCTGTGTTTGTATTAGTGCGCTGGCGCTATGAACTCTCCCTTTTAATACATTAACACATGAAAGTGATGGCACTGAGCAGCGGCGGCAGAGATCCACCCCCGCAGCCGGAAATGAGGTGAAATGATGCTAGGAATGCCAAATCTGGTATTCCGCATTATATTGCCAGAGAAAGGTTGTTCGAAAATTCCGCGCTAGTCTTTCTTAATACCGGAAATGATGTCAGGCAATATAAAAAAAAAGTTTCACTCTAAAACGTCTCTTTGATCGTATTTTTTACAACAACCATACATCATATATTTTTTTTCAGTGGTTCTTTATTCAAGTCTCCTCTTTTTTAGGCATTATTGAGCTATTTTTCTTCATTTAAAAAATCATCCTCTGCAGCCTTCGCGAATTAAGTTTCTGGTTATGGCCCTGCAACGAGTTAATCACTTTTCGTTTCTGTTCAATCCCTATAAGCAATTCAGTAGTCGACTATGAAAATAGCACACTTATAGCTAACTTTTATGACCTAACTATAAGTTAACTACAATGTAGTGCAGAACTGCCCCAAAATCAAAGCGAGCTGTTTGCTTTCTTCTTTTTTGCTATTTGCGTTTTTTGAATATTTTTCATTTATTTATGTGCATTGTGAAATTGAAATTGAAAAATCAAAGCAAGCTGTTTGTTTTCTTTCCTTTTTGTTTTATATATTTGTCAAAAAACTTTTGCATTGGAAAATTTCAATCAGTTGCTCAGAAGGAAATGGAAGCATTTATCAAAAACCAAATATTTTTTGCCAAATTATGGAAATATGATGATATATTATCTTAAACAGGCAACGATTTTACAGCATACTAGTTTAGTTGAATAGCTTCATATGAAATTAGTTAGCTATAACTAAAAAAAATTAGCTAACTTTTAGCTAACTTCTAAACAACTAACTTTTAGCTAACTTTAAAGTAACCGACTTTAAGTTAGTTGAAAAGTCATCGAAGGGTAATCGGGACTGACTACTGCCTAGGACATCGCAATGTTAAAAAAGTCAGTCATTTCCACTGAAAGTAGTCGAAGAATAGTCAGCTATGGTTGCGAAGTAGTTAGCTTATAGTGCACTAAAAGTTAGTTGAGTTGCCGGTAGGGATAATACTGACATTTTTTTTATAATTCGAGATATACATACATATGTATTACGATGATATTTCGAATCTTGGAACTGAATCTAAAACGGAAGCCACAAATTTCAAAAACCCGCTGGCATCAAAATATTCGGAAAATGTGCATCCCTAGTGCATATGGCTGGACGAACGCATGCACGGATGAACGAGCGGATGGAACATCACTATGACACCGATTGGGTGGGTGCTCAAGTGTATGGGTGTGTGTAAGTCGTCATTTTTAAGGATTGGCCATAACAAGGTGTGTTATGGTGCACATAATGTAAATGGCTCTGTTTGTATGTATGTGTGTGCGTACCACTGGCTGATAACCAAAACGTCTTTCTGTGTGCCACATATCTGTGGTCATATGCAATAACGACTTAAGTCGAAAACAACTGTTTCGAGAAAATGCAATTCGAAATTTGAAATGCACATAAGTGCATGTACATAAGTGCATGTGTTTTTTTTAAATAACTTTTTTTCTGAGATGGGTACAGATACCGGGGTTTGAACAAAATATGCGCATCAACGTCAGGAATACAGTGGTAACGTCAACTCAATTTCGTCTTAAGTCGACTTAAGTCGTTATTGCTTTTGACCACAGATATTTGCCGCAAGCGGTGACCGCACGCCTTGGCCACGCTAACTCGTCGCCTCACGTGCTAACATCCTGGCGCGTTGGCTTGCTTGGGTTTGTGCTGCGCTGTCCGATTGCATGCATATGCATTACATTCCGAGTTGTGAATCGGTACTTATATTTTTACAGTTACTGAAGGAAAAACTTACTCTGTTACATGGAAAAAGTCCTGATAATCTAAAGAATCAGCGCCCGAATCAAAAAATGGCACCTCTAATGGCAACCAGTCCAAATTGAAAGCGCAGCAACATCAGGCAGAGTCGTAGCCAGGAGAATCCTTTTTTAGGCATAGTAAATAATAGTTTAATATACATTAAAAGTTTATTCAAATAACGATTAAGTTCTAGTTTGGCACCGGCCAGACGCACAACTGGATATCGAAATAGAGCAAGTTTCTGATAATTTCTTTATCGTTCGAAGACGTTCAATTTAAGCATAAACTTAAGATACTCTGTGTTCAGGGATGAAGGGTATTGTAACTGGTTAGTAACAAAGTGGATACTGATATCCAGCTACATTACAGCTCTGGTTGTAGCCAGTGTGCGTGTGTGTGAGTTTGTAAGGAGCGCGCATTGCAAATGCTACTCCCGAAGGAACGTTTAGTTGCGCTGAGCTCTGCTGCGTGGAAGCATTATGACAGCAGCGACCACATTGGCGGTTAATAAGGATCTGCTGTTTTTGTTGTTTTTGATGACGTCGTCAGCGCTCGCATTCTACACTCCGTTCAGTGATATGTGCTCGTATTTGCCGCTTCGCTCGCTGCGAAGTGTTACAATTCCATTAAATTGGTGGCCGTTGTCTTTGCTGTCGCTGCTATCACCGGCGCTGCCGTTGTCGGCGTACCTGCGCTGCCACCAACGCCGCTCTAGCCTTTGTCCGTTGTAATAAAGTATCTATAAGGTGCGACCGTCATTTAAAATCGCGCACACACGCCATGTCGGTGGCCGGCGGGCCCGGCCCGTTTGTGGCAGCAGGCATGCGCCCATGTAGTCAGCCAGTTCCAGCTGAATCCGCTGCCGCCGCCTTTTGTAATGTCGGCTAGTTGTTGGGTGGGTCACTTCGCTGCTTTGTTCAATCTAATTCTAATTTGTATTTAGCAACTGACCCACCCGCAAGATGAGCAAGTGCCAAGCTGTTTAGGCTACTACTGCAGTGCCGCCAAATCTCGTCCAACAGTTATTTGGAAGTCGTCGAGTTGCACGGTTACGCAAAAAGTGTTTGCTCCTCGCAGCGCAACGAGCGACACTTAACATCTAAGGAATAGTTCAAAAAGTGCAGTTTTTGCAATGTGCCGACATTTTTCATTCGCGCCTGTATCTTGCTGAACCGTTCTGTTATCGCTTCCGGTTGAGCAAAATTTCAGGTGTGTGAGAAATTTGTCCTGCCAACAGCATGAGCGGTGCATCCGACAGTTGTGAACTTTTTGATTGTGCGCAAAGACTTTTTAAGTATAATTCCGAATAAAAGCATGTAAGCCTTAAAAGGTTAAAAGCATGAGCGTACTCAGAATGGAAATTAGGGCGGACGGGGGTTTGAAATGTGGCCAAAAAGCTATTAAATGGCATATGTGTAGTTTCTTATGTAAGTATATAATATTAAAACAGTTCAAAGGACAAGCTTGATTTTTCTTTAAATTATGTTACGAAAGCATGTAATTTAGCAATCATGCTAATTTTGTAATTTCTGCATATTTCGAACTACATTTAAGATTTTTAGATTAATATCATAATTCTTTTTTGTTAGAATATTTGATATTCTTGTTTGAACTTTTCATTTCATTCCGAAAGCGGCTAGTAACCTAGAGTTTGACCTTTTGAACTACATATGTACTTTTATATACATAGTTAGAGCTCCATATATACTTGTATATTTAAGTTATCATATAAAACGCTAACTGTTAATTAATGCCCAAATATTTTAAATTTTAATAATTGAAAAAATCAGCACTTATTTTATAGAAGGTTGAATTTTGTAATAGTCAGATAGATATTAGATGGTTCATATGCGCAAGACATATATTTTTCGTTTTGTCTAAGAATCATGACATAAATTTATCCGGGAAATAGTTATCTTAAACTTATGTGACCATTGTCAAATAGGCGCTAAGTTACGAAAGTTTGAAGCATTTATATGACTTAGACGATATAAAACGTTTGCTAGAACAATGTAAAAAATGTTAATGACTATGAACATATTTGAAAAATTTTACTGAAAATTCTATATGCTTTTTATATGTACTTATAAATTAAAACTAAGCAAATATTATATATGTAAGGTATATATAAAGGCGATTGTGCGCCAAGAAGGAGCGTCTCTAGAAGGAGAGTACGCATACTGGTGGATCAATTCATTGAAGAAGATGTAGTTAACCCCAGTGTCTCTCAAACATCTTTTAGAATTAACAACACACATCGCTGTCAGAGAGGAAGCCTGAAGGAACCCAGGAACAACAGGAATTAACAGATTAAGAGGTGTTTGGTTATATGAAAAGGAGCCCAAACTATAAGCGGTCTGATTCGATATCTACAAATAGGGGTATATATAAGAAGCAGTAAAAAGCTCAGAATCGATTTCATCCTTCACTGCTTATTATGCAGTAGCTTATTCACTAATTATAGTTCAACTATACTAAAAATTTTTTAAAACTCATCAGTCTCGTTGGGAATATTTCGTCATTCCAAAAGTACTAAGTCCACTTTGCATTGTTTGAAATGGAATTGCCGATAAGTATGAACATACATATGTATATATATTGTGCATGTGCATATATTTTAAGTTTATTCCGGTGATTGCAATGCTCGGCAAGGAAGCGAGCTTTTGTAATTAAGTAAAACAAAAACAACGAAAAACCCAGAATTCGCCCCAAATGCTTATGTTGAAAAACAATAGGAATTACTTTAAAAGTGATTATACTATTGCTTGTGCATGTGTGAGTGTATGTTTAAAATAAATACGTACAAACTAAGGCGAAAATAAAATAAGTGCAAAGTACAAAAATTTCAGAAATTCTATTGTCATTTTTGTGCTACAGTCAGTCAGCACGAATTGTTTGCGATTAAACAGAAATTATCAACTTTTTCAAAACACTTATTTTATTTCTGCTGCTTCTTTCTAATTCGTGCAAATCTGTAGGAACATTCCATTGAAGATTCCGAAATGCCCTTTGGTCTGGCGCGCATGCCATGTCAATTATTTGCCACCGCTGCCAATCAAACAATCAAACGGAATGGCCGATGAGCTAGCAAACTTATTTCAATTGGCACGCTTATCAGCTGGCATTGCCTTAAGTAGGGTGCAGCTGCCTGCTGATAATGTACCGTTGTGCTGTGACACATCAAAACCCCCACCGATCCACCTAAAACGCTGATGGCGAGCGGCAGCCGAAGTTGGAACGCTCGTGTTCACGCTTGCAATCGCCTTCGCGTCGTTCTACTCCTATTACGACAAAGAAAAATTATTAATTTTTGATATCTGTGAATTAAGATTGTTTTATATACGAGTGTCGAGTATTTATTGCATATGCGTTTCCTTGTTCATAATGCGCTACACTTTAGGGGAGCGGCGTATGCCTATTTGCCCTTCCGTTGGCAGCATCTAATGGAACATGGATTTATATGTATATGTATAGGTTTTAAATATTCTTCTTCTTCTTCTTGATTGGCCAATAACAATCCGTTACCAGGCTACGACGTAGTGCTTTTCTCCAGGCGCCAAAGCAACGCGCACGTCTTCTCCAGTTGGAATTGCCAAAGCTTGCTCTACTTGCTCCTTCCAGCGTGGGCACTGCCTCCCACGCCGTCTCCACTCACCAACTACCGCCTCAAATATGTACCTTCCTCGCTGAAGCTTCTTCGTCCATAGGCACTATGAATATTACGAATTTATGTTAGAAAGAATTTCTTTTGACTTTATTGATGTAAATGATGTAATGGTTTTTCTTTCGTCAAATTTCTTTCAAGTATCATGCAAATTTATGCAAATTTTAGTAAAAACTAAACTGGAGTTAAAAAAATATACTAATAAAGAAACATATGTATGTATCTGTGTAGATCGATTTCAGTTGTAAATTTATTGTAGAGATGACGAATGTCGAATGAAAAGGTGAGTAAAAAATATTTTAAAAACTTGTCTACTTCCTATTTCCTAACAGTTCGAAACGAAGACTATTATTAAATTGATTGATATAATTTCGATATTTAGCACAATGCGCAGAGAAGAAACAATTATTGGACTTTTCCTTTGGACCGCCAACTTAGAGCTTCATAACAGTGCACTTTTACAAGTGAGCTGGCTAATCTGCCGATCGTTAACCTCTTGAACCGATCAAAGTGATCAAAGTTGTGCCATAACAAAATAAAAACTGGTTGCTATTACAATGAGCCCGAGTGCTTGAAGATATCGAATGGATATTTGGCATATCTACTATCAATTTGGTGAACTCAGTTAATCCTTCACAACATGGTGGAAGGAGGATCTGCGTGTAGCGCGTATGAGCTTCGACATGATCGCTGCTGCTCAATCGGAAATTCATTGCTGACATAGCAAAATAAAAAAATTTTGAATAAAATAAAAATATATGAAGAAATTGCTACACATAAGCACACACACAAAGATATATATTAAATACGTAATGCACACATTTTTGTAAATAACAAATTTAGTGTAGTTAGAAATTGACTTGTTGTTAGCATGAGTTCGATAAGTGTGGACTCTGAACATTGGCTGCAATTAGCGCGGGCCGGTGGCAACTGGCAACTAAGCAGCTGGTCGCTAGTAGCGGGTGAATGGGGGTGGCCGGCAGCACGACTGTCTCTTAGAAGAAACCCGACTTTGGCAGGCGATCGCCGCGGCAGGCGCTATAATTGTGCGCTGCGCTGTTACTGATATGAGCTCCGCGGCAGCTGACGACGGCAGGCTCAACGGCGCTACGAGCTATATGCTACTTCCATATTGTGCCTCGGAAAGAAGTGCCAAAGTGTTAACTACCGTCGATCGGTAAGGTTGGTTGGGCTGCCGTCGCTGCTGCTTGCCGTGCGTACAAGCGCCGCTGTGATCGCTCTAGCTGCCGTGACAGTTGTGACAGCAATAGTGACAGTTAAGCGTTTTGAAAAAAAAAATTATTCAAAACGAAACGCTGTAATAAACCAATTTTTGAAAAATTTTTCGAGTGTGTTTGCAGATTTTTGTTGAAGGAAACCAATTTTTGAAAAGTTTACAACAATTTCTTTGGTTCAAGTGAAGCATGAAAATAAAAATTTGAATTTGAATTCAGAATATATTTTTAATTTCACGAAATTTACGTAATTTCGGAAATTATTAAAATGCATACATATACTATGTATGAAAGTTGGTGATTCGTGCCATAGGCAAAAATCAAAATTTCATAGTATTTAAATCATAGTGTAATTTTAAAGCAATTTACTGTTAGCAAGAAAACTTTAAAAAAATGTGGCCAAAAATTGAATTTAAAAAATGCTAGCAGTTAGGTTTGATAACACTGTGCAACAAACATTTAAGGATCTCTACCAAATCATTCGTGAATGAAAGTATTTCTATGTGTTGCTATCATCCCATTCTTTCTAACATTTTTCCATTTCTTATTTTTTTCTAAACCAAATAAGATAATATACAAAAATGTTCACTTGTCTACTTTTATATTGAATTTCGTCCTTAGAGGCCTTTAGTAGAATTTGACTAAGAATTTTTTCTTAGAATATTTTAAGCTTACTACTTTTAACTATGCTTTAAACTATTGCCAACTCTTTTGCACCAATTAACCCTTTGTTACTTAATAAAAATGTACGCCGCTCATTGCCCTTAAGCTTTATAATCCTGTTCAAACGAACAAGTTTTTGGCATGCAAAGGATTCAATAAATTTTACAAAAATGTTAAGCGGAGAAATTTACTAGAGTTCAGCATAGACAAGAACCGCATACGAATTAAAGTTTATGCGCAGAAAATTGTGATCGAATTGTTGTGGCTCAGGCCGCAAGCATTATTCTAAACATTGTTGCACAGTGTAAATTATTAAAATTATTGAATATTTTAGAAAAGTATGCCAAAATATTAAAATCGTAGCAGATTTCTGCACATGAAATTCGATGCCTTGGTTTACGCTTCAATGCAGCCGTCCATATTTTTTTTACATGTTTGTAAATATTTTATATAAATTGTACAATACATTGCAAAAAACCAGACACAAGACAAATGAGGCAAAAAGGCTATTTGCTTCGCTGCAACTTTCGAAGTCGTTGTGCAGCGTTTCTTGGCGGCTGGAGCTGCAGTTACAGTTGCATTTCACGTCGAGATCGCTGATCGCCGATCGCGGCTTGCAGCTTGCAGCTCGCACTCACACTTTCCTTGTTATTTGTGCTTAAACTTATTTTGTGTGTTTTGGGCATTTTGCTGTGGTTGTTGTTGTTGTTATTATATATGCCATACCATTGAAACCGGTTGCCAAAGAATCTACAGATAATGTAGTGTTCCAACTGAACGTGCGGCAATTTTCGTAGATCCAGTTTTGTGAAGTTAGCCCAAGTCATCGAGTCATCTGTTGAGCGCGCAGCTACACTCAGCTTTCGGCTCAGCTCAGCTCCGCTACACTCCACTACACTTCACTCAGTTCGCTGCGGTTCAGTTCGGCGCGCAATGCAACTGAAACCAAAAGCGTCGTCTCAGTGCTTCAGTGCTTCACTGCCTCCAACTGCCACACGCCACATTCAAACAACAAAGCTATTTAAACTCGCGTACTTTTTAAGCTGCCATTAAAAAAAAGCTAAACAACTTATTAAAAATACATGAGACTAACATGGGAACAGCTTCGAAACGAGCATACAAACAACTGCCGTAGTGTAAAGTTCCCAAAAATTACATATGAAAAAAACAAACAAATAACAAAAAAAAAAACAGCAAGAATTAAGTTCCTAAATAGCAGCCACAACAAATGCCAAAAAGCCAAATGTGCAGTGAATTACGACCCGTAAGCGTATAAGCCAGACGGAAGAGTTTTAATTTGCTTTGAGCGCGTGCTTTGCATTTCGCAAGCAAATTCCTGTGCAAAGGGTATAACAAATTTTTTTTTAAAATAAAAGTTACCGCTTGCAGTGCAAATCAGGCAGAAATTCGCCATATATGTATGTATAATGCCCATGCTCGACTGCCTTGCTCCATAAACTGACCCAAATTTGCTAAGGAAAAATAAAGAAGGCGTAACCTGTAAATAAGAGTACCTTCGTGCGTGAGTTTGCTGAGTTCCAATTAAGTTTTTTTTTGCAAAAACAACTTTTGTAAAAACGTAATAAATACGTAAATTTATATTTTTCATGCCGACACAAATATTATTACAAAAGGGGCAACTGACAAAAGTTTGTTGCAGAAAATCGCCAAAATGAATTTCAGTTTAATCTCCTTAATTTTCATAATTTTTAAAATTTCTGCATTAATTGCATTTAAAATTCCACATTTTACAAAATTTCATTTGAATGCACGTTTTTTGAAATGTGAATTTTGCATTTTCGTGATTCCCTCAGTATGCATGCACGGCTTATTAAATACTTTATGAATTTTCGTTCGGGGAAGAGCCACTTAACCACTAAACTTTTATTGAAGATTATTAAGTATATTATGTGTAGATTGACTTTTTTCCATTCCAAAAATCGAATCTGAACACTTTACCTGTAAGACTTTGACCCCAATCTAGAGAAAAATCTGCGTACGCCCATGTACAGCTATTCCCATGAAATCTTCAAAACGATATAAAAATTTCAGATTTATATGCGTTGTTTTCATAGGTCAAGACAAACAAGTTGAGTGTTGGAAATAATAGCAGCAACAAATTGCATATTTTTCAAATAAAACAAAAATGTATGAAAACGTTTTCTATTGAATACATTTTTATTGTAAAATCAAAAGAATTGTACAATTTTACAAGAACTATCACTAACTTTCAGCACTCAAGCTTTTGAAAGATATCTATATTAAAAAAAAAATGCATATTTATTGCAATGGAGTAACACTTCTTCTTCTTCTTCGTGATTGCTCCGTAACAACCCGTTAACGGGCAGCGAACTGACGTAGGGCTTCTCTGCAGGTGCCCCTGCTACGCGCGCGCTTTCTCCAGTTGGAAATGTCAAACGTTTTTAGGCCTCCCCTATTCTATCTTTCCATCAGTGGCAAGTCCTCCCGCGTTGTCTGCTTCATAAAAACACTGGCATGTATCGAAATACTCTGAGTTATTTTTCGAATTGCAAAAAAAATTGTTTTGCTATAAAATTGACAGAGTATTTTAATTGCGAAAACATGTTTACATGCTGCTGATGACCCTTTTCTGTAATGACAATTTTAAGAGTGTAAGTTGGCATGATGAGCTATCGGCTATGAGGCTAGCTTGACAATGACAAATTCAGCTATAAAAGTAACACTATGCTACAGTGAAAAATAACTTGCCGCAACACATATAACATGTTGTTGTTGTAGTCAATAAACTAAATTACATGCTAGATTTTATCAATACACATGCAAAATGCGTGTATACATATCTTTTTTCTAATAACTTAAAAGAACTTCAAACTGAGATAACGCTGCCATAACTTCAGCTTCAACTTCAGGGTTGAGACCTTTGGGTTTATGGTTTAGATTTCGCAGGAGTATTGAAACTTCTTGGTAGACAAAATTTTTTAAAAATTTTACAAGTACAACAACTTTCTTTTATATTTTTGTAACGATTATATATTCGATTGCACAAATAATAATTGTAAGAATAACGTAATTGGCGGAAATCATATGAACAGATATCTTTTCGATAACAGCGTTCTGACAAGTAATAGCAATAATTTTTGCTATGGCTTATCGCATTTAAAGAGACCACCTGCGTCTCATAAAATTTCACTACAAATAAACTTTTATATGTTACAGAAATGTGTTGCTAAAATCTGATCTAAAATCAGCTGCTTTTGCCCAATAACAAAAAATAATAATTATAAGTAATACGACCAACACATTGTTAAATACTTCACACAGCATCAAAACAAATGGCAATATTGTGTATTTCGAAAAAAAAAGAACTCGCGTCTTATCTCCACACACACACATAACTAGGGGCAGAGCTAGGCACCCAATTCGTAAAGTGGAACGCCATAATAATTTTGAAAAAAACTCGCCTATATTGTGCTTTTTTTGCATGTTTCGATCCAGCAGGGAGATCAAGGTGCAAGCAACCCCAGCAATCTATCAATCAATCAGCCAAGCAATCAGCCAGCGAACAACAACAAGCGCTGCTGTCCCGTTTTACGACGATCCACCCGATAGAATCGTAATCAACAAAAGATTTAACGGTGCAACGCCTTCGCCTTCACGCAGTGCACGCTGACGCTCGCTGTGGCAACGCCAGCGGCGCACAATCGCGAAAACAAAGCACTCAAAAGCGTTTCAGCGCATTCAGCAATATTTTCATAAATTTGCAGCATTTACGTTTCATTCGTTTTGTTCTGTTCAAAAGAAAAAAAATACAAGCAAAAGCCGGTCATTTGCCTCGACAGAGAAAGGGCTGCTCAATGGGGAAAGCAACCTACGCGACGTACTACAAAGAATAAAGCACTATCAGCGAAATTGTAGATTTTTTCTAGCAACAACAACAACAAACGCTGAATATGCGCGATTCATGTGCGAGATTATTTGCAATAACAACAAATTTTTGACTAATTTGCTTAAAATGATTTATGTATTTACAAAAGCACTTTTTAAATTGTTGTTGTTATTGACACTCACTTTTAGGTGACAATGATGCCACCTACAGCTACGTTTTGATAAGGTTCTTTTATTGAAATTTCAAGTTAGTAGAAAAGTTACAGTATAGGAAAGCATTAAAATTGTTCAATATTATTGATAAGAATGTACTATATACGCGTATATAGATACATATGGTTTGTATATAACTTTTGTTAGTACAAATAAAGCATGATCGAATACGAGTTGAATGGTACTAGCGAAAATGAATATATGTATGTAGAAAAATATGCGACTATTTGAATTTGCCTAGTATATGCTTAATTCAATTTTAAAACTTTCTTAACACATGCAAAAGATGTGACAGTAGTGGCACTCTTATTAGCATAATTCTGGCAAAATAAAAATGTTATACCTTTTGCTATTATAAACCGCCAATTATATTTACGAATTGCATTCCAGATAGCAAATTTTTACCATTCTGTCAGTGTAAAAGGGGCGCCACTTAGCAAAATATTGCACTGCAGTAGTATTTCTAACTTTACTATTTACAATAATAATACGCACTAACTTCGGACCTTTGGCCGTCACTAATAATAGTTTTTGCTTTTATTCTTCGCAGTAATTTATTATATGCACATATGCATGTGTGCATGTATGTGTGAGCAATAACAGCACAGATATTATACTGTATGTGTGTTTTCTACAGGAGATAAGCAAGTGTAACTGTAATAGTGTAATTGATTAACTGAAAACTATTATAAATTATTGACGCTGTCATCTTGACAATGCTTTTAAATAAAAAGGCAAAAAATATAAGAAAAATAAAAGAGCTACTTTTGCTTAGAATGCAATTAAGTTAATTGACATTTTTGCATTGATTTACAGTAAATATATTTATGATCTCTCAAGGAGTCTCTATAATTGTACGACTTTACCAATACCTTGATTGGCAAATGATAATGACATATATTATATAAATTAATGACATCAAAAGATTGTGCGAAGTATGCCATAATATCTATATGCAATCTTTTCTTTAAATAAGTCTAATCGTTTTGATGAAAGGAATGCAAAATTTTAATGAAAATTTTTATAAGAAAATTAGAAAGATTTAAAAAAGATTTTAAAACAATTGGCACTATAAAGTTTTGCTTTACTATAAATTTCAAGCTTTTTTGAGTTTAATAGTCTGCAACACAAAAATTTTTTTTTGCAAAAACATTTTGCTTTTGATGCTTCCGAATATGACTTGACTGAACAATTTTTGCTGTTACACACTGTGGGGAGACGCTAGTGCGGCAGCTGTGCCATTTTATTTTAAAATTTCCCTAAAAAGTAGCATGAACTGGAATTCGTATCGCTAGCAACGCGGTCAATCAGTTCATATTATATAGTAGGTATATAATTTACGTTCTCATCATTATTTGCAGATTCGTCAGCAATTACAATCGGACGTGCAACACAAGCTTCTGGAAATGTTATCAGCGCGGGAGCAATTTTTCACGGGCTCCACGACCAACATTGTCGGCCTGGGGCTGGGCATTGAAATGATCGAACCGAAACAGAGCGCAGTCTACAATGCCACTACAATACCGCTGACAAATGGCAATAATGGCAATGGTTGGCAAAATAATCGCACACCCACCAACACACCCGTACAAACGACGAAACCCGTTTTCCCTGCATCACAACCAGCTCAGGACACCAAGCAGCAGCAACCAAAGGAGAGCATGGAGGGATCCAGCAAAGACGAGCGCTTCTCTAATTTGCCAACACGTGAACCTGTCGATATGGAATTCAAAGACCTCTCGCTCACCGTTAAAATGGGTTTTAGAAATGGTAAGTTTATTGCTTTACAAAGTAGGCACATTACATTTAATGTTCTTGATGTAAGATTTCAAAAAATTTCCCTTAAAGGGAATAGATGCTCAATAGATAAAACAGATCAATTGTATTGCTATAGCTTACATCAATTAATAATCAACTTTCTGCGTTTATTAGTTCAAATATAATTATAATAATTGATTGGCACAACAGCCCGTGTGGGCTAAGGCTCAATTTTCTCAAGTTTTCTAGCTATTTCCATTTCAAATATATCATCTCTTAAAGGTACCATTCAGAAACATTAGAACACTATCTTTAAAGCGTTATATATATTGGTGTCCTTTCTCGAATGCGATATGCCAGAAATACATAGCTTTTTTTGTGTTGCACAGTGTTATTAGACATACCCGAATGGTAATAAAAAAGAAAGCCTTTTACCCGTTTCAAACCATAGTTGAACCTTTAGATTCTCGTATAGATTAATACCTGGCCTGTTCTTCCGTTCTCTTACAATCGTAACAACAGCGATACTCACTGTTTTTTATGTAATTCCTTCAGTTGTTATTCACATTTTAACAATTTAAATTATATAAACTTGCTTCCGCCGCTTGATTGATCGTCACTAATCCATACATACATAACTTTCAACATGCCTGATAAGATTAAGTCGCATTTCTTGTTGTTGTTTTCAATTGGTTAATTATAAATTAATAAAAGATATAAAAAATGGCAGCGCAAATTGGAATGTCAGTTATGGCCTTCACGCTTGCACTTGTTATAATTGCCATCACTAAAATTTGAAAAACTATTTGCACAAGATTACATAACATCGCAGAATATAACATCAAATAATTTATGTTTTATTTGAATACACTATTTCAATGTTTTCTTAAATGCTTCAAATGCTTTATTGAAACAGATCAAATCCGTTGACTCTAGATCTTTAATATTTGTCGGCTCAAGTAATATCATTGATGTTTTTTCTTAAACTGCTGATACTAAAAGTACAATTTGAAAGTACATATAAGAAAACTGTAGCATAGTTTAAGGCTTATATGTATGCTCACAACGTTAGCCATTTTTCTTAAAAATTTTGCTACCGATTCCGGTTGGTTTACAATTTTTTTAAATACGTAACTGATGTCAAAAGCACAACAAAAGTTTATTGTCCGCTTATTGTTCCGGCATGCTTCCGAAGCGCTGTAAATAAGTAGTGCTCTGCTAACCTCTTGCAGGCGTTCAAGCATTCAACCTGTCAGCGATTGCCACATATCGACCTTTGGAACTTGATTCATGCCGAAGCTAGCGTTTATCGTTCCTGTATTGTTGTTGTTTTTTTGCTAGTGATAAACACGTGCATTGAAGCGAATAAGCTCAATATACACTCAAAGCAAATAAATGGTATGAAGTGACCGCCTACTTTTTCATCAAGAAAACAATAATCCTTTTTTGATTTTAATTTTTTTTGAATATACATATGTATATGCATTATAGATTACTTTATTATGCCATTCGTTAAATTCTTGACGAACTTTCATAATGTTGATTTAAGATCTTAGCTAAATCTAACCATATGCTTGTTTTGTAGCACTAAACCATATTTTAACATTAATTATTTCAACAAGAACTGCTGCATTTTTTTGATATAATTGCAATATTTTCGTCATTTTAGAGTGTTTAGAAATTTGTAAGCTGGCATCACTGTCACGATCGCAGCCTTATCGCTCAACGAAATTAATCAATTCTGAAATAATAATAATAAAATATACAATACAATAAAAATTGTTGTTGTTTTATCTTAACAAAAAAATGTGCTATTTGCCGCAAGTAAACAATTTATGAGTGTGCTTTAGCTGGCAACAAATTTTGTTGGGGCTTCTTGGCTGGCTTCTTTTGGGCGAGTTTGCGAACTTTGATAGCGATTTAAATAATTCAAGGTTCGCTCACACAGCGAAGCAGCGCTGCCGTGAGCGTTTTTGTACTTTGTCGCTTTTAAAAATGATATTTACAACTGCAACGATTAGATACAATAACAACAATTATACCTACATACATACATACATACGTAAATGTGAGCGTGTGAGTGCGGGTTAACTTCCTCGTTTTTAATTGAAAAGAGCAACTGCTTTTATATTCGACATCGTGCTCGAACTTTAGAAGGTTCGAACTTTGCTTGTTGAGGATGGGATAAACGCTAATTAATCTTATGTATTATATGCAAATAAGTCATAATTAAGTACACTAATAACAATTCTATAAATGCTTTTGTGAGGGAATCAAAATATTGATTATTAATTTACTGTTACATTTATTTGAGTTCTCTGCTTATTATATCTTTATTTTTCCAACTTTTAAAGAGCCTAAAGAGATCTTACATGATGTCTGCGGCAAATTTCCCGGCAGCCAGTTGATTGCCATAATGGGTCCGTCGGGAGCGGGCAAATCGACTTTATTGGATGCACTCTCTGGCTTCAAGACGACCGGCGTCGAAGGCAGCATACTTTTAAACGGCCGTCGAAGGGATCTAAGTAAGAAGTGTCAAGGGCAAAATGATTGCTGATAGTAAAGTGTATCCCTTCTCTTCTGCAGCCACTTTCAGGCGCATGTCATGTTATATAACGCAGGACGATCGTCTGCAACCGCTGCTCACTGTAAACGAGAACATGCATATTGCTGCTGATCTCAAGCTGGGGCCCAAAGTCACGTATGAGGAGAAGGAGGGCAGGGTAAGCGCGCAACATTCTGCCATATATTTTAAAATTCCATGAATGTTTTTATAATTATAGATTGAAGATATTCTATTGCTGCTTGGACTGTACGATCATGATCAAACCATGACAAAGCGACTTTCGGGTGGCCAAAAGAAGAGGCTTTCAATAGCAATGGAGCTTATTAATAATCCAACTGTGATGTTTCTGGATGAACCAACGACGTGAGTGCAATAACTGGAGCTTAAAAAATGTTTCGAATTAAAACACGTTTTGTTGCAGTGGCTTGGACAGCAGTTCCTGCACCAAAGTGTTGGAGCTGTGCAAGAAGCTGGCGCAACAAGGACGCACCATTATCTGCACGGTGCATCAGCCCACCGCGAAATTGTTCCAGATATTCGATCAGGTGTACGTGCTATCGGCGGGTAACTGCGTCTACCAGGGCAGTTCACACAATTTGGTGCCGTTCCTGCAATCCGTATCATTGCCATGTCCCGTATACCACAATCCGGCGGATTACAGTAAGTACAGATTGTTAGAAAAAAAAAAAATTTGGCGGCAATTTTTTTTAGTCAGATTTCTTGAGCCCTTTAGTATAAACTTGTAGTTGAAAGCTGACTATATTGTTTTTTTCTTCTTGTTATATCTGCCGAAAACTCATACATATATATTATCTTCCTTGTAGTTATCGAGTTGGCTTGTGGCGAGTACGGCAACGATAAAGTGAACACTTTGAAGGTGGCGGCGGAAAACGGCAGCTGCCATACGTGGTTCGAAAATTCCAGCGCCTTATTGAGCCGCGAAGACCTGCTGCGTAAGTATCCCATACCGAAGCGCTCCAAGCATCACTCCCTCGAAGACACCAGCTTCGGTAATCAACTAACAGTGCTGATGCAGCGCGGCTACATCAAAGCTAAGCGTGATACAACACTGACGCATCTGCGCATTGTCGTCAACGTCTTCGTGGCCATTATATTGGGCGCGCTCTATGCAAATTCCGGCAAGGAGGGTTCGCGTGTGCTGGACAATTACAATCTGCTGTTTGCCATACTTATACATCACTCCATGACGACGATGATGTTGACGGTGCTGACATGTAAGTATACATACACCCTCAGAGTTTAGGCGGAACTTCCGGCATTTATGTATGTGTGCCTTCTTTTTCTTGTGCCCTCATAGTTCCCATAGAGATGTCCATTTTACTGAAGGAACACTTCAATCGTTGGTACTCACTGAAGGCCTACTATACTTCCATTACACTGCTCGACATACCAATTTCGGTGAGAACTCGTGAGAGATATCTCCTGTTGTTGTTGTTGTACAATTAAAATTTCTCTGTTTCTCTTCAGATCGTCGGCTGTTTCCTCTTCTCGGTCATCATCTACTACTGGAGCTATCAACCGCTGGAATGGCCACGCTTTTGGATGTTCTTCACCATTAGCTTACTGACAGTATTCGTGGGCCAGAGTTTCGGTCTGATGATCGGCGCTTGGTTCAATGTGGTCGTAAGTATTAGAGCACACTCTTTGATCTTACTCCCTCTTCACACTATAGCTGCTTTGCTTTATTTTAGAACGGCACCTTCCTGGCGCCCGTGCTTACCATACCGATGATGATGTTCGCCGGCTTCGGTGTCACGCTGCGCGATCTGCCCAGCTACCTCAAGTGGGGCAGTCACATATCATACCTGCGCTACGGTCTCGAGGGGTACGTGGCCGCCATCTATGGTGATCGCGGTATTTTGGAATGCGAGGAGGCGCCTTACTGCCATTATAGGTAAATCTTTTGCCTTATTTTAGTTTATTGTTGAAATCGTAACGTAACGTTTCTTTGCAGATATCCAAAGAAATTTCTGGAGGAGATCACAATGACCGGTGATCAATTTTGGAACGACTTCATTGCGTTGTGTGTGATCATGGGCATTTTTAGAATAATCGCTTTCATCGTCTTGAAGGCCAAAATTCAATCGGTCAAATAGTTCACGTTCATTTGAAATTTCAAACAAATTAGCTGTAATAACTCGTTAATTACTATTTAATTAATTAATTTTGTATTTACTAAATACTATTTAGCCGTAGTATGTCTAGTTTTTTTGCAAACAGTTTTGATCTACAAAGAAAATTGTACGAATAAATGTAATAATTTTTATTAAGAGTAAATCATTTATTTTAAAATTGTTATTTTTTTCAATTATTTTTGATAGAATAAGACGAAGAGTCGTAAGTAGTGCAATTAAAATTGTAATTTAATTATTTCAATACTTTAGTATTCCATATATCACTATTAAGCATATTAAAAGAATGATAACACGTTTCATATAGTAATTCTTTAAGATTAAAATACTTGCGAATCTGCATTTCGCACGCGTCGAATTCTTCACCTCCGACCTTTGGTATATAATAGTCATTCAGCACGCTTAAAATGAGGCGACAAAATGATGATGAAACTAAATTAGGTTCACTTCCGTAGAAACACGCCGTCTTCTGCAATTCTTTTGTGACGACGGCGGCTCGTTGTTGTGATTCGTTATCGCTTTCTACAACGGAAGCGATTATGCATATGTTCGAATTGCGTCCAATCGAAAGTTGTTTAATTTTTTTTATTAATTGAATCAAAATCATGTTTAGCAATCGTGTCTGCCCTAGTTTGGAGCCCCTTATTTGCGAATTTACTATGACATGAATATTAAATTTTCCAAAATGTGTCGAAGATTATATTCAACAAGAAAAGAAGGAAAGTAAAGAGGAAAAAACTCCCGAGCGGTTTTTGGTCAGAATATCACAAGAAAAAGGTAAAAATTAATCGGTTGTTTTTTCAGAATTGAGGTTATTATATTGAAAATAAATCCCACTATCAAAAAATTTTATTGCAAATAGACTTCCTCTATGATGAGGATTCCCGTACTTTGGTATGTTTTCATAATTCATCAAAACGCAACGCTGTAAGCAGACCAACAACAAAACACAAATATAATACCCGAATGTCATTTTTGCGATCAGCTGTTTGGCTTCAAATTTTGTTCTATTTCACAGATTTTTGCACTTTTATTAAAGAATTCGAAGTAAAAATGTCCCTCAAAATGTTAAATTGTAGCATTGATATTGTCGAAAACAAAGACAAAAGTAAGATCATAGCATAATATCTTAAAAATCAATTCAATTTAAAGGTTTTGCAGCGAAATTGAACAAGACGAAAAGGCAAGGTGGAAACACGAGGAAAAACAAACATTCCGCCAAGAAGGAATTCACAGTTTTTGGATCGAGTAAGGGTAAAAAAACTGTTGAGGATATTAAAAATGAATTGTCCGCCGACAAGGGAATGGCAGATCGAAACATACAAAGACTATTGTCCATGTCGTCACAGAATGTAGTCAAAGCTTCTGATGCTGAAAAGGTAAATTGTAAACTATTTGTCTAACAGTAGTATTAACAGCGCAACATATTAACATGCAGAGCTTTGAGGGAACCAACATATTAACATGCAGAGCATGCAGAGCTTTGAAGGAACCTGACATATTCCAAAAGAATATATATCCGCGCGCGCCAAATCATGTGATTTGATCCGATTGATCATGTGCTAATACTATTTCTTTTAAACAGATCATGAAGCATACGCACAAAGATGAGGCAAAAATAATGATTGTACAAAAAACCGAGGAGTCTATTTTTACGGAAGAAGACTTTGATGCGTTTGAACGGGAATATACACTTTAAATTATAGTGAACAGGGCGGCTGCCAGATACACAACGGCTAAACTTAATATACATTCTTTATTTTCCGTATTGAGCTCCGCTCGTACAATTCCGGATAATCAAGGTTTTACTGTACATATATACGTTTTTATACTCTGCTATAAAATTCTATCCTTTTAAATTTAATTGTTTCCAATAGAAACGTTTATTTAAGTTTTATAATTTATTGTAAATTACAACAAAATTAAAATAACAATACCAATAAGAGACCTTAAATACTGCTCACAGATTGTTCTTTATGATCCACGCTAGTTGCATCAGTGCCTAATACAAGCTCCTTTCCGTTATCCATAGCCAGATCGCTTTGGCGCAACTGCACAGATGAAGCAAAATTAAAATCAATTTTAAAGGAACAAATATATAGAGCATTGTCTGGATCACATACCACAACGACTTTGTGTTCCAACGCCGCGAGCAATTTAGTCTTCAAACGCAAAATGCCAACAGGTTGTCCACTGAAGTGCAACTCCTGTGCTTCTGTGAGTAACTCGACGAAAATCGGAGTGTCCGGCGCGGTTTCCGGGCGCACAACTAAGCCGGGTATGTTGATGCCATTAACAGGACAACATAGCTTAACCTCCGATATGCCAGGCTCCTTGGATAGTTCTGTAGCGTATTTGGTGAGATCGGCGCGGCCTTTAAGTATGTATGCAGGCACGGCTGCACCCAAGTCGAACGGTGTGGAGAGCGCTGCATTTTTGATTTTCCAAGTGGGCTCTTCGATGGCGGCAGCCGCCAGCAGCACAGTAAGTCTGCTCTCCACCTTCGGCTTCCGGTGATTGGGACCAACTTGCGTTTTCAGGTTGACAGTTTCTTCCAAGAGTTGTCGCGATTTGTGGCCGAGGAGCCACAGAGACAAACAGCTCTCAACTAATTGATCGGGAAAATATTCGAACTCGTTGTTGCGTACCTTCCCCATGAGCACGGCATCTATGCGTTGCATGTCGGTGGGGGAGAGGGAGCAATTGAGTTGGCCACAGCACCAGAGAAACATGCCGATGTCCTTGCCGCGTAGGGTCTCCTCATACGATTGTCGTCTGTTGGCTCGCGCCAAACGTCGCATGAACGCCTCGATGAGCGGCTCAGTGCACGTGCCCTTATCCCACAGGTTCTCTGCGAAGTAAGCAAAAAGATGTACGAGCGCTCGTGGTTGCAATTGGCCGAGTGCCTTCTCGTTGCAGCAGATACTCTCAAGGTAATCGCAGGCGCGCTCCGATTTGATGCGTTGCAAACGCATTGCTTTGACAAAGGTAACAAGCAAAGCATCATTCCCCCCGTCCAGAGACAGTGCGACCAGCTCCTCTACCAGTTTCTCATTGTACGCTTCGCTTTGCACTACAGTGGAGGTTTTGTAAGCGGCACTTGCCACTGCAGCTAAGTCCATTGTGCTCAAATCAGGCAGCTGTTGCTGCAATTGGTGCTCCAGCAGCTGCTGCAGCATCTGTGTGATTTTCTGTTTTTTGGCTAGGCCCAGATAAAAACACAACTGTATAAACTTCTCCTTTGAGGTGGCAGAGTCGCTTGCCAAATTTTGCTTCACTAAACGTTGTAGCGCGACGTAATAGAAGTCAAGGCGTGTCATCCAATTGGGCATTAGAAAGAGAAATGCGTAGAGAGTGCGCAACACTGTGTCCTCGTCCATTTCACCGAGCAGCCGCATGGCTGCAGCATCCAAGTCATTGAGAACAAAGGCGAATTTCACGGGATCTGCGCTGGGTCGGTAGGTGAAAGCGAATGTAATCAAAGCCGGCAGCTGTTCGGGCGGAGTGCGACGAAGCTCCGCTTGGAAGTAACGCATGTCTGTCACGGGAAAGTAGTCGGGGTAGCGTACAGTTGTGGGCACTGCCGGCGAACTTTGGACACCCCCCAGAGCGACGTGCTTGGCGAAACGGCTGAGCAATGTTCCGGTTTCATCGGACGTTTCGTTTAGGATCTCGCGCACTGAGAAGGAAGCGAAGCGTTGTAAAGCTGCCGCGTGTTTGATTTGCGCCGATTCCAGCAGCGGGATGCCGATCCTTGCGGCTCGTGTAATAAAATTCAACATTTGGAATGTGACACTTAATTATGTATTTTTATTTAGTTTTTATATAATTTCTCACTCGATCGAAAACCGAAAACTTTAGATGTAGAACATGTGCTCATAGTGTAATAATATCAAGTGTACCAGATAGCAATGACATTCTATTCTCATACCCTTGCTTGTCAGTTGCGCTGTCAAAAATATTAACCCGTTTCCAGTTTGAGTTTGCGTTTGAAGGAAAATGTAAAAAGAAAAAAACATCAATGGCCAACTCTTGTGATAATAACGAATACCTCCCTAAATTTGCTGTATAAATATCTGCAAGAAAAGTTTGGAATGTCCTACCTTTTGACTAGTAGGCTAAATCAAGACGTATTAGAAAATTTCTTTGGGGCAATGCGAAGTTCAGGTGGTCTTAACGAGATAAAAAATATTAACAATTGGTTTATAAACGCTATTTGTTATAAAAAATGTAACAGACGTGCTGGTTCATTACTGAAAATATAAATTGTTTGGTACGTAAAAATGTTGAGTAACTTTTTCGTACTAATGTCTCGGATGGGTTAAGACATATAACGAAGAAGGAGAAAAAAATCAAAATTTTTTTTGTCAAGCTGGGGTACGTCAAGCTATTTGGTACACTTTATATTATTACACTATGCATGTGCTATGCTGTCACTGTGCACTGTGCGAGCTAAAATCCGAACACATCACAAAAATTGAGCTGACAACAGCTGACTTTTGTTTCTCCTAATTTGATTGAATTTGGAATTTTTTCCCCACTTGTTGGTTTGCAATGGCTAAACGCGCTGCTGGTTTTGTGCTTTTCCGCCGACTATGCGGTGAAATTCAATATTTGTTGTTGCGCGCTTCCTACGGTGATTACCATTGGAGCGCCCCAAAAGGTCATGTTGACCCGGGAGAGGATGATTTCACGACGGCGCTGCGCGAAACCAAAGAAGAAGCCGGGTAAGTGCCAAGTTGAACTAACTTTCGCATTCGCTCAATAATTGCTTTTCTGCTCTTAAAGCTATGCGGAGGAAGATCTAATCATTTACAAGGACATACAGAAAGTGCTCAACTATCAAGTTAAGGGCAAAGCAAAGGTAGTCGTGTACTGGTTGGCAGAAGTAAAAAATCCATGTCAGGAGCCAACTCTTTCGGACGAGCATACGGAAATGAAGTGGTTGCCTAAGGAAGCTGCAAAAAATATAGTAGGCTTTAAAGATAATCAGAAAATGATTGACGAATTCCATGAAATTATACTGTCCATGAAATAAATTTGGCGCAGTTTTTCCGCTTAAACGATAGTCCGTAGAAAAGAGTTCATTAAACGATGATGTGGAAATAGTTGCTTATGTTCGAAATTTACCTGTGTAATAGTAAATAAAAAATTTCTTATTGAAAATGGTGGTGGGGTCGAAATTATCTCTATTTTGGTGCCGGTTTCTCACCTTATTTTATTATTATTTGGCGAGTAAAAATCCTTTCTAACAAAAAAAGTTCCACGAATTTTAAAATTCAGCCCTGTGTTGAATTTTTTTATCATCACATTTAAATTCAAACGCAGCACCATTATCACATCAGATGTTCAGCTGGTCGGTGCAAATGTAAACAAACAATCACGCTCCACATCTCACATCTCCACAACCCCAAGGACAACGGACAACGGACAACGGACAACGGACAACGGACAACAGCAACATTATTGATTTTCTTGAAGTCGGTAGATAAATGTTGCGACAGGAAAATTTGGCTGCGAATTTTTGTGGTTTATTGGCAAGCCAAGGATTCAAAGGTAAAATGGTGAGGTGCTTGCACGTTAAATTCACATAAAAATTGGTGTACTTACTTAGAAAAGGCAAACGAATGGCGCATACTGGGACAAGAGCAGGATGGTTCCATGCTGGCTTCGTGGATCTTTGAGGCGTTGGAAACTGGTACGCGTGAAACCTGCATTGGTGTCTTTTGCAATGCTACGGCAAAGACATTGCGCTTGCTGCACCGCCTAAGCATATGCGAGGAGGTTGTGCAGGCAACCGTAAACAGCGCCAGCACTCTCCTGGCGTTTATAGTGAAGAAGAAGTGGGCGGATTTTCATCAGGAAGAGCATGAAGAGCAACCACCACAGGCGCGTCTCTACTACCAGGCGCATATAGTGGAGGTGCGCGCTGATGGACGTGCAGAAACTACGCCACTTATGGCACAGCCCTCACACAGACAAGTGATGGCTCAGTTTCTGTGGCGTGCGGAAAAGCGCGCCGACACCACATGGCAGGATAAACTGCTGCTGCTCACGCATGAGGAGTGTACGTAATAAGTAGTTTGGCCTTTATTTGCAAATTTGTAAATTTAAGCTTCAAATTACAGCTATATTACAATTCACATGCACCATAAAGCAGCGCGATGCAACCTTGGCTGCGCCAGCTGAAGAGAACGAATGGTACTTGGACACAAGCCTGCTGGTATCGGAGCCGCTGGCCAAGACCTTCACGTGGGCGCAGTGGGATGCGGACAACCAAGCGCTGTACTACATACATTTGAAGCCGAAGGCGAAGAGCCTCAGTTTGATGGAGCGCGAGGAGGAGGAGGGTACTGATCGCAACGATGGCGGCCTAAGTCCAACGCTATCTGCATTTCAGTTCAACGACAAACTGCCCACAGAGATGGTGGTAAGTAGAAGCTGCGGCAAGAACAGGACGTTTGTTTTGGCACGTTTTTTGCTTTTAGCTCAACATTCCACTGAATCTACCGAAGCTACCCACGGGCTCGTTTGAAGATGTGCCCACTTACGAGGACGATGCAGTGCCATTGCGTGTGCATGATTCCACGCTCAATCTGATTATATTGGCTGACGCCTCCGGAATGCTGTTCGTCTGCCATTATTATCTATACCAACCGATCCAGCCGAAGAATGTGGATGAGATGAAATGTGTAGGAGATGAAATCCCCATTTATCCCCATTTTGGGGAAGAACTCCCAGCTGGCTCATCTTGCTCGTCCACCGCATCGTCTACGCATAAAGTGGATGTGCACTTCGCCTACTCGGTGACGCTTCTGCATCACGGCTGTGTCGTGCACTGCGTCATGCCGGGTGTGCCGTGGGAGAAAGCGCGTCTGCTGAAACCCACCTTTGCGCTGCAAGGCAGCCACCATTTGCTCGTCTTTCAGCCAGATCTGTTCGCGCACCTGCTGGACGTGGGTCTCACGCACGAGCCGTGCTGCCACATCGTGTGTTCCGCGCATAATCGCAACCCACTTACGCAGCTCGTGCATTGTCGCAAATGGCACGGGGGCACGCTGGCCTTCGACGCTGCCACACTCGATCTTGTGTCGCTGAGCGTGCCGCGTGCGCATCTCATCGAGGCTTTCCGCAACGACAACTCTGTGGACAATCGCCTCAGCATCATACACTACTTTCTGGTGCACTCCAACGACCTGGACGTGCTGGCGGAGCTGCTGAGTACCATCATGGAGCGGCCGCTTTCTCTGGACACGGTGGCGCTGCTAAAGGAGGCGCTGGTGGCAGGCAGCTACGCCGCGACAGTACGCGGCTTGTCGGCAGACGCTTTGTCGCTGGCGCGCTTTCTGCCACTGACCACGTCGGATGCTACGCGGCCCATGCAAGCGCGCGTGGCCGATTTCAGTGTCGGCTTGTCGCACGAAAGTCTCTGGAACACTAGCATGATGCTGCTGTCACCGCAGCAGCGTCTCTCGCCGTATCGCGCCGATATCTGGACGCGTCTGTGGGAGCGCCTAAACGAGGCGGGCCAGAAGGAGCAGCGACGCTTTACGGCAGAGCAGGTCACTGAGAAGTTGATGTTCTCGCTGGCCTGTTACCAGCCGGAGGCGCTGTCGCGCTGCACCACGCCATTGACGCCGAGTAGCGGCCCTGGCGGCAGCAACTTGAGCGACTTTTCTGCCGCGGGACGGCGCAATTGCAGCGAGGTGTTGCCCTTCATCGAAGCAGAGTCCTGCACGGCGACCAAGCAGGAGCACGTCATATCCGTGAACATGCGCGAGCTGAGCGTGCATCTCGTCAAGCATACGGCTAAACCGAATACCGGCTTTCGCTGGCTCAAAGAGGCATTCCTTGAGCGGTCGCAGACGCCGGCACATGTGCACGCCGTGGCCTCGCAGTTCGTGAGCGCTCAGCTGGAGCTATCGCGTGCGCTCTGCTCTTTAGTCTGCCGCGCTGCCGGCCTCGATGCACGTCACGAGACAGCTCGCGGATTTCAATTGATGTGAGTGCTTTCAGTTTATGTTGTTGCCTAGATTTGCTTTCATCTGCTCTTCTTTCCGCAGCGATCAAATGAATAATGGGCAGCAGCATTCGCTGTTTCTTATACTCGAGCGCTATTGCTTGGCAGTGGACTCCATTGCCTTTCCGCTACCTCAAGGCTTCGCTTCGTTCTTCACATATCTCGGCTATCGTGCGCTCGCCTTCGAGATGTTTCTGCAGTACGTGGGAAGTCACGTATTTGAGCTGCAGGTGGATGTGATGAAGACGATCATCAATGGTGCGTGCTCCCTTTGCTCTAATTTGAATTGTTTTGCTAGTCAATAATTTGTGATCTTTTGATTTTTCTAAATCCTTATTTTTGAACTACATTTTCTTTCAAGACATATTCAAACTATTTGATGTCCTCTCACTCTTGCAGATATCGACGACTCTCCGGAGGGCATTGAGAGAAAGTTGTCTCTGCTGTCCGCCCTGCCAAAGTCGCGTGCTCAACGTTTACTTAAAAATTGGAATCACCCGGAGAGCTTGATGATACGCGGTCGCGAGCATGCCGCAAATATACTTTCCGGAAATCCTGTTCAGCAGCGCGCTGGAAATGCGTGCAATACAAATGCACAATCGCGCTCCAATGCTAGAATCGGTGAGTGATATATTGGGTTGGCAATAAAAAATCTTGGAACAAAATCTGGCTTATGAAGAGCAGGTTCATATGAGCGTGCGAGTCTACTGGGTCGTCATCCAATTACTCAACCCATTCGTTATACGTTTAGAATTGGTGGACATTATTTTGTGCACATTTTTCCCAGTGAGCATTTTTATTAAAGCTGCAAAATACTTTTGCATAGCAATCATAATAAAAATATTACAGCTCTAGTTCCTACTATTATGATTTTAAAAGTGTACCCCTTATTGTTCCCGTTAGGCCTGAAGATATCATCGCCATGTATAAGATGCCGTTCATTTGTAGCGGTATTCATTTTTATTCTACTAGCAACTGTTGTTTGCTGTATTGTAGGCGTGGCACTGAACTATTAATTATTAACTTAACATTTTCCAAAAGTCTAAAAGTCTGGTAAGTGAATTTTGGTAAAATTCTTGTTACCTTCGGCGTGTGCGTTTGGTTGTGAAGTCATTCGATCTTTTCAAAAATATTGTTGCTGTTGTAGGAAGTAACTGTACTTTGTGTTTTGGATTACAGGTCTAATATAGTACGTAGGAACGTAGCAACTAACCTCAATGTTGTGGAATATGAAAATGGAAAATGCTCTTTTCATATGATTACAATTACGCACTTGTAATCAAAAACAAGTTCGTAGTGCATCAGCAAAAAGTGTGTAATTACTAGTAAAAATTTGATTTGAACAAATGATTTCGTTCCAGTCAAAGCTCTAGTATTAAAAGTGATAAATTTTCACGAAAAACAGTTATTTTGAAATCTTTACTTTGTGGAACTTGGGTTAATTGGTTTTTAACATTTACGATTTTTTATGTTTTATGCTAATATCAATTCTTATCGTGTTTTGTAGGCATCGCTGCTGATAAACTTTCACCTTTGGACTCATTCCTGGATCTGCTCACCGCCAAGGCGAGCTTAAATGAACTGGACTACAATCTGCTGATTGAGACGACAATTGCATCGATGGAGCAGCTCAAGGCCAGAGAATAATAATTATGCTAATGCTTGCCATTGATGAAAGCCCGGTCAGTTAGCAGCTTGCAGTTTGAATGAGGCTAAAACCGCATTTCAAATATCGCTAAACAGTTTTTACTGTAACTCCAAATTAAACTACTTAAGTATTATGCATTTAGAAATAGGCTTACAATTTGTATTTACATACATAATGAACATGCTATTATTACTTACGAGGCAGCCATACATTTTTGTGTGATAATTTTTGTTTTTTTTTATAAATTGCAATTCATATATGTACTTATTAAATAGCAAATAAAGTTTGAATAGCTTACCCAAATGCTTGACTTTTCTTTAAAAAATGCAACAAGAAATAGCATCAAAATTATAAATTCTTCGACTAACTTTGATTTGATATTCATTAAATAAATATTCATGTTAATAAAATGCATATTCATAATTTTAGAAACATGACTACGAAGGTGACCAATTATTTTTGAGAAGTAGTGAACCTAGTGAATCCACTCCCATTACAAGAGCAGAGAACAGTTATACAGCCGTCATACAGAGCTGTTCTATTGTCTCTGGGTTAACTTTCGACCAATTCCCCTCATTTTCACAATTTGCCATCCACATTTATAACATTCCCCTTTATAATTAACTGTTATACAAACATTTCTTGTTCAATTGTGAATGATAAGAATTGGCCAAATTTACCAACAGATGGCGTACATTAGCTTTCCAAAAGGAGAAAAGGTGTGTGGAATCTGTCTGTATCTCAGTCGCTGCCGGCGGCAGGCATCAGATACAATTTGTTTGTTTACGCAGTTGACAGTTCTTGGAAAATCGTCACGGGGTACGCATGTTAAATTCGTTACGCGGAAGAGCTAATAGAATATTTCGAAATCGTACGTCGAAGTGCATACTTGCAATTCTCGCGCGCGTACACACACACACATACGTGCTGCATTCAAATTTAAATTTGAAATCGGGAATGCATGAGAAATATGTACTTACGCTACCCAAAATAGTCGCCATGCATTTACGAGACGGAATCAAGGGTTAAGCTAAAAATACAAAGTGCAAAAAGAATTACAAAAATAAGCAGAAATATTTAAGAAACAGTGCTTAAAAGAATTCAGCTACTAGTTTTAGTGTCAAAAGATTTGGTGTTGTAATTCGTGTGCAAATTCGTTTATAATTGAGAAAATTTCGAAAATTATGAAAATGCTGCAATTTAGCGCCATCGCAATTGGATTACTTTTAGCCAGCCTCAGCAGCGTGCAGAGTCATTTGAATGTTTACCTGAATCTGCACGAGGTCATGCGGTTAATAGGTAAGTTGTTTGCCACCAACACACGCACTCACACACGCACGCAAATGCAACAAGAATTGAATGCTTCCATTGCCAAATCGATTAACTTCATTACTTATGTTACTGTTTATGCTTTATAGTAAAATTTTATCAAAGCTGTAGCGCGATTTCTTTATACGAAGCAACAAAAAACACTTTTGCTTTTTAAAAAAGAGCAGGCAACTATTTCAACGACTTTTAATCAAGGTTAATGAACTTTATCTCTGCAGTTCTGACTGCACGTGGTATGAAAGTTCTATATGCTAAACTGAATCGCTTGAAAAATGTTTGAAAAATATGCAGAATTCGTCAAATGAAGAAGGACATGCCACTTGGCAGTATCGCAGATGAGCATGCCTTAGCACGGTCTTTACGTGCAATTATTCTTTAAGAGAAATTCAATTAATAAAATAGGTGCAATGTAATTTTTCCAAAGATAGATTTCAGATCGAGAGCAGAACTTGCAATAATCTGCATTGAAATGCATTTCTTGCACAGATAAATTAAAATTATTCCTTTAGCGATTAACAGAGTATATCAATATGTAAATAGATGCAGTTAGACTTTTTCAAAATTAGTAGGTACCCACTCTTTTTATTATACAATACTTTTAAGAGAGTCTCGATTTAGTGATATTTTTCACACATTAATGAAAATACCAATTGTTGGAAACGGGCAATTTTAAAAATGCCACTTAGGAGCATTAAAACATCAGCTTTAAAAAGTCATAAAAAAACATGAACTCCGCTGAAAACTTCGCTCTCACGGACGCAATGGGCCTTTAAAATGAGCTAATTGTGTCTCTCAAAACCGCTGATAATAATAAAGAGCTTGATTGAAAATTAATTAATTTGCTCAATTTAAATGCATCAAATTGATTGCGGCAGTCAGCGCACACCACACCTGCTGCAGCGTTCAGTGGCGGCTGCTGTACCTGCTGCAATTGTTGTTGCTGTGGCGGCGATCAATAACTGCGGCGGCTTCTGCGGGCAGGATGTCGTGTCATAAATTTAAATATGACAGACGAAGTCTCACATGAAAATGAGAGTGACATGAGAAAGAAGGGGCTGGGACTGAAAACGGGATGTTCTTCACTGGCGCTGGCAAAAGCAAAAAAAAAAAAATACAAAAAGACAGTCAAAAGACGCTTGATTGATCGATGGCTAGAGCAAGCAAGTAGGGCGACGAAGAAATTCTTGTTGAGCAGAGGAAAGTGGGGGGAGCGCTACTGTTACCCTTTGCCGCTCTACAGTTCACTCACTGACAGGCTTTATCTGCCGCTGATAATCATGGGTGGTGAAGAGCTCCCTGCACAAGCGTTCAATGCAGTTCGGTTGCAATAATTCGAGCGCGCGGCGGCGCTACTCTCAATTAGTGGCAAACAGCCGTTCCGCCACGCCTCGCTCCGCTACACTGCTGCCAAACAGTAGCTGCCGCAATACAAATAAACGCACTGCGTCCATCGCTGGCAGACAACGCCGCAAACCAATAAATTCCAATGCAAGCGGCCTAATGTAATTATTGTGTATACTTTGGGCATTATTTATAAGTATGCGTATTTGTAAAATAAACAATAAATTACGTGAAACATGCTTTGACAAGCGCTGATAAGGCGGCAGAACATATCTTGTTTACATTTGGCTTTAGCGCTTTAGGTAGGCGCTGTAGGGGCGGCGGCCGCCTGCGCCGATTGTCGGATTGTCAGGCACAAGCTGGCTTAGAGTAACAGCCTGTGGCCTTTGACGGGCGCTCGCCTGCCTTGAGATGGGCTCGCTTGCTGCTGCTGTCTATTGCTGGAGATTAAGCAGCAGCGTAAGAAGAAGAAGAAGACATAGTCCTTGCTCGCACAATTCATCAATCAATCAATCAATCAATAGCTGTGTTGACACTTTCAGCTGACAAGGCCCTTATCAGTACTTAATTCAATAAGTGAATTCCCATGCCTTAAGGAAATACATATATCAAAGGCACAATTGATGAAATTGTTGGCTGGGAAGCGTTTCTATCTTTGAGCGACTATATCTAGTTATTTTTAGTAGTTATTTCCACAATTAAGCGCAGGAAATTCAATATTTCATTGCTCTTCCCTTAAGGTATTATTATTTTCAATATCAAAATTGTTTGTCGTATAAGGCCTGGAACATATTCCAATCTTGCTATATGCGATAAAACCATTATAAGAATTTCCCTTTGCCATGAAAAAAGCTTCTCAATTCTGTTCGAATACAGGTTTTAAATAAATTTGTAGCTCCCGTTAACTGTGGGATGACTAGGACTAAGCCTCGGTTATACGGGCTGTTGCCTCAGCTATATTTTTTTTATCACTTCCCGGCAGTGTTCAGAGCGACTAAATTTATTAACTTTAACGAAAAACTGAATGAGAATTAGTGACGAGCAGCGTGGTTATAAAAAAAAAACAATCGATGGCAAACAAACATCGTTCCAAATTTATCGATATTTTTTCACCATCGATGTTTTGAAAATGACACTAAAATATGATTAATCAGTGCAATCTTTTTAGTAAGATTTAATAACTTATTTCATTCACTATTCAATGGTCATAATGTAATTTTCTTAAGCTATTCTAAGTTTATTTAGGACCAGATTGAATTGAAAGATTAAAATATCATTTCAAATAAATGATTTTTTTACAGTCTAGTAACTTGACTGCAAGTAAAATGCAAGCTTAGAGAGAGTTTTAAAACAAAAAGTTGCTATAATTGCTGCACTCCTTATAATTTTAATAAATTTCCAGAGTCTGGTTCAAAAAGTTATATTTGTAGTGTTCATCACGACTTAGAAACATTTCTGAAGCACACAACTGCTAATCAAATAAGCAAACGCGAAGAGCTAACGAAACGTCTGCATAGTTTTCCAAGTGCCTTGCTTTTTAAGCTGCTGCTCCTTCCGGAACAAGTTCAGCTGTTGAGACCACATTCGAGCAATTCGAGCTATAATATGCCAAATTGGCTGGAAGTAGTTATTAGTGGCAGTGCCATGGTGACTTCTTGCTCTCGTGGCTTCGTGGCTTGAGAAGTGAAGTGCACGATGGTAAAGAGAAGTGAAGAGAAGCAGGAAGTTGTGTTTATTTTTGAAACAGTTCGCAGCTGGCAGAATTGCGCCAATAATTTATTTTGAATGCGAAATGCCGCACCAGGCAAAATACATTCGCACATATTTACTTGCAACCGCAGACAGATATTTGGATCGAAAAAACAGACAGACAGACAGACAGACAGACAGACAGACAGACAGACAGACAGACAGACAGACAGACAGACAGACAGACAGACAGACAGACAGACAGACAGACCAAACGTAGAAATGGCCCAGCAAAACCGCAGAAAAAATGCAGCCATTTGTTTTAGCTTTTTATGCTATGAAATTAGCTGGCAACATTGTTAAAGGCCTAACTACACGCAAAGAAAAAATTTCTGCAATCAAGTTATAACTTATTTTAAGCTTAACTGCATTCATAGTTTTGCAGTTTTTTAATACAGTTAAGTGCGATTTAAAAATGATTTTTCAACGATTTTTTCATTGAAATTTTATGAAAAACATATATATGCGCGATAGCCGCAGAGGAAACTTCAAAAAAGTAAAAGCAATCTGATAATAGAAAGAGAAAATTTAAAATTGAATTACTTTTTACAAGCTTCAAGTCGATTTTTACTGAATCTTCAGATCAAAATTCAAGTCGAGCTTTAGCCAGTGTCTTGCACAAAATTGTTGGAATATATTTTTCTTTTTCTTTCTCTTCTTCTTGATGTTCACTTGCAGCTGCACAAGTTTTCTCTGCGTGTTGTTGGCTGTGCCTGTTTAGATGTATGTGCGTCTGTTTGTATGTGTGTAGCATATGTAAAATTTGCATTTGCATTGCTTGTAGTGGGTTAATCAAAGGGCGCTGAAGCATGCTTCAAATTGCGAACTTTTGGAATTTGTGAAATTCTATTGGCACATGGAAAAGTTCTCAATAGAGCCGAAAATCTCTTCATGCAAAAATTTGTCATCAGATTCGTTCGCGAAAGTTACAGCGCACGTTGCTGTCGTCTCACGCCTTCAGTCATTGACTTTACTGAGTCGCGTATTTGCGCTGCCTGCTCAGGTTGACACGCGTTGATGCAGTGCCAGTGACATTTGATTTTGCTAGTAATACAGCCAACAACAACAACACGTTCGAACCAAGCGAATTAAGCCAAAAAGTTTGTCGGTATGTTTGGTTCGTTGTCTGCCTCTCATTTGGAATTCACTCAGGCATGCTGCTTACTTGCCACATGCCTTCTGCCTTCCTCATGTCACATGCCGGCGCACACTTGTCAGTACGAATAGTTAGTGGCAAAAGTTTCGACAGCAATTTCAAGCAACCAATTCACAACAAGTTCATCTTCATTCTCGTCTGTTTCTTCTTCTTCCTCTGCTTACCCAAAAATTATCATGACAATCACGCCCGATTTCTGAGATTAGAATCGGCAAATCTAATTTAAATATGAATGAAATACGTTTTGGTTTAAATTATGAGCGTTGAAGGGGAGTGCAGAGCTTTTGTGGAAAACACATACCTACTTTTTTTCGATTCCTAGAATTGCCGAACTCTATCTGTGGAAATATAAATTTTTATAAGTCGTCTGGCTCGTAATTTATGCGCCATGCCAAGACGATCACATATCAAAATTAAATAAAAAGCCAATTAAATATTTGCTTGGAATATGCGTGGAATTAATAATTATGATGGCATGTGTTGAAAGTTTTTTGCAATTTGGTTTACCAGTTGGAGAGATGCAGTATCCTTTAGAAGTCACGTTTGCACACTTTTCAGTTAAAATGCAAAGCTCATCACGTCTTTCTTTCATTTTTTAGAGCAAATGCAATAAGAACTAGAATTAATAGCCCTACTCATGATGCTGTGCAAATGCTCTTGCATCGTTGCATTTGCAAAATGGTAGAGTATATTTTTTACTAAACACTAACCAAAAATATAAAGAGATGCACTTGCTACACTTTTGCAAAAATGCAACGCTTAAGACTCATAATGCGTATACCCGATCTGGTGCAAATGGCCTTGCAAAGGTACGAATGTACAATATTTTTCCACTGCTTGCAATCACAAAAGTAAGTCAAAGGTTGTTTCCGATTACACATATGCATTTGCAACACTATACATTTGCAACACTATACATTTGCAATTGCATTTGCACCAGATCGGGTATACCCCTCTAATTTACATTTACTATGCGAGTGCAATACTAGATTGCAGAATGACAGCTGATAAAGAGCGAAAGAGCAAAAAAGAAGAAAAGCGAACTGAAATGTTTAAAATTTTATTAGAATGAGGAAAAGAAAAGCATTAGAAAGACTTTGAAGCTGCAGCTTCATCTATTAAAGAGTCCACTAATTGCTCTTTAAGAGTTTCATGATTTTCAATTTTTAAAACGAGGTACCTACAGAATAACCCCCAAGATTTCCGTTTCCGTTTCTACAGAAGAAAAATTCAGAATATCATTGATAAAAAGAAGCTTGCTCTTGTTGAGCCCCCCGCATTGCTGTTGTCCCAATTGTACACACTTAAGCAAGCATAAATTCTACAATTGCCGATAAGAGTGCTGCAATTTCGGTAAACGCGCAGTCACCACAAAGTACCGCCAAAAAGCGGCGAAGCTGAAAACTACTTGAAGCGTTTTTAGTTTTTTTTAGTCATGGAAGATAAACGCTCGCATGCGCCTGCTCGTGGCGCGGTCTCGTGTCATGCGGCCACAAATCACAAGGCATGGACATAAACAATTGAATCTGATTAAATTAAATTAGATGAATGAATTGAGCAAACAACGGGGCAGGGCGGGACAGGACTGGGCCGCCTTCGTGGGCAGCAGCGCGCTTGCCACTTGTCGCAGAAGGAGCTGAAGACAAAGGACGCCGCATTTAATGATGCGCCTGTGCGTGCGACTGTTGCGAGGGTATAGTGGCGAACGCTGCATGGAAATAGCTTTCCTTCTGCTTCTTCTTCTGCTTAGTAGTTTGCGGCTTCTTCCGCGCCATAAAACTGCGCTTGTCCGTTTCCGGCGGCAGTCCTTTTGCCTTTTTTGTTTCTTCTTTTAAAGAGCAAAATGAATGCTCCGCACTTTTGTATGGCTTTTTGTTGATTTATTTGTTGTTGTTGCTATTTTGTGGCGCATTTCAATGCGGAAATAATCAAAGTACTTTTTTGCATTGCGTGTTGTGCAATTACTCAGCTTACTACCACAACTAAAACACACACACACACACACATGCATGTATGTATTCCATTCCCACAGAAAATCTCTTTGTAGCACATCAATATTTCGATTAGGACAAGAATTTTCCAAAACAGAGATCTAAAATTAGTAAATTTCAAGTAAATTATAATTTTCACTAATTTTTATAGTAATATTTTCCTATGTTTTGCATATGTTTGCTATATTTTATAAATTTTTTTTGCAAATTTCGAAATGTCCCGGCAAAATAATGCTCAAGCATGAAAATACCGAAAGTGTATTCCCCAACACACACACATATAAAGAACTTTTTATCGATGCGTTTTAATAGTCGAATCGTGCAATTATTTTGCATTGAACGTGCAACAGCAAGTGCCCCTCCCCCCACCCGCTTCTGCACCGACCAACTGAGGGCGGCAGCGTAGCGAAGTGCGCTAATCAAATTAAATGTGCAACAAGCTTGTTAGCAACAGCAGCAGCAGCAACCACAAGAACAACCACAACAACAACAACAAGCAGAACCAATAGCAATAACAATAATTACGCAATTCAAATGCAGCAAGCACGGCGTAAAAGCGCTCGATTCGCATTTCGCCTCGGAGCAGAGCAGCAGAGTTAATTACAGTCATTAAAGCCGCATCCTTCAGAAGGGGGCAGGGCGGCAGGCGGCTAGGCAGGCAGTGCCCACAGCGAGACAGCGACAAACTGCCGCTGCTGCGGATTTCCTGGCGCAGCTGATGCTGTCTGCCTGCAGCAGAAGCAGCAGCAGGCAATATTGCAAGTGTGTGTTTGTGCAACACGGCGCAACGCCGACAATATTAATTAAAAAAGTGGGGCGGGCATTGGGCGTCAACGCAAGCACTCACAAACGGCGTGCGGGAGTGCCACAAGCGCATATGCTGCATGCCACATGCGGCATGTATGCATGCACCTTGTTGCCAACAAGTTTTCTTGTTGTTGTTGCTTTTTCTTATTCCTTTTTTGCAAGCATTTCGCGTGGCCCAACCTGCCCCACAAGACAAGCCAAGGCAAGGCAGCAGCAGCTGTCGCAAGCGTGCGCAACGCATGTGCAACGAGCCGCACGTGTCGACAATGTTGCAAAGTCGTCACGCTCAAAAGGTGGCATATTGTTGTTGTTGTTGCCTCTTCGGCTGTCAGCCACCCACAAACCAGCTTGCCACATGCCATAAATGCATGTGTGTGTGTGTAGATGTTTATGTGTGCAGCGTTATCAGCTCAGATTAGCCGAAAAAATTTGAAAATTTGGTATTTTCATATAAATATAATTTTTATTCCCAAGGCATATATTTTTTTATGGTATATTAGACCTTTCGGTACAGCTCTTATCCCGATTTTGCAAAAAATTTAAAATTTTGTAAATTATGTATACTTACCGCGGCGGCTTAATTGATTGGCGCAACAGCCCGTGTGGGCTTAGGCCTAGCTTTCTTGCATTAACTTGTATGTGCTTGTTACATTTTTGCACAACTTAACGGGACCTACATACATACATTAACCGAATCCGAACGGCTTGAAAAGCTTTTCATGGCAAATAATATTGTCGGAGTATTCATCAATTCATCGCGAGAAGTGGCGCCGCGCAACGTAACAATTTGAAAACAAATTCTCTTTGTGTTGGATGTTATGTACCCGGCTGAGAGTTGAACCGAGACCATTTCGCATCAGCGACCAAGCGCTTAGTGCACTGAGCTATCGCGGAGATACAGATACTAAAACCATCTATAGGAAAAATAATGAATTTCCTTTTACTACAACTGATATTTTCATTGATAAAAAAATATTATATACGAAAAAAGTTAGTAAGCATCGCTTACGCCCCCTTTAAACTCTATAAATGGCAAATATCGCTGAGACCTACATATATTATAGCTTCAGCTCTAACGCTGCCTCATCTAACTGTTAAGCTTGAAGGCACAATCTTTTCTGGCCGATTTACTTCTGTATATAGTACTTATGTATTTGTAAGTGGCACGTAGAATTTTATGTACATACATACATATATAAAAATCTGATTACTTCGTTGCGCGTGGGAAACGTACGACAAATGCCAAAAATGGCAAAAATATAAACTTGCAACCACGACAAAAATAAATGCACTTTCCGCGCCACGAATTGCGGCTCTCAATGGAAGCAAGAAGCGTGCGGGCGAGCGGTTGGGCGGAGCGGCGGCGGCGCAGCGCAATCAAAGGGGTTAATGCCGAAATAACTTATGTTGCCGTTTGCCAGGCGGAATGTGCATACGACGGCAATAAATTCGTGCTGCAAATGTGGCATGCAGCAGGGAACGTGCAACATGCAGCAGCAAGCAGCAATCGAAAGCGGTAACAGCAGCGCAAGGCATGCACAGTGCGGTGGGAAGGACAGCGGGAGTAGTGTGAGTGCGCGCAAGAAAAGCTGCGGCAGGGGTTGCAAGAGAAAACCCTTGGCTCTTACCCCCCTATATCTCTCTGTCTCTCGCCCTTTCCCACTCTGTGGCTCTAAGTGGGCCAGGCGTCGCACTTGAGCGCATCCTGCGCAAGGATATTATTATTGTTTACAACAACGACGCTGCAGGCGAGGTAGCGTGCTGATGAGACGAGCGAGACGAGGGCAAAGCCATTGGAAATTTAGCCGAGCGTGTCGTGTTAGCTTCGTCGCTGTCGCTTTATTTTGCTAAGGATAGCCGCCGCTTCTACTCTTGCCCAGTCACCGGCTTGTTGTTGTTGTTGTTGCCTTTTTTGCCGCTTTCGGCTGACCATTTGTAGTTGTTGTTACATCTGGCATTCTGCTCCATTAAGCAGCGTCGCCCCACTTTGACTATGCCAATCTTTGGAAGCTTCCTTCGAATGCTAAATTCGTAACATTTTGCTGTGGCCGCTGTGTTGTTGTTGTTATTTTTTGGTCATATTGTTGTACGGTCGCACGTGACGGCGCTGCAGTGGGCTACAGCAACAGTGACTGCGTCACGTTAGTAACTGCTGTATCTGTTAGATACATTTATACTTTCTATCTTCTTGTTCTTGCTCTTGTTCTTCCTCTTGTCATTCTGTCGCTCGGCCTTATTATTTATTTATGGCCGCCTTTTGTTGTCATTTAGCGGCGTGCGGAAGCTGCTTATGGAAATCCCAGCAAACCTCAGGCGAGATAATTAGTATGCCTGATGATGAGAAGGCGCTGGAGGACGGGCAGCCGTTTGGTTGGAGTGGGTGGTTGAGTAGTGTGCATGAAGGGGGAAGCGATGGAGTTGCTTGTTTACACATTGCACACACATCAAAAGGTAAACACTGGCGTTAGTCTTTGTTGTTGCCAGTTGTTTTTGTTGCAGTGCTATAAAGTAATGATTGCAAGCGCAAGTAATCATTGCAATTGAAAGTAATCATTGCAAGTAAAAGTAATCATTTTTAGCAATCAGAAAGTTCAGTTTGACTATAGAGATAAAATTGAAGAAATTATAAGTTAATCACAAAGTAATCCCAATGTAATTATGAAGTAATCATCGAGAGTAATTCGTAGTTTATATAACTTTAGTAAGCACTCAAACAAACAAAGGTAATCAATTGCTTTGTTATGATTATAAAAATGATACTAAAGTAATCATAAAGTAATTGCCAATAGTAAATAATACTTTGTTTCTGATTACTTTACTGTTAACTGCAATTGGTAAAAAAACAAGTCATATTGTACTTAATTTAATATTTTAGTTTAAAAGTAATTAAATAATTATACAAAGCCTCATCCATTAAATCAATGTAATTGTTTTCAAAATGCTTTAACTACAGTAATGCTTGTGTAGGATTTTAATTAATTTTAGATTACTTGGAAATAAAACTGCAAGAGTAATTATTATACATACTTAAATTGTGAATGCCGTCAGCTGCTGTCTCCTTCTATACGTTGTTGTTGTTCTCGCTGTGGTCACATGTGCCACGCTCATTGCGCTTGATGGACGCACACACAGCGTAGCTTTCCATCATGCGCATCATCAGTTACAGCAACAGTGCTTGTAGTATCCTTGCAACATCCTGAGGCGCCACTTTGCCAGGCTCTGTGAAGCCGTAGCACTGCTGCGTTTACTTAATGGCGAGGCTTAATGATGCGTTGCAGTGCGTCTGCTTTCTGCGCGCTGAATTATTACCATGATGCGGGCTTTTATTAATGCAGCCGCAACGCAGCAACAACTTCTACGCTTGGCTGGAATTACTAGCCGTTTCTCAGCTCACGGCCGAGTAGTGCTCCATAATATACTAAACAGGAACCTGACCTTAGCTTTGAATGCGAAGAAGTATCTTCAGAAGTGGCACATAGAAGTGCACTGAGAAAAAATTGTATAGTAAGCTGAAGAGAGCGGGTGGGTAGCTGTTCAAGTGCTTGTTCTTTAATTTTAGTGAGAAAACAATTCTGCAAACTAAACTATTTTTTGAACCTTCATAAAGGGAACGGCGCATAAGGCATAATATAGACATTAAATTTGTATAGTAAAGAGCAGTCAAGTGCGAATCGGGCCCTCACAAACATGGTTCCGTAGCGGAAATATTCTCTTTAGCGTTCGAATTTCATTTCGCCTTGCCCGTCTGTCTTTTGCTTGTTTTAGGTTGTTTTCTGTGAACAGCAGCGCATCTTCTTGCCCGTCTGTTCATACATTTTTCGATATCTAGAGCTATACATTCTAAACCAATTCACCTAAAATGATGAAAAAAATATTTTTGAAATCCATGGATTCTAACGATACCCAACAAAATTAAAAAAAACTGTTTTCTAAGAGGGGTCATCTTAGATATAAGTAAAATAGAAAAAGTAATATTTCGAAAATATTCGCAGATTTCCAGTAACCCTGATTCTATCAACATTTTAGCTTGAGAAATGTAGTGATCCGATGGGTTCATGGAGGGACAGGTCAGTTTTTCTCACAATTTGAGTTCACCTGAAATTTGAGAAAAATTATTCTTGGAATCTATGTACGTAGCCTTTTCTAACGACACCCCACACGAACCCCCTCTTTAGGGAAACGGCACCCTAAAAGTCGTGTTCTAAAGCTGAAACTGATTGATTTGCTGCTATACCAGAGTTTTGGAAATCTTTGCTATAGTCAAGCAAACCCTTCCACAATCTCTGCCTTCTTTGAGCGCTGTGGTGCTTCCTAACGCTTCAGCCAGCGTGAAAGTCTACGCGTCACTTTACGCTACGTACCTATATAAAGACGAGCTAATGTCGTAATGTATTATGTAAATACGCAATGCAATCAAAGAGTAACGGGCAATTGCTGCTCCTTTGATGTCACTCCGCTTTTGATTGCCACACTTGAGCGCGTCTGCGATATTTCAGCGGAATTTGATTGATGCTCGAATTTGTTGGCCGTCTTGCGTGACGTGACACTTTCAAGTGTAAACATTTTTTGTGCGCTGCTCCGCTTTTGTGTGAATGCCATTAGCCGTATACGGCGTATAAATGACCGTATCTAACGAGCCGTGTGCAATTGAATGCGGCAAATAAATGTCATATTGCCCGTCAAAAGCGCAACGAATCGATTCGACGCGGAACAAATGTAGCCCGTAGCCGCACTGCCGAGAGCGTGATCCCGCCTGAATTCGGCACAATTGCATGCTTCATCAGTGGCACGATCGCATGAGTGTGTGTGTGTGTGTGTGTGCGAGTCGGTCTTCACTGTTGTAGCGTGGCAATAATTGAAAGAAATGTGTTTTCTATCGGCTCAATTGAGCGCGTTAACAAATTGCGTAAGCAGTGTGAAAATTCATTAAAGAAATGAATCAATTTGGTCAATCAAGGGGAGCAGTGAAAAATGTGAGCTTTGTAGTGAGCATTTCAAAGTGCTGAAAGGCGGAATTTTGTTGCAAAACATGGTCGGTACATGTTTTGAGCTCTTGTCAAGAGATTGGTTGTTACTTCAGAATAGCGATAGTCGATTGTGAATGAGACTGTGTAGTATGGCTGTTAGTGAGCGGGGAGGAGCAGCAATCAAGGATCGGCAGGAAATAATGCTTAAAAAGGCGCCTTGCTCTGTTGCCAGAATATGCATTTTATTTATGTATATCTTTTTGACTTGCTTTCTAACAATTTTGGTTTTGATGGGCTGGCTTCAAAGTACCTGAATGATTCATTGAACGTAAATATTTCACGCATGATTCATTGAATCGTGATTCATCATTCACGTTCTTTGCTGGTAGTTACAGTTTTATTCTTCATATGGTTTCAATTTTAGCATACGTTCTTCCGAAACATAGACGCTTGCTTCTGGTTGTCTTGGGGGTTACGCAACAGTTACCGAGTACTCGAGACTTCGGCCTTTCCTTTTTTTGGATTGGATGGAAAGTGGAGTAGTTAATTAGAGCAAGTTTTCTTAATTTTAACTGTTGACAAAAATTTGGTTTTAAAAACTATGGATGCATTGGCTACATATTCCCAAAGGCTTTATGTAGCTTCACAGCTCTTGAGGCCACTTATTCATGGGAACTATAATTATATGTAGAACTGTTACGACGGACGGTTCAGATCGAGCTGACTAGCATACTGAATGCCTATTACAAAAAAAATATAATCTAGTAAAACAGAAATTGGCAACACTTTTAAGCAAATATTTTCATACGTTGCATTATTTATATGCGCTTATCAAATTAAAATGTCAGGAAGAAGGCCAGGCAACATTTGCAATGGAAATGCCACAAAAAAGTGCTAAAAACTTATATAAAATGTTAACAGCAACAGCAACAGGAACAACAACAGCAACCACTGAAGCAACATTTCACAGATGCAGAGATGAACGTTCCGAGCGATTAAAGCACGGCTCAGTGCATGCTAAACAAACTGTGGATAAGGGAAGAGGAGTGCCTTATCAGTGCCTGCCCATTTTACACCTTCTTCGTTTGAATTGTATAATTAATGTTGTTGGTTTGGTTTGGCAGGGAGGGAAGAGGCGGCATGGGAATGAGATTGTTAAGGGATTATTCGAAAGCTGCTGATGTGGAAATAGAAGCAGATTTAGGGACGGAGACAAAGGCGGAGGCAGCGAAGGCAGTGGGCGAAGTTTATTTGACTCATTTGCAAGTCGTATTGTCAACAAATTTGCATGGAAATCGCTTGACGCCATGGAGCAACACTATTTTGTAAAGCACAACAATGACAACAACAGCAACAACAACAACAACAAGCCAACAAGCATACTAACGAGAAACAGAACAACAACAACAAAGACACACAATAAACAGCAGTACAACACAAACCAGTAAAATAAGACTCCTTAAACATAGCAGCCCTGCTGTCAAGGGGTACACGGCAGCAAGGAATTGTATCCGCATCCGGTGTATCCGTTGATATTTAGCATTTTGCTTTTAATGTACTTATACACGAGCATGTTTTTAAAATGAAGTTGCCACTCGGGCCAGCTAAACAATCCATTAGAGCGTGTAGCATGCAGATGCGCGCAGATGATGCTTCAGCTTCAGTTCCAGTTCCAGTTTACGAATATTCAAATTAACTTTTTCATTAATTTTCATCCTTTTACACTCTACTCTGCAGAGTGCAGCGGCAGCAGGGGAAGTGTGTAAGAAATCAAAGTGAACGTTTGTAATGCAAATGGATTGAGCTGGAACTTTGTGGGGCAGTTAAACTCGGAACACGTGGAAAGAGTCGATTGAAATCGAACGAGAAAGTGAAATGAGTACTTAAGTACTTTGAATGTTGTATAAGTTCTGCTTTGAAGTGGTTTCAAATCATTTTGTTTAAAATGTTTAAATTATGTGAATTTTCAATTGAAGTGCTTTCGAAGTGTTCGAATTCGAGAAAAGTTAGGATAATTCGATGCAGAGATTCATGAGTATGTACCCGATTTAGAAACAGGTTCGCCAGAAGTTCGAATCGGTTCATCAGACTTCTTAAAGACTGGTTACGTTAGAACAGAGTTTCTTCTTGATTGGTCAGTACCAAAAAACGATTTAACATTTTGGAGGTTAAGATGGATATCTGTGATGAGTAGGGTGCACTCTAACATATATAATCTTGCTATGGCTATGTATGTCTACTCCAAATACATACAATCTAAATCTAAATGGCAAGAAAATTGCAAGCGATTCAAATGCTTACATTTTTAAGTCTCTATCTTTTTTATAACTACGACTAAATGTTAAGTTTTTTCTAAAAACTATATTAATTTTGCTCACAATTAACAGATTTATTTTGATTTTAATAGTTTTAAAATATATTTTTCATTATGCATTTATCATTTCTAGCATATGCCAATGTGTGTAGCTTCTAATATTTCCGCGGAATCTGGCGAGCACTTTTAAAATAGCGCATTTGCTTGCCTCAATATGGCACCAGATGCAACGCTCGCTGCTGCTGCAATGCATCCGCAGTGCGCTGCCCTATTTCTTTTATAGACCGACGTGATTATTTTGAAGCGCATAAATTTGAATTTTTTTTTATTACAAGGAAGACATTTGCAACTTTACAGTCCGAAGTAATTTCCATGCCTGAGCATGCATGAATGGCAGCCGCCAGCAAGATCGCACGCCGGCTGCTCCCTCGTGCAAGATCGCATGCTCAGATTTTGCGCGGTACTGGGAAATCTGCGCGATCCGCTGCGGCAGTAAAAGCGCAAGAGCGGAGAGTTGGGTTGCATTCGCTGGCTGTTTTTATTGAGCGTGACAGGGAAATTATGTCGAAACATTAAACTGTCTCGTTGGCCCTCGGTCTGTCTGTCTGTCGATCCTCACGGGCTGCCAACTGCAGTGCTCAGGCGGTCGTGCGTCATGCGCCCAGGCAGGGAATTTGTGGGAGAAATTTATGCCACCATGGCAAACGTCAATTCGTGTTTGTTTGTAGTTGGAAGTGTGTGTGTTTGTCTGTCCGCAGCTGTAGCATTTCTGGCACAGCTTCATCAGCTTCATCGGCAACATTTTTCATTTCGTCTCATTGGCAGCATGAGCTATGTTGCCTGCGCCGCCGCCAGATGACAGACGTTCTGAGGCGCTCAATCTTCTGTGTCAACAACTTTATGCCGCTCTATGCCTCGGCGGCTTTGCAGCTCTGGGGATTTGTCGCTGAAGCAATTTAGTATTTTTAATTTTATAAGCAATATATAATTGTCTTTTAAGCATTCATCAGCGTCCCAGTGATCTTTAAAATACATTTTTTCTGAAATTAAATTCAAATTCACATGTGGCTATGTTGATTCGAATACTTGTTTAAAGTATTTCCAGGTTTAACTTTTCAAACATTATCGGCAAAAGTACGCTTTTTATAAAATAACAGTTGCTGATAATATTTGCTCAAAATAATACAATATTTGAGCAAAATTGAACGTTGCTAAACTTTATTCCCCTTACACTTTTTTCTCTGCAGTTGGTTAGAGGAAAGTTTTATATATCGATTAAATTCTATCTTTTGTAATGTATAATTTGTAATAATGTATAATAAGTAATAAAGTTTTGAAACGCTCCAGCTGGCAACCCTGCGCATAGTTAAAAGTTCTTGAGAATAGGTTGGCAACACCGATGTTCAAAATAGAACACATCCTGATGTCAAAGAAAAAAGGCACTTGCTCCGGCAAGTTTTTAAGTTTAAGTTAAATAATAAAGAAGCCATTATTTCTGAAACTGAAGAAAAAAGAGGCGATTAAAATTGTTAGATTTTTATGAGTATGACCGAGATGTTAGAATTATCAATATATTATGCAAGAAATTCAAAATCCTTTAAATGAAAATTCTTTCCAAACTTTAAATGTTAACATTTTTCCAAAGTTGATATCTTCATAGCCAGACAATCAGTGTGTAGTGATAATATTTGTCAATATGTCTTGAGATAATGTTCCGCCTACGATATACGACTGCAATAAGCGGCTCCAGTGAAGCTGTGTGTGCGTTCGTCTGTAATGCGCTGCTAATTAAAAACGATCATAAGCCTCATTATAAAACCAAATTGAGCGCGCCGCTGGTGGTGGAACATCTTGTGCCCCTCATGCACACTTCCACATGCCACAGCCGAGCAGCAACGCAGAGCAGAAAATCACACGCCCTCAGACACGCCGCCTACGCGACGCATGCATTTTCGAAAATGCGCTTTCCAACAATTAAGAAGAACACTTAAGGCAGCCGTGGTGCCGCGGTGGCGGAAGCGCGGCGCGCAGGGGCAACCAAAGATTCACACAATTAAGTTTTGACAGCAGAGACTGCTGCTGCGCTGCTGCTGCTTTAATGCACTACCATTGCCGCCAATGAAGTATGAAGAGAAGTGACAGCACCGACAGACAGACAGCCACTCCACTCTGACTGCATACCCCGCTGAGCTTCAGCTTCAGCTTGGAATAATTTCAATTTAAACATAATGAAAGTCATCAAGGCAGACAATTTAACTTGGAACAGAAACGATGAAGATGATGATGGTACTTGCAAATGGAAATGACAATTGTGCCAAGAGGCGCTCATGTGGCGCATGCGAGTGGGGGAGCGTAGCTATACCCACTTTGGGCTCTAATTGCGTTAATGCGATTAACCAAGAGAAGTGGAGCAAGGCAGCAGCAGGAAAAAGACAGTAAATGAATAAAAATGAAATTTTCATTGAAGTTCCGCGGTAGAGCAGCAAAAGATTGTCAAAAATTAGAGCTGCAACATTTGACAAATTTATTGAGTGGACGGACCTAAGCTTTTGATTGTGTTGTTGACATTTCGAAACTCAAGCAAATTTGAACTGAAGTAGGGCCAAAATTTTGAACAAGCCACTAGGCAGAATGGAACTTCAACGAAGTATTTGAACTATTTTTTGGAGTAGTTCTATTGTGAAATTCCACAAGATTATATAAAAAAGATCTAATACAAAGCAACATCAAAAATACTGATATTAAAATACAGATGCAAGTTAATTGAGTGGTGTTAGCTCTTTCAGGACGGCGAAAAAATTAGTTTAGTTTGCCCTATTACCGTGAAAAGGTATTTTTTCTCAGGAACTTAGGAACTGGATTCCAGCCGTAATTCCAAAACTTTTCCAGACTGGGCCCGCATATGTAACATTCGGTGTGAAGAGGTTAAATTAAATGGAAAATCTAGCAAAAGCTCAAAGATCAGCTTATTGCATTGCATCTGGCTATATGCTATGGAATTTAGAATCGAGCTCATATGACATGATCATGGAACCACCAACGTTACTGAACTCCAGTCCAGTCTGAACTCAGCTTCCGTGCTTCCTTGCAAAAAATATTCACCAAAACTTGCTTCCAAACTTGTATGGCTTTTTCTTGTGGCTCAACTGCAGACACTCACGCACTTGCAATGCATACACATGATGCTCCCAGTAGATTCAAAGTTCCTAATATGATTTAAATGTTGCGCTAGTGCAGTGATTTAAGATGGTCATAACCAGTGCTCGGGTGCGCTATTAAGGCAGATTGTAAGTGCTTTGATGGCGGCGGCAGCAGTCACGGCGGCGACAATGGCGACATCGGTAAATCTTAACTTTTACACGTGGTGTCTCTCACCTGCGCATCTCCATGCTTGCTGGCGCTTGCTCTGCCTCTGCCTGCTCTCCAAGGACGCGGCTTGCTTGCTGCTGAAATGTATGCAGAACATGTTTCACTATTATTTATTTTGTCGCAAGCGTACAACGGAGCAGGTAACTTAAATGAAATTTATACTACCGCCACCCGGTCGCTTTCCAATGCTCCCACTGCTCCCACTCTCAAGCATATCCTTGGCAGCTTCAATCTTTGCTTTTGCTGCCGCCTGCCGAAGGCAGTTTATTACTTTTAGCTACTGCTGCGGTTTTGCTTGCATGCAAATTGTTTGCTCCTCCTACTCCTACTTCTCTGCCCCTGCCTACTCCTTCTCTATCTTTTCCACTGTCTCTGCTTCTCATGCCTCCGCTGGCCATTTGCAAATTGTGCGGTTTTTTGGGTTTCTAAATTGCGTTTGGCCCATTCGACAATTGTGGCAACTTTGCGCTGTGTAACGGCATTTTGTGCTTTCTCTTCTGCTGCCTTTTTTTTGGGGGTGGGCGTGCCGAACGAACAATTCAGATAAAGTTACATTTCAGCGATACACAATTTTCAAGCCAAACAAAGCGAAACGAAAGAGTTTTCACATTTCACTTAACTTGCTGGCACTTGCATGTGTGTGTGTGTGTGTGTGTGTGTGCTGCCAGGACATTTATTGCGTCAGAGCAACTTTGCATTGCTGATAGCAGCAACAATAGCGGCAGCAGCGTGCGCAGCAGCACAATGAATCATTGTGTCCTGGCCTGCTCCTGGTATTGGTAGTTTCTTGTGGCGGTCGTTCAGACCGCATGCATGCTTTTTGTTGTCACCCCATAACGGTAAATGCGGCCCGGTTTCTTTGGTGCACCGTCGGAGCAGAGGGCGAGCATGAAAATGAAATTGTTCGAAATTACTTTGCGTGCAGGAAAAGGTAGTGATGAATGAATACGCTCACAGGATGCCGGAATGCAGTCGGCTGCCGCTGCCGGTGCTCCTCGGGGCCGACATGAGCGTTGCAAATTTAATTTGCGTACTGCTATCATTGCAAAATTAATTTCATTTGTATTATCATGCAAATGCATGTGCACACATTTTATATACAATACACATGCATATACACATGCATGTAGATATGTTTGTATATGTGCGTTATAATAATATTTTTGATTAAATGTTTAACCCTTAACAATGGCAGATGGCTTATAAGGAACTTCTGAGTTTGCTGAAAATATCTTTACCAATAACTTTAAATATATTGGTATGAAAAAGGGCGCTACATTGATATACATTTTTGAAAATTCAGTTCTACCTTTATTAATTTTGGTATGAAAAAAGTTACTTGATTAATATAAGTTTCTAAAAATACAGTTACATTTATTAATTAAGTTTGATCCAAATATCCTACATTGTTATAATTACTGTACCAGCTTTATTAATCCTTCGTTGATATAAAGAAAAATTTACGATTTCACTAACGTTACAAGTTTTTTTCAGTTCTTGATTGCACTTCTAGAGATTCCAAATCCAGTTAAATTTTTTTTCTAATTTTTGCTAGCTGTCTATTGATAAATTTTAACTCTGGATTTGAATAGTTTTCGGTCCTGTTGTCGGTTTTAGATTAAATCAAATTTTTTACTTTTTTAATGTCAGCTCCAATTTTAATTCCCTTTTTACTTAAGCTCAGAAAAGGGCAACATTCTATACGCTCTTTCATAAAGTTTCAAGAATATCCGTCTTCGATTTCAGTGCTATTTTCAAATTCGCTTCGCGTAAATACTTTATACCTTTTCATTATAAATCCTTTTCAAGTTCAATCTTCAATTTCCAAATTTGATTTTCCCTAGATACTTATAAAAAATTCATAACTTTTGATTGTAAATCCTTTTCAAGCTCAATCTTAAGCTTCCTTAGTTATCTTTTACTGATTAAAACTGCATGTTTCATATTAAAGGCATTGAGTTGCCACATATTTATAGTAACTTTAGATGGGTACAGTTTTTTTTAAGGAAGACACACACACACACACACACACACACACACACATCAACAATGCAAGTGCTGTTTCATTTGAAACAATTGTGCACACAGATCGCCCGCATTGTTGGGCCGACGGGCAGCCTGCCAGGCGGCGGATGCAACCTTATCCACTGTGAGTGAGTGGCAGCGAATCTTCTGCGAGTCGCAGGCGTCACACAAGCCGCGTCTGACTGTGTGTGTGTGCGTTGTGTGGCCTTTGGCCTCTTTGTTTTCTGCCGCTCGCAGTCCAATTCAATTCAATTCGTAGAGCAAACAATGCCAAGCGGCGGTGTTGAATTTCAGTTGACCCAACAACAACAACAACAGCAACAACAACAACTTCCAAAGAAAAGGCTGAACTAAGCAAACAAACAAAATGACAAACATTTAAAATGAAATAAATTATTGTAAATTTGCTACTCGTGTTCGACTTACACTGAAGATGTTGCTCAAAATGTATGCAAGAAAACTGCAAGTGTATGTGTGTGTGCCTATTGCTGTATATTTGTGTGAGTCTAGCCTATTTGTTTAGACAACTTTGTGTGAAGAAAATGTGCACATAAATTATCGCACATATGGAAAAACAATTGACTGCCTATGTAGTGTGTTTGTGTGTGTGTCTGCAGAAAATCCATAATTGTTCAGAATTGCCATACAAATTAATATAAATTATGCATTAAATAGTTTAATATTTTAGAAAATTTCGCTTTCTATGCATTTATTGTTATTTTATGAGTGCATGTGAATAAACCGGATGTTAGTCCTAATTCTATTCTATGCTATGACATATGCAATTTCCTTTTGTTGAAATGTGCTGCAATTCTTGTTCGCATTCATTTGAGATATGTGCACTTTTTAGCATGTACTTCAGACTGCGGTTTTTATAAAAAATGGCATAACTGGTATATCTATAGTTGAGCCTTGATGTTTTGCATCCCTAAAGTCATGCCAGATATTTCATTATTTGAAAACATGTATTTGAAATATGCATTTCTTAGAATTTGATATACAATATGAGTAAATGTTAATGAAATCAAAGAAAGAAATAATATGTTTCCGATAGTTCAGTTCAAAGATCTTCTTCTTGACAATATAAGTAAATGTTAATGAAATCAATGAAAAAAAAGATATGTTTCCGATAGTTCAGTTCAAAGATCTTCTACTTTTTTTCTTCTTTTTGATTGGTCAGTTTCAAAGGCTTTTCAAAGTTAACAGATACTTTAAGGTAACGTCACTATTTAACTTGACATGTGAGTCGGCAACGCTGAAGCCTTTAAGCAAAAACTAATGTTTGATTAAATTGAATTTTGAAACGTCTGTAATGTGTGGCTGACTATAGCTAGTTATATGGCTTAAATATTAATACAAGTCAACGATGCTTAAAAGCTCTAAGCTTAGATTTCTTATTATAACACACGTACTTGTACATTTTGTTTGATAAATAGGCAAATCGATTAGCGACGCGACGTGAGGCTGACAACACAAATCTTGTTGTTATCGATTAGAGGCTTTTGAACTCTGTCTTGTCAGCACTTCGCACGTCTCATCGCAGCGCTTTTATTTTGGACACTTTGAAAGCATGCTGCGTTGTTCAGGTTCAGGATTAAGCATTGCGTTGTGGGATGGCATGTCTGGCGTATGGCTTAGCAAGGTTTCAGCATTAGACAACAATTTTGGCTACACTGCAAACAAAAATATTAGCATCAGCAGTACTCAGCTAATGACACTCGATACTTGCAACATAAGCAATTTTTTTTGTAGTGTAAAATTTTGATATTGATGTAATTAATCATGTCAATTTTAATACTAAGCATGCATGTATATGTATGTGTGTAATTTGAGCAGCTGAGTGGTTTTTTTTGCACACGAACCTACTCACATTTCACATAATATGGCAAGCGCTGACAATGAGTCTTACATATCTACATACATACATAGAGTTTTTCAAATGCACGTCTGATGCGCAGATAATGATGAATAATCTGTCAAACGTAGACGCAGAAAAAAGCATGTAACAAGCAGAAGCACAGATAACATAAAAGAGGCACACAAAGAATGGCAGCAGCGATTGATAGGACGTATCGACAAACCAATTAACAGCATCGTCTGTCTGGAAATTGGATTTTGCGGTTAAGAGAAGCGACAAAGAAACGAAGAGAGCGACCAGCGACTATAGATATGTACTTCCGTTGTGTAGCAACACTCAACGCACAAAGAATATGAAAAGTGCTGTATTTTTTAAAGTTTTTATTAATTCAATAGTGCTCTGTCATTTTAAGAACGTGTCAACGTTTTAAAAACGCTTTGTAGCCGATTTAATACCAGCGATTGAGCAAAATTCATTACCTTCACACCTTTTTACAGTTGATTGGGTCGTATCCTTTTTATGACAACTTTCATTGTTGAACAGAGTTTAGTTTTGGGCAGTAGCAACAATTTTAAGTGTCATTTTCCAAAGTGTTTCATTCAAGCGTAAATGCTTTAATTATGTGCGGCGTTTAGCCCTGCTCTCACTTTAAAACCGGCTGCCCTTAATCCAATTTTGGGCTGCAGCACGCCGCTCGCTCGCAATCGACCCTAATTTTTCAGGCTAAATTTATTTGATTTTTTGCCCAACAAATTGCTCAACATGCTGAGATATGGCCAAAGATAAATATGTGCATACTATATGGGTATTCATAAATGTCACTCGCACACGCTTTATTGCGCATGTGTGTATAAATACTCGCATGCACAGTGTTGAATAATTTGTGAGTGAGAATTATGTGAATCCTTCCGCCAGCCTCATTAATGGCAGTTTATATTTTGATTAATTTGAATTTTCAGCATTAATTTTCACAAGAAGTAAGCATTTTTTCCAATTTTATGAAGCTGCTTTGCATGTGTAACTAATTTTGGCTTATCTTGCAGTTTTAAATTAAAATTTGAAATTTTAAAAAATTGGCAACAAATTTAAAATTCTACCATTTTTTGCCCATCACATTAAATATTACCCTCTTTTGACAATAGAAAAAATCTTCCTGAGAAGTTGCATTCCAGCTGCTATAGCATGTTGAAGCGATCTATTACTTATTCAGCTGCTCACAATCCTTTCTGAGGCATTCAATTTAGAACCAAAGTTAGTAATCAAAAAAATTTATAATTTGTAAAATTTTTTCTCTCATTCAGCATTCATTAAATTTGCAAAAATGTCCTTCATAAAATGTTGCCAACATTAAATTTTGGCATACAATTTGCAAATGAAAAAGAAAACCAATACAAAAGTTATAAAATTTCTTCAGTTGAATTCAATTAAATTTTTGTCAAGGCACCAGAGATACATTACCTGCGCGGGTGGCGTTGCCATACTTGAGGAATTGCCTACTTTTGCGCGTATGCAGGCATAAATTACTCTCTGCATGCGCAGCGGGTTCGTGGGGGGCAGGGTAAATGTTTCACATGTCATAATTTTTAAATTTAATTTTCATAAACCACACACACACATAAAAGTTACTCATAACGTATCGCACTCCAACAACTTGACGCAGAGGACGAAGAGCATCAGGACGAGCGGGAGGAGCGGCAAGCACTGGCACTCACGTTTTGTTTCAACGTCGAATGCGACACTGCATCCTTCGGGCTGTGACTCAAGCGATAAAAACCATTTTTCATTACGCTTCCGGAATGAGAGGACTCCGCGGGGAGTTGTTGGTACGCAATAAAAAGTATAGAACGGGAAGCTCGGTGTGTGCCCGGTAGCGACTGCGTGGCAATTGTAGAAGCAACGGCTGCGGTGTATGCTATCAGATGTTGGAAGGGAGAGGGGAGGATGAGGCATGGTGCGCGTTGACACTTGAAAACTGCGGTCGTTGCTGCTGCTGCTGAGTATACCGAAAAATGATGCGCTGAGTTATATTCTCTCATGTGAATGTATTAATGCAGTGCCGTTTCAGCGGTTTTTGAGGGCGCCTTCAAACCTTTATTGATTTTTGGTGACGATTTAAAAAAAAACATAGCTAAAAACACATTACACACTGAATTAAATGCATTTCGTTGCCAGAATAAAAAAAAGGGTCTTGACTTTTTTAAGCATACATATACAATATATATTTTTAATATGTTATATATTTTTTTACCACATTTTTACTTCTCACTTCCATAGTGCAGTCAAATACCAAATGATCTTTGTAAAAGTTGTACCAATATTTGACAGATATAGCAACACCTTACGGCTAAGCTAATGCTTTTTTCACTAAAGTTGTTCATAATGTAAGAAAAAGAAAAAGTCTATTCGATGAGTTGCCAAAAGCGTTCTGATTGTATGGAAAATTGTTTAGAGAAACTTAGATCAATAAACTAAATTCTAATTAAGTCGCTCAAGACTTGGAGGCGGCGCCCTTTCTTAATTTTAGGCCCTTGATTCCTGCCGCGAGCGCATGCAGGCACATAAGCAAAGATAACACTGAGCAAAATTGTACATGCCATTGCGTCTGTTTGTATGTGTCTATGCAGATATGCATATGTAGCTGTGTATTGGGGGGAAGGCGTTTAATAGTGTGGGTGTGTTAAATCCCTGGGATTATGCCCTATTATGGTTTGTATACGCAATTATGCAGCATGGAAAAATTAATTTGCAGCAGCGCGCATCTTTTGCAGTCATGAGTGTGTGTGTGTGTGTGTGTGTATGGGTATGTGGATTTGTGGTACTATAAATTGTCAATTTAATAAGTAAATAGACAAAAAATACATAGATATTATGCTGAAACTGTGCAGCCTGCTGAGGCAAGCGCAAACTAAAAAGCAGCGAAAGGATAGACTAAAAAAGCAACTCTGAAAGGCAGCAAAAAAGGAGCAGAAGAAAGTGATTTTTAAATGGCGCCATTGTCAGCTGCCATTAACGCTGTCATTCTAGCTGTCAGACGGTCAGGGGCGGGAAGTAGCAGTAGCGAAGGCGTGGATGCTTCATGTGAAATTTAATTAAAGTGCTGCTGCCTGTAGCTGGAAGATGGGGCAGCTCTAGCAGAAGTTGCAATGACAGTGGCTAGAAAATGCGGCTGGCAGTACAGCCTTTGCCACATGCCTACCCCTCTGCATGCCCCGCCTGCCCTCCATTTATCAATTCATTAACAGCGCATCAGGCCACCGCAACTGCTACAGTGCAGCACAGCCGAGTGCAAGGACTCGAAAGTGTGTAGCTGGAATCGTGCAACTTTTGTCAAAGCATAAAAAAATGCTGGAATTAATTATGAATTCTCACACTGGAAGCGCAGCTCATTAGCAGACAAAGTGCGACAATTTTAAATGGAAATTCCACAATGTTCCTTCGAGAAGAGGGAGGGGGGGCGGTGCTGTAATTTTCTGCTCTTTGAAAGGATTATTGGTATATTTAAAAAAAATTTCTGGTTTTGAATTTAGCACGAAATAGTCTCATATTTTGGTTCATATAAAAGGTATTCGCAGCTTTTCATTACAAGATGTTTTTGGTATCCACAAATCTGGCAACACTAGTTCGTTTATGTCGATGGAATTATGAAGCTATCGCAAAATGCCAAAAGGTCATTAATAATAATGACCAATATAAACTTGATTATTCAGCTTTGTCGATTGAGCGCTTGAGGGTTTGCCTGTTAAACAGAGGGATCCTTTATCCATCTCAGTTCTATCTTTCTATCTATAATACATACTAACACCTGGGCACTGTTCGCTTCTAGTTCTGGTTCCCAGAAGCCATGCTCCATTTTCTGCACGAACATTTTTGGTTCATATAAAAAATTTTTTCAGAGTTTCGGGAAAATGTTTAAATTTTCAATGAAAAGTCTTTCAGCTGCCATTTTTTTAATCCAATTTGCCATATCCTTTCGCTTTATTCTATTAGTTGCAGCAGCACGGAAGTGTTCGTAATTGAGCAAAGCGTTTCCGTTTCCTCAGAGCAATTTCAAATTGCAAATAAAATCCAAATTGCAGCGTAGAAATTGCGTAAGACAAATTGCAGAAAAGGAAAAGAATGAAAATATACAAATTGAGCAGTTTTGTGCAAATGAAATAAATTGCGTGCCGCATTCTGTTGACATTCTTAATTCGAGTGGCGTGCAACACGATGGTAAAAAGTGTCAATACGGCATGCCAATTGATAAACTGAATATTCATGAGAAGGAGGAAAGGGAACAAAGTCAAAGTTAAAAGTGCACGTTCGACTTTTGTTAGATATTTAATCGAGAGGTTTGGATTTGTTGGCAAAAAATCAGTTTTTGATGTGAACAGAGGGGGCCATATAACGTAAAATATATTTGAGAATCAAAAAGATTGAATTGGTTTGGAGCTTAGCTATGTATATTAAGCACTTGTATATACATACACACTTTACTAATGCCCTTCAGTTATATATTTTTCATGTAACTTTTTTTCAAACTAACTTCAAACGTGAATTAACTTAAATTTTTTTTTCTGCAATTGTAAATATTTTACTTTTCCGTTACTCTATTTCGCCTTCATTCAAGCGCTCTTGTTCTAATTACAACAACAACAACAAAAACTTGGCAGCACTGTTCATGGCTGCTACGCTTTGAGCCTTTCTCTGCCTTTGTTGCATAACTTCTCTGCCAATTGAGCAAGTGGACAAGCCTCAAATTAAAGCTGTTTTGCTTTTTGTAGTTTCGGCTTTGTTTTGGCCAATTCGCAGCTGGAAACCTGAGGAGAGGCTAAAACCAAAAAGAAAAACTATCATTCTCTGAATGTAGTTAGTGAAATTATTTAGTTGCCAAAAGTGGCACAACAAAAACAACAGCGGTTGTACGCTCTGTTCACTTGGCCAGTTAGTGTCTATCAAAGTGTCTGCAATCAGTGGCAAGGAGCAGAGCAGGCAAGAACATGGGCAGCGCACAAAAATAATAATATATGGCAACACTTAAAAAAAATTTGCCTGCATGGCCATATGAAGTAAGGCAGGGCAAAGGGGCTATCACGTTCGTCCACAGCACTGTGTACATTAGCTTTTCATCAGCATGCCACATGCAACCACTTGCACCATCAACAGCTTCAGTTGCTCTGGCAGTGGCTGCAATATGCCTGCAGCCAGCAGCGTAGCTGAGTTCTACGCTCCGTCTAAACTGATTTACCAGCGTGCTGTGGCGTACTGCGGCGGCATACAAATCAGTTAGCACTGCCTTTTTAGCCTGGCTTTACGTATTGTGTTTTGCTGTGCTGTCCCGCAGCGTTTACGTTCCCTTTTTTCTTCGGGGTCTTCCTACTAAACAACACTCCCTTTGCTTCGCACAGGCTGACTGGTCATTACGTGCGCGTCTTCAGTTTTCTTGGCCATAATACTAGTACCATATATGGCAGATGCACTGGCGCAGCTACCAAGTTGTTGTTGAGGGGTTGCTTTCGCTTGGCATTAATTTGCAGACGTACTTTTTTCTTGCCGGAAAGTCTAGTTCATAGACAAGAGATAAAAAGAACGAACTTTCACATACTGTTAATTTTTTCTTTGAACTTTTTGATCTCAATTGCAACTTCAATGACAAAACTCATTATTTTGTCAAGCACAACTTTCTAGCTAACGAGCCAAAGAGAAGAAAGAAAAATTTCCTCAGAAATATATGCGTTTGTAAATTGCAAATCGTTTAATTCCTATGACAAACTATCAACATGAGCTGGACATCGATTTTATCAGTTATCTGAATGTCCTTATGCCTCTTTTACAATAGAGCAGGGAAACTAGTTCAATTACAACAAACATGTTCAATTTCTTGTTACGAGAAATTCCAGAATTTGAGTGTTTTAACCATTTATTTATTTAATTTTTACATCAAGCAGAAATTTGGCTTTTGTAGCCTATATCTATATAATATCTATCTATAATAAAGCTGAAGCTCCAGGGCGAGGCTTTTTTGGCTTCGACTTTTCGAATTCCGTCAGCATTGATAGCCTTTTAATAAATTGAAAAAACTTCGTTATCTAGTTAATATATTGCATATCTCAAAGTGCAGCACATTGAGAACTAAATTTTTTACTATCAATTTGATGTAAGAAAGCTGAAGGACCAAGGCCAGCTGGTTTGGCTTTGACCGTGACCAATTTGGAATTCGTGCTGTTTCACTTACCAAAATCACTTTCATTCCTTTAAAAATTTCAAAATTCGATTTTCAAAATTTAAATCCCATTACACTTTTCCCCCAAATACGCCAATGTGCATATTTTTTTATGTTAGTGGTAGCTTTGCCATTTACTCGCCGCTGGCCATTACGTGCTGGCCCTTTTTCGGTTGACCATTCAAGCGGCAAGCCATTTCGCACCTCATCGTCCGTTCCAAACGTTCGACTCCACCAACGACGTCGACTCCAAAGTCTTCTGGCAGCAGCATACTAAAATCATATACGCATTTAGCTGTAGGCTCTGCCACAACGGCCATAAGGAGGCAGGCGCTGACGTGCGTCCGAGTGCAAAATTGGAAAAACAAACATGCATGTGTGAACATTTTAAATGATTTCATGCTGGCCAAATAGCCTGCAACAAAATGTGCTACATGTTCTGCTGCTACGCTTCATCTTCTTCTGCATCTTCTTATACTTACTTCGGCTGCTCAGGTTTTGGAACCATACATCAGTTTGCCACAGCCAGCGCTCGTCAGTGGCAGTCAGTGCATGCCACTTGGCTTTAATATGATTTTGCCTTTATTTTGTGTGTGTGCCTGTGTGTGCTGCTTCCTTGCTGCTGCCAGTGCAATCCTTTCAATCCTTTACAAATTTGTGCATTCTACAACGGCCGCACATAATCAATTCCTCTTAATCATTTCTGCTCTTCTCTGCTCTGGCCATCTGTCTGGCTGGTCTGCATGAAGCCAGCCACGAAATAGGCCCACCCATTCCGCTTTGAACTCTGCGCTTGCTCTGATCTTCAAGTGGCCATAATTTGTCGGTTCGTTATTTCGATTGGCGGCAGCAGCAAATCATGGCATTATTTAAAGCAGCTTCTACGCTATTATTCGTTGCGGTCGAAGATTAATGGTTCCAAGGCTTCTGCCTGTCGGCCGCTCTGCTTGGTCGAGTGTGCTGGAAACTAGCCGGGCCGACCGCTGCTGCTGCGGTCTGAGCAAATATCAGAGCAAATTGTCGGCATGTAGAAATTGCCATCAGAGCATAACATGGAACATGCATCTCTCTGAAGTATCTGCTCACAAAAGGAAATATGCTTATCATCGATAAGATAACGATTTGGCTTGGAGTTGCAACAATTAAGATGAAATTTTGGTTCAGTTTAATGCCTGAATTCTCAAGATCGAGAAATCTGCAGAAAAATCATGAAAAAAAGAGAGAGAAATTAGAACCATGAGCATGAAATTTTTAATTTTTAAAATTATTTTAATAATTTTGATCAAATTCTACTTCCAATTCTCGAAGTGGGCCGGAGGGACAGACTACTCTGGCACTATCTTGCAGTTTCTAGGCCCACTTCTTCAGCAGTTAATAAGATCTCAAATTGACCAACATCAAACAACTTCTTGGGTTCATTCAATTTTTCAAAAGGCACAAGCTTAATGTAGAAACACACTAACTAAAATTTGAAAAAAAAATTTAGGCGGAAGTAGTTTCAAATTCAACAAAATTGGCGCCAAAATAAATGAAAGAGTAAATTGATATTACAACTCAAACACTTTCAATTCTCAATTTACAAACGAAATAAGTTTTGTGAAAATTTTCTGGAGAATTTCTTATCTAAAACACTTAAAATTTTCAATTTACAATGGAAAATTTTGAAAAATATTTATGTGATAAATTTCTTTCTTCGCTTTGGCTCTTTCTCTATGCTTTTACGAAATTTTTCTTTTACAAAATCTGTCTCTTTATCATTGATGTTGTTGTTGCTGCAAACTCTCTCACATATTGAGATCGAAAAGAAAAATTTCCAATATGAGAAAATCTGTGCTCCTCTACTTTCACTTCTCTTGTCTTGTCCATGAGCTCCACTATACGAAAAGACAAACTTCCAAACTTGTAAATTGGAACTAAAGGAAAGTGTTCCTGTGAAGCTTCAGCCTTCGGCTTCGGTGGAATTCGGCTCTGCTTAGACTTCTTTTATATTATAAAGCGGCTAAGGATTTGACCAAAGAGAGCAGATAGGCTGACGGAAGCTTCGATCATACTCTAATATTTTGCTCCATTTCCTTCACCTCAACTCATGCTTCCATTTGTTAATTTATCATATGGAAAAGTGTAGCTGCATTTTTTCCTGCCATGTCAGCGTAAGGATACCCAAAATTCTGCCATTGTAAATTGCGGAATAGAACATATACGAGCATGACCTGGCCAACTCTTAAAATGTGGATTTATTTGCGTGCATAACTCATCTGCGTGTGGAATGTTTGCATAAAATGTGGGTCTTCTCCTGAACTGCGCGCTGGCTAAGGGCTGGAGGAGCTCACAGGCGTTGCACTTGCTCGCACGTCCTGCCGTGCCAATGTGCTGTGTCTGCCTCGGACTGCGCGTCACGTGTTCCCCACCCAGCAGCAGCAGCAGCGACGGCAGCAGCAGCTGGGGCAAGAACGAAGGAGCCGTGCGCGCTTGAGCCAACTGGCGCAATTTTATTTATTGGAAGCACGTTCATCATTCGGCAGGGCTTAGTGCACGCCCGTTGCGCTGCAGCATATAAATTATGTGCTGGCCATGCGAAGACTGACTGCCTCATACGGAAGAACTTCTTGTTTTCTCTGCTTCCGCTGCTGTTTTTGTAAATTGTTGTCATAGTTGAGCCGGAATGCTCTTGAATAAGAAATCAAAAAATTCTTAATCAAATTGCTCAGATTTTGACAAATAGATTTGTTGAATTTTTTGTTAACGCTTAATTTGAATTAACAGCCGCTATTCTGGCTTTGCAGTCACAATTTATTGACATTTCATTTGTCACATTTTGTTGTTGGAAAAACAGGTATAAGGTGATATTGATAGAAGGCCTTTGTTGGTCGCCGCGACCGCGAATTGTATCTATTTCATCCATTTGTGTTAGGCTCTTAATGAAAAATAGCATTTTGCTCGGTTTGGTTTCCATATTATCCGTGGAGGCACTGAGTAACCGCCTAGATGCATGTGTCTGAGCCTACTGATTGCGAGACAATCACATAGGATGTGCTCGGACGTTTCAGTTCCTGTCTCACATAGTCGACAAATGTCCGTGTCGAATAGACCCATCATCATCAGTTGGTATCCAAGGCAGTAGTGCTCTGTGAGATAGCCTGTGAGAATGCGTAGGTCCTCCCTGTTCAACCTGATAAGTCTTTGTGATATGACACTTTTTGGGGTTAGGAATCTTTTTGCTTGCCTCTGCCCTAAGCTGTTTATCCAGCAGGCATTAAATTTTGATTGCTTTCATTTCCTTATCCCATCCGCTGTATGCCCTAATATATACACATACATATAACCGTAGATATAAATCTACTTTTGCTTATGAATTTTTATACACATTTCACTAGCGTAAATTCAATCTAAACCGACTTCGGTTCTTGTCTTGATAGCGATAATTTTCCGCTTCCTGCTTACAATTTTAATTAAGAATTTATTTTTGCAAATACTAGCTGACTAATCATTTGCCTGAATCTAGTCGTTTACTCTGAAAATTTCTTTAAATCCATTTTAATTAGTAACCAGCGGAATTTCGCCAAAGCCGCAGAATCCTTTCAGAGCGCGTAATTTCTGCAATTTCTGCTTGGCTGCCTCTAAGCACTTTATGTTTAGCTCGTCTGCGGCATCGTGCTGCCACTTAATAAGATAAGAAAATCACTCATATTAGCATTTCCTTCTTATACTAACTAATGAGCTTAATTCAAGGAAATCATTTTTTAATCCAATCTCTTCGCTCTGGCGTTTTTTTTCTCTATCTTTACAGGTGAGTGTGGTAGAAGGCCACTAATTAGCAAAAGTGGCGTGCTCCTTACGGCGAATGATGCTGCTGCTACTGCTGCTGCAGTTGGAATCTGGCGGTTCTTGCTGACGATGTTGGCAGTGCTGCCAGATTGCGTAAATATAAATTATAGCTTTTCAGCATTAAAAAGAGGAAATTATTTGCAACTGGTATTCATTTGACATTATATTCATAATAATAAGAAATTAAATTCTATATGAGCAATTCAGCGAATCTTTCGAGCTGCTGTGACGAGACTGTTGCACCATCTCTAGATCTCGGCTAACCTGTTTGGGTTTACTGTGCTGTAGAAGGCATCAAAGCTGGCAGTCAGTTTTCTTATGAAGTTCGCTGGAAATAATAGCCAAACATTTCTACAAAATTCTCACTTTGTGCTTGATTTAGGCGAAAGATTGTGTTGGTACTTTTTTTATGAATGTTGTAGGTCTTCTTTAAGGTATTTCTAATAAGTGGCATAAGACATTTTATGTGGAATTAAAGTAAAAAAAAATTCGTAAGCAGACCATATTTCAAATTTAATTCCATTTATTTTACAAGAGCTGCCTGAAGTGTACTCATCTTTGCTCATTTAAACTGAAGATAATAAATACTTGCCACAAGCTGCTTGCTCTTTGGTTTACTTTACTTTAAAATTTTTTGCTTAAATTAGCATACTTTTAGCTTATCTCAAGCACTCATTTGCATTTGTAATTCTTTAATCGTTAATCAATATGCAATGTAAGAACTGGCAACTGCGGAGGGGAGGGGTATGTGCTCAAGCAATTGTAAAACAAAACGCGTAGAACTGATGTGAAACTGCAGATAAGATGTAGATAGGTGCGGTTGCATGCAGCGCAGGGGGGCGTAAATGCATTCGGGCGTGTCTCTCACAGCTCATGTGGCGCTTGCGCCGCCCTTCCTAATTAATTAAACAAATTGCTGCTGTCCATATGTGGTCGGTCCGTCGCTCCTTGGCCGTTGTGCTGTGAGCTCTTCAACCGCAGCACAGTGCGCAGCAGGACACACTTGCTGACCTGCCTACCTTTCGTCCTTCTTCCTTACTTCCTTCCCTTGAACGTCTGCGTGCTTGTACAACGTTCTGCTGTGTTTTTGCCATAAATATGTGTAATATTTCTTATCTAGGCAACAGCGGTGCGGCATACTTGCATGTGTGTGAGTGTGTGTGTGTGTGTGTGTGTGTCAGTGAATGCATAAAACCTTCTCATCCTTGCTCCAACTGCCTACAGTCAACATTGTTATTGTTTTGTTTCAATGCTGCCGCTGCCGCTGTTGCTTCAACTTCCTGCGGCACCTGTGTGCTTTACAATTGATAAGCATCTCTTCCTCTATCTCTCCCCCTCTTGCTCTCCTGTCCTTAACATAAACTCGTCAATGCACTCAAAGAAAAGTAAATGCTTTATTTTGACATTTAATTTCGTTTGCTTCAATATGCATAAGAAATGTTGGCGAAGGGGCAGGGCTGTCTTTTGCAGCAATATGTTGCACATTTGCTGCAGCTGCCCCACTGCGTCTACTTGCTACTGCCTTTCAGGCAAGTTACTACGCTGCAGCCTCGAGCTCGCTTTATGGCGCACATTAATTTCAATTGCTTTCATTTTGAGAATTAAGTGCAATTTAAGTAGTGCAGCATTGCGGCAACAGCCGCAACCACAGTAGCAGCAGCCTATATTGCAACATTTTCCGCATTGCGCATCGTTCCCTGGCAATTTGCAGTAAATTTGAGCATAATCAAAAAAGAAACAGCAACAACAAAATATGAGTTACGCATACTTGAAGCAATTTGAAAGGCATACAGACAGCAACTTATAGCGATGAGCGTTAGAAGCCTGCATATATCGATTACACAGTGCCACAAAAATAACAACAAAAATTTAATTTCAAATAAAATTCTCTATTTATTGATAAATTGAAGTTGCCAATTTTTTTCAATATTTTCTATATCGATATGAAATAGCAAAACAAAATTTGATAGGCCAATATCGATAGCTTTGCATGTATCGCCCATCCCTATTTAGTCTACATATAGCTAGAGCCCGACCGAACGCTCGGTCTCGGTCTCGGTTACCGAACAGTTCGGCCAAAAGGTTCGGGTTCGGTCTCGGTTCGGTCTCGGCTAAAAAAGGCCGAGTATTTAGCCGAATAGTTGAGGAACAAATTTTATAGTTTTAAACAAAATTTAAATTTTTTAATAATACTTTTTATTGATTTTTCATACATCAGATGCTTAATGTAGGTATTTATACCTCTAAAGTATTGGTTTTTATAATAAAATGTATTTTTTCCTAAAAATGTATAAATTTTTTAAAATTAAAATTCTTCTTTTTTTTGCATATGTATTCGAAAGGTTCGGTCTCGGTCTCGGCCGAACATTAAAAAAAGGCCGAACGCTCGGTCTCTGTCTCGGCCAAAATTTCGGGTTCGGTCGGGCTCTACATATAGCATAGGCTCAAGAATGCGCAGAAGTGCATCTGCTTCATTGGTCTGGTCGTATGACTGCTTTCTTTTCAATGAATGAAAGTCATTTGTAAAATAATTGCTTGCAAGTTTTTCTGCTGTAATAACACTGTACAACAGTGCTAAAGCATTCTGAAATAACTTGAGCTAATTTCTGCTTCTTACTAATTTCTGCTGCTTGAAAAAATTTGGAAATTATGAAATTTTTATTTAAAGGGCTTTAATTTTAGTTTATGCAGCTTAACCATCAGCACCTTCTTGGTATGATATAGGCCTGTCTATTCCGAGATCCCGAATTCGCAGGCTGCCGCAGCATTTTCGATTTTCCGCAAAATAATTCGGGGATTTCGGTATGAATTTGTTTACCATAAGAAGTATATGCAAATTAAAAAATTTGACTTAAATTTGGCAGCTAAACAGAGTCGTATGCTCTGCAGAAAAGCTTGTAAAGGAAACCCGCTAAGGGATTTTGTTATGGCCAATTAAATATAACAAATGATTATCTTTTCATGGTCGTACGAAACATTTTCTTTCAGCTTATTATAGCCAGAATTTTTTTAAATTTAATTATGATTTATTTCAAAGTAGCCAGGAACCGCCAAATTTCTTCTGCATATGTCCCTGTCCTAGCTGAGCTAATGCACTGCCATAAAATCACTTGATTACTTTTGGATGCTTAAGTGCTCTCATGCGCATCGCTCATCAATTACACTATCGAAGCTTTAATAGGTTTTTCATGAAGCTGGCAAAGCGCTAAATGAGCGAAAACTTTTCCAGCAAGTTAATAACTAAATTTGATTGGCAACACGCGCGGTAAACAGAAAGATAAACAAGAACGACGCGCTGCTTGGTCCTTTCGCTTAGAGCTCGCGGCGGTTGTTTGTCGTAGAACGGAAGTTGCTTGTGGACATTGCGCCGGAGCAGCGAGGGCGGGGCAAGCGTGTGGCTGAATGGTTGCGTGCCTGTGCATCATCATCGCCATCATAATCAGCGACGCCCACTGGTGGGCAGGTGTTCCCACTGTTGACACTTGTGCTTATTGTTCAGTGTTGTTGTTGTTGTTGTTGTTGTTGTGCGCAACTTTTGACAAGTGGCTCGCTAAATTTGATTACTTTTGCGAGTGAGAGGGAAGAGAGTTGCATGGAAGGAAGGAAGGAAGCATGTTTGTGGGTAGCCGTCAAACTTTTATTGTTAATTTTCGCCAAGGTTCATTTTACGCTAGATTGCAGCCGCTAGATTTCGTTTTGCCCGCCGCGTTGCTGTGTTTATAGAACAACAATAAGAGTAAATATTTATTTTACAAATTATAAAAGTTTATTTTTTCGAACGGAGGTTGATGTAATTAATTTGAAGTTTTGACAGTTTGATGACACAATTCACGTTTGCAACGCGTGAGCGAACACAAAATTGAAATCGGTTCACTGCACAATTCCAGGACACTCATTAGCTCGATTTTGTAGGAAAAGAAAAGTTTTCTGTGTGTCTAATAAGGCGAGCAATCGATGTGAAATGAAAGTGCAGGAGAAGTGAGAAATACAAAATGGTGGAACTTAGTTGCGCAATTTTCTGACAATTATTAATTCAACTTCTAAATTCTCAGGAAGAGTTTTATGCTAGCTAATAGATGGATCATTGGAGAATAATGTGCATTACTTTTAAAGGAGCTGAATCAATCAATTAGCAATTAATTTAAAGTGCAAATAATAAGCAGAGCAGAGAAGAGAGGAGAAGAAAAAAAGAGAAGAAAAGAAGAGGAGAGGAGATAAGATAAGAGAATGGAAGAGATGAGAAGAGATGAGAAAAGAAGAGATGAGAAAAGAAGAGAAGGGAAGGGAAGAAAAAATCGAAGAGCAGAGCAGAGCAGAGAAAAGAAGAGAAGAGAAGAGAAAAGAAAAGAAGAAAAAAAGAGAACAGAAGAGGAGAGAAGAGAGGAGAAGAGATGCGATAAGATGAGAAAAGAAAAGAAGAGAAGTGAAAGGAAGAAAAGAAAAGAAGAAATGAGAAAAGAAGAGAAGAGAAGGGAAGGAATGGGAAGGGAAGGGTAGAAAAGAAGCGAAGAGCATAGAAGAGCAGAGCCAAGAAGAGCAGAGCAGATAATAGAATAGAAAAGAAGAGCAGAGGAGTGAAGAGAAGAGAAGTAAAGCGGAAATTTGGATACATTTTTTTTAAAATCATAATCATCATTATTAGTTTATACCAAAAAACGCGACAAACATTCAATATCATTGACATTATGGAAAAACAAGAACTATTTGAATGTAGATTTTTATAATATGTTAAATAACAACTTTTTTTTCTGCAACTGTACTGTAGTCATCGCTTTCATCACTTTCATCGTTAAAAAATGCATGCACATCAGAGCAAAGTTCAAATAATCGAAAACACTTATAAATATGTCGTCGCGGTCAGATGATTCCTATGGCATAATCATTATGCGCATAATGGTGCTCATAAACGACGCCGACTTTAACATGCCCAACATAACAGCTCCAACAGCAATGCCGGCAACAGCATCGACAACATCGAGCGCAGCAGCAGCAGCAATAGTAACAACACACACAAAAAAAAATCGATTGCCTCTTGAGGAAAGAACATGAAGGCATGTGGAACTGCACATGAAGCGGCTAGAAAGCAACAACTTCATAGCTGACGTTGCCAGCATATTGCCATTGCCTCGGAATTTGCTTCCCCACCCTCACTTTCACACACTCGGAGCAGGCAGCCGGCTCCATTAGGATCTCAAATATGGCGAGCAATAGTGGGAGATGGCCAGATGATCTGTGCCAGTGCCATTGCCATTGCCATTTCCAGTGTCATTCCCAGCCCAGTGACAATAAAAACGTCGTCTGGCAGCTTCAATGCTCCACAAATTCATGTGTCAAAAGACATTTCGGAATTTATGGTCACGTCGCGCGCCGCTGGAATGCAAGTGTGCGAACGCATGGATATTCCGATGTTCCTGTGCGGTTCACATTTGGTATATGCGAGTGAAATTTATGTTGAAATGATGCAAAAAGAATTTGGGACATGCAATCGGGGGAATGGGTAAGAGCATGTCTGCCATTATGACAGAAATTGTATGCTTTCTAATGTGGTGTGGTTGCATGCAATGTTTGTGGAATACTGAGCAATTTATTGTGCGATTAAATATACAAAACGTTTGCATTTGATTTGAGTAAAGAAGAATATAAGAATATAAGCTGATCTGAGCTAGCATAGTCAGTACTTTGCTCTTAGTAGAATCGTTGCAATAGAAAGCATTTCCTTTACTTTGAAATTTTTACATAAAGCAACAACAGCCAAAAGTGTTTATGCAAGCTTTAAAAGATATTTGCTATATACTAGCTGAATTTAGTTAGGATATCAACATAATAATATACTTAACATGTGAGTTGGGAACTCTGCATATTTTTAGGAAAATCATTTAAAGAAATACTTTTAGGCTTATGCTCAGATTATCTTAAGATTTTAACGAAATTATTTTCTTAACATTTTTGAAAAAAAACTACATATTAAGAACCGTTGCATACTTTCAGGCTTATGTGAAGATATCAACTTGATAATTACCTTGACTTGTGAGTTGGGAACGCCTTATATTAAAAACAAGTAAGGAAGCAATCAGTCGGGTTTCACCGACAGAGTAATACCCTACACCAAATTCCCAAGTGGTGTGATTTCACTGAAATTGTGGGTACATTTGATTTACAACCTACAGAGTTGGCGCACCACGCCCATTTTTGGCAGACTACAACATATACCTAATAGGACTATACATGCCAAATATTGATGCTCTGACAGGTGTACAACAGATGTTATCGGCATATTTATTTTACTGCCCCCATGGTGGGCGGACCACGCCCATTTCTGGAGAATTAAAAGATATTCCTACCAGGAACGAAGTAACCAATTCTGGACGCTCTGGTGTATATATTATGGAAGTTAAGATGATTTTTCGTTTATCGCCTATATAGTGGGCGAACCACACCCATTTTCTTGTATGGCATCTAAGACCTATACATCAACTTGGGAACCGAATTTCATTCATTTATATTCGTAACTAGTCAATTGGGAGCAATTTTACCGGAAAATTGTTGCCGCCTATACAGTGGGCGGACCACGCCCATTTTTTGGTATTTTGCAGAGGCTCCACACCTAACCATAAATACCAAGTATTATTCTTTTGAATGAGTAATTAGACAATTTAGAGCAATTTAATCGAAAAAAACCCGAGGTAGTGGGACTTACAGGCCCATTGTAGGCGTGTCCTTCGACCGATTTAACTAATTTTAACACTTTACCTAACTCGAGGTTTACTGCGACTGTGTACCAAATTTGGTTCAAATCGGACAACTCCTTCTTTCTATTTTTCCCGAACACGCAGACGGACAGACAGACAGACAGACAGACGGACAGACGGACAACCGGAAATCAATAGAGAAAGTGTTTCTGATCATTTCTATATACTTATGTCTATACCTAGGAAGGCTCCTTTAATGCGTTACAATTTTGGCACAAAGTTATTCTACACCTATTACCATAGGTGTAGGGTATAAAAAAACTAAAGAAATGTTGCATGCGTTTAGCTTATGTTAAGTCTATCGTAAGATATCAACGAAATATATATTATATTTAGGTTTTTAACTTAAGTGAGCTGGGAACGCCCCCTTTTTTTAGGAATTCCGGCATAATATGCTTTGAATATTTTTAGTAATTGAGTATTAGCATAAGCATTGGCCTTAAACTATGCAACAGTTTTTCTTCAGGTTTACATTTATGAGCACAACAGAATTGCATATTAAAGCCAACGCTTTGCTTATTTTTTAATAAAATTCATTTTGATGAATTTCTCAATTCTTAAGAAATTCCCTTAAATTCAATCGATCAAACTTGCTTTTTCGCTTTGTAGCCACTTTTCAGCGGCGAAACTTGAAGGTTTTAAGAACTCCAAAGAGATCAAAAATTTGCATATTTTGTCTAAATGCGCTGGCATGCGCAAGCGGAAGCGGAAACGGAAGCATTGATTGTGCCAATGCAACTTTTGCCAACAGAGGGTGAAAAAGCGCGACAAAAAGACAAAAATGTATGCCCAAAATTTTAGGCAAATTTTTCCTTAAATATTTGTGTGTGTGTGTGTGTGTGAGTGTGTCACAGACAGCTCATATGCAAAATTTTTGATTTTCACAACTTTTCGCGCGGCATATGACAGAAAAACAACAAAAACCAACAACAACAACAACAGTGACAGCAACAGCAACAGCCAAAAAAACAGAAATTTCGTTTTACTGCCGGCGGAAATAACTTCAAAAGTGATTTTTTTTTCATTGTTTTTGCTGTTGTTGTCAAAAACATAAAAAAGCAGTCAAGTAGCACAGTAGAGTCGCGAAACAAGGCAAATTCCCTTCCATTTTGTTGTTGTTGTTTTTTACTCCTTTCAGTTTGAAAGTGATGCGCCGCCAGAAGCGGCGCCTCATTTGTCTCAGCGTTTTATGATTTGCCACACCCCCCTCACTGCAGCTCCTTTGTCCTTTCACTTTGCTGGCACGACAGCAGCGAATTGAATTTCATTTTAGATTTTTGCGTAATGCGAAACAAATGAAAAATTATTGAATTAAATGCGCACAAAGCGTACGCCGCTGCCGCTGCCGCCGCCGCCACCGAAGAAAGGGGCAGAAATTCAAGCAAGAAAGGATTCTTGATTGCCTGCCAATTGACAGCAGCAATAATGAGGCAAAGGCGCCGCATTACTTTTGTGCGAAGCAGCAGAAATATGAGTCAGGGGCGGGGAAAGAGGGGTGGCTGATTCAAGCTATGCCTTCTTTAAGTCTGTCAAAATGTCATTGCTTTAGTTTTTATTATACTTTATATGTATGTTGTTGCCACATGACAGAGTGGTAATATTTACATATGACAAAGGACATTTTCTATCAGCCTCTCAATCGGTGTCGCGGCTCTACACGCTCTTTTTTTTTTAGAAAAATTTAACTAATAAAATCTAATATAAGTTAATTTCAAGAGAGTTAAAAATCTGCCATAAATTGCATTGCAATAAATTTTTAAGTAAGAAAAATGTGCCTTACCTACTTAATTACTTGAAGTAGCGCAAAACAACGTCCGTGCAAGCCAACTGAACCTTTTGACCTATTCTCATTTCGTCTTTCTACTCACTTCACTACACTTCGCTTCATTTTGATTTAATAGAATTTCCAACTTTTCTCTTACATTCGCTATTTCTTCTTCTTCTGCTGGTGCGCAGTTATTGCCTACTTTCTTTTGTCACATTCAAAAGTTTTTAATTACTTCTTGCCGGGAGCTTCTTGTCTGACAATTTTCCAATGTCACTGAATTATTAGCTTAGTTTTTGTTGTTGTTGTTGTTGCTTTTGTTGTTAATTAGGGTTACGTGTCGTAAAATACTTTCATACAGAATTCATTGTGAATTTTCCTTTTCTACTTGACATTTCTGAATTTGCCATTTGCCAAAGGACTTGCAGATTACTTGACTACTGTCAATTGAGTGGAGTTTAAGGAACAAAAGTTGGCGCTTTATAAATCTTACACAGGCACAAATACAGACGCAGCAAGTTGTTGTATTGTAATTTGGAAAAAAGTATAAAAGTCAGCATCGAAAAATAGGGCATGGAATACACGCATAGACGCAAAATCCTTCAGTATATAATCTACCATGAGCTGCTCTCCTACGGCCAAAGTCTTCATTCGCACCTGTTCTGTGAAAAGTTGCAGCGTCTACAGGAAGCAATCGCTCAGAAGCGGCCAGCTTTGGCCAATAGTAGAGAAATTGTGTTCTACCAGGACAACGACAGGCTAAACACATCACTAGTGATTCGCCAGAAACTTCGCATGCTCGATTGGGAGGTTTTTATGCAGCCATAAATAGACATAGGCATGGCTTAGAGGCCCACTGCAACCCAGCAAGCTGTGCGGCCACCAAGTAGCTTGAGCGCGATCCTAGACATGGCGGCACGGAAACACATCAGGCTTGAGAGTTTCATTGTATCCAGATGTTCTACATTTTCTACACTCTTCGTTCTAGTGTAGCCAAAAATTTAAAAAAAAATTCGATTTCATTTTATCAACGAATGCATGCAGAAAAATGCAATTGAATTAAATTTCTCTTCTCTTCTCTGCTGTTTTTTCATTTCCACTGAGGGGCTTCACTTCCATGGCTTTGCATATGAAGCTATCGAATACAAAGCCTCTATGACTACTAACGTTTTTTTGTCAGCTACGGCGACTTGAAAGGGCGCTACTAGCTGTACGCACGCATACAAAGCTTTTCAGCGCATATTCTGGTATCCTGTCGCTAATACGCGCTGCCACGAGATGTCAGAAAGGCAAAGCCCTACGAGGCGCTCTTCAATTTTGCACACACACACACACACAAAAGCCAAGCCATAAGCCTATTAAGTTCAGTTGGCAGCATCATCAATGAAAAGGCGAGAGCGTATCAATGGAGGACTGTGCGGAGGAGCAGCATCAGAGGGGAGTTGTCACATGGCAATAAAAATGTCGTCATTTCATTTTGTTGTATTTTGTATTATGCCGCTCGGCTCGATTTATTATGACGGCAGAAGTGAGGCTTTAACAAGACAGCGAACAGAGCCTTGGCAAGGAGCAGCAATACGGAAGATGGAATACGGAAGACATAAGCCAGAGGGCAGCAAGCAGTCAGCGTAAGACTGCAGCAGTTTATGGGCATCATTAATTTGGCCTGCAGCCAGATTGGGCAGACTGCTTGTTGGTGGGCTGCGCTGGCAGCTGGCAGCGAAAGGCATGCGAGACACCTGCATTGATTGCTGCCGCCGCCGGTGGCTCATCATTTTTAGGCTTGTTTTTCCGCATCAGTACTTCCAGCTTGACAGGCGGCAGCAGCTGACAGTCAGCCAGCAAGGATGTCTGTGGCATTTGGCTGCTTGCATCATTTACAATGCGGCGACAATGTGCTGCTCCGCCGACGCCTCATCCGTCCATTCGTGCGTCTACACCAAAACAACGTGCTTCGCTTTTATCTGATGCCATTGCAAATTAATTCATAATTGACAATCATTATTCATTTTGTGCTTTGATTTATTTCTGGCTGGGAATTTTAGGCGCTGCTCTCGGCGCTGGCATGATTTGATTGCTTTGTAGCTTGGAATTCAATAAATTTAATTGAAAATGGCGAGCGAAATTCCGGTAGAGTGAGTGAGCATGGTACAAAACAGCTCGATTTGAAAATGTTTCAGCTTTTGATTAAGATTTTTACGTGTAAAATTCAATGTAGAATTTTACATAAAGAGAATAAGTTAACAAGTTGCTGGTTCTTTTATTGTAAATTGAAATTTCGATTAATGATTCTTGGCTGTTATCTCATGCCACTTTCGAAATAAAGAACTAGTTCCAGAACTAGTTCCAGAACTAGTTGAGCATAGCATTTGTCAAGAAGCAATCCTTTTAATGCTTCCTAATTTTGAGCACTCCCTCTGGCAGCGCCTTGAAAATGCTAATAGGTAAACGTGGCAGTGGTTGTTCAGCATTTGAAGAAGTCCGAAGTCTTGCCAGAGCTATGGCAGCTTGAAATTTAAATTATGTATTAGGTTAGGTTGTTCATTCTAAATATTTCATTCAAATAAAATCAAATTGCATGCGAGGTTATGTTGTCACATCATCGCAAATCAATGATTTTTCATGTCATTTCTTAGAAATTGCAAAAAAGCAAGCATTTACAAATTGCTGGAATTGGAAAGCAGCTGGTATTGCAGCTCTGATCTCAGTTCTCTGAAAACTATTGCTCTTTTCTTGCTGAACATAACCTCATATAATAGCCAAGGATTAACAAAACATGATTTTTTGCGTGCATACAAAAGCCCCTAGAATAATTGCTACTAAACCTAATATTGTGCTATCAATGTCATACGAAATCGAAAGGGAAAGGAAGAGAAAGAATGTAGCGCCAAAAGGATAACAGCGCAATAGTCTGGCATGGAACGTAATAAAACTTAATCTTATTTTTACAAGAGCTTTATTTGGTTGGGGCTGCTGCTGCTCTGTGGCAGCCGCAGTCGCTGCTCAGCGGCGAGATGATTGGGTGCAGGCAGCAGGATAATCCAGCTCACACACAGATAATTCTTTTATAGGGACATTTTGATTTTTTACACATACACATAAAGGAGAAAGATGGAGAGAGGGAGGGGCGATAAGCAAAAGTAGTGGCAGCAGCCATATGAAAGCTGCAGCAGCCAGCGCAAGGACATGGCACAGCTTTGTGCTGCTCATCCGTTGCTCCTGCTGCCGCTTCTCCTGCGCTGTTTCGGCAATGGCTGCTTCAAATCGCATATTCAATTTGTTTTATTTGATTTGTGCTTTTGCTGCTATCAGCAGTTTCTGATGAATGTGACACCGTTGCGCGGAAGGGAGGAGGTGCAGCTATTGGCTGCGGCATTGCCATTTAGTTGCCACATAATCGAAGCGGATTTTCGCTATGCTCGATAACAACAACAACAAAAAGGCAAACAGAGAATGAAAGTTGCTTTTGTTGTTAGCAGCTGAAAAGTGGCCTGACGTTGGAGCGGGGAAAAGGGGAGCAAAGCGACGGCAAAGGGGCGTTGCGGCGACTTCAATAAACGAGCTGTGAGTTGCGAGTTGCTCTATTTACGCTGTCGTGCGCATTACAAGCAGCGCAAGGATTGCGACGACAGGATATGCTGCGGCATGTTAACAAGCAGCCAAGGCAGCGAGAGAGGGCAGCGGGTGCAGAGAGTGCTGCGTTGTAGTTGTCACAAGAAATTGACTGTGGCAGCGAGGCGCTACACTTTTTTGCCCCTACACATCTACTCATTCACTGCCCCCCAACCCCAAACTAGCTTCAAGCAAAGCGCTGCGCCTGCATTTTTCCTGCTTATTTGAATGTTTTGTTGTTTTTTGGCGCTGCTTTTTTTTGCTTGGCCGCATTCGAATAATAGCAAAATTGGCTTGAAGGTCCTTTTTTGCGCTTTGCGCTTCCTTTTAGCCGTTTTTTCTGGCTGCTTTCGAATGACAAACGAACAAACGAACGAACTATATTTGGCAATTTCCCTTTGCGCCACAAAAAAAAAAAACAATTGAATTTTATGCATATCCTTTAGTTTGCCTTTAAGCCCCTTTTTTGTGCTAGAATTATTTTGTAATTTTTTGGCTTAGTTTTCCAGCTTTGAGCATGCAAATTGAACAAGCTTTTGGCTGTTGTCAGCGAAATGATTTGCAGATTCATTGCAAAAGCTAAACTGCAACTATAAAAGGAATCATCAACTTAATTGCTTGATGTCCTTGCTGGAATGCAAGGGTTTTGGGAACACGTAAAATAGTGCAGCAATCGATTTTGTATTGCTCAGCGCAGTTTTAGTTCGAGTAGCTGCTATATTAGCAGTTGCCGTCTCAGTTCCCCCTCAGTCCTTCCCCTCAGTTCCCTGCCCGGTTACCTCAGAAGCAAATAAATGTAGCAAAGATGATTCTGAAATATTTCCAAAGCACGTATTTTGCTTTCCTTTTTTTCTAATTGATAGTTCCATTATCACGTACCTACTCTTTCTCTTTATATGAAATTTTGTTTGTGAATGCATTTGCATAAATCGATTAGTTACAGATTTTGCTTTCATGCCATTTTTTCTTATTTCCTTGCTATTGCCATGGCAACGTACGAAAGTTAATTTCCGTGTTAATTCATTTATGAAAGCTTCATCTACACCCAAAATGCGCCTACGTGTCCTTTTCGGAAATTGACCAGAGTTGTTGCATGCAATCAGAGCGCTGCCCAAGAACGCACAGGAGCTCATTTTGCTATAGCCACTGCCACTGAGTGGCTTCCATGTCGCGCACATTCGCACATCAGCACATCATGGCAATAGCGCCGCCGCCTTTATTAATCCCTGCTGCGTGTTTGCGGCGAAGCCCCGTTCGTTTCGTTTCGTTTTAATAATGCGCACGTTATCGTCTTTCTTGCAGGTGTCTCGGCCGAGCTCTACTACGTGCGCGATGGCCAAGTCAACGACTACGCGCTCAACTTTGCCGTGCCGGTGCCGGCGAACGTCAACGAAATCTCGTTCACGTGGCAGAGTCTGGCCCACCATCCGCTGCCGTACAGCGTCAACATCATCACATCGGAGCCGTCCGTGCTGCCACGTCCGACATTGAATATTTCACGCATCGGCGAGATACCATTGGAGCCGCAGACATTCGCCATCGGCATGAAGTGCTCCGGCACACGTGACGCCGAGGTGGAGGTGACCATCGCCATTGAGATTATATTGGACCGGCAGACGAACAACATAACGGACCTGTTGTTTCGACGCAAGAAAATCTGTCTGGCCGGTGCGCCGGAGGATGGGCACGATGTGGCCAGTGGCAACGAGCTGCATGGTGCGGACGCTGTGGGCGCTGCCACACACACGCACACTGGCACGGGCAGCGGTGCTTCCAGCGGGCACACCATGCACGAGGAGCAGGAGCAGCATGCATTGGAGGAGCACAAGTCGGGCGCTGGTCCCGTGCGCGTGCTGAACGAGTTCGATCCGATGCTGAAGGAGTCTGTGCCGCCGACGGGTGGCCTCATCACGCTCATAATTGGCGGCATCTTGGCTTTAATACTGGTGGCCACGCTCATACTGATCGCCTACTGCGCCAAGGGGCCGACCAAGCGCCAGAACCATGGCGTGCATCTGATAAAAACATCCAGCTTCCAGCGGCTGCCCACCATTTCCTCCACGGCGCACAACTCCATCTATGTGTGTCCCTCCACCATAACGCCAACGTATGCCACACTGACGCGTCCCTTTCGTGAGTACGAACATGAGCCGGAGGAGTTCAGTCGCCGGCTGAGCGAGCTGACGGTGCAGAAGTGCCGTGTGCGCTTGTCCTGTCTCGTGCAGGAGGGCACCTACGGCCGCATCTACAAGGGCACCTACAGCGAGTGCCAGGAGGTGCTGGTGAAGACGGCAGCGCAGCATGCCAGCCAAATGCAGATATCGCTGCTGCTGCAGGAGGGCATGATGCTGTACGACGCCTCGCATCCGAACATACTCTCCGTGCTGGGTGTGTCGATTGAGGAGTATTCGACGCCCTTCGTGTTGTATCCTGCCGGCAATAATACGCGCAATCTGAAGCTGTTCCTGCAGGAGCCCGCATACGCACGCAGTGTGACCACCATACAGACGGTGCTCATGTCCTCGCAGCTGGCCATGGCCATGGAACATTTGCACAATCATGGCGTCATTCATAAGGATGTGGCCGCCAGGAATTGCGTGTAAGTAGCTCATTCGATTGACTTTTATGAGGGTTTATGTTTTGTTTGCGGTTGTTGTTGCAACATGACTGTGACTGGTTGAGAGTGCCCATATGTAAATTAAAATCCTTTCTGATAGCTGGAAATGTTCGAAATTTGCTGCAGTTAAAGTTGGATGCACGCTTAATTTTCAAGCATTAAAAGCTCGCCCTCTTTGGAGATATCGAAGCAGCGCGCTTTTAGCTTGGGCTTCCGTTTTTGTCTCAACCAAAAAATGCTTTCTATACTGCTGGATTCCTTCAGCTCTCTTTTCTGATAACAATGGCTAATTCTATAAACTTTTGTAAGCACACTTGCAGAGTTTGGCCAACGTTTCTTGTTGCATGGTTTAGTCAGTCATTTATGTACAATTAAGACGACTTTGATTTGCCATGTATTTATAAGTAGTCTTCCATTGACTTATTCATAAGAATCTTGCCCTGCCTTGTGCTTACAGCATCGACGATCAGCTGCGCGTCAAGCTAACCGACAGCTCCTTGAGTCGTGATCTGTTTCCAGCTGATTATAATTGCCTCGGTGATGGTGAGAATCGTCCCATCAAATGGATGTCCCTGGAAGCCATACAGAAGCGACACTTCAACGAGGGCAGCGATGTGTGGTCCTTCGGTGTGCTCATGTGGGAGATGTGCACGCTGGGCAAATTGCCCTATGCCGAGATCGATCCATACGAAATGGAGCACTATCTGAAGGATGGCTATCGTCTGGCTCAGCCCTACAACTGCCCCGATGAATTGTAAGTGCCTGAGCGTTACAGAGTGGTTTGTATATAGCATTCAAAAATCCTTTCCCATCTTACAGATTCACCATCATGGCCTACTGTTGGGCTTCACTGCCGACGGAGCGTCCATCCTTCAGCCAATTGCAGATCTGTCTATCCGAGTTTCATACACAAATCACGCGATATGTCTAATTGTCTCGCTTTGCATGTGAAGATATATAATATGTAGTTTTTTGAATTGCTGTATATATGCATTATTTTGATTTCTTTTTGAATAACATTTTCGGCCTAAACTGAATTAAGACAAGCCACTGTTTATGCCTTTAGTTTAGTTTGAAAGTGTTGCTGTAAAGCCGGCGACACGTTGGTGACGTCATCAATGCAATTAGTTAACGTGTTATTAAAACTGCCCCAAAAAGTTTTAGCATAGTTTGTAAGTCGTCAGAAATGTAAAGTAGTTTGCTAGTAAAGCGTGTGTATAAAATCTAAAATTTTATGCTATTTTTTAAATTTTTATTTGTTGTTTTACTCGATATTGCAGCATTACTTATAGTGTCATCGATCGATCGAGCAGATATGATCAATTTTTTAGCTACTCTAGCCTATGTTCCTCTTTCCAAAGTTCTACTTTAGCGCCCTAAATGTGTAAATGTTAATAGTATGTATCGCAAACTAATAATCAAATATGTGTAGATCCCTTAGTTTAGATAGAGCTTCATCTAGAAATTACATTAAGTTTCCCTTTTCCCCACTCAGGTCTAGTATGTTTAGTAAGTTCCCAATGATTTCGTCTGTTTAACGTAAAATAATTTATATACTAAAGTCTTCTGTATGCTTGAACTACGATTAAGATTATGATTTTCAAATAAAGAAATAAACGTCCAATATATAAATGAGATTTTTATTCGGTGCTATTGACTGATGGCTCAGTGTAATATATTGCATAAATATAACCGTTATTTAGAGATGTTGCCGGATCGCATACTTACCGGAGTTAGTATGAAAAGAATGCTTAAAAGCTTATTCAATCGATGCCTAATGTGTCTTCAGCGACTACGCTAATCAACAGCTAGATCGTTCGAAAGAAATCTGTTGCGGATCCCAGATACCCAGATTCAAATACTTACAATCGTTTGGCATAGCTCAAGTAGACTGGACAGCCAATTAAAGGAAACTCTTCATATAAGTTACTCGTATAGTCAGCATAGCATATATACATATATACTTATAAACAGAAAAGCATATATGTCTATATATTCGGTGCTACCAAACAAAATGAATAAAGTCACTGGAGTTGACTCACACTCGCAATACAAACTTATGTGTAATATATATACCTATTTCTTGAAATCAAGTGATAGCAACTTAGTTTTTCCTTGCATGAGTTAACAATTCAGCATTCCTTTGGAGCAGGCACAATTGACTAAAAAAGAAATTCCATTTACAATTTGCCTTCGAGCATGTTGCACGCTCGGAAGTGGAATTCATAAGCGCAAGCGTGTTGGAATTCGTAAATTAGTTGCCGCAGCGGGAAGCAGGGGACGAACAGAGCGATGCACGACATTTGACAAATCTTTTTCGAGCGCATTTTCTTTTCTTTTGGGAAGCATGAAAATTCCATGCTTCTTGACGACGTAGCAGGGAAACTGCCTGGAAATCACGTGCGTTCGTTAATTTTGTTTGCCTTACAAATGCTTTTGAAGTCTTGCGACTTTGTCAGTTGAAAAGGGCAAGTTGGAGAGTTGAAGAGGGCAGGGCTGGCGCTGGCAAGTGCAAATGTAAGTGGCAGCGGAACTGTTGCAAGAGACAAGAATTTGGTAAAATTCAAAATTTGATTGACAACTTAAGAGGGCGCGCTGCAATGTGACATGTGCCAAAAGTTGTTGTGTGCGTGAGTGTGTGTGTGCAGCCACAAATCAGCGCGAAATGTATCTGCGTTTGCTTTGCGTATCGATTCTCGCAATATATTGCAGTGCTGCTCAGAGTGGCTTCCAAACTGTATTCTTATTTCTAGATATATCTTTCTTTTCGTCGAAATAAGTATATTTAACAGCACGCAGAAAGAGATACATTATGCTTCCTTATGCTGATAAATAAATTCCAATCAACAAACTCAACTTAATATATTTCCACTTAACAAATATTTTGTTGAAAAGTTTAAAAATCAAAGCAGTCTCAAATATTTGCCATTGAATTAAAATTTTGCCACTCACTCCGCTTGAAATGTAATTTTCCATTAGATATTAGTTCAAGGACGTGCTCAACTACTTACCAATGCACATGCACCAAGCCGCTTGCACACACTTCAAAGTGTCAAAACCAAAAGCCGACAAATGCTTTTATGCTCTTACTACTCCGCTCACGTATTCAACTCAAATTGAAATTGGCCAAATATCCTTGGCAAAGCCAGCTGCAGCTCATATCTGCTGCGCCACTTCAGATTCGAAATCGAAATGCATTTGCGAGTGTGTGATTCAAACGAAAATCACGAATTAAATTGCAAGCAGACAAAAACAATTTTTAATTAGTTTGTAAAAATTGCAACAGTGGCATCACTCGCTCAGCTCAAAAGCGTTTATGGAGGCAGCAGAAGTGGCGCAGTAGACGATAGAGCAATCCCGGAAAGTCAACAAATCACGCACACAGACAAACAAATGAAAATTGGTGAACAGCGTGGATAAAAATGGCGCGAATGAGCAATGAAATGCATTCGAGAGCACGAAATTGAATTTGCTCGCGGCTGGCAGAAAATTAGTGGCGGGACTTAAGGCTCAGTTAGTGATGACGTATCGTATTTATTCGTATCGCAGAAAAAACCTGTTTTACCCGAGCTCTTCGAATTGTAACGCAGAAATTCTCATAGAAATCGGTCTCTCTCAGACATTTACGATACGAATAAATACGATACCTAATCACTAACTGAGCCTTTAGGCACTTCAAACAGAGGCACACACACATGCACATGCCAAGAAATGCATCAGCTGATATCAGTGTTTTTATTCTAAGTACTGAAAAATTCGAAATTGCTGCTTCAAATAACTTGATGATTTTTTTATGAGTGCTAAATAGTTGATATTTTGGTTTTGACAATGAACGATTGCTCAAAATTCGATTTAAAAGTTTTGTATAATTTTCTTCTCCGATTTAGGTAAATGCGTCTATGTATGTTTGTTCTACTGAAAAAGAATGTTGTTGTTGTTTTTGTACTATAGTTTGAATATCTAATAACTACTGAAAACTTACTTATACGGCCATTATAGCCTATTACAGCTCTCTTCAGTGCCTGGTTCTAAGATAAGGACTTCATACACTTGATTCCTCCAATGCAGATTCGGTCTCTCTCTTCTGCGCCGGCTCTCAACTTTTTGCCATAAAGAGCAATATCTTGTGCAAAAATGAGCAATCAATTGAAGATATTAGTGAAAGCTTCAACTTGTTAATGCCTTTGATATAGCAAACCAACAGCTTTCGGGACATTTGTTAAAATGTATGCGCAATGTCCTTGTGATGTCATTTAAAGCAGCCTCTTAAAAGCACTTCTTAAAAGCTTGTCAAGTGCTGCTTGCTTGTGCTGGCTTCATGTGTGATCGCTCGCTAGGACTTTGCACGCACACAGCCTTGGCTTTTAGGCCACATTATGCCTCTAATTCAACATTGCAGAGATGCATGCGAGCTGATAAGGCGTTTGACAGCAGCACCCTTATCATGCTCGCTCAAAGCGGCTCAGCCCGACCCACTCTCGCGCAAGGATCTGAGCGTGTCGCTGAAGTAGGCACTTACACAAATGTTCTGGTCAATGTTAAAAGCTTAATTGACGTTGATGGAGTTGCTGTAAAAGCTGCCATTGTGTGCAAATATTGCCAAAGCAATTTTGCGGCTAAACAATTAAGCACTTAAGCCGCCGCAAGACGGTCAAGTGCAAGCGGCCTTCAATGCGCTGTAATGGTAATGGCGCTGAGAGCGGATGGGTGGAAAGTAAGTGTGAACACTCAAATTGTTGCTGTTGTAAATAATATGTCGGTTGCATTGTTGACGCACGATTTGTGGCCATAATCTGGCAAAACAAAGAATTAGAGCAGCTTTTAGCTGAAGGCAAATATTTGTACAGGCAAGCCATGAAATTTCTCTATAAAAAATGTTTATAAATATAGAGAGCAAATGGAATTTGCTTGGTAGATATAAAAAATCTTTTTAATATAATATACATCGATTTTTCAAAGGGAGCACTTAAAACCAGAAATTTTGATATATCTATTACAACATAATGTATGTAAAATAAATAATTTTGTATAAAATCATGGCCTTTAAGGAAATATAAAAAAACAAAAACTGCATTGGCAGTAAAAATTAATAATTCAAAAAAAATGCTTTGTGAATCGTGAATCCACTTTTCAATGGTCGCCTTAGATTGATTGTGGTAAGTGAGGGGGAAGTGCAGAAAGTGCATTTAAATTGATTAAAACTTAACAGAGGCAAGATTCAAAGGCAATAAAAGGACGATTATGTTTTTCTGAAGGATTGCAAAAAAAAGCGAAATTCAATAAACACGGCGAATTGTACTAGCATTGAGATTGCCAAGCAGAAGAGCCAGCGACGAAGCTGAAGGCAGAGGTGAGGGCTAAGCTGAAGGCTAAGCTGAAGGCAGGGATCAGCGACGAAGCTGAAGGCTGAGGTGAAGGCCAAGATGAAGGCAGCCTGCTGCCACAACGCTTTTCTTTGAGAGTGACAACGGCTTCCGAGATTTCGCACTTAATAAAGAAATGTAATTTGCGCAGGTCTAAAAAGAAGAAGCAGAAAAAATGTAAGGAAGTGTGGCACAGCTTGGCCATAGAGTATTTAATTATTTGATTGAATGAAAAAAACCCGGTTGTTAAATACTCGTACCTAAAATTATGATCATATTGTATGTTGCTTTTTTCATAAAAAATCATTTAAGCAGTACTAAAAGCTGCAAAAAATTAAGCTTTAATATCTGCCAAAAGCGTGTGCTTAAATTTAATATGCATGCTGTCGAGCTTGAAATTTTCTGAAAATTTTCCACTTTCTTTCTTCATGATCTTTCATCTCTTATAAAAAATTTTTGAATTTTGGTAAAAAAAATTTGTTTGACATAATCGAGCTAGTGTTGCCAGATTTGTGGAAAAATCGCGTATATTTTTTATATGACTCAATATTCGAATTTTGAAAGTATGTGATTCGTATTATAAATTTTCTAAACGGTTAACCGCTGTAAACGAACCAATTTTGAATACCCTAATAAGGACCAAAAACGATACAAGACACTGTGCAAAGCAGAAGCAGCCAAAGCAGAGGTAAGAGGCAATCTTCCGCTGCCTCTATTACGTTTTTAATCCGTTCTAATCCGGCATTGCCGCACGCACAGCTCAACTGCAGCGGAGTTGGTTCCTTTGGCGCTGCTGCTTTTTTTGTGCCTTCTTAGCAAGTTCACACCTTTTGGCTTAGTCAGCAAAGTACGGACTGCTTCACGCACACCCACACTCACACACACACACCTTCACTGCTTGAGCCTGTCACAGCGCAGCACCCTCATCAACATCAAGAGCAGCCAGCCAGCGGCAATGAGCGCAGGGCGCCGCAGCAGGACGCTGCTGGGCGAAATGCTTTCACGACGATGTGATTTTAGCATAAAGCGCATTATCTGCCACTGCCACACACATACAGACGGACGGACGGACGAACAGACAGACTAAGAAGACATACACACGCACACACAAAGGAGCTTACGCTCAGGTGGGCTGCGCCTTAACCGACGCCTGAGGTGGCTCACCTCAGCCGCTGTCTTGCTTTGGCACTCATTTGCAAATGAGCGTGTTCAGCTGGAAGTGTGGTGGCAGCTTGAGGGGCGGTTGCGGGTGGAGCAGTAAGGAGGCACTGGCGACAAAGTGTAACCAAAGTGTAGCGCGGCTTTGAGGCGTCACGGCGTCGCCGCCGGGAGAACGTGCAAATAGCTTCAGGATGCAAAACACAACAACAACAACAAAACGAATACAATAAACAAAACAACAACAACAACAACAACATTTGAAGCAGTTTTGTCAAAGCAGCAACAATACAACAACAACAACGTCGACTGCTCTGAAGTGGCAGCGTCGGCATCTTTTGACATTTGCCGCGTACAACAAAGAACATGATTTTTTAATTTACATTGTTCCGGGAAGGTGCGAGTAGGCTGCAAGAGGGGGAGGGGGAGGCAGCGGCAGACATGTTGTTGCCTTCTTATTAAATGTGTAGCAAGCTCAGCTGCAAGCGGCAATAGTTCATTCATAAAATTTTGTCTTTCCACATTTTGTTGCATGCCACTTGCCATATGCCACATGCTGCTTGCTCACGCACTCGCTTTGTTACTCTTTGAAGCTTTTGCGTACTTTGTTTGTTGTTTTTGTTTATACGTGCCGCATGCCCCGCATGTCATATGTACGTGCCACTTAAAACTTTAACTAAATGTTTGTTGCAATTTTAATTAAAACTAAACGGGATAATGACTCCTTATTTGTGTGTGTTTTCTTTGGTTGTTTTCGTAGTTTTGCGCAGCTCATGCTTAAATTTCCAAGCAGTGCAACAAAAAAATACTTTTGGGGGCAGAAGTTGGTGCTGTAAGAAGTTAAGATGCCACACGCTCTATACAAAAAGAAATATCCTCCTTTTCAGAATTATCAGACTGTCCTGATTTTGTTTTCGCATGTAAAATAGACCAAGGAAATGCAAAAAAATTGTAAAAATTGTGATAAACAATAAAAATTTCATTGGCAAGTTCACCATTCTCCAGATTGACACACTACGCCAAATTCTGGAGCAGACCCACAGACACCAAATCGACAACCATCATCTCTTCATCGATTATATATAAGGCTGCCTTTGATAGCTCAATACGTGATTGTCTATACGCCACAATGTCTAAGCTCGATATGCTTTCTGGCTGGTGAGGCTCTGCAGGATGACGTTGAGTAACGCTCTCCGATCCTTTCGATAACGTGAGCGGCTTCAGACTAGGCGATCCTCTAGCTTGTGACATTGACATAGTCAGCAGATCAACATCCAGCGGTTTCACTGGCTGGGAAAACATGTATAGTGCATGTGGAGGAAGAAGGCATTTCAGGTGGCGGTTGGAGAAGGGAGGCGGCGCTGTAGAACATTCTAAATACAATGGAAGGACCAAGTAGAGAAGGCACTGGCAACGATCGGCTACTTTTTGACAAATCAAGAAGAAGAAGAGCAGATCACTTTCATAAAATATATCTCATAAACGATTTCATTGGACTAAAACACTGGCAACGATCGGCTACTTTTTGACAAATCAAAAAGAAGAAGAGCAGATCACTTTCATAAAATATATCTCATAAACGATTTCATTGGACTAAAACACTGGCAACGATCGGCTTCTTTTTGACAAATCAAGAAGAAGAAGAGCAGATCACTTTCATAAAAGATATCTCATTTCTGGAATAGAGCGCCCACGTACATAGTGCTGCCATAGAGCTTAGCTTTTTGGAGTTTCTGCCTTTGAAAAAGCGTGAAATTAATTTGGAGAAGAGATATAACCAAATTTAATTTTTGGAAATGAGCTTTTCAGTATCTAATTATAAGAACCTGTTGAAGGATTCATGAAAGATGACAGATTTTGGCCAATCAAGAGAAAAAAGAAGATCATAACATTTTTCGCCATTTTAAATCATTCAGAAATCTATTAAAATGCGCTTCAGCTATAAAATCATAGCCTTTTCTAAGAAAGTGATAAATTTATGCCTTTGCTAAATTTATTAGGCTGCGAATTAAATGATGCCAAAAGGCAGTATAACATTTTATTGCGACTTTTTGAATTGAATTGAGGGTTGCCATCATGCGCAGCTGAGAGAGCATGCTTGAGAATCCTGCGACTTTTGTGGACGCTGCCTCTAATGTGTGATATGCCATAAACAAAGAGCATTTCGTAAAAAATCATAAATTTATTTTGTGCCAAATGCTTTATTGCCAGTTCAAAGTATTCTTTTTCACTGCTCACTCTTGCTCGCTCGCTCTCTCTCTCTCTAACGACGTAAAGGTAAATGCCGCTGCACTGCAGCGAAATTTATTCCAAGTCACTGCGCTTACATAATAAACTCATCATTGGATTCATAAAAAGACAATATAAAACCAATAAAAATCGCTTATTGTCTGCGCTGCTCGAGTCGAGGGCAAAGACGATAAGCGGGGAGCGGGGCGGAACGGCAGCAAATCTAAATTGAAACATTTGAGGAAATGCGTCGCTGCGGAATCAAATGCAAAAAGCAGCAGCAGCAGAATACAAACAAAATGCGGCAAAATACTTAAGAAAACAAAAAGCATAAAAGCAGATATAAGAAATGACATAAAAAGTAAGAAAAAAAGGAAAGGAAGAAGAAGAAACTGTGAGAACAAAGCACGCACTTGGACGCAGCGCAGCGATGAAGTTCAAGACGGCAAGGCTGCTGTGGCACACAATAGACATGATGGAGGCTACAACAGGCAGTAGTCGCTCCCCAAGCCAAGCAGCATGCGCGTACCACGGCAGCACAGGCGGCAGCTGTATAAAGGACTTGCTGAGGCTGAGACTGGAACGGGGACTGGCACTGGAACTGCTTGAGCGGCAGTCAGTTCGCTTCTCGTTTACTACAAAAGCGCATTTGAAAGTGTCAAATATCCTTTTTTACCCTCACTTTGAGCTCATTTTTATTTTATTCCTTTTTTTGTTAAAACATTTCTGCCGTTTTTCCCTTCTTCTTCCTGGCTGCTGGCTTCGACAACAATACACAATGAACGCTGCTGCGCCTTCGAAATGTAAATACGATTTAAAATATTTCATTCATTTTCATTTGAATAGTTTGAAGTAAGTCTACATATAAAAAATAGCAGCACAAGTTCGTAGCTGCTGTCGGTCATGCCGACTTTCCGCAATGCACTACACAAGGATCCGAAACAGACGTTCAAATTGCACATTGCATGCAATGAGTCACTTTTCTGAAGGATCAATCTAAAGCAAATATTTTATGCAAGAAAAAGTGTGAGAGTTGAACAAAGTATCACAGTAAAGGTGAATTTTTTTTCCGAAACAAAAAGGTATGTATTTTTTGTATTTCCTTAGATCAGAAATAGGTTCAGGCATTTTGGTCGACTGTCATATTTAGTGAATCTCGAAGAGTGAAAAATCTTTTTGTTCTATGTTATGTTTCTCATTTTCTGAAAAAAATATGGTTTTAGAGAGTGAGTAATGTTAATAGTTCCACTAAAGGGAGACGGGGTGGGTATATTAATATAGGTTAGGTATTGAAAAAAGGAAGCCACAACATCTGATAAAGCTTACGTATTTTTTTCTTAGTGTTAATATGAAGCACGAGCAAGGCCGACATCTAGAAACTGACATTTGTAGCCTTCCCAAAAAAAATTTTTTTATAAAATTGCTAAACTCTTTGCAGAATCATGATAATTTCTTCAAAGTTAACCCTAGCAAAGTAATCACATTTTACATACGCTGTAGCTTATCTTCGTCGAATCGATGATGTCATTATTTAAAGTCCGTTTTTCACAAAAGTGTATATCACATATATGTACTTTGATCGTTCCTTTCTATTAAATGAAAAATATTCCAATATTTTTCTCTTTGTTACGTCTATACATACATGTATTTGAACAAACTAATTCACAATCAAAAGAAAATTTTACGAGAAATGCCAAATTTTTTTTGTCGAATCTTCGAAGATTCGCCTTTCGGGATTAAAACTATTTTGATCAAATATTCGCTAAATTGCGACCAACGACTGCTTAAATTTTATATGCTTTTGCTTGCTGTAGCGCAAAGCAGAATATGAGGAAGAACCTACTAAGCGCAGCACTGCCGACTGTAGGCAAGCTTGAATGGCAAGCCGAGCGGCAAGAGCAGCCAAGGAAGCAAGACATCTAGTAAATTGATTCCTTTATGTCTTGCTCAAAATACAACAACAACAAAAATGTAGGAAATATGCTTTGTTCTTTTTTTTTAGTGTTGCTGTTTGCTGTCAGGCAGCCACGTCGAATGCACTAAAAAACAACCTGAGAGAAACAATTAAGCAGCAACGTCCTGTGCCGCTGTTAAATTGCTTGACATTGGAGCTAGGTTGTAGCTTGACAGCGCACAGCTCGGTCCAGCCTGAGCGCGTTTGACACTGATTTAATCTGCTCAAATGTCTTAAGTAGGATTGCAGTCGCCGCAGCAGCAATAACAACAACAATAGAAATGGAAATGCTGGTAGCATTTATTTGTCTGCCGTTCCATATGCCCACGCCGGCGAGCAGGACATTTTATGGGCAACCATTTGGAGCGGCTCAGCGCTCGCAGGGGCACACAAGCGAACGACTGCTGTTGGGATTAAGTGCGGCATTTCCGCATTGGGAAATTGCTCAAAAATTTACATTTCAATTGTTGACAATTTTTCGAATTTAGAAATGCTGCAACAGCAGTCAGGGGAGGGGCAGTGAGGTTGTGGCATGGCAACAAAGGACGTAAGTAATACAAATGTTTGATTTATTATGCTCACGATTTGTCTGTCTGTCTGTCTGTCTGTTTGTCTTTCCATCCACCAGCAGAAGAACGCTTCGAGACAGGTTCGTGCAATCCCACCCTGCCGCATTTATCAGAGCATATGTGTGCCGCAGCAATTGTTGCCGCTGCTCATGCTTACGACAAATTGCAGCAACTTAAAAATTTTAAGCCATTCTTCTTGCTGCTTTTTTCTGTTTGACATTTTTTTTTGTTGCCTGCAACGCACAACTGCCACAATGCGACTTCTTTTGTGGCGCATACATACTCTTTTTTGTTGCTTGTTCTTAATAGCCGCATTGTTGTAAAATTTTAATCCTTGATTTTGTATGTATGTGTGCAAAAAAGTGCAGCCTCACACTCAACTCGATTTCAATGGCACGACAATGGCACTAATAAAGTATGCATGTGGTTGTTTGCGTGTGTGTGTGTGTGTGTGTTTTATTGAAAAGTGTTGCGAATTACGCATTCGATTTTCAATCGAAAGGTATTATGCTTGATTTATTTAACGACTTTTCGCCATGCCGTCGGCAATTTTGTTGCCAATAAAGAGCAGAAGTATTCAACAATTATGACATCGCAACGGTGTGTCCTGTGCGGCTGGTGTACACAGCGGGGTGTTACATATGGGAGAGACTGCCAGCTGGCGCGCGTGTAAAATTGCCTGAGCAAGTTTACAAATAGCTCACATTTATTGAACGGCAGTGCTATTACAGCGAGGCAGCCAGTTCCAACTGAAGTACAGCGCAACTACAATTTTTCGAAAAAACAAGGCATTAAATGGAAACGATATTTTCTTCCTTTCTTTCCTTGCATGGCCAGAACAATCTGTTATCGAATTACCAACTGACGTAGCTAACGAATCGTTGATTTTTCAGCACTTTTGTATAGCATTTTTGAAAGTCGTAGCACTTCCGTCCAAATCATAAATTTCGATCTTTCCTTCAATAAGTGCATGACTTAAAGACGTGCTTTTCTAATCTTAATTTCGATTAAACTTATTAACTGCAATGGCGGATCTTTCTACGTTCAGTCATCGTTAATTTACAGCCTTATTCTGCTACTGTTAGAGTTACAGTTGATTGTCAGCCAAATGTGATTTGATCAAGCCTAAATAGATGGCTTTAGTATCTCTATCTGTATCTCGAATAGTATAAGTGCGATCGGGTTACCCCAAATGGCGTTATAAAGATAAGATTCTGTACTAAATCTTTTTAGACAGTTTTATGATTGCTTGACTCAGTTTTATTTGACCTCGCGTCAAAGATGGATATCATGGCAAAGATAAGATACGAAATATTTTACAGTTTTTCTTCGATAAAGGCGCCTGAAAATGTGAATAGTGATTGTGCTCCTTGGTGCTGATACTGTAACAGGTAATCAGGAGCAATTTCGGTTTCTTCCGGTAATTTTGATGTCAATGATGCTACCACCCTCCGAAAGTCCAATTGTCGAAAATGTCGACAGTCACATAAGCAGTGTATCAATTCCCCAGAAGAAGATATATCGGATCATTCTACAATAACTATACTAAAAGTCCTTCAATTTCATGCAAAAAAAATGCATTTCTTTTTACCATACCTGATATAGTATATAATATAAGGAATATAATAAAAGAGGAACGGAACCCTAAAAATCAGCAAAAAAAGAAGCCAATAATTGTTGACGCTTTTTTTGTCTTAGCAAAATTTAATAAGCTTAAGCTGCCATAATATGCCTCAACGACGATTCGATTTATTTTTACAATTTCACTTATGCACACTTATGCATGAATTTTTATAAAACAAAGTAATTTCAACAACAAAAGCAATCCTTGTAAAATATCCTTGCAAATTGCAAATGCTTAAAAATGTGTGCGCTCATGTTGTAAATTAAATTTACCGTTTAACAGGCACGTTTTCTGGCCTCCAACAACAACAACAAGAAAAAATAAAATGAAACAGCTGAAAGCAAACATGGCGCATATGAAGCAAACAGCCTCGCCTGCCGGGGAGCCCCTCCGGCCTCCCGGTTATCCTGCCATGGCAGCCAAGGCCAAGTGCCGACATCATTCAATGTTTATTATGTAATGAAAGCAGCACATTTTTACAACAATAGCTCGATTTACAACAACAACAAAAAATGGAAACAGCAGCAAAGATTTAAATTTTAAACGCGTTGCACGCTCGCAAAAAGTCAAACAGTGTAAATAGTAGCCGTGCCAATATTTCCATATCGAGTTTGGAAGTTGAAGTTTTTAATTTCGAATTTCGATTGCAATTTCAGCATACATTCTTAATGGCGTTCGCATGAAATTCGTTGAAAATATTTTTGTAAATATAAATTCGTATTCAACTTTTGTATGGAAAAGAGCAAAACTTTATTAAGTTGCAATCGAACATCGATATTAACATTTTTATAGACTTTTATACTACTGACGAAATTCATGAAATACGAAATTCATAAACAAATTGAGCAACTTTCCATACAAAGGCTTGGGCCATGCAAATTGACGGGACCTACAAGCTTATTCCCTAGACGAGTGCCCACAAAATTTTATAGCTTCTTCCGAAAATGTTCTAAGCTTTGTTTCTAATGTTTGCTTTTCTTGGAAAAGTTTAATCATTCCGATTTAAAATGGTCAAAGTGTTGGTAAATGGGGCTGAACAGGTTGACGGGACCTACAAATAATTTTATGCTGAAGTTCGAGCGATTTTTTATAGCTGAATCCGAAAATCCAAAAAAAGCTTAATTTCTGACTTTTGCTTTTCTTCGAACAAGTTTAATTAAACTTTACGATCATTGCGATGTGAAATGGTTAGACCGAATCGCTGGCAAATGGATCAAGCTTCCAAAAATCCATCTCCATGGGCAGATTTACAACAATAAATTCCTTAAAGCTTTAGGCTGAACAGGTTGACGGGACCTACAAATTAATTTTATCTTCGAGTTCGAACGACATTCTATAGCTGCATTTAAAAATGATTCAAATTCGTTTCTGATTTTTACTCTTCTTCGAAAAAGTTTAATCAAAGTTTATAATCATTCCAATTTAAATTGCTCAGACCGAATCGCTGGTAAATGGACCAAGCTGCCAAAAAGCAAAACAATGCATTTGAGCTGCAATAGTGCCACATTTTACAGTATATGATATAACAAAGATAATTTAACATTTAACTTTTATTTGCAGTTGGCGATGCTGAAATAAAGTGATCAAGTTTCAGCAAAAATATTGCTTCACTTTCGTAAAAAACATATTTGGCAATTTTTATGCGCATGAATTTTTCATTTCCTTTCCGACAAAAATGCATCACTTCTGACATTTGGCCATTTTTGTGCGAACGCGCAGCGACAAAAATGTGTGGCAATGTCATGTTGCCAGCTTAAATAATTTATGTGCATGCAAATGGGCAACCCCTTTTCCAAATAAATGAAGTCATAGGCAGACGGACAGATGCAAGGAATTCGCCTGCCTGCCAGCCTGCCTGCCAAAGGAGCAGACGTCTCTCTACGTTTGCCAGCCAGGCAAATGATAATGCGACAAATTCCAAGTCATTTCCATAATTGTCAAATAAATCATGTGACAATTTAGTTGTTTATTATCAAATTTATCCCTTACGCTGTTCTGCCGCTTGCCGACGTGCATTGCCATAAGCTGCTTGATTATCCTTGAAAAAGGGGTCTACACACACACATACACCGAAAGCTGTTACTTTTTATGACATATGCGCGTGTATGCGTTATAGATGTGCAGTTGTGTGACTGTGTGAATGACAACTTCTTTTCTTGCTGTGTGTGTGTGTGCCTGTATGCAAGGACATATGCCTTACTGATTTGTAGCATTCAAGGCAACAACAAAGGCAACAATTTAAAAATTAAAGCCCAGCATCAACATAAATTACAAGGACTATGCTCAGAGTGCATGTAAATGTGTGCGTGCCAGGAGCGCAGGCAGGCAGCAGTCCTTGAGGCGGGCCAACTTGCAACTTTACTTACGTTAATGAAAATGTGAAAATTCAATTTTGAAATTCGAGCGCTGAATCGGAGCGATTTGGCATATGAATAAATTATAAGGCACGACCGCTCGCAAGACACAGGCGGCAGCATTTGTCTAGCGTCCTTTGAGTATGACAACGGCACATTTTCAAAGGAGTACTTAAGTACAGCAGCGCGAATTGAGCGGCGGCATAGTGGAAGTTGAAGACGAGATGCCATGCCGTTGGAAGGAAAAGTGCCATGCCAAAAGTGGTGCTTCTGTGGTGTGATATGGTATGCTGGGGGGTGTGATGTGATGTGGTGAGTTGTGGTGGCAAGTCGCAATAATTGTTATAAAATATTGAGCAGAGCGTGGGCAGCAAAGAGCGGAGCACCTAGAGTTGTAATACGCAGTCCTGAAAACTATGGAGAAAAACCGCATTTTTTTTGCAGATTTTGCATTTTGATGTTTTTGATTTAAAAAATCGATTTATCAAAAGATTTAATCATTTTATTGTTTTCGATTTTGAAAATTTTTGATTGAACAATTTAATTCTTTCAAACATGCGGTACTTTGTTATCGAACTATTAGTAAGTATGTACCTTATTGCTTGAGTATCCATTACTATAAAATATATAATCAATTTATTGTATTTTATTAAAACGATTGCTTTTGTTTGTTTGTTGAACTTAGCTGAAATAGTTCGCTTCATATTCCATAAGCAGATTATATACTTTTGATTGTGAGTTTTCGCTTGAAAAGGTACCTTTTTAAAAATTTTTGAGAAACCGGTTTCTCAGTCGAACAATTGACAACAACAGCAGGAATGCATGCGGAAGCTAGGGGAAGCGGAAGCGGAAAAGATGGTATGCTAGCGTTATGTTGACGCACATATACATACATATAAAGATAACGTCTCAGCGTGTTAGTGCGGTGGTAGAAGCGCTGGTAGAAGCGGTGCCGGTAGCGTCATGGCTTGTGGTGGTGGTTTCTCGCCTATTAAAATTTGCTCAGCTAGGCAAGTGGTGAAAATACAGTAGCAGTTGGCAAGGCGGCGGCAGGAGCAAGGAAGGCAGGCAAGTGTCGAAAGTGATTTTTGATTTGGCATGGTTTGCGGAGATATGGAAATAAGTGCTGCGAGGGGTGTAACTTAATTAAACATTTATTGTGTGCCTTGGCAAATGGCTTTTATGTGTTCGAGCATTGCTATAATATGGAAGTGTGTGTGTGTGTGTGTGCGTGCTATACAAAAAGGCAACAGCTGAGCAGGCACAGCGACGCCGCCGCTGTTAAAGTGAAGTGAAGGAAAATGTGTCAATTTGATTATGACTTTATTTCAAGTTAATTGGGATGCTTATTAAGAAGGCGCGAGCAAAAACTGAAATGTGTCAATTTGTAGCGCTGGCAAGGAAGCCATGTATAGGCAAGAGGGAATGATGACTTGAAATTGAATATTGCATAGGCGAAAGACACTTGTGTAAAATAAGGTTCAACAAAATTCTGTGCTAAAATAATGTGTAAAGCTTTTGGTTTGCAAAAGTTATTATTTCAAGCAGCTCAGCGATGGAACTACGCTTTCGTATAATGGCAGTTGGAATGTAAGTATGTAGTATATATGTATACAGTCATAGACATATTGGAGTCGTCGTTTTTCTCAAAGGTTTTTGAACTACAAAGCTTTGTTAAAATTCTTCAATGTTCAAAGAGATTTTATGAACTTTCGAAGCTTGAAAGATTTGAAGCAAAGGTAGCAGAATTAAATTTAGATTTTCTTAAGCGTCTTTTATTAGAATTGCGGCGAGAATAGTAAACTTTGAAAGTCCCACAATTATTTAGATTTCGATTCCATATATTATTGAAAAATTATTGGCGTCTTCAAAACTGTTTGCATTGAAATTTCTCGCATTTGAGCTCATCTAAAAGCAAACAAACGCACAAATGAAAACTTGACAAATTTTTTTGTTGTAACCAATCAAATAACTAAACTTCAAACTTTTGGCAAAATTTAGTCAAGTGTTTGCGGGACACTTGAAAATTGTGCCCTAAAATGATCCCTACTTGGGAGCGCACTTCAAATGTGAGCGTGTGCGTGTGCGGTGCGTGAAGGGCTCCAAGCAAATAGCAGCCCAAATCGAATTACCCCTAATCAAATGCGCTAAGAGCCTCAAAGGAATAAGACACACGCACACCAGCGCACCTACACACTAAATCTCAATCGACTTGAAGAGTGAAGTTTATTTGCTTTGGTTTGGCTCGCTGCTGCCGAAAAAGGACCTCAATTATTTGACTTTAATTTCGCTTAAGATGACAAGCCGAAAATAATTTCAAGGCAATAAAATAAAAATAAATAAGTTAAGAGAATGAATGAAGAGCAGAGAACAGGCGAGGAAGGGCAATGAGCAATGTTAAAAGCGTTTGACAAACACGGAAGTGAAAGCACACACACACACATAAACACGCAGCCAGGAAACGGAAACATTATGTCAGTGCCTTTTAGAGCGGCTGGAAGGGGGTTGGTGATGTCTGCTAACCTTTGCCTAACTTAATTTAAATCAAGCGTAAGGCGACACAGGCAGAGAAAGAAGAAGAAGCAGACAGTAGGAAGTGGGTTGTAGTAAGAAGCAGCAGCACGGTTGATGGCGGCAATTCCTGTGGGAGCAGTGGCGGCGAACGGGAGCTGTAAATAACAATTTCATTACCAGCCAACATCCTGTTGACTATGCGGTGGCAGAGGGGCAGGCGGGTGTGGGCAGTGCAGCGGTGTGGAGTGGACGAAGTGTTGTATAAGCGGATAGCGCAGAGAGCAGCAATGATGTGTTGTGATGTTTGCCCTTGGCACTTTAAGGATGCATAACTTCTGGGATTGTATGCGCATACTCGCATGTGTTTGTGTGTGTGTACAGCAGTGCTGCCAGCTTTCGATTTCTTAACACTTTTGGAAATAGTCTGTTATTTTCAAAATTGAAATAACTAAAGGGCAAAAAAAGTGAAAGTTTTCTTTGAAATTTTCAAGTCACTTTATAGGGTGTTTTATCAAAATAGACTGAAAATATTTCAATTTATATCAAAATAGACATAAGCTATATTTTGCTTTTAACTACAGCTACTTAAAGCGTAATTTCAAAGCATAAATTGCAAAAGAAATTTCAAAGTTTTGTTTATCAAAAAGTTTTTTAAGGAATTTTTTCTAATTTTAGCTGGCAGCACCGTCACTCACACACACACACTCTTAAGGAAACACCAAGAGACTAGGCTTGAATGCCAAATAAGTATAATGAAAATAGCAGCCAAAGTGAAATTGTGTGTGTGCTAAATCAAAATCCTGCAAGTCACTGCAGCACTTAAAGGATCGCCTTCCTTGCTCTAGCAAAAACAGCAAAAAAACAAGACAGAAAACAAATCGCCTTGCTTGGCTCCTATCCTCCTACTCTCAGGCAGCTGACTGCTGTCGTCTCAGTAATTTAATTGTGCTGGTGCTACTGTTATTATTACTTGTTGTTGTTTTGCTGTTTGTTGTTGCTGTTGTTGCCATGCTGAAATGTGATTACAATGTAATTCAATTCATGTAATCTCTTTTCTCTCTACTCGTACAAATAAATTGAGACATGGCATAGTAGAAAACTAACAATTGTGTGTCAGCTACATATGAGCAACAACAACAACAACAACTCTAGACTAAAAGTAGCACAAAAATGCACAGACACACATACAAACGTGCTGCTTGGCATATCCTTTTTCATTGTCGTTATTGCTGTGCAAGAAAACATGGCAAACAGGTCAGCAATTCACACAAATCAAATTGTCTAAAACACACACACACACACGCCATTGCCGTAGACGCACAAGTGAACCCTCTGGGAGCCTCTCTGCGCTGGTTAGACCTGCGCGGCTGGATACAATGAAAATGCCATTTGACAATGTCCAAATATTTATATTCATAGTGTCAGGGTGTAACAACAAAAGCAAATAAAAAACACGCAGACAATGAAATAGAAAGTGAAAATCATGCAAGAATAAAGGATAACTAACAAAGGCGCGCTGAGCTCAGAGAGCGCGCAGTGTGCACATTTTTATGGCCTTCATGGCATTGGTTACGCCTGTTAAGCAGCACGGCCGAGCCAAGCGGGTTAGTGTATAAAGCCTGTTGAAGCCTGTTCCCGACGGGTGGTGCTTCGCAGGATTTTGCTAGATCCTTTTTTATTTGCACAAGCTCAGCAAATTTTTTACTTTACGACGTTGAAGTCAGTTTTAATTGGTGGCGGATATTTTTAATATCAGCGCATTGGCAATTGACAAGAAATATTTTTCATACTAACTTTTTCGAATTTTACTGTTGCTAAAAATTTAATAAAATTTTCGGCGGCGCTCCTGAAAATTTTTTTCCCTTGGACTATACACTTATGTTCCTCAATAATCTTCCAGCATCGGAAATCCTGACAGCTGCTACTATAATCACATACATAAACGTATACATATATGTATAACTTATGGAACTCTCGTATAATTTGTAAGGAAGCAGATTAAACTAGTTTTTATTTTTTTTATTTGAAAAAAGCATCTTCTAAGCACCGCGGTCTGAAAGGCCATTGTTGCAGTTCTCCATTTATTAACAGATCCTTATCGATGTGAAGCTTCATCTCTCAGTACTATATATATTCTTATTAGCTAGCGAACGAAGTCTGGTCCTTAATAGCCCACAGCACAGTGACACAGGATATGTTATGGTGCTTCTTCATCATCGTTATAGATTATCTCATAGTGTCCGGTCTAGAAGCCCGTGATCATTCGGACTCGTTTCAGAGAAGCCTATGGCATAAATATTTTCGGCTATCTGTTACCTTCCATTTCCGTCAAGCAATGTGTGATAAACATCTCGGATGCTAGTTTTCTGCCATTTCATTTCCAGTAGTCACTATGACTTTGAACCCAGATCCTAGATGTTAGAAACCACAGTAAATTTCTATTGATTTTTTAAGCGTTCAGTTGAAGTGACGTTTGTACTATTTGAGAAAAAATATACATATTTTGAATATTTCTTGTTTTAATTAGAGCAGCTTTATGGTTGATCTGCTTCGCTACTCGGTTTGAGCAAAATACTTTTCATGATAAATTCGCTATTTATTGCATTTGTTTGAGAAATATAAAATCTGATTGCTTTTATTGCTAGTAAAAACTGATGTGAACAGGCATTAGTCAAGTTTTTAGGCGAGCTGCTGCAGGCGCCGACGACGAAGTGCCAATAAGGCAGCTGTTGCCTTGCGCCTTTGCGGGAATGTTACTATCCTGTCTTGACTACAGCCTTACCCCTGTATGGCCATCGAATTGGCAAAAGGTGAGCGGTGAGCAGATGTGATGCCGGCAACACTGGCAATTCTCTACAAATATAGCCATCATAATGCGATAGCATTATCGCGGCGACCATAAATTTATTTATTTACTTTGCATCGTGTTATCGTTACGGCGTATCGCAAGTCGTTATCCTTATTGTGTTTATGGCAGTGCTTGAGCGTAGCGACGAGCGCTGAAGATGTCTGCCCGCTGGTGTTGTCGTTTTTATTGTTGTTGTTGTGGTTGTTGTGGTTGTTGTTGGCCATTCAAAAGCGCGCCAAGAAAACAATAATCAGCCAAAGTTGCCAGTCTTGCGGCGGCAAAAACAACAACAACAACAAGTAGCATACCTGGAGCTGGCTGCTGGACCAACCCAGCGCTCAAATCAAGATATTCAAATTGCCAACAAATGAATCTCTGGCCATAAGCCTTAAAATAAGCCATGCACTTCCATTGCCGTCGTCTGATATTTATCGCGCTTTGAGTTTATTGCTTATTTTGTGACCGCGACAAGGACCTGCTGCTGTAACCGCGCACGCCAAATTATATTGTTTAGACATAAAAGTTTCTATTGCCGTAGGCTCTTTCCTTCTTTCTCGTACTTTCTGGAATTCTTGGCATGTTCTTTAGTGAAAGTCTAAGATATGAAAAAGTTGTTAAGTAAAAGTAAATGAAGAAATTCATAAAGCTAATAAGCAACACAAACTTGCAAAAGCAAAGTTTTCTCTCTAATAAATATTGTTCATATATTAATAGCAGATTTTGTTTGTACTCACATTGGTCATAGAAAAGACAACAATAGTCTATTCTTGAAGCAAAACATATTTTACGATTTCAACAAAAACATTAGTTGAAACTGTTGTTTACTTCTCACATGGGCAAAGTCTTTTGTCTATTTTGGTTGCTGTCCAGAATACCTCCTTAGTGACTTTTCAATGTGATTTGTAATATATGTTAGGTGTATTGAAAAGAAATTCATTATTTTTGCATGAAATTAAAGGCTTTATTTAGCATTGTTAGAATGATCCTACTTAGTTCCTTCTGGACAATTGAAACAGTGCTTACACAACGGGTGAGCTCGACGATTTCCATGATTTTATCGACATTTTCAAGAATTGGCCTTCCAGAGCGTGCTGGCATCTTTGACATCAAAACCAAAATTTTGCATGGTTGCCTAAAACAGTATCAGGACCATGTATCATAAACATTATTCACATTTTCCGTCGCTTTTATCGAAGGAAAACTGTAAAATAGGGCATATTTTCTCTTTGCCATGGTGTCCATCTTTGACGCGAGTTCAAAAAAAACTGAGGCAAGCAAACAAAAAACTGTCTGAGAAATATTTTTAGTATGCAATTCTATGTTTCTAACGCCAACTAGCGTAACCCGATCGCATTTATGCAACCCGAAATACAGATGACTGAAACCATCTATTGAAAAAAAACAAAGATTTCCTTTAACTACAACTAATATTTAAAATTTAACAAAAAAATCGGCTATTACAAAAGATTTCATCTTTTAAGAATTGAGATAAAAATTAATTTTTGATGAAGGTATTCCCTGAACATCACTGGCGTATTTTTGTTATTATAATGAAAGCAGCATGTTCCTCAAATTACTATTTACAAGTACTTAGATTGCATGCTGAAGCGATTCAGTCACAGTGGTCTTTTTGGCTGGCGCCTTTGCTTCGAAGGGGCTGCTACTTTTATATGCATACTTACATACATATATATATATAAAACTGAACAATTTGAGCACTTGCTAATAGCCAAGACTGCAGGCAGACTGCTCGCTCGCTCGACTAGACGCACTTAGCCATTATTTGCCTGCAGTTGGCATTTAATTGCCTTTAATATTTTTCATTAGACGCTTTCAGATGAGTGGGGGGGCATCTATTGGTGGAGTTGCACCACACATGATGCCTCTCACGTGATTGAATCAAATGTTTGGCTTTCTGCACAAACAATCGTAAATACGGGCAATTCCGCGCAACCGCCGAGCATGTTTATTTGTGCATGTCCAAATGAGGCGCAGGCGACGCGCCTACACGCTGGCTGACTGGGCGGCGCGGCGCTCCGGAAGACGCTCTGCTGCGTGCGCTGTGTGGCAATAATGTGCGCAATTCATTTGCTGCTGGAGCAGGCATTTCACGACATGGTAAATAAACACAGACCCGCGCTGCAATGTTTTCACACTTATTTTTTCACTTCAAGTTCAGCGGCGGATTGCGTGGAAGTGCTCACACGCAGCGCCCCCGTTCCGATCCCCGACAGCTGGCAGCCCTTCCTCGCCGCAGTGTAGAAATATTTATGCCGCATTTATTATTTCAACGCTAGGCAAATACGCTTAAAATTGGATTTTAAAAATGCATAAATTATGCTCTTGCATTGTTTTGGCAGCCCATTAAAAATGGAAATTTTTTCCCATTTACTCGTAATCTACTTGAAATAACATAAACTTTCGAGATATGAGTTGTTGTTGTTGTGAGTCACTGGCTTCAATTACATTTGATAATAAGGCGCATGCATTTAATTTGAAATTAACGCTTTTAAATCGTATTTAAATGTGTTTTAATCAAATTTAAAAAAATTTCAATAATCATTAAAAAAGCAAAATGGCATTATATTTTTTGTGTGTATAATTTAAGCATGCTTGCGCAATAGTTTTGCCACTTTTTTTTTAAGCTTTTTTAATAATTTATTAAATTTATGAATTTTTAAATTTATGCATATAAGCCCAATTCACAATCTTGTGCAAATGGTCTGGGATTTTTGCAATTGACAGTTTTGTAGCAAACTACTGTCAAAACTACTGTAGTTTTGCTACAAAACTGTCAATTGCAAAAATCCCAGACCATTTGCACAAGATTGTGAATTGGGCTATAGTTTTCTGCCCCAAAAAAAATCTGATACTTTCTGATACGGCGACTTGACAGAAGAAAAGCAAGCTAATATGTTCGATATGGAGAAACTAATTGAAAGTTTGTGTAAACATACAATTTTGTATGATTTCGAAAGATTGTGAGATTTTGTTGCAAAATTTTACAAATCAGTTTTTCTAAAGAAATATTTAGGTTAGGTTAAGCTGGTTGCATAAAAGGCCAAGCATAGACCCTGTTGGGTTCTTTGCGTTGCCAGTTAGAGTTCCGTTTAGGAATGATCAAAGTAATGATCTGTCGGAATTTTGGTGTATTTCACACAGAGTCCAAAAATGTTTGATACCTAGTTTCGAGATCAGTTCGAATGCTGAAAAGATAGGCGCTCATAAACGAGATAGAAGAGTTCTAGCGATAGCGGGGAAATAAATATTTAAGGACAAATCCCAATAGAACATTCAAGACATTAGGGAATAGTTCCAGTAAAGAAAATACATATATTTACATATGTATGTGAAATTGTTAAATTGTATTACTTTAGTGACAATTTTCTTTCCATTATTTTAAAATTAATCGGTTAAACGTCAAGTTTAATCGAAAGGGTATTCGACTGTCGGGCTCGAATTAAAGGCTACTGGCGTGCCTAGACAGTTTTAATTTTAACGCCTCTTATAAGCTAGATCAAATGATAAAGTTTAAAACCGATTAAAGCAACAATTTGTGAATTTTCTAAACAAAAGGCTGCTTTATTTTACAAGTTAATATGGTACAAAGTTTAACTGAATCTAAGTTAAAGAGCGCTTGATATTTTTGTAAAAATATGCATATCTTTTGTTCATAGATTTAAGTCAACTCTGCTATTCTTTAGCAATATATCACTCCGTTTAGGCACTCGCGCCCGCACCCTCTCTCCACCACAAATTCAAATCGCTTTCCCAGCAAATCGGCGCTCATAAAAGCATTATGAGCCGCGGCCGCAGATAATGAGACAAATGCGTGAGATAAAGCGGCGCGGAAGACATTAGAGCGTTTTATTTATGTGGCACGGCTAATGCCGCTGCCGCGAGAGTGCCTGCCACAGGGGCAGAGCAATTAAATCGACAGACAGGCCCAAGCGTTTAGAGCGCGCCTGCTAAAATATTGTGTGAATTACATGCACTTTTATTATTTCTCTGATCACTTTCACACAAGGAAAAGGCAGAAATTGAAGAGAAATTTTCAAGTGGTGCAGTAATCTCATGCGGCAGTCCTAAACGCCGGGGCCAAGCACTTGCCACACTCGAAGCCGCCATAGCGAAACACTTGTGGAGTTGCTGGTGCGCGGGTGGGTGCAGACGATTTAGAACGGGTCTCATAATTGATCCACACAATAAATTAACGCGGCAAATCTTCAAGTGGCACAGCGTGGTAGCCTGGTAGGCGGATTGCGAAGGCGGCTCCACAAGTCGTTTGCTTGAACCTGCTTCAGAGGAGACCAGAAGAAATGCCATTAATTTTGTTAATTCAACCAGATTCGCGTATATGCCTTTCGCGCTCAAATTGTTGGTTTGTGTGTAGCATGTCCTTTCTGTTAAGGAGGCGGCCGCTGTGCAAGTGAAAATCAGCAGGGTGACCAGATAAGCTATACAAAAATATGCTTAGAATTTATTTCAAAAACGAAATTGATTTCGAATTAGTGAAATTGTTTTCAGAAATGCTCAAATGATTCAATAATAGTCAAACTAACTTCAGAATCGCACAAATATATATATTTTATACAACGGCGTAAGTTTTGAAATCAAATTGCCCTTTTCTTAAATCTTTTTGACCATGCCTGAAAGCAAATTGCGTATGTCTAAAAATAAAGTAATCTTTTAGTAAATGAAATAGTCTGTTTCTGATATCAAATTGAATCTTTTCGAATTTAATTTTACTAATCAATCAACTAATCAAATCAACTTTAAAGTTTCTTAAGAAAAGTTTATCGTTTTTAAAGTCAACTTGAAAACCAATTGTTTCTGAAACCAATTTGAAACACAATTTTTCCGGCTCTGAAATCAAGCTGATAAATTTTAAATCTTTTTGACCATTTCTGAAATCCATTTGGAAATTGTATACTTTTATTAGAAAGGAAAGATGAACTGGATGGAATTACAAAAACCTTTCAAGATTGACAGTAAAAATAATTATACACGAAATCTTCACTACTGTAACAAAAGATATCACTCTGGTCACTTCGCGTAGGAAGAACGTTACGGCGTACAAATTGCAGCCGGAAGCCATAATTGAAATGCTCGAACAACGTCAGTGCTTGGAATTGTGGGATTCCAAGTGGCAATTGTTGCTTGGGCGTGGAAAAGGTGCTTGCAAGTCAGCTTTTTTTCTTTCTGCTTGACAATATGCCGCCGCCATCAAAGCTGCGTGCTCTGCGAAGAGCTGCCTACACCTGAACATGTGCCCGCCTTAATCGTGTTTTTCAGCCGTTGTACAGCAATTTCCATTTTGCCCATTTTTCATTGATGACGACGAGACTACGACGACGTCACGCAGGAGCAACGCTTTTCGTGTGTCTTTGGTGTGGCGGCGCTTTGTATTTGTTTTTGTGGATGTTGCGCATTTAAGAGGGGAAACGGGCCGCATATTGATGCCATTAATTAAAACGTTTTACATACGCGCAGGGCAGCTAAACCGATTTCTCTGCTTCTTTTTTGGGGAATTTTTTCCTGCGGCATTTTTCACCTCGGCATTTTCATTGTTGTGCAGTTGGTTGCTCACATTCTACCTAAGTAGAAGGAGAGTGTGGAGAGGGCATAGCAAACACACAATGTTTTGCCGTGTACATACTACTTTTTTCGAAAATATTCAAAAATTGCTTGGTCGTTCGGAAAAAAATGGGCGCATAAACATGTCAAAACATACATTCCGATTCCGAAAACTGGCAGCGAATAATCGGTAGCAGTGCTAACATTTAACCGCCGGGGGCCGCGGCGCAGACACGACCGTCACATGCGCTGCATTCCACCGGGGCACATGCACTGCGTTGACATTGTCTTCCTGCCTTTGGAAAAAAGAGCGCACACACTTTACAAACTTACATTCAGATTCAGCGCGCTTGTTCATTCAGTGCGGGGCGTCGCCGTGCTTCCAATAAACATGCCAAATGCGTATTACGGTAAATCGAATTTCGTATGACTTGTTCAATTGAAAGAAATACATAATTTACAATTTTGCTGTCCGAAACTGGCTTCATTAGTAAATTTATTAAAGCTATATTTACTAGTTGTTATTTATGCAATACTTTGAAATGCTGTTAATTGTTATTGATTTGAATTTTGAATGCACCATAATTTGAAAATAAAATATGCAGACGTTTTGCCATAACAATTAGTCATTTCGCAACTTGTACGTGACGTAACGCCACGCAACGCAGCGCAACGTAAGCTATATTACGTTGACAGCTTGCTAAACAGCTGATTCAATTGTAGCGTCTCCGAGCGAAATAAACAGACAAAGAGCAAAATGATTGACGACGAAAAGTTAGTTCGTTTTGTTGAGAAACATGATATGCTTTACAACAAATCGAATCCGGCAAGCAAATATCCCGCTAAGAGACAGGAGGCTTGGGCAAAAATCGCCAGGTACTTTGGAACAACCGGTATGTATGACCTTCCATTGCAAGTGAGCTGCTCAACTAAGCCAAGCCATTTTGCAGCGGAACTCTGCTTAAGAAGATGGACAACGTTGAGAGATCGCTACACCAGGGAGCGCCGACGCATGGATGCGGCAGTTGGAGGCGGCGAAACGATGTCAATGAGTTGGCCCCTATTTGAGTCTATGAATTTTTTGGCAATACACATCGTACCAAGACCGTAAGTCCTCCGCTCTGCATTACTTGCTTTTTTTTAGAGAATTTTAAATATGTAATTGCATTTTGCTTTTTTACAGAGACCGAAAAGCAGGTTATACGAACGACCCACTTTTATCACCACTACGACTGGATTCACCAATGCGGTCAGCATCGATGTTAGGTTCACCAATGCAGTCACCTTCAGCAAGGGCTTCCCACTCTCCCTGTTTCACGGAAGTCAGCAACAGCTGGGCACAGTTCCCAGAGCTAAAGCTATTTAGCGCTGAAAAGGTAAATATTCCATGCCAATAATTTTAATAATTTGTCTTTTGAATTTTTTTTTCATATCTTTGAAATCTGTCGCACTCCATTTCAAACTACTTCATGGAACTTTTCGTAATAGAGCACACATGAGCAGCCAGCAGCTGCAGCGTCACCACCAACTTCACAATCGCCATTGCCTGCAGGTGGAAAGAAGCGAAAGGAGAATCCCACAGACGATCCCGATAAAGAATTTCTCGAGGCTGTGCATATGTTCAAGAAAATGTGTACGGAACGGGAAACTCGCGTGGAAAACGCGGCTATAAATGGGTTTGGACAAATGATAATGTCGACTATTGCTGAAATGAGTGTCACGAAGCAAACAAAGGCCATGCAGCGCGTAACAGATGTTGTTATGGCTTTGAAGTTGGAGCCCGAGGACTAGAACACTTCAACTTCTTGTAGGACGCGGCTCAAAATGTGGAGGACAGCTTAAACAAACGTAAAGTAAAGAGCATTCTTTTTAAAATATTTTTCACAGTACCAATTTTAGCTTCGTATAGTTTAAAATAAAACGCATATGTTTATATTCAAACGACTTTTAAATGTATTTTTTTTAATAATATCGATAAACTAATTTTATAAGATGAGAATGTATGAAATTAAATAGCTGCCTCATTCGCAAAGTGATTAGCGAGTGTATCTCTGAGTTCGATCGCGGTCGGTGGGCCTCTGCGCAAAAAAGAAGATATGGACGATAAAGAACCACCAGGACCATCAGTACGCCAATTTCCATCATGCATAACATGATCCTCCGCTTGCCAATCAGCGAACTTTTCTGGACAATACAGCTGCAGCTGATCGGTCGTCATTACAAAGTTGTGCAGTGCAATGCAAGCCAAAACGATGGTCTTACAATTGTCGGCACTACATTCAATTGTATTGCGTAGTATTTGCCAACGAGCTGTTAAGATGCCAAAACTGTTCTCTATAACACTATGAGCTGCAGATAGTTTCTGGTTGAAGTGACTGCGAATAGGAGTAAGATTCGCAGCGGGATATGGGCGCATTATGTTGTTCATCAGTGGAAAAGCAATATTACCAACAAAATAGTGGGGGAACGTTTCAGTCGATGTAGAAAACAATGGAGCATCAGCTGGCAATTGTAATTCATTGCGAATGAGTGCTTTACCGAAGCGGGAAATATGGAAAATGCCTATCAAACGAAGAAAATATATATGTAGTACATATAATATATTGTTTGACCCATTGTCAGTATTGAACAATTACCTCCATCTTTCTGGTTACCGTTGCTTTCAACAGCGATCGAGGTAAACCTATAGTGAGCATCACATGCGGCCAATAGCACAATACTATTGATGTTTTTGGAAGAGTTGTCGGTTTGAGAAGCACACGTTTTTGGGCACTTTAGAACGATATGTTTGCCGTTAACTGCTCCCACGCAATTCGGAACGTTCCACAAATATTTGAAGCCATCAGCGATCTCTTCGTATTGCGATACTGTGGGCTCGCTGACATAGATCGGCGAGAGCAAACGCCACAACACTTCGCATGTCTCCAGTACAATATTCCGCACAGTTGTCTTGCCCAGTTTGTAGCTGTTTGCGAGGCTCTGTAAAGACGTTCCCTGCGCCAAGTGCCTGTCAAAAGAGTTCAAAGTTGCCAAGTCCACTTTCCTCATAAGAAACACAACTTACAAAAGCGTCAACGAAAGTCGCTCCTCAGCAAAAATTTTCTGTCGGCTCTTTTGCAGCGCACTACGCGTTAACTTCAGCAGCGCCTCATACACCGCGCGAGACATTCGCGTGTGCGCGAAAAGCTGCTCTACGTCCTCTTTAATGGTCAGAAACACTTTGCGATAGTAGCCGCCGGAGAATCTGTCTTTATTTGTTGGACGAATTGCCCATTTTCTAATCCGTGGCCGCGATCTGCACTTTTTATATAATCTGCATACGTTTAAAAACATTAAATCAATAAACAAATCTTTCACTTCCATGTTCACCAAAACATTTCAACTTTCCGACAATGCACAAACAGCTGATTTATTTTCACGCTACTCTGCGTGTCAGATGAACGCCACAACGTCCGCTACGACCAGTTACGTTGCATTTGCACTGGCTTCAGTGTTGTCACTTTGAGCCATTTTCCGCTGAATTGTTGCTTTCAAATAATTTCGAAATTTATTTGCATTAAGCTTGCATTAATGTGTGTGCGCTCGTTCTATTTTTTGTATAAATAAAAGGGAAATAGAAATTTATTTTAAAACCATGATAGTACGTGAACGCGAAGTCAATATATATGATTATAATTTTAATTAGTTTTTTCTTTAGCGTAAAGCTAAAGAAATTAATTCAATAAAATAAATGGGAGAAGTAAAACTTACTATTTATATTTTCATATAATTATTTCGTTCGACTAACAGCTGTTTGAAAGCTGAAAATGGCAACACTGGTTGCGCTACGTTACTTCACGCTTTGTTGTTTGTCGCTGTGCTATGTTACGTAGCGCTGCGCTCTGCTACGGCCATCCACTACGTAGTTTCTAGCTACGCGGTCTGCTGTTACGTATTGTGTATGCAAACGGCTTTTTCTTTTGGTTATGTTGAAAGTTCATATGACTCATTGTTTTTGTATGAAATGCGCGCTTTAAATGTTACATTTAATTGATGAAATGTAATGCAGACCTTAGAATTTTAATATCAGCATTTATTTCTAAAAAGAAAAGTATGATGGCTATTGCATATTACATTGACTGTAACATATGAATTCCGTTGTGAGTGAACAAAATGTAATATTTTTCAATTAGCCAACTTAACTGAAAGGCATATTAATTTTAAATTATGCCTGTGGCTTTTGGCGGTCCATATGAACATAAAGGCCGTATGCAATTTTGTGAATGATTTTGCCGCTTCAAATGGCAAAAATGCTTTATAATGTTGAATAAGTGACTTTGCCAATAAATATAGCACATTTTTATATGGAATTGATAGGCGTGTGTGTGAGGCTTTAATTGGTCACTACGTGCTACGTTTTCGCTGCTTCCTGCTTCACTGTTTATTAGCGTAACTGCGCACAATGCGCGCCAAAAGCATTATCCTGCAGACAGGATGTTACTGTCAGCGTTACTGTGTGAGTGCATTTATTTTTATTAAGCTCACTCTTCATGCGGAATTTATGAGTTTTGACTTTTTAATTTTATAATGTGCATTGAATTTTATTGAGCGCTGCATTTATAGAATTTGTATGCAATAATTTGATATGACGTTTTTTCTTGCTTCACATTACACTGCAAATAAATCTCCAAAAGTTGTTATGTATCGGTTATAATAAATTTTTGGCAAAGCAATGCGCAAAAAGCATTTTTATTTTAATCAATATCAGTATCAATTTATAGATTTAAAAAAATTGAGCATAAACTATTTCGTTAGAAGATTTTAATTTCAATTTGTTATAAAATTTGAATTTTTGCAAGCTCTTAAAGAGTTATTTTTGTTACTATTTGCAACTAAACGTCATAGGAATTTATATTGAAATATATTTTGTAATATTATTGCTTATAGTTACGAGCTATACTTTACGCATCAGGCAACGAGCATTTATTCCACAAGCCACGCTGGCGCCCATACCAGCTTGCTTTAATAATTCAAGCTTTGATTAAAGTATTTTTGCTTAAGTTCTCTAATTGTAGAATTACTCGAGACGTATCGCAAGGTAGCTGCCACAACCTGACATACCCGAACACAATGCCAGCAAAAAAGCATTCTAAAATATTGGATAACTCTAACTCATTTTAAAGCTTAAACAATTTTAACATGTTGCTGAGAAATATTTTGACTGTATTTAAAAAGTACTTAAAAAAATTTTCTGCCAATTAAATTGTTAATTATGTGTGATAAATATAAAACAGGCAGACGAACTGCATTGTTAATGTTTAAATGTACTGTCCCAACAACAACAAAAAAGTGTAACAATGCAATAAAAATCAAATCCAAAGGATACTTTATGAGCAGATAATGACGCAATGAAATGTACATAAAAAGTTGACTTGGTTCTAAATTCCGACTACTCTTTGTAGAGTAGGTACTCGAAAAGGTGTATGTAAATGAACTCAAAACGATGCTAATATTTCAACAGCAAGATACAAATCACAAGTAGATCTCAACGATATATAAGTACCCTCCCTACCCGTAGTTAGTAAATTTATCCGACCGATATTTGAGAAGTTGATCTTATTATTATTATTTTTGAAGGTTATGTGATGCCCAGGTGCCAGACACTTAGGCACTCTGCTTCATTGTAATCATTCAGTCATCTTTGCAAAGCACAAGATCTTGAAGAGCCGAACTTCAGCTCACTATAAGTGAGAAAAGGTTTGTCCATGTATTTAAGTCGAAGATTGCCTTTATTAAGCAGTCCTATTGTTTCTTCGATCAGGCTGTGGAAGAGATTATGGTTGAGATACAAGTTTTAATGGCAGCTTGACTATCGGATTTTGCCAACTCTTCGCATTCTCTTCGATAACTCTGAAAGACGCAAGTAAAGCTGTCTAGCGGCAGAGCTAGCTCCTGCGAACGAGTTCCTCAAGGTCCCGTGAGTGTAGACAACGATCGCATCTGTTGTTAAGGCAGTCCCTCTTTTGTCTTTCCACCATATTCGGCTTGGAAGAGCATGAGAGAACTTTCTTTCCAAGCAACTTATTCATGATTTCGTAGGTTATATTGCCATTCCTGTCTACTGGGATTGGGATTGATGTAGGAGCTGTTGCCTTTCCATTTCTCTACTTTCTCTTATTGCATTTCCAACTTTCAATTCCATATGATTTTCAGAGCACAGTTTAAGGTCCAGCTGGATTCCAAGATATTTGAGCACATATCACAGAAATTGCTTCTGACATGCCACGCACATTCGTTTGCAGTGAGGCGTTTAGTGAGTGCCCGAGGCGGCGGCATTGGCCAGAAGTTCGCGGATGCAGAAAATAAGGCATGACGTGTGCAAAAATATTAATTTCGTAAATATTTAAAATTGTAATTGATAAACAGGAAATGAGCGAGCGGTTTCAGGAGCCACCCGCTGCTACGACTGCTGTCTGTGCTGTTTGTTGCTTGCCACATTGCAATGCCGCGCCGTGTTGCAACAGCTTTTGCCATAAATTAAGAAGCTGCATTCCAGCAAATTTTTTGACATATTTGCACTTGCCGCATCAGCAGCAGCAGCGATGGCAGCCTTCCCAGCGGTAGTTGCAGCAGCGCGACGCACGCCTCAGATTGGCGGCCGGCGTGTCTTCGCTGCTTACGCGCCTCGTCATGCTCTCGTTCGGAAGTAATTTATCATAAACGTGTACGCCGCATGACGTTCGCCTCTGGCTTAAACAATATCCCCAAGTAAATTGCTTTTCGCTGCCTGCCACACGTTGCTTCGCGCTGCTCGCTGCTTTTGCTCCTTCGACGCATCGCTGCAAGACGTCAGCTGAGTGAGGCCGGCTTCCATTGCCACTCTGACGTCAGCTGCAGCTGCGGCTTATGGATTATGTTCAGAGAGAGAGCGAGAGGGTGAGAGAGAGAGAGTGAGATAGTTTGAGAGAGGAAGCGAGACAGAGTGAGTGAGAGTGAGGGAGAGGGACAGGGAGAGATAAAAAGTAAAAGCAACCATTGAGCAATCCTTTACAGATCGTCACACTGCTCTCAAAATTTAATAAAAATTCGGTATACTTAAATTGTATTTACTATATGCATTCCCATTAGATATTTTAAAATTTTTCATGCTTATTAAGAGAGCATGCTAATGCCATACTGATGCTTGAGCTTCAGTTTCATTCTCTCAGGCTGATCCTTTAAAACAATTTCATTCCCTCAGGTTGCTAAAAATGTATATAAAATTTATCTTTATGAAAAATTTGAAAATACGAGTATTTATGTACATATGAGTGCTTATATTATACCCATACATTTAAATAGAGCCAAATTGATTTTCAAGATTTCCATCAAGCGTAAAGTACTGCGCTCCCCCCTTCACTCTTCTACTCCTGTCCCATGAACACAAAAACTGCTGCAACTACTTCATATCGTTTTCACTTCATTGCCGCTTGTTCTTAGCTTTTTTGGCCGTCCCTGCCGGGAATTATGGCCAATTTTTTTGGCGAATTTGCCAAAAGCACGCAGCAATTTTTTTATGATGCCCCATTTTTGCGTGATTTCTTGATTTCGGCTGCTGTTGGCAGCTCGCCGCTGACTGTCTGCTGTTGTTGGTTTCGTGTTGTTGCCGTGCATGTTGCAGCAAATCCACTTTCGTGTAAACGTTTAAGAAAAAAAAGGAAGAAGAAGAAGAGGGAAGCGCAGACTCCACGCGCCGCAACCGCGACGTGACGCTTGTTAGTGGCGTTGCAAGGTGCCGCGTTGCCACCAACTGTGCCGAAGTCACTCTGGCAGGGCGGTCGGCGGCTGCCGCTTGCTGTGGATGCGCATGCCGTCAGTGACGCCACATGCCGCACGCGCTTCACAATTTGCAGCCGCCACTTGCATTCTTCATGTTGTCTCTTCCACTTCTATTTCTTCTTCTTCTTCAGCTTTTTTTCGACGCTTTTGGTGCTCTTTGCCTTACATTTATAATTTATTTGCGATTGTTTGTGATTTTTGTTGTCCTTCTTGTTGTTATTACACCCTACAGCTGGCATGCTCATAGCCCCAACGTGCAATCTTTCAGTGCAACCAATTTATTTAAATGCAGATTACTGTAGTATTACTGTGTATCGTTTTTCTGTCTCTTATACTGAAATTTATCTCATGAAATATTACATAGCAGTTTTATATGAAATGAATACCTATCTCTCAAAAAGAATTGGCGACAAGAGCAACAACAACTACGAAAACGTTAATTTCGGAAGAATTTCATAAATTATTGCAAGCAATTGCTAATGACCGCATGCAACTAATGAAATATGTAAATTGATGTAAAAAAAATTTAAGACAAAAACGGCATTATTTTGAAAAATCAATGACATGCATTTTACAAATTACCAACCTCAAAGAAAAATCTTGTAAGAAAATCAATTTTTTGGAAATTAACGGCCTTACCGTATAAATCACCGTGATCGAACGCAACGCGAACACGAAGCCAACGCCGGGATCAAAAAACGGCATTTTGTAAATCACGGCGTAATTGCGTTCGTTGTCTTACGGCATCACTTGAGCTGTCAAGTTCTTACGAAATAAAATTATATAAAAAAAAACTTTTTAAAAATAAGCTTTAATTTATTTAATGTACTAAAAAGTAGAAAATAAATGGTTTTTAAGTCACCTGTATCTTACTATCCATAAAAGCTTGGGGCGCTCATGTGTTCAATATTTGTCAAACAGTTACCACAATATTTTATTTAAATAATTTTTTGCAAATAGATTCTAGTAATGAAAGATATTTTGAATATGGATATTGAGCGCACAAGCTTTTATTGATAGTAAGATACAGGTGACTTAAAAACCATTTATTTTCTACTTTTTAGTACATTAAATAAATTAAAGCTTATTTTTAAAAAGTTTTTTTTTATATAATTTTATTTTCTACTTTTTAGTCTTCCATAAATTCAATTTTAGAGCTCTGAAATTTTTCACAAAAAGAATTTAAAACTTGCAGAGCAGTACACAATATTTAGGGTATTCACAGTGTCTCCTATCGTCATATCCTCAATTTAACAAATAATACGGCTGTGATCGACCCTAATATTCGTGGCATATTTGTGACGCGGTGAGTTGTTGCTATTTTGCCAGCAGGGCGCGGCAAGTAAGTTCCTATCGTTTTTCATTGATGTGTGGTGTACCTATAATTATAAACTGAAGCCCAAGTGTGTAGTTGCTTGAAAAGTGCCACGCCCCTTGTCCTACGCCCATAAATTTTTCCAGTGGAACGACACATCCAAGAGGCGACTGCATACGAAATTTCAATGCTGCACGACCTTTAGTTCCAAAGCTATTCTATATAAACGATTTTGTTTGTATGGGCGGTGCCACGCCCCCTTATCCAGTGCCCGCCTTATTTTCTCAGTAGAAGGATATGGATATGTAGTAAGTTCCTACCGAGTTTCATTGATGTGTGATTTGTAGTTCTAAAGTTATACACACGCCCCTTATCCTACGCCCATAAAATTTTACCAGTGGGACGACACATCCAAGAGGCGACTGCATACGAAATTTCAATGCTGCACGACCTTTAGTTCCAAAGCTAATCGAGATCAAAAATTTTGTTTGTATGGGGGGTGCCACGCCCCCTTATCCTACGCCCATAAAATTTTACCAGTGGGACAACACATCCAAGAGGCGACTGCATACGAAATTTCAATACTGCACGACCTTTAGTTCCAAAGCTAATCGAGATCAAAAATTTTGTTTGTATGGGGGTGCCACGCCCCCTTATCCAGTCCCCCTTATTTTCTCAGTAGAAGGATATGGATATGTAGTAAGTTCCTACCGAGTTTCATTGATGTGTGATTTTTAGTTCTAAAGTTATACACAAATCTGGAGTTGATAAAAAGTGCCACGCCCCTTATCCTACGCCCATAAAATTTTACCAGTGGGACAACACATCCAAGAGGCGACTGCATACGAAATTTCAATGCTGCACGACCTTTAGTTCCAAAGCTAATCGAGATCAAAAATTTTGTTTGTATGGGGGGTGCCACGCCCCCTCATCCTACGCCCATAAAATTTTACCAGTGGGACAACACATCCAAGAGGCGACTGCATAAGAAATTTCAATGCTGCACGACCTTTAGTTCCAAAGCTAATCGAGATCAAAAATTTTGTTTGTATGGGGGGTGCCACGCCCCCTTATCCAGTGCTCCCCTTATTTTCTCAGTAGAAGGATAGGGATATGTAGTAAGTTCCTACCGAGTTTCATTGATGTGTGATGTGTAGTTCTAAAGTTATACACAAATCTGGAGTTTATAAAAAAGTGCCACGCCCCTTATCCTACGCCCATAAAATTTATTGATTCATGTATTGGGCTCTAGATTAGGCATGTATGCAAAGTTTCAGATCTCTAAGTAGTCGGGAAGTGGGTGAAAAATTGATTACTAGATTTGACGACATACATACCGGATGTGAACCTAATATAAAGCTTATAAAAGAGTTGTATTTTTCTTAATTTATCAGCCAAATACAAAACACACAAAATTCGCTGCATCCATTGCATACCTCCCATAGCCTAGTGGTTAGAGCGTTCGACTAGCACGCGAGAAGTTGCGAGTTCAACCCTCAACCGCGATGCATTTCTTTTTTTTTGTGATTTCGATCCTCAACTGCAGTGCTAGTATTTTCTTTTTTTTGTACTTTTTTCTTTAGTATTTGTCTTTAAAAAGTACTGCAATACTTATTATTTGCTTCTGCAGATTACCACAAATCAATTTTCACTCGAAATTACCAAAAATTTTGCGTTTAAAAAACTGAACGCGAGCACAAACCCAAGTGAACGATTTGACAGTTCATGTGAGTGAATGCGCCGCGTTGCGTTTTACGCGGTACCGATTTTCATATGAAACTACGTAAGACAACGCGAGCAGTCACCGAGTGAGGTGATGCGTTTTACAAAATACCAAATTAGTGAACGCAGGGTGAAGTGAGGCGTTGGGATTTACAAAATAAGCACCTAAGAAATACAAATATTTCATGATTGAGGTTACTTTTGGGCACATTAAATCTAAAAGGCTTACAGTCAAGCCTACACAAGGTTCTGGCTCCAAAACATTTTGCTCGATTTGGCTTCTTTTAGGTGCGTGTGCTAAGGGAAGGGTGCAGTGTGCAGTGTGCAGTGCGCCTTGGCGCATATACGAACTTACCGTGTTAGCGCGGGGGGATAGGCGGCTGACTGTATGGCAGCATTTTATGAGCAAACAAGATGTAAATCAATGTTTCCCTCTTCACCAATCTTCGCTCTTTTTGCCGCCACTAACAGCTCGTTCCTTTGCCAAGTGCTGCACCACAGCACACGCACATGTGCACTTATGTGCTTTTTTGTGACAGTGTGTGTGTATGCACAAGGGTTAAACGAGTGGCAAATCGACAGAAAATTTATGTGCAATGAAGTTACAATACAGCCAAAACGAAAACAGAGTAAATAAAAGAGCTATGCAAAAAATGAATGAGTTATTTGCCTTCATTTCGTTGCGCTCCTGAGCTCGCAACGCACTCCTTCACTTACCTCCTGCTGCTTCTTCTTTTTTTGTTTGCTTTATTTACTTTTGAATTTGCAGCAAAATACAAGCAGCAGCAGCAGAAGAAGCAATGCAATAAAGTGTGCCTTGTTGTGCTTTTACACTCCCTCTTCTTCTTCTGCTTCTTCTTCTTTTTCTTCTACTACTACTACTGCTGTTGCCTTTCTATTTACACACCAAATTGTGCATGTGTGTTGGTTTTTGCGCTTTATTTGCTCTTTCCTTCACGCATACATGAGGAAAAAATACGCAGCAAAGTGCTTGCACAGATTTCTGCGTCCTGGGCATGACCAGTGCTGCTGCACTCACATCCTGTCAGCTTCTCTTTATGCTGACAACTATTTGCCTAGAAAGGTCGCCACCTTCTCTCAACACACAAACGCTTCTACGGTCCAGAAGAGTTTAGAAAAAAACCAAAAAAAAAGTATGCAAGTTTTTGAATTAAAAAAATTTACAAATTTTTCTTTAAGAAAATACCATTAACTTGTATGTGTGTCTTGATGAGTTGTTTTTGTATAAAATCTGTCATTGTTTGCTCACCCTTGCTCTTCATTTGTAGCAAGTGTCAACAAAAGCAAAGCCAAAGTGCGGCACTCTAATGCATCTTAATGCTGCAACACGCCCACCAACACTAATTGCATGAGCTGGGCAAGTGGCAGGCAACGGAAATTGGCAATTGACAATCGAATTGCAACAGCAACACTCTAACTGCGTGCAGAGTGGGAGTGTGCAATTGGCATGGGCATATGGAGCCACAGAAAGGGCAATGAGTTGTGTAGACACTGCAATGGCAAGAGGAAAGAGTCAAGAGGCAAGAGGCAGTAGTAGCAAGCGTCGCTTGACACTCTTGAACATATAAATTGTGTAATCAACAGCTGACTGCTGATTGCCATTGGCCAAGTGCCTTTCCTAATTGCATGAAAAATGTTGACAATCTGAATTTTTAATGTGGCAACAACAACATTTCATTGATTGAAAGTTCGGAAAGTAAAATATTTCTTGACTTGAACTTATAAAGCAATTGAATTTTCTTTGTTGTTGGAATCCAAGCAGCGACAAGATGAGGCATCATGCTTGCTACTTAACCCCAATGCCACGGGTCACTTTTGTGACATGCAATAATATCAACTCACTGCGCTCTTCTTTTTTACTATGCCTCTTCTTCTATGTTATTATCTCATCTCAGCAGCCAGTAGCAACTTCGTACAGTCAGCCCGGTTGCAATGTTGCAACTAGGCCCACAACTGCTGCCGGCAGCGGCAATTGTATGCAAATGCTATGCAACATGTTGTGCATTTGCTGAGTTGCTTCGCAGATAATTTTGAATTTCTTTACTTTGCAATTCAAAGTTTGTGGTCATTGTCTGTCAGAGCAGCGCCGAGAAACCCTTCTGCAGCAAGCTGCATTCAGACGTTGCTGTTCTCCAATCAAGAAGCACGCATTGTGGCAAGCCAAAGCTAAGCCACAACAACGTTGAGGGTCAGTGTCGCCTGTGCCCTGCATGTAGAGAATTATTTGCTCACATTCTTTGATTTTGAATTTAAATCTAAAAGAATGATTTTTGTCATATGAAAAGTTGTTGCAAAGTAGATCAAATATTTCTCAATAAAATTTTCTTTAAAATTTTCTTCTACTTCATATTAACTTTCGCTGAGAAATTTTTTTGTAATTCAAAGGATGTTCTGTGGAAATTCATCTTAGTTAAAGGGTTGATACTAAAAATCAACTTAGTTGAATTTCACATGCATCTGAAGTATGCAGATAATATGGCTATATTACTTGTGTTAGTTGAGACTTTTTTTAAATTGTGTCAAAATAGAACTTTTAGCCAAAGAATAAGTATTCCGATTTTCAAGTATCAATAGACGGGTTCGAACTCATGGCAATCTACGGTCTTTATTTCTATTGACATGTGACTCGGCAACGTTCGAGATATTTATGAAGACTATCCTGCGCTTGGTAAAGCAGTTCAGAAAGATTCCAATAAATTGGAATTTACTGTCTGCATGCTGGTAAATTTTCTTATTGCAACAACAACCAAATCAAATCCCTTTCTGATTTCAATTGGAGCTCGCGCCGATGCCATTAAGTTACATATTAATAAAACTTGACAAAGAATACAGATGCAAAACTGACAGCTTCTCAGAGAAATTTATGTCAAAAGTTGATCAGTTTGATTCGCTCGCAATGTGCATCCATCGCATGCGGAGACCATGCCTTGTGGTCCGCCGAAAAATATTTATGCCTTTTTCCAAGTAAACTCAAGCTCATCTTTTAGATAGTGAATCAATTAATTCTCTGCGTGTAGTATATAGGTATGTATTTGCTTGCTGCAAATATGCAAATTGGCCAACATGCGGCAGAAGCCTTTGCTGGCCAAGAGGCACTCTTCCAACACTGATTTTTTAACTTTTCAACAGCAAACGTAGAAGCTGTTGGCCACTTTTTCGCACGAACTTCGGCCGGTTACCAAGGCAGGCAAGAAATGGCCAACACAAAGCGGCAGCCGTTGCTGCTGCTGGCAGTAGGCGCATTATGACTGCAATCAATCCCGGCTGGCTGCGCCGGCAGATAACCTCGAGCAGCTACGGCAGCAACAACAACAACAAGCGACAAGATGAAAGTCCTAATAATATGCGCATAAGCTATTCGCCTAGGCTTTTCGGCGCTGCTTGGTTGGTGTGCCATAGGCATGTTGTTGCAGTAGGTGGAACATGTTGCTGGTGTGGCTGCCATTGCTGCTGCTGCTGCCAGGAAAGCAATAAGCTCTCGGCCGTCGTCTATTGCCACTCAATGCGGCACACTGGAGCTGTTGGTGTACTCAGCTCGATGGCAGGCGGCGATTCAATTCACTGCCGAAATTGTTGTTGTTGTTATTATTGTTGTTGATGTTGTTGTTGTTGTGGCTGCTTGTCTGCCGCTTGAATGCTGGCTGCAGTGCGTAATGACGTTGTTATTGGCTTCCTGTTGGCGCTATAACATGCACAGCAAATTCCTTGGGGGCATGCTGCCCTATCACATAGACACACACACATACATGAGAGTGTCACACATGAGAGTGTGTGTGTGTGTGTGTGCGGCAATACAAACATCAAATGCGCCATATAGCAGACCCGCAAATCATATCAACTCTTTTGCTTGTATGCAATTTGCTGGCCGAGAAGGCGCTACTTTGGCAGGCACAAAACGCACAGCTCCTGTCGCCAGGTCCTCCATTCAGGTTCCAATTATTGGAGTGCAGTAGCTGTTGCTCGCATTATTGATAACGCCATGTTTACACAAACTTGCCACGAAGTGTTTCCGGTGCAGCAGCTCAAAAGGATCTGCTTCTCTGCCTTCGGCATGTTTCTGTGGCAGTTTCTTTGAATAATCGCATACAGAAGTGGCACCAAAAGCGGCATAAAGCCACGTCAGACTTTACTTTAGAAACTTTTGAGGCAAGTTTTATGTTGCCGTCAATTTGTCACAAGCAACATGCAAATTCGTAAAGAATTTTAAACATAGGCAATTTTTTCCATTTTTTTCCATTTTTCAAATCAAATATTTCAGCCCGAAACTGGAACTGGACATTATTCTTAAGCTTCCAAAATGCAAACCTTAGAGCACTGTACAACAAAATTCAAAATATTCATGTTTTCTCAAAAATATACTTTTAAATAAATATTGAAACTTTTTTTTAAAAAAACGCTCGCAATTTTTTTATCGTCGAGATTTTCGATTACGAAAAATGTTAAAATTGTTTTTGCTTATAACTATTTTTCGTCCATTTTCTTCCTTACCCTCTCCCTTCCCTACTAAGTTCGCTTACAAATTCTAAAGCCTAATTAGGCTCTTAGCCATTGTGTCTCATAGTGTGTGTGACTAGCGTCGCATTCCCTTCTTGTTTATGTCATTCAGATACTAGTAGAATATTTATTTATATTATTATATAATGTATAGAATATTTATGACTATTATGTATTTTAATTTCATAAAAATGTAAGACACTTATTTAAAAATCTTTACTAATCTTCGTCGTATTTTCGAATCATATCCAGACGCCTGCTTAATATCTCGACTAACGAAATTAGTTAAAGGATTTAGTGCTACGAAACCCCAGACGACCCTCTTTTGATTCTATATGCGTTGCTTGCGCCTTTGCTGTAATGCGAGTCAAATCTTTTGTGCATTAACCATACGCTAGCAAGGAATAATGCTCATTACACACACACAAATACACTCACACGTGGCATAAATCTCATAAAATATAAGCCGAAAGTGGCTGGCGGTGAATGAATGTGCGTAATTATACTTGAAGGCTAAGGCGCAGCTTACAAATGGCCACTGTATTTAATACCAACACAATTGCCTGCCTCCTACACAATTAGTTGCATGTCCTGTTGCGCCTTCATGCGTCTGGCCAGCAAAAATGAGCAACAATCACATTAGAATCTTTTTGCCGGCCAGCAGAAAGATTAGCTCGGATTGACGGTAATAATGGAAGCTCATCAGCTTAGAACGCATTAAGTGCCAAAAAGCTTGCTATACGAGTCGGTATGTGTGAATGCTTATATGCACGAGTGAGCATGTGTGTGTGTAGCATATACATACATATATGCCAGCAGGAAAAATTCAGGCATCAGGCTTAGAAAACAGAGTTGCACAAGCCATAAAATATTTTGTGAAAAATCTTATTTTTTTTAGATAATATAACTGTCAGTTTATCAATCTGTTTAACCTATCAATATGGTATCAAACACACAAGACTATTGAGCTATAGGCATGAAGAATTTATTAGTTGAAGTTCACACTTTTTTATCAAAAGGAAATAATTCCAACTATGCAGAGGCGCCTGGAAAGAAGCCCTACGTCACGTCGTTACATGATAACCGCTTTTTATTTACCAATCCAGCTGAAGCAGATTTCACTTATGACATTTGAAAATAATACGCCAACAATCTCTATAGATTTGTATCTCTACTACTTCGATATTTTCTTCATTCTTCAAAAATCTCTATAAACCAAAAATTTGCGACAATTTCTTTGCTCTTTCAATTCGGAATGGACACAATTTTAAGCAATAACATTTAACAAGTTTTAACTATGGACACAAAAATATTCGATAAAGGAAAATACTCACTTTGAAGAATTCACTTTTAAAACCTATTATTTCTTTAAAGTGTCGGCCTTAAGAAATTTACGCTTCTTCAAACCAACTTTTTCGATGAAGAATTGGTTAAGCAAGTGGTCTTCAAACAGCTTCTGGAATTAATAAAAGACATTCAGCTAAATGAAGAAAACTACATGAATTCTCGAATAAGCGCACTTTAGGTGCAGATGAAAATGAAACCAAAAATGAGAGCCAAAAATTAAGTTGCCTATTTCGATATCTTCAGAAAAGAAGCATGTCTCTTAGTTGCCACAAATCGAATATGCTGTAGTAGAAGCACGGCAGTTCACTTAAAAATTTCTTTTCTCTGAGGAAAAAAAACATTGCTCATGCCAATCGAAATTCACTCAAATCTCTAGGCTGAGTTTGGTAAGCTTGTTTTAATGAAGACAGGATTTCGATGCAATTTTCCTGCAGGGCTGCTGCCAAGTATATGGCACGTCTGTGTGTGTGTTTGTTGCCGTTGTTTATTGTCACGTTGCAAGCATTTTGCCATTTTATTTGATGCTCGAAATGGCAATAGTTTTCGCTCACTCTGTTTATTTAATCTTCTTTTTTTTTTGTTGGGCTGTGCAAACAGTGCTGTGCTTTTTGGGCGGATGTAGAACTAACGAAATTGGCTGCCGGTCAAGCTGTAGCGACGCTGCTGTGTAAACATATGTGCGTGCGTGTGTGTGTGTGTGCGGCAGACGTGGCTGCGACTGTAATTTATTTTCGCTAAGCAAACAACAAAATCAACTAAAGCGGTCCGTCGGGCGTTCGGGCGGGCGGTCATAAAGTGCGCAGACAGCCCAAACGAAGATGTCCTGCAGCACGCCCACTCACGCCATGCCACGCCACGCCAACGCGCTCGTAACGCATACGCGCAGATACGTTATGAAGTGCGCCGTCACTCACTCGCTTGCCCACCTTCAGCCATGTACTCCAGTTTCGCCGTCCTGCGTTGCTTTTATTGCGCTCGCTTGACGGCGACTTGAACTTGGACGCTTGGCAGCCTTGTCGTTGGACGCGCCGTTTCAAGCAGCCTGCAGACCGCAAACTTGCCGCATGATGAAGCAGCACTTTGCGAAGTTTGTGGCCGGGCTGCTGCTAGCAGTCGCGTCGTTAACAGCGTTGCGGCCGCCTTGATTGCTGCTCCAAATCGTCGGCGCTGCCACTTTTGCATGGCACTTGAGCTGAGCGTCGTTGCAGGCGCGCCACGTTGAAGGCAGCTAATGAAGTGGACATAAATCGAGGCGTTGCTGTGTTTGCTTAAGCAGCAGCAGCAGAGTAGAGGCTCCAAATGGCAGCGCAGTGCACTTAACTGCAGCGCTCATACGCGGCAGACGATAAAGATGGGGTGTCAGCAGCAAGTTGTACGCAGGCGAAAGTTGGCTGCCGACGAAGAGCGCTCTGCAAAGGACCAACTTCAGCGCATAATCTTGATTGAGCTGTGGAAGACTGCAAACTGACTACGGCATATTTACTTTTTCTTAATAGAGTAGCAGGCCAACAGGCAGACAGCATGGTATAAACAATGAGACCCTTTTGTATCCTTGCGCTTCTTACTATCCTTTGCTTCTTTTGTCATTCTTTACTTAAGCAACTTCTAATCCGTAGATTGTTTACTGATTACTTTTTATCACGCTCGATTAAAGCATAAATAAGATGTGCTTTGCAAGGCATGGACCCTTTCTTCTGCTTTTCCCCGCTCCCCCTTGCATGCCCTTGGCAAACAAACTGGGTAGTCTATTTGTGTCGGTGTGCATTTGTCAACATGGTCAATGGCGCTTCCGTTTCTTGCCTTTCTGCATTCGAATTTGGGTTTTCTTTCCATTTGGGTTTATTTCTTTTTTGCTCTCGTGCAAATAATTTAAATGTAACATTTCGAAAATGCTAGGTCAAACTTAAAGTAAAAGTAAGGTAAACAAACGACGTTTTCCCTAAGGACATTTGCAATGAATTGGAAAAAGGTATTGCAGCACTTCTTTGTTAAGTTTAATCTTTTCTGAAAAGATATTAAATACATTGAAAATTATATAGCATCGATTTTAAAAATGGTGATTATGATTATTTACAATAGTAGTTTAGTGGAATGTTGAAATGTAATTAAACGTTTCAGTTTATAAAGTTCTTTAATAAATATTTCTCCTTTTCATTTGCCTCAACAAAAAGGACATTGTTTGAAGCTGATGATTCCAAGCTAATGATGAGGTGTTTGTATTAATATTTGAATTGTAAATTGAACTATTTTTTTATAAATTTTATAGAAAAATTCACTTTTATATTAAATTCATGTATAAAAACTTTTTAAAGTTTAATTCTTTGTATGCAAGCGAAGTTGTTCGAATCGACGTACACTAGTTAGCCACACTTTGGTTGGTTGGTTGGTTTGTGTGGCTAGTCCTGACTATCAATTAGCACTGAGTGCCGTTTTGTTACCACGCCTCGAACAACCTACAGCCATCTGGCGGAAGCCACACTTTAATAACGAAAGAAACTATTGAAACTCTTTAAATGCTTGTTATTTTCTTGTAACGTATTTTATATTCATATGCAGCAAGAATTTAATTTAATAGAAAAAGAAATCTACTTCATATTAAACTGCTGTTTGAAAGAGAGCGTAAAGTTGATTTGATGTTCGAAAATATGTATATGCTTTAAAATGAAGATTTTTTATGCGTAAATTTTTTTCTATTAAAGGATTACGAATCACATAGTCATATATCGTTTTCTATTGCACAGTGTATTCAAAGAAATTCCAATTTTCATTTCCAAAATCATTTCTAAAAATATTCAGTTTCTAATAAAGATTTCATAGCATTACTGCATAACTAGTATACATATATGTATGTATGAATATCGATACAAATTTTTCTTTCGTTTCGAGGCAAAAAAAAACGAACAAGCATTTCGTCAATAGTCTTACACAATGCAACGTTAAAAGCATTAAGGATCAAATTTCGGCATTTTTTCTCTTCAGTAGGAATCTACTCAGATATGCGAAAGTGCGGCGAGAATGTAGAATAATATTCTGCGCTTACAATAAAAGTGTTTGCTTTAGATTTACAGGCACTTTGCGCGCGCAAGCAGGAAGGGATATCCTTCTGCTTCGACAAGGCGCAGTGAGAAAGCGCGTCAGAATGGAAAACGCTGCTTTTCTGCTTTGCTAGAAATCTATTAAAACTGTGCTGCTGCCCGCCCACGCTGCTTGGCAGCCCTCGCCCTTTGCATGCGCTGAAGTTTGCCATGCCATTAGGAGCAGCTCCATCCCCTACCGTCCCGTCCCGCCGCTTTGTTGATGCTCAAAAATACAAATTGAATTTTGTTTGTCGAAGCTTTCAGCTGAAGTGGCGCTCTGCGAATTCGGATGCTTCCTTTGTTGTGTCTGCCTGGCTGTGTGTTTGTATATGTGTGACTGTGTATGTTGGTGTGCATTTGTCTTTTTTAAGTGGCATGTCGTGCGCGTGCTGCCGCCGTCAGCTCCTCCGCCGCTCACTGCCACAGCCCAAGCCGGGTTGCTTTCGAACATAAAATATGATTTCGAAATGACACTAATCGCGTCTAATTGAAGCGTGAGAAACGTTCAAGTGTGCGACATTCGCGAGTGGAGTGGCGCAGGATGCGCGTGGGCGGCAAGTTGCTGCAGCTGCTCAGCCAACCCACACACAGGAATTGTATACAGCAAACTACTCGAATTGGGATTCATGTGAAACATGAGAAGAATGTCTTCCGGCATGTTTATTCTGAGTTGAGCTGAACCTTTGCAGGACGAAGGAAGGTGCCGCGGTAGACCGTGCCTCAAATGGAAAGCTCAATTAGCAGAGGCACTGGGACAATGCTTGGCATTTCCAAATGCTCGGCATAAACGAAACATTTGTTCCCATTTAGTATGCTGAATATTATGTAAGTTCAGAAATAACTCAATTAAGCTGACAATAATTTGTCAGTTGATCAAATTCGAACAGCAGCAATTCAGCTGACAACGCGTTAAATTTGTGGTACCAACAAAGGGGCAGCACGTTTCTACTAACTGGAAAATTGCATTCAACCACGATGTGAGCCTTCTGCGCCACATTTGCCACACAATGTGACAAAGCCACATCCACGCTTTGAGGGCACTCTACTTTGTGTGTCTGTCTGTTTGTTCAGTGACGTATATAGAGCAAACCCTTTTCGGGGAGTTAAGTGAAGTTAAATTGGTTTAGGCAATAGTGATTTAAAAATAAATTAAATGTTTTCCACGACTTCTCTAAAACAAAATCGTCGACATAATATAATGCATATTTCTAAAATATATATGCAATTTTATTATAACACATTTATAACTTATTTATAACTTATTTATAACTTATTTAAAACTTGTTTATAACTTGTCCATATCTTATTTCTAACCTATTTAAATCTTGTTTAGAACTTATTTATAACTTAAATCCTTCTACTATAAAAGGTTGCCAATGGATTGATAGCACATATGCTTAAGATTCATATACATACATACCGATTATATTGAAATCAAAAATTTTTCCGCATACGAAGGTCTCATTAGATTTGAGCTTAAATCGTTAAGGTTTACAGTTATTCGAGGGCGTGGTTTCATCTTCAAACCCTTTTTCAATATATGAAATCTATTTTTCTGTCTGTCGGCCCGTTCGCCTTTCTGCCTTCTCAACTAGAATTGCTTCATTGCTCGATAATTACACATGTGTTTTGTGCTAGCCCCCCGCACCCTACCACAAAAGCGAAGGCAAATCAGCGCGTCGTCAGGCGGGCCGGTTGCCACCAAACGTTAACATAAATTACCACACACAAAAGCGGCAGTGGCAAGTTGCAAGTCTGCTCACGTGCTGCCGGCGCGGAGGCACAATTGTAAAATGCTTTGACAGCCGCTGCTGTCGTCGTCGAGCCGGGCACAAGGCAGAAAGCGCTTCCGCTTTGGAATTTCGGCTTCGCTGGCCATTTCGAGACCGCAACACTCAAACACGTTCGCGCTGATTGACTGGCGTGCTGCGGATTGACTGCGCCATCGAGCGAATGGAATGGCTGGGTACCGGCAATTTGGGCAACACTGCACCTACAATTGGCAAAAGCGGCACAATTGGAAATTGTCGTCGAAGCTTAAAGAGGCGTGCAGAACGACAATTGCTGCTGCCGCGGCAAATGAATTGGAAATCGCGCGTTGCTTGCCACAATTTGTGGAAGGGCAGCTCCTCATACATATGTACCCAACACGGAGTCAATTGAAGCGCATTGCAATGGCAGCCGCTCGGAAGTCAGCGCAGCCCAGCAGAAAAACGGCAGCTCTGTTAATTACGAGTGTTGAACTGACTACTTCGAAGACTACCAAGAGTGGCAACAGTTCGTGCAAGAGAAGTTAAAGAAAGTTTTCACGAACTCCGAAAGATGATTTTATTAAAAGTTTTTAAAATTTTTCAACTGCAGATTTCCTCTTATCTAGGCAACTTTTGAGTTAAGAATATACAAAATAAAGGTCTGCTGAAGGACTCGAGCCTGTATTCGTTGAATTTGCCTGTCTGCGAATTCTTTTCTAGCAAGCTATCCCAATATGTGCCCGATCTATTCACGTTCCATATGTAAATCTATGCAAACAGCTCTCAAAATCTGGACTCTCTGAAATTCCGTCTGAGAGTTGCTGCTTAATTTTCCTGCTGGCAAGAAGGAAAAACAGTAAAAGGAACCAAGCAAATAGCGCAGAGGGGGAGGGGATTGTGTATGTACTTATTTAGCGAAATTTGTTGCGCTGCAATTGACTTTTTGCCTGGCAGGCAACAGACAGCAGACTGCGGTTTAATGAGTGGCAAGCCTTAAAGGGGGGAAGCTGCTGTCAAACGCTTCATTTAAATTTTTGCGCGAGGGGGAGAGGAAACTGCTGCATGTCACTTAAATTGCAAACAAGTGAGCAGACAAATACGATTACAATAAATGGCAAACCCCTTCCAAACGGCTGAAGATTGAAGTTAAAGGATGTGCAATGAACTATGTGGCAAGTAGTGAAGCGAGCGAAAAAAGCAGGGAAAGGTGAAGCATGTGCTAGTGGCAAGTAGTGAAGCGAGCGGTAGCGGAAGTGTAATACCTATTTTGATTTGAGGGCATTTACTTTTCAAGCTGTGCAAGCAAATCAAAGGAAAGTACACAGCTGATGAATTAAAATCAAGGACGAAACTTTAAAATACGAGTTTTTGAAATAATACACCAATTTTTATATGAAATAAAATTTTAGTGGTTCGAATTTTCATAAGCTGAAAAAGTGCGTTAAATAAGCGCTTTAAAATTCTAAAATTTTATTTTTAAAAACTGAAAACACTTTCAGAAAATTATGCAAAAAATCGTACGAAAAACTCAAAGTGCCAACACTTGCAGTATTCAATATCAAAGTAAAGCAATAAAATTTTGCAAAAATGCAGCAAATCTTTGTGCCATGGTCAAAGTCAAAGGCGAAACGGCTGCAGTGGCAGCAACTGTTGCATGCAACGCGACGCAGTGCAAATGAAGTGAAAGCTTTTGTGGCAGATTTCGAATTCGATTTTATTGAGCAAATCAAGTGGCATGCATGCACACAGCTGAGGAGGCGGCCAAGTGTGCGTGGCACACACACACACACTGCCACAGCAGCTACACACAAACACACGCCGAGCTGTGCTCGAGACGGAAATTGATTTCACGTGTGTGCTTCTTGCAAGTGAATCGCAAACGCATTTGAAGCTACTGTTGCTGGGTAAAGTTGCAAGGGGTAGGGGTTGTAGGGGAAGGAGTGTAGTGCCAGTTGCAACTTATTGGCAAGCATTTCCGGCGCGTTTATTGCTGACAAATTATTGCGCTGCTGCTGGCAACCAGCAAATTCACGCCGTGCTGTGGAGGAGCAGGTCGAAGGAGGGAAGGGAGAGGGGCTCCAGACGTGACTCGCGCACAAGCTCGCCGGGATTGGCGAAGTTGCTGTCTGGGTCTCAAGTGTTTGCGCACAAAACTTCTCACTGTTGTTGTAGAACAGCGAATTGTTGTTGTTGTTGTTCGTACTAGTGCTACTTGCGAATTTGCAAGTTTTTGCTTTCTCTCTATTTCTTAAGTTTTTCTTGCGGCAGTCAACAGAAAATATAAACTTTTCAAATGAGCAAAATAAAGCAAGCTAAAGAAAGAAGCAAAGAAAGAAAAGTTGGCATCAAAATAAGCAAAAGCCGCACTTCTCTGCAATACAAGTGCTCATAATGTTGTTGTTGTTGTTGTTGCTTATATACCACTTGTTTCACTTTATTGTTAAGAAGTTGCTTGCTTACTTTTTTTTTGCAATTTCTTGCAAGCACTTTTCGCTTTTTGCAGTTTTCTTTTTAGAAAATTAAATTTTTTGTATGAGCATTTCTTTGGTTTTTATTAACACTTGGACTTGAAGCAAACATGCGAAAGACTGTTGCTTCCGGCTGAGTTTTGGCTGATTTAATTCTTTTTTTGTAAATTAATTTTGAGCATTTTCGGACGTGTCGACGATGAGACTGAACGGGAGCTATTTCGAACTTCAAATAGCTTCTCGGCGGCAAATGAGTGAGTTGTCAACTGAATAAGGCGGTACGTATACGAAGCCTTGCTCGTGTCTTTGCTGAAAGTGTTGAGTCTTAAAACCAATGCCCAAAAATTTTTTTTTAATTCTTTGAATGAACAGCGCTGAACATGCTTTTAGTTCTCCGACTGGCGCATCGCTTACCTCTTCATCTATTTCATTAAATTTTTCGCAAATATTTCCCGAACCCAAGCAATTTCTCTCCAAAGGTATTGCCTACTTTTTTTTTGGAAAATGTTGCCTAATTTATTGGCAAACAATAAATCTTTGAGCAAATTGCAATTTTGCCTATTTTATTATGGACGAGCAATTTCTGGCTCTTTGTGAACTTCAGCTGAAGAAGAAGCATGTGCAAAACGAAGCAAGCAATTAAAGCAAATCTTGCAACTCTAAATTAAAGTCGACGCAATTGTATGGTATGTTTACGGGTTGCTCTTTGCCCTTCGCACCTTGTCCTTTGTAGAGTTGCCACTCAGCTCCTCGCTTTGCAGTGCTGCTGATTTTGCTAATATGACAAACACGATTTCGCAACAACTTTGGCAGGGGAAAGGGAAACGTGTCAAAAAGGTGCATCCGCATGCAGCATGTTGCAAGCGCAAGTGCCGCAGCAGCGCAAGTGCCGCAGGAGGCAGCGTGTCAGCGCAGTCGAGTCATTTGCAGTTGACGACGATGTCAGGCGTTGATGTTGCAGCATGGATTCGAAGCTGTGTCCTCGTTGTTGTTGTTGTTGACTGCTGGCAGCGAGAGCTAATGAAGCAGCAGCTCCTGCGGAGGAGGGGCAGCGTTTGTGGTGTTGCACGACTGATTTGCTGATTTGCTGCTGTGCGGCTTTTGTCTCATTAAAGCTTGTGCATGTGTGTTGTTGTTGTTGTTGTTGTTGTAACAATGCGGATCCAACTTGTTCAGCTCTTGTGCTTGTACTTCCTGTTCTTTGGTTGCTCAAATATTTAACAATGGCTCAGCGCGTTGCACTGATAAGGGAGGCTGCGGCTGCGTGGGTTTTCGAAGCAGACTGCCGCAGCAAGACGCAAAATGTGGCAGCATTGGCAGCGCAACTTAAAGCTGCCAGTCGACAATTGCGCTGCTGCAAGTGATTGTGACATCTTGAAGTGACCGCCCATTCCATGGCCCACACAAATGCCACACTTCAGTTTGCCCATCGCAATGTTTTACTAGAACAGAGAAGAACTCTTTAAGTTGAACTTGCAACGTGTCACAATGTTGCCACACTTTTAGCAGAGCAATTTTTAAAAACGCTTGGCATTTACTGCTGGAGAAGGCGCGCCTGAAGAGAAGCGCTAGGTCAGTTCTTAAACCGATAAAGAGTTTAGTCTAATGATGGCAGAAGCAACTTTTTATCTATTTATTAATCATATGAATAGATGAAAGACGCAAGTCATTCAATTATTCGTATTAAAAGACGCGAGTCCTTCAATTATTCGTTGAGACAAAAAAAGTTTAAATTCCGTTTAGGTTAGTTTATCGATTAATCGAAAGAGAACCGACGATACAAATAAAATCCTTAATCGACATAAAATAACTGATTAATATAAATTCATCGGTTAATCCTGCCATCACTAGCCTTGTCTGAGGAATTAAGTTAGAGTCAATAACGTGTTTAGAAAAAAAAATTCAATCAAATTCAGAAATTGCAGTTAATTGATTTGATAATTCGAGCATACATTTAATATTTTTATTGACTGTTTTAGATATGAAGGCAAAATGAAGAAAGTTTAGCTGGAAAATGTGCTACAGCTAGGAACTTGGAATTTGCAAGGTGGCAACATTGGCGCGACTGCAATTAAAAAAGAAAAATGATAAACCAAACAAGCACGACTTCTGACTTTCACATGAAGCTGAGACGTTGAGTGCCTTCGCCGAGAGCAACGTGCTCGAGCCTTTCACATACACCCACCTACACACACATACAAGCGCATGTCATACACCAAAATATGGCCATTAGGCAGGCTGCTTGGCGTGACCTCGAATGTAAAAATGACAAAGGTCAGGATGGCAGCGTGCAGCGCAAATTGCCGCCAACTATGCCACAGCCAAGCCTACTTGCCACCAATCAGCGCCAGCAGCTGAGAGGCAGCGCATCTTTCATGTGTTGCAAGCAGCAGGCGACCGCCCGCCCGCGGCTATTGGGTCAACGCGGGTTCAGCGCAAATGGCAGCATGCCACTGCTGCATGTGGGCGAGCTGGGGAGCAGCGGGTTGGCGGCTAAAGACATGGCTTACAGGCGCGCAACAGCAAATTTGCCTCGAAATATTGATGAAAACAAATGTTTGCCGCTCTCCCAATATGCGGCATGTTGTTGTTGTTGTTGTGCGGCGGCGCTTTTCGTCGCACAAGGAAATTGCTTTCAACAACAAATCATTGGCGGCTGCTGCGACGAAATGCGCCTTCAATTTTGTATGCGTTGACAAAATTTACGAGTATGTGCCACGCCGTCATCGTCGTAGGCGACTCTAAATTTATGTGGCAAGTTGGCTGCCTACGCGCGCCGCTCTCAGCGCAGCCACAGGCACAAACTTATTAGCAAAATTCAAAAAGCCAATTATGCAAAATTGAGTAGTGAGTACCCAATAGAGATGTACCCATGCATGTATCCATGTTTGTAGCTACGTCATTTTCAGCTGCAGTTTAATTTTCTTTGAAGGCTTTGGAGAATGCCTCCAAAATTTTATCGCCTCTGCAATGAAGATTTCTTAACTTTTCATGGCAGTTTTGCACATTTTATGAGCTTGAAAAAAGTACAAAAACAACAAAAATACAAAAATAAACACCAAAATTTTACAAAAGCAGCGAACTGCAACAAAGAGCAGCAAACCAGGATGCCAGCCTCCAAGAAGTTATTGAATTTATTTGTTACAAATTTATCAAAAATTAATGCTAAAAAAATTGACTGAATACTCAAGCAACATTTCGCATCACTAGCAGCCACTTTCCAGCTACAGCTTCAGCATGCAAGCGAAACAAGCCGAGCGAGATAAGCAGCGCTGAAAGCGAGCGCCAAGTGACAGGCGGCCAAGCCTCAAGTGGCTCAGCTGCGTGCATATGCTGCATGTTGTTTGTTGTTGTTGTTGTTGTTGCCAGACACACACGCCGCATATCCTTCGCATCCTGCGTGTTGTGACAGCGTCGCATTTGTCACTCAACTCAAGTGCGATGCAGGCTTGACTGCGCTCCATCGATTTGTTTGTTTGTTTGTTTGCGTGCATTTTTATTTGAAATTAATTTTAAAGCAATGTGTCACATTTTATTTCACTGGAAGGAAGCACTTAAAGTGAGCCGAAATAGAAGCGATTCTCGGTGCAAGGACATTGCCGCATGTGTTGTCATAAGGAGCATGTGTTTTAGTTGAAAGAAGTGACAATTTATTGCATTTTAGCTTATGTTCAAATTTAAAGCAAATGTTAAAAATTTCAACAGTCGATCTGAAAAATGTAGACGATTTTTAAAAGAAAAATGTGCTTAATGAAAAAAGTGACGCAAATAGTCCGTGTAACCGAGCCTTAGCACTGGGTTCCGCTATTATAACAAAACGGGTGCACTACAAAACAAATTCTTTGATGCTAATATTTCTAACAAAGATGTAAATAAAATGAAACTAACATAACTATGTTATATATATGTATTAAAAGTGTGCTACAGAAATAAAAGAAGTTTTGCAAATAACAACAACATTCTTTTGCTAGAAGTGTCTGGTTCGAGCCACTCTAACTCAATTGTCTATGAAGCGGCAGAATAGCACGCAGAGAAATAGTTCAACATATTTTCAAGAACTTCAAAAAAGATCAAGGCAGGCATTTTCCAAGATGCACAACGATCATAAACATACATACATATGTATTTCAAAAATAATTTCATATTAGAAGTGTCAAGATTAAACCCAAATACAAACTTTGTGCGGCTACGAGACATTGAAGCCGGGTTCGAGGGTCTTGGGAATTTCCATCCTACATCTCTTTTTAATACCAGGCAAATATCGAATCAAACGCTGAATCTACCCTGAGGTCCCTTTACGAAAATTTCTTTACAAAAAAACTTAAAAAACATTTTGCTTTTTATGTCAAAGAGCAGCGAATTTCATAAAGTTTTTATAAAAAGAAAGAATAGTTTTTATTCGGACTGACTTGCCAAAGAGAAATGACAATACTTAGTTGTCTATTTCTGTTCTGAAACAAAGCAATTTTAAGTGTACAACAACAAAGAATTAGAATTATTGCTCACATGGGCAGGTCATATAGCTATTTCGGTTTTTGCCAGAAAACCTCATCAGTGACTTTTAATGTGAATTCTAATAATTTCTAAACGACTAATTACTCGAAATAGAAGCATTAATGGTAAAGTCTGTGAAACGTAGGAGTTGAACCATGAACCTATGACGTAGTAAGCGAATGCGCTAACCATCACACCATCGGACTGGACGACTCTGCGCTGGCAAACATCCCAGTTACCTGCTGTCTATATCAAACGCATAGTGTTTGTTGCTATTGTACACTGTCTAATGCAATTGTTTTTGCCTTACTTGAGAGCTCCATCGGAGCACATACTTGAGGCAAATGAATGTATCAGTTTTTGTTTCTGTAAGAACATTTCTTCGTTTTTACATTATGTTTACTTTCTGATTTGGGTGTGTCCTCCCTATCATATTATACGAGTTTATGTTTATTCGGCAGCTTGAATGTTAGAAAGAATAGTTTTTATTCGGACTGACTTGCCAAAGAGAAATGACAATACTTAGTTGTCTATTTCTGTTCTGAAACAAAGCAATTTTAAGTGTACAACAACAAAGAATTAGAATTATTGCTCACATGGGCAGGTCATATAGCTATTTCGGTTTTTGCCAGAAAACCTCATCAGTGACTTTTAATGTGAATTCTAATAATTTCTAAACGACTAATTACTCGAAATAGAAGCATTAATGGTAAAGTCTGTGAAACGTAGGAGTTGAACCATGAACCTATGACGTAGTAAGCGAATGCGCTAACCATCACACCATCGGACTGGACGACTCTGCGCTGGCAAACATCCCAGTTACCTGCTGTCTATATCAAACGCATAGTGTTTGTTGCTATTGTACACTGTCTAATGCAATTGTTTTTGCCTTACTTGAGAGCTCCATCGGAGCACATACTTGAGGCAAATGAATGTATCAGTTTTTGTTTCTGTAAGAACATTTCTTCGTTTTTACATTATGTTTACTTTCTGATTTGGGTGTGTCCTCCCTATCATATTATACGAGTTTATGTTTATTCGGCAGCTTGAATGTTAGAAAGAATAGTTTTTATTCGGACTGACTTGCCAAAGAGAAATGACAATACTTAGTTGTCTATTTCTGTTCTGAAACAAAGCAATTTTAAGTGTACAACAACAAAGAATTAGAATTATTGCTCACATGGGCAGGTCATATAGCTATTTCGGTTTTTGCCAGAAAACCTCATCAGTGACTTTTAATGTGAATTCTAATAATTTCTAAACGACTAATTACTCGAAATAGAAGCATTAATGGTAAAGTCTGTGAAACGTAGGAGTTGAACCATGAACCTATGACGTAGTAAGCGAATGCGCTAACCATCACACCATCGGACTGGACGACTCTGCGCTGGCAAACATCCCAGTTACCTGCTGTCTATATCAAACGCATAGTGTTTGTTGCTATTGTACACTGTCTAATGCAATTGTTTTTGCCTTACTTGAGAGCTCCATCGGAGCACATACTTGAGGCAAATGAATGTATCAGTTTTTGTTTCTGTAAGAACATTTCTTCGTTTTTACATTATGTTTACTTTCTGATTTGGGTGTGTCCTCCCTATCATATTATACGAGTTTATGTTTATTCGGCAGCTTGAATGTTAGAAAGAATAGTTTTTATTCGGACTGACTTGCCAAAGAGAAATGACAATACTTAGTTGTCTATTTCTGTTCTGAAACAAAGCAATTTTAAGTGTACAACAACAAAGAATTAGAATTATTGCTCACATGGGCAGGTCATATAGCTATTTCGGTTTTTGCCAGAAAACCTCATCAGTGACTTTTAATGTGAATTCTAATAATTTCTAAACGACTAATTACTCGAAATAGAAGCATTAATGGTAAAGTCTGTGAAACGTAGGAGTTGAACCATGAACCTATGACGTAGTAAGCGAATGCGCTAACCATCACACCATCGGACTGGACGACTCTGCGCTGGCAAACATCCCAGTTACCTGCTGTCTATATCAAACGCATAGTGTTTGTTGCTATTGTACACTGTCTAATGCAATTGTTTTTGCCTTACTTGAGAGCTCCATCGGAGCACATACTTGAGGCAAATGAATGTATCAGTTTTTGTTTCTGTAAGAACATTTCTTCGTTTTTACATTATGTTTACTTTCTGATTTGGGTGTGTCCTCCCTATCATATTATACGAGTTTATGTTTATTCGGCAGCTTGAATGTTAGAAAGAATAGTTTTTATTCGGACTGACTTGCCAAAGAGAAATGACAATACTTAGTTGTCTATTTCTGTTCTGAAACAAAGCAATTTTAAGTGTACAACAACAAAGAATTAGAATTATTGCTCACATGGGCAGGTCATATAGCTATTTCGGTTTTTGCCAGAAAACCTCATCAGTGACTTTTAATGTGAATTCTAATAATTTCTAAACGACTAATTACTCGAAATAGAAGCATTAATGGTAAAGTCTGTGAAACGTAGGAGTTGAACCATGAACCTATGACGTAGTAAGCGAATGCGCTAACCATCACACCATCGGACTGGACGACTCTGCGCTGGCAAACATCCCAGTTACCTGCTGTCTATATCAAACGCATAGTGTTTGTTGCTATTGTACACTGTCTAATGCAATTGTTTTTGCCTTACTTGAGAGCTCCATCGGAGCACATACTTGAGGCAAATGAATGTATCAGTTTTTGTTTCTGTAAGAACATTTCTTCGTTTTTACATTATGTTTACTTTCTGATTTGGGTGTGTCCTCCCTATCATATTATACGAGTTTATGTTTATTCGGCAGCTTGAATGTTAGAAAGAATAGTTTTTATTCGGACTGACTTGCCAAAGAGAAATGACAATACTTAGTTGTCTATTTCTGTTCTGAAACAAAGCAATTTTAAGTGTACAACAACAAAGAATTAGAATTATTGCTCACATGGGCAGGTCATATAGCTATTTCGGTTTTTGCCAGAAAACCTCATCAGTGACTTTTAATGTGAATTCTAATAATTTCTAAACGACTAATTACTCGAAATAGAAGCATTAATGGTAAAGTCTGTGAAACGTAGGAGTTGAACCATGAACCTATGACGTAGTAAGCGAATGCGCTAACCATCACACCATCGGACTGGACGACTCTGCGCTGGCAAACATCCCAGTTACCTGCTGTCTATATCAAACGCATAGTGTTTGTTGCTATTGTACACTGTCTAATGCAATTGTTTTTGCCTTACTTGAGAGCTCCATCGGAGCACATACTTGAGGCAAATGAATGTATCAGTTTTTGTTTCTGTAAGAACATTTCTTCGTTTTTACATTATGTTTACTTTCTGATTTGGGTGTGTCCTCCCTATCATATTATACGAGTTTATGTTTATTCGGCAGCTTGAATGTTAGAAAGAATAGTTTTTATTCGGACTGACTTGCCAAAGAGAAATGACAATACTTAGTTGTCTATTTCTGTTCTGAAACAAAGCAATTTTAAGTGTACAACAACAAAGAATTAGAATTATTGCTCACATGGGCAGGTCATATAGCTATTTCGGTTTTTGCCAGAAAACCTCATCAGTGACTTTTAATGTGAATTCTAATAATTTCTAAACGACTAATTACTCGAAATAGAAGCATTAATGGTAAAGTCTGTGAAACGTAGGAGTTGAACCATGAACCTATGACGTAGTAAGCGAATGCGCTAACCATCACACCATCGGACTGGACGACTCTGCGCTGGCAAACATCCCAGTTACCTGCTGCTGTTTTTATAAAAAAGTACATGTTTTCAATTTGACAAAAAAATTTCACGATCACAACGCACAGTGTGAGGGGGAGGGGGTGGCATAAATCATATGATAACATGAGCCAATTATATTTTACGTTGCTGCCAAGTGAATCAGCGCTGGCTCTGCCCTCTTCCTTCCATCCTCTTCTGCACTCTTATGCCTGCCAGCGCCGGGCTGCACACGTCGTTCCCCCATTCCCGGACTACTTTTTAGGTGATTATTGAGTAAACGATTCCGCGCATTAATTACATGCAGATGTTGGCCGCCATAAAACGCGCTCAAGTTTCCTTGCAACCTTCCAAAATGCTGCTGCAGCTTTCCGCGCCCCCACTTTGCCCATCTGCTACTCCGCCGGCTTATTTATTTCTGTGCTCGGCGGCACATTTCTTCATAATTCTACAATCTTAAGTGGCAAAGCAGAAAAATATGAGAAATGCCATTAGTGCATCTGCAACTGAGCTGCTTGGGAAGCGTGCGACCGCTGGCTGCGCCCCCGCTGGGAATTCGCCTGCAGTTCCTTTGGTGATTCAAATTTCAGCCATTCAGCATGCACGACTGCAGTTCGAAAGGATACTCTTTCTTTCTCTCACTGTTGAACGGACGCACAAATGCGGAAATGTAAATTGTTGAACAACATTTTTTCCGAACGTCGGGGCGTCTTTTTTCCGAAATGTCTTCACTGTCAAGGTATCAAATTAAATTAATCAGCTGTGAGTGAGTGAGTGGCAGGAATTAAAGCTGTCAAAGCAGACACTTAATATGTCAAACAAGCTAAATTTGGCGCCCGTTGGAGGGGGAGTAGCGGCAGTAGGGGAGCAGCAACAGATTATGACTGCGGCATGTTTGGGGGCGACTGCAACTAAATCTTCGAATTGTGCGCGTCTTTAGAATTTAATTGTGTATGGCAAAGAAATAATGTGGCCATTTATTGGCTGTTGGAACATGTTGGAGAGCAGAAGCAAATAAGTTAGACGACTTAATGGCGACAGGCATGAAGACAGCAGCTCTTATAGAAAGCAATTTGCAAGGAAGGCATAGAAAAAAAAGCAGTAAAGTTCGAGTCGGTATCGCTCAAAAAGGGTTCCGTACTAGAAATACATACTCTCTTTTGCATTTGAATTTAATTTTTGCTTGCTCGTCTGCTCTTTGCGTTCGAATACCAAACCGTTCGAAAAAAGAAAACTATAAAACTATAGAATATAGAAATATTTTTTCTGTTCATTTTTTTCGGGTTTTAAGATAATTTACAGAAATTTAGCTGCTATCTTCGTAGGTACAACTGAAAACTCAAGATTGTTCTAAACAAGTTGCATATTCGTAATCCATTTAACTTATATAATGAAATACTTGGAAAAGTACTAAATTGTAAAATTCAAATTTTGGTGGAAAAAGTAGAAATATTGTATACCATATGCCACTTTCATGCCATTTTCGAGCGACTTAGGGAACAACCCTCAACCAAAGAAGCCAACGTTATCAAGAGACTGTGTCAGACATGACCATGTATTATTTTCCCGATTAGCATGAGCAGTTTAAAAACTGAGTTATGTTTATTTACAAACACGCCAGCGATAATAAGCGCTTATCTGCGAAGCGATTTGTACCTTTTTGTGAGCGGTACAAAAGAAGTGGATACGAGGCTCGGCGCTGAATAGCAGTAGGTACGGCATATCAGTGAATGGCGATGCGCTCGATTTGTTGTGGCATGTAGCGTGTCCAGACCGACGGCTCATTTGCTTAAATGTGTATTTTAAATGTGGGCTCTTCTTCGCTGGCCATGTCGAAGCATTGCTCTGCAGTGGCGAGCAAGATAAGAAGCCAGTGCATGGGCAAGGAGCAGGCAGGCGGTCATGCAGAACGAGCTTATGGAATATCGAATTGCCCAAACAAAACATAAAATCGAAGACTGTGAGTGCCTGTGGTTACAACAACAACAGCAGCAGCAAATAACAACAACAACCAAGAGCAGCAGCAGTAGAAATTTTTTAAAACGGATATGATAAAATCTCATAATCTCACGAAAAGACAAAAAATAATGTCGCATGCAGCAAGTTTGGGATGCGCTGCAGCAGCTCGCCACATGCCACATGCAGCACAGCGTGCGGCTGCAGACTCCAAGACGGCGTTATCAGCCACAATCGCAGCTCGGCAATGGGGAGAGGGCAATGAAGGCTTGCCTGCATTTATGGCTTATTTTGAGCGGCCTCTGAGCTTATGAGCAGGCCAAGCACGTTCAACGTGGCTCACTGCAGCAATGATGGGCAGGAGTATAAGGTGTAAGCGCTGCCGCAGCCACTTTTTCTTGTTGCCTACAACCCGCTGCTGATGCCTTCTGCCGATAATGACGCTCGCAATCAATTAAAAACTTAAACATGTTTCGTTTTTGGGCTCGATGTTTTTAATGTTTCTCCTTCGGCCGCTTGGAGGGCGCACTGCTCTCAGTCAGTCAGCGTTTCCAGCGATCTCGAGCGCCGATTAAGTTTATAAATCGTGTTCAGTGTTCCGTCGGGATCGGCGTTGATTTATGGCATTGTTTAGTGAAAGGCTGGTGGCCAGGCGGTTCTGGCGCGTCCGCTGAGTTGGGCAGGTAATGATTGTTTGGCTTTTCGTTGGTAATTACGGGCGGATTGTGTATGTGTGTGTGTGTGCGTGTTTGGTAGCAACGCTCATTGGCTTAAACAGCGCCGCCTTATCGCAAAACACATTTAAATTGCGCGGCAAACAAAAATTTTCACACACGTTCTTCGATTTCTTTCTTTATTGTAGACTTGTTAGATTGATCGAAAAAGGTGGAATGTGTTAATTGAAACGTGAGAAAAGCGTTTATGCTATAATGCCACGTAGATGCTGGTAGTAATAAATACTTGTAAATTTTGTAGCATAAATGAACTCTTTGTTAATATGAATTTGTAGCAAGTAATCAGAACCTTTCATTCATGAAGCTTATAGGCTAACAGGGAACCAAATTTCCAGAAGCTGCAGATTTTTAAATTGAAATTTTTTAAGTACAACTCAAAGCTGAATTTGAAAGTTAGTCTCACTGACAGCTTACTGTGTACATTCTATTCATCAATGCTTTTGATACCAAAGGATGAAAATTAAATTAGATAAAAATTAAATTTGTTGAAGCTTATTAAACCTAGAAGCTCATATGTACATACGAAATTTTTGTCTACTAGTTTTCTTACAGTTTAAGACGTGTGAAGCTTGCAAGAGTTCTGGCAGCTCAAACGTATTAGCTGAGATTCGATTCTAATTGATGAAGTTGAATTATGTGGGCTCAGGGCTCATGTAAATTCGTCATAATTTTCGGCCACCAATTTGTTTAATTGTTGCTGGCTCTGCTCGGCGCGCTGCACTGGTGGCACGATCACCTGTGGCATTTGGCAGGGCACAAATAAAAGAGATCATTTATCAAAGCGGCTAGCGGCCACATCATTATGAATCTCTGGCCGCTTTGAATGTGCATTAGTGCGTCTGGAATTGTGTCGCTGTATAATTAATGCATGCAACATGCCGCAAACGGCAGCATTTCCATTAATTTCCATGGTCGCATCTGAGACAGCAGTGGCAATCGATATCAATATCGATTGTTGTTGTTGTTGTTGCCATTGTTATATCTTTTGTGCTGTACAAATTACTAGCCAACATTTGTTTTATTTATTCTTCGATTTATCTATGTTTTAACGTTTGAATAATGTAACAAACAACAACAACAACAACAAAGCAAACAACGCGGCAAAGGCAAACAAATTCAAAATTATGCTGGGCCAGCTGTGGAAATTCGTACACAGAGCCAGACACAATTGAAATTTGATATGTATCTGCAGCGGCGCACACACACACACACACACACATCTGCAGATACAAGCATACAGATACGGATAGGCACAACACAGAGTTTGAGTGAGTGAGTGAGTGACTGAAGGAGCCCCGCACGCACACACTTATGCAATTTCTCCATCAGTGACATGTGAGCAGCATAATTTATCAAATTGTGCCACAGTTTGTGGCACGCTGGTGGCAGCTTGTGTGATGGATGCTAAGGTTACCGCTCTTGCTCTGCCCCTTAGTTAAGCAACATTTGCGCAATCGTTCGAATTTTTGAGAAAGCAGCAAAATAGCACAAAGTTTGCTGGTATTGCAGCGAAAGTCCTTTGACGGAAATGTCTGAAGTACCCAGCAGAAAAGGTTTCACGAAGTGGCACATTTTTGTTTGTTAAAGAAAATTTATCGGGTATTTTTCAAAGATTTTTTTTCCAATAAAATAAATTTTTCACTCAATTGAATTGATACGACTAAAATTGTGTGAAATATTTTCAATACTTCAAAGATTGAAAATTTTCTTCAGAAATAATATTCAATTCAATAAAATTTTGGTTTGTGAGAACATTTTCATAAAGATTTTATTCTCTTTTCAAATGATTTCTATCGCATGAGTATCAACATGATACTTTTTTCCATTAGTAAGTTTTCATAAACTTTTATTCTAAATTATAATTAATTCTTTCGAATAAGAATCATTTTGACAATTTTTGATGAGAACATATGCATAAATCTTTTATTGCAATTTTAATAAAAATTTTTTGAGTTTGAGAATTTTTTGATGAAAATTTTATTCGGAATTGAATTAAATTCTTTTCTATTATAAGCAATATTAATATTTTTTTTCGTGACCAATTTTTCTTCTGAACCCAGGAGCATCCACTCTTTGCTTGAAACAGACATAAAAATGGGTCATATAAATATCTCACTGTTCGAACCCTCACTAAGCTTTTTCGAATTTTTTAAGTTCCGTCGAATTTGTAACAATTTCGCATCAGCTTTTTATCTTAACTTTTTGTTAAACTAATTTGAATATGAAGAACTTTTTTAATGCTGCAAAAAGTTTCAGCTCTTGGACATTTTATGAAGTCTGGTTTATATCGAAATATTTCTATTTCTCACCTTTTCAATGTATTCTTCATACAAGTCCAAAGATTTGCCAGCTACTGAGAAAACAATCGCATGAATTTTCCGTTAATATGCCAGGAAAGTTGCTTGACTTTGAAATCCAAGCATATTTATCTTCACGGCAGCAGGGAATTCTTTTTATTGGGTAGCTTAGAAGTATATCCATGTAGACATTTCTATGCAAGCATGCGTATTGTATGTGTGTGCGAGTGTGTGTGTGCAGACGTTTGAGTGACAACTGATTTGGCATATCAGCGTGCAAAACAAATTACCACTAACTGTGGCAGCAGCAAGTGGCAAGTGGGATTGGGGAAGACAAACTATCTGTTGTGTTCACTTGGCCTAGATACGAGCAAAGCATCGCATAATACAAACAAACAAAAAATACACACACTTGCTAACAACAAGCGCACGTGCTCATGTGTATATATTATGTATGTGATGTATGTGTATATGTGGCATATATTGTATATATACAGATTTATATATGTGCATATTTTTGTGTTCGCCACTGAAATTTCTGCATGTAAATGTGAAAGTATGCGCGTGTGCGTGTGTGCGTGTGTTTGTTGCTGGCAGCCAGCAAAGACCCAGCGAGCCGAGATTAGAGTCAATTGCTTCTGACAAAGACTAATGACTGGAATCAGCATGATATTAACCCCTCCCCCCTCCCCAACTGCCCCAACGCAGGCAGTTGTTGTTGCCTTGCATTTGCGTAGCTGAGCGGAGGCGGCAAGTGCGCTTGCGGCTGGCCATGCAACGTAATTACTTGTGGCAGCCGCCAGCTCGCTTGCCGCAACTACGCACTCAATTTGCCTGCACGCTGTCTGCCGCACTTGCAGCATGTTGCACATTGGCTGCAATTTCTTTTGCGCCATTTCGCGCGCTTGTCGCGTTTCATTTGCAAAAGTGCTCATTAATCGGCGAAATGCCGCAGGCAAACGCCGGGAATGCCGCTCCTTTGAATGTGCCACCATGCCGTGCGTTCGTTCAGCGGCCTGTTTGACATTGCCGCAATAAAATGCATATTCGAATTTTTTGCATTTCACATTTCGATTTTTCGCTTGCGATTTTTGCATTATTTCTCTTTTATTCTTCGCTTTTCATTTCAATTGGATTGGTTTAATATTCTGCATTTCCTGCGGCAGGCCGCATATGAAAGATTCGCGTAGGGTGGCAGAGAGGGCAGGCTTGACGACTGCTTATCAGCTGCAGCTCGCTTTCGGGCTGACAGACGTCAATTTTGTCATTTTGCTGCCGTCGCGGCACAAATAAGGCGCATTGCCTTGGCTGGCGTTTGTTAAGGGGGCAGAAAGACGAGCCGAAGAGGCAAGCATATAGCGCAAAATGTTGCAATTCACTTTAAACAGCGCTGTTTGTGAGCATGTGTGTGTGTGTGTTTGTGTGTGTTTGCAGCCTTGTCACTTGTGGATAAAACGATTTAATTTGTGGCTTAAACGTTCGAAATGAGAAATATTTGCAATTTTAAAACTCATTTCACTCAATCTGATTTCGCTATCAAGAATTTGAAATAAGATTTTTCACTTAACAGCTCTCTTCAGACGCCACTTGAAAATTTAATTTAGTTAACCAATTAATTAATTAACTAATTTTTAACTGCTTGCTTTTGTGTATTTTAGAAACTTTATGAACTACTTGCTATAAAATGAAAGGTCTGCATACTTTTGTGTCGCACTGTCTGCGCACTCATTCAATGCCCATGTCTAGACATGTTGTTGTAAATTTGCAATAATACCAATTTAGCATATTGCCTTAGGCACAATATTACAATAAATAGTAAAAACAGTCTGAGAATGTTAAAAGCACATATTTACAATTTTCGATCGGCTTACTTATTTATATGAAATACGAATGCTATAAAATTAAGTGGCAAATGGCTGGCAAATAGGCGACACAATACAAAATTTGCCTTACATCCTTTCATCCTTACAAAAGTGCACAAAATATGCAATAATACCATTACAAATACAAACAATAATATGAAATTGCAAGCAGACTTGAAGGAATCTGGAGATTTAATAATATTGCAGCAATTAAAGTGGAATTTGTTGCAAATCAATGCAGACGCCAGTTGCTTGTTTACTTTGGCCTCGCTTGGCAGCTGAAAAGCAATTAAAGCGAAGCAAACACTTTTCCAATTTCCCACTGCAACCCTTCGCCTTTGGGTTGCATGAAGTTGCAGTGGGGGAGCAGCTGCTTTGGTCAGTGTTGCCCGCTTCATTGGTATGCGAGCACACGTCTTGCTGCTGCTGGTGGCTGGCAGTGCGGCACTTAAGGGATCAAGGGACACATTTATGAAGATGCTCTCAATGTGCCACCAGGAAGTGCAACATTGCATGCCATAAAACCAAACTAAGTCGCCGCTTGCCTATGCACATTAGAGCAATTAGACGTGCTGAAGTTGGAGCTTGAGCTGCTTTTATGCAAGATTTTTGGTTGGCACATTCCAAAGCTGCGCTCTTTATATGAGCTTACAGTGCAGCATTTTGTGGCATTTGTTGTCACCTCTTATAAACAATTGGGGAGTTCACAGTTCCATGCTATCTAGTGTGCTTTCCTTGCCACCTGCTAAATTAAACCTCTTTGCCATTTGGCAACTTTTTTGGTTGTTGCTTTGCACGCAAACCAAAAATACCACTAGTTGAAAAAATTGCCATGCGTTGGATCGTGTTTTTCTTTCGTGATAAGCTGGCATTTCTCATCAGCTGTTTTATTCGCGAAAATGGAAACAGATTTTAAGCAAATTTTATTGAATTCGCAGAGAATAATCACACACTACTTCCATTTTGATAGAATATTGCTTTTTGCGAAAGTAGTAAATCCTTAATACTCGCTTTAGAAAACACTTATAATGCGATTGTGGCAAATTAAGAATAGTCCACAAAACAGGGGCGCTCAGAGTTTAATTTTACTATCGTGCTGAAGTTGCCAGATGGGAAATTTAGAAGGAAACTGTGAATAGCCTAAATATGCTCGTAGTTTAGCATATTTAAGAAAACGAAGCCTACGATAAAAACCATGTTTAATGGTTACCAGATAAGTACGAAAGGAAAAGAAATTTAAATAAAACAACAACGGTGTGAGATATCAAATTGATTCTAAAATAGACCTCGCCCGAGAAGATGGTTTTTTTGGGCTTAAATTCAAATCTCTGTTGGGCGTTTAACTTGCAACAAGAGCCAAAATTAATTTCATCGCGTGAGCAATTTCAATGAAATTGCTGCCAGCTCGCCGCTTGGACGTTTCCGTTGAGCCGCTGACGCGTACTCACAGACATCCGGAATGGCTCTTGGGTTTTTCAAATGCTGCTTGCCTGCCTCGCCATTTGCCAATACCACAACAATGGCGGGCAGGACTAAAACAACAACAACAACATTGGTGGCAGCGCAACGCTGAGTGTTTTATGATGTTAAACATTTTCATTTTAATTATTTTCGAAAGCAGCAGCGTTCCGTCGATTGCGTTTATGATTTCCGGCGCGTCGGAAGTTGCCAAAAGTGACAACGTCACAGCTTGTTCTGTCCGCGTATTGAAAGTGACTTGATGACAGCATATAGACATTGAATTTTCGCTGTGAAAATAACTGAATTAAAATTTGCCACAATTTAAAGAATTATTAGTACATGCATTGATGAAAATTTCGTAAATTTTTCTTTAAAAGAAAAATATTTTTACTTACATTTAAAAAAAAAAATTGTCTTTAAAGAAAAAAATTTCAATCAAGTATATATTGGCCATAATTATTCACGACCTTTTGTCATTTTTCGGGCAGCTTCATAATTCCATCGCTGTGAATCGGCGAAAAACTTTGTCAAGTGATTTTCAACGTCTCCGCGGTCGGTACATTTTTTATCATTAAGAGAGTTTTGCAGAGAGCGAAACTAATAATAGTCAGATGGTGCAGGGTCCGGGCTATACGCTGGATGCATTAAAACTTCCCTACCAAGTTGCGTCAATTTGTTCCAAGTCATCATAGAATTTTAGAAGGTTTCTTGAAATATTTCAATAATTTTCAAAGCAATGCAACTTTTTACACTAGCGACGAATTTTAAAACTGTCTTTACAAAAAATACAGCCTAGAATACCAGCTTTCAAACATGTGCTCATTTGACATAATCGGACTAGTGTTGCCAGGTTTGTAGGCACCAACACCATCTTGTAACGATTGTAACCGCGAATACTATTTTATATGCAAATTTTCAAAAATGTACTTACCCCTTTTCACTTCAACCATCATCCGCGCACTCCATTTCTACTACAACATTTTGCAACTCGAATGCTTTCCACTTATATATTAGCAGCGCAACTAACCTTAGCTCATTTCAGTTTTTCATTATCACAACTTTTTGCATTTCACTGCAATTTGTGCAACTCAACTTCACAGCAGCTTCGCATTGGCTGTTATTACTGACATGCATTGCCATGCCTTGAAGCACGCAGCGAAGCTAACCTTCCGCCATCCTGCGCAGATCTTAATTTTTCCAATGTTTGCTCAGTGTAATGCGAGCGAGTTGCTTCTCATTTCCAGCTCGAATGAGTTCGGTTCTTTTGCAATTAACCCACTTTCTCGCTTGTTCTTTTCTTTTCTATGCACATTTCGATATGAACTTTTGTAGTGACTTTTAGAGTGCAGTTTTCAAATCTAGTTGCGCGATTTGCTTTTGAGATAAGAGCCAAATTAGCGCTACATAAACTGGCAGCTAGTTGCATTTCCAAAAAAACGAATGCACTTATAAACATTGACCCAGTTTAAGAAAGTAGTGCAAAATGTCTGATTATTCTCTATTTAAAGATGCAAAAGTTATTTCGATGTTAATTAGAAATCATATCAGTTGAAATTGAAGACTTTTTTTTAGCATGCTTATAATGATATGATTAAGGACCTACTCGGCAATTGAAAAAGTGACGATAACCAAGATTTTATTGACATTTTCGACAATGGGCCTTTCAAAGCGTCAGAAGCTCTCCACACCGGAAAAATTTTTAAATTAAGCTAATAATTGATAGCTTCTAATAGATCTAAATTTGGCTTCTCTCATAAAATTTTAACAGAAGCATTTTTCTTTTTCTCTATTTTTGAAATCGCGCAAACGTGAAATTCAATAATGTTTTCATTGATAAAGCAACTGTAAGAAGACGCACTCATCTTCCGCCCACTTTATTTGCCGCGAATTCACTGCCGCTGTTGACTTTAAGCGCGTCTAATTGCTGCGTGAGAAAAAGTCAAGTGTGCGCGGGTGTCGAATTGCCAGTCGCGATTTTGTGCAGTGTTTGCTGTAAAATGATATTTTTATTAAGAGTTTGCCAATTACGCCGCGCTGCCGCCCTCATTCAGCCACTCCTGCCAAGCCAACTGAAATTCGAGCAGGCCAGCCAGCGTTTTTAAGTGTCTATGGCAAACACAGCTGCCATTTGCGCACAGACCACCCCCCGCTGCCAGCATCTATTGTATGCCATCAATTGCTGCGGCTGAAATGCGAATGAAATTGCGCGCATGTAATTCGATAAATGCCCCCCCACACCCCATCTCAAACAGCTGCCACAGTGAGGCCATGTTCGCAGTGGGCAAGACAAAAAGCTAATTGCTGCGGCTTCGTTTCCATCGTCGGTGGCATTGCCATTAATTGCGCCAAGCAAGTGCAAAGTGCTGGCAAGTACAATGTGCACCATCCATTGCACATGGCGTTAAACAGCGCCACATGCACCTTCATGCAGTGCACTATTCATGCCACACGAGCTTGCCACTTTATTTGCAGCGTGCGCTTCTGAGCTCTTCTCTTTTTGGAACATTGTGAGAAGGCGTCCAGCAGGGATTTTGAATTAGCTGCTGCAACTGAAAGCAAGCAACAAAGCCCACATGTCAACGCCACCATTCGAAGCTTGTCAATTTCAGCCGCAATGTTGCGTCGCTGACCATGACCAAAATCCAATTGTCAATTGTAGAAGTCATCATATTTAGCTCATTGCTAGAGAAGAAAGAAGCAGATAATATTTACTCTCAGACTCTCTGCGAAGAAAAAAAATCCAATAAAGTGCTGCAATTCATCAACCACTAATGGGTTAAGTGCAGACCAGCACAAAAGAACCAGCTTCTGCTCGCATTGCACCTCAAAGGCCTTCTAAAAATCATAATAAATTTTCACTCATCAAAGCTGTCAACTTTTGTCTGCTAAAAGGTTAATTGAAAGTGCTCTCATTAAATTGCAAAAGTGCAAGCAAAACTTTTGAACACTTTTTTCTCAGTGGACACACAATTTTTGGTGCCACAAAAACTGGCAACAGAAACCACAAACTCTGCCACTTGCTGTTGCAATGTTGAGACGTGCCTTTAACAATTATTGCTCACTTGTTGCATTGCCACATGCTGGCGAAATGTGCGCCCACGAATTATGCAGAAACTTGCTCCTGTCAGTCTGATGGCGTCACTTCAGTGGCAGCTTGCTCTTCGGCACTGTACTCATTTGTGGCAACTCCATTGCGGCGCATACGTGCCGTTGCACTTGCACTCGAAAGTTTCAACATCAATTATGTGAGTTAGCAATTTATAATTACATTTAGTTTGAATGTCAAAATTTTGAGAATCATAAACCCTGCAGTGGCAACATGACTGGCAGCTGTCAGCTATCAGCTTGCCACAAGTTGCAAGCTGTGACATTTGATTATAGCACAAAATTTGTAGCTTAAGGCTCATTCACTACTTTTACGAACAAATGTTGCCAATAATAATCCGCTTGTTTTGTTAAACTAAAATCGAAGAGCAGTGGCAGCACTTTTCAATAACAAAACAATCAGCTGACACGTTTTTACGTAAATTTGGTAATGATTTGGTTTGCATTTGATTAGGTTTACTCTGATACGTTTACGTAAAAATACATTTAGAGTAAGCGCATGTGTAGAGCTCGGCTAAAGCAGGCTATGTCAGCTGACACAATTAGATACGTTACGTCTGCACTAACTGAGCCTTTAAGCTGAGAATTTGCAGGTTTTCTATTTGAGCTTCTTTTTTTTTAAATATATAAATATCTTGTGCATTCATATCAAAATTAAACGCACTCTTGAACCATCTGATTGAAAATCAACATAGAGCTGGAAAGAATGACATGTCATTCACAGAGACACATACTTTAAGACACTATCTCTGGTATAGTATTTTTGTAGATACGAGCACAAACAAGATTTGTAAAGTGCTTATCATTTGACATTTAACATAGTGACAGCTACAAACGCTGACATTAACCACTGACAGTTCGGAGCTATGTCGCAGATGTCGCCACGCGCAAACGCACGCTTGCCAACGTCGATTATTGTCAAATCGAAAATGATGACGGACCCCACGTATGCGTGGGTCCCCAGTACACAGCGGCGCTGCCGGCACACCAACAACGATCAATCATGCGCGGGACACATTGCAACCGTTCGTTCGTTTGTTTGTTTACAGTTGCTGTTTATTATTTACATGTCACTTACATGTCATATTAAAATTCACAACATGATGTATGATGACGCGGGTAGGCGCCATTGTTCGGGTCAACCGCAAAAACCAAATTGAAGAAAGGCAATCAAAAGCGACAGCAGGTGGCGTTTGTTTGGTTTAAGGCTTCCGATATTAGTAGGCATTTACATTTTAGCTACACCGACGTGCCAGCAGGGAAGGCATAAAGAAGCTGGTATCATTTACATGCATAGCTAATAACTGAGCTCGATTGAAGCAGGGATCTAGTCTTCTGGTCCCCGCGGTCTGAAGTGCCTATTGTGGCAATAATAACTAAACTAAGCTATCTTTATAAGTACAGGCAGTAGTCAGTAGTTTTGATTGAATACCAAATGGGACACTCATAGTACCCGCTCGAGCTCCTAGCAAAACCAGCTAGAGCTCCTTTTTATGAGTCGAAAAAGTAAAAGGAAAGTTTCTAGCAATAGATAGAGTGGATTCCTAGCTTTGAGACTTCATTCAGCCTAGTAAGCCATGGAGCCGCCAAGTAGCTAGGACGAAATAGAGAGCAGAAAAAACATAACCACAGCAGCTGCTCGAGCGTTTCCTTCTTCCAACGTCAATTCCCCATCTCAATTGTTTCCATTTTCTTGCTATGCTGCTAATGGAACCCACCCTGACCCAAATTTCTGTGAATTGTTGCAATTTCTTTTGGGAGCGCGAAGTGTATTAAATGGATGACAACGAAATCCATCTGGTTAATGGTGTTTTTGTGGCGCAAGCATACAATTGCAGCGGCTGTGTGGCAACGCCTAATGCGAATTGCAGCCCAAATTCTAACAATGGGTTCGTGCCCTCTTCAATCGAAAAATTGCAAGTAACCACCCACTGAGATGTGACGTCGCCCCATTCCTTGTAGCGCCCAGATAATGCATGAGTTGCTTGTGAGTCCTTGTGGCAAGGCGGCAAAGGTGAAGCACACACAATGATTTCGTGTCTTGGCCCCTTATGTTTTTGTCTTGAAGGCTTGTATGCCGCCATCAGCCCATTCCAAACAATGGCGAAGCACATTCTCTCAAGTGAGTTCGCCGCCTCATTGCGCCTTCATTACGCAAGCCAATAAAATTTATGATGTGGCATTAATGCGTCCTCTTCTTAACCCCAAATTGAGGCATGCAGCCCTTTTAATTACGCCACGCAATGACGCTTCCAACTGAAATTGCAGATTAACTGCGAAGTTACTTCGAATATTTCTTAATACAATTCTTCAATACAATTGCCTGGAGAAACTCTGGGCGAGAAAACTATGTGCAATATATGTACATATATTTCTTATCGGCTGGCAGTTGAGAGTTGATTGCTAAGTTCGAGACCTCCTACAGCCGATGATGTTACCAAATAGTTTAGGCACGATTTAAAGATGGTCGATTGAAAAATGTACAATCAAATTGATTTTATGGTCTAAAATTCTGTCCACTCTTTATGTAGTCTTTTTCCTTTGGCAGCTCATTCTTGGTAGCGGGTTTCTTCTGCGTCCCCATCTCTTCTCTCTGCCGCCAACCAACGTCACGTCTTGTGCTACAAGCGGCGTCATAAATTCGTAATATGCAAACTCCATGCATGCAGGCAGACAGCAATAACAGCAACAACAATGCAAGCCAACACAACAAATGAGCAATTGCAAGCATTCGCGGGCGACCAGGGTTAAGTTCGGCATTAGCATTTGGCAGTAAAAATTAAATTCCACAATAGAAATCGGCTCGAGTTGCGGCGAAAGAGCACGACTGCGTCAAAGGATCAGCACGCACAGGGGCACACACACTGACACACAGTTAGGCAGACCCGCTCTCTGCCTGCTGTGCCAACTGCACTGCACTACCACCCTTCCCCCCTCCTTGGTTACGATGCGAAGTTGTGACATTTTCCAGCATTTTAAATCTTTTTATGACTTTTCCACTTAAATGTGTGTGAAGTGCATGAGTGTGTCTGTGTGTGTGTATGCGGAAATGCATGCCGGGCTTTGTTGGGGCAAAGGGGGACCCCTTATGAAAAATCGTCTCTGCGTTAGTAAAATTATTTGTCTCTTTTTTATTGATTTTCTTAAGAGGTCGTAGAGTAGAGTAGAGTCGATGACATATTGTTGCCCCCTTATCCCACTCTGCCACACCAGATTCCATGCCGCTCTTTGAATTAAATTTTATTTTTATGCAATTTCTAAAGCTATAGAGCCTATATCTTTGAAATTTTATCTGATGTGATTATGAATGCTTAATGCTTTAATATAGTCACGTACGCTGCTATAGTTGACCTATATAGGCCAACTTTTGTGAGGAAAAAACTTTTTTCGATTTTTCGCCTTATCACAGAAATATTTTTCATTTAAAAGTTTGCTAATTGAACGGGTTTCCCTGTAATAAACGAGCTACGTAAGATAGCATAGACAAAACTAGACCGAGTATGTTAAGCAAAAAATGTATGCAAAAAGTGACATCGAATAGTTTATGTAGAAAAGTGTATTACTGTTATTGATATGATGATATGTTCAGTTATTTGAGTATTTTGAAAAAAAGTAACAGATACTCAGATTCAACTTCGACATCACTTTTAGGCATGTCTTAGAAATATAAACACGAATAAATGGTTCCCAAAACCGATTTGCATATGAAATGCACTAATTCCGAAAACTCATGTTTAGTCTTCACTTCTTTATTGTTGTTGTTGTTGTTGCTGCTGCTTGTTCTGTTGCTCTTGGGCGTAGCAGCAATTGTTGCCAGCGCTTTTCGGCCGAGGCTGCTGTCCATGCTAATGATGTTTACTCTTACGTTGCCGAAGTGCCTCATTAGAATTTTGGCATGTCATTGTTGTTGCGCGTACAACATGCAACCATGTAGCTGCAGCAACAACAACAACAACAAAGGTTGGTTGCAGGCAGACTTAATTTGAATTTTATGCGTTTCTATTTGTTTTTCTTTAATTTTTCCGGAATTGTTGTTAATTTTTGTATGTTGCAAGTCAGTGTTAATGTTATTGTTGTTGTTGTTGTTGTTAGTGTGTATCTTTGTTGTTGTCGTTGCAATCAGGTGAATGCAAACAAATAAACAAAACTGAAAGCAGCTGAAAGAAACTTGAAGTTTGTCTGCGACATTTGCCCAGCAGCAATTCAAAATTTGTTAAATCATTTTCGGAAAAAGGTTGAAGGGTGGATTGGATCTAGCTGCAGTCAGTTGTTTGTTGTTGCACTAATTTCAACACAAAGATGTGGAAATGAATTTTTGGAAATTTCAAACAGAGCGTTTAATTGTGAGAAATTTTAAGAAATTGACTTGGCTGCTGCTCTGCCACATAAGATTATATTGCATTTTGATTAGGGATCTAGTCATCCAGCCAGCGCGTCCTGAAAGACCAATTGTAACAGTTCTTCATCTATTTACAGATGCTTCATTGTACTGGTAAGTAAATTTCTTTTACTGAAATTCCTGAGCTTTTTATATAGCATGGATGGTGGCAGGGAACTTAGTTGGTCGGTTCTTACCACGTCTGACTCCAGCCACTGCAATCGCAACCTGCAAAAGGCGAGACACATGCATAAATAAGAAATATTAGTTTTACTTCTTTCTAAAATTTAGAAAGTTGATATTAAAAAATCGAACCGGCTAGCTCTTGCAGCAGATACCGAGCGGACATCCTTAGAGCCTTGCTAAAAAATTAAAAGTACTTGCTTTTAAAATGCATGGGAAAATCCTAACAAAATTTTCTGAAATTTAATTCAAAAGTTGATGGTGAGTAACATTTTTTAAACTCCTTTACTTTACTTTATTCATTTCAAATGTGATGTCCTTTTTGCAGGCACATACGAGTGATGAACGAACATTTTTTTAAATTGTGCTGCCAGTCAACTTTTAAGTGCCATGCCACCGACTGAGAGCACAATGAAAAACACAATCAAATCAAAAATACGCTCCAAACATAAATTCCATGCTTAAATATCCTTGAAATATTACCATGGGAGCAATTAAAAGGCAACGCTCAATTTGCATTCACTTAATGTGAGAGCAGCGCATGCTCGAACAAGCAGCGATGCGTTGAGCTGCACAGGAGTGCAACTCCACGCCTACTTCAGGCATTCACAAGAAGCCAGGAAGCGCCGCCGCGCGCTCCCAGACATTTCAATAAATCATATGCAGCAGCATGCGCAGCCCGACGCATTGCATTACTTAAGGGATTACGCTGACGGCGGCGTCGATCGTAAATGGCGCAAAAATACACAGCCGCCGCAGGAGCAGGACATTCGACCGGATTCAGTGCGCCGCAATCGACGCGTCGCTGTGATAGGACACGACAATGGCGTCGACTTGATGAGAGCGCGCGAGCACATCGTCGAATGCCGTAAGTGACATTAAAGGATTTCCATTTGAGTACAAACTCATTATCCTTATTGAAATTTGAGTTGATTTAAGTGTGCCGGTTGCTCTGCCACTTCCGCTGCTGTGCGCTCCCGGACACGTGCAATGTGACTTTTATGAGAATTGTTTCAATGTGCCGTTTCTTTGTGCGCGCGGTGAGGCATGCAAGTCCTTAAATTTTCGCTGCAGCTGTTACGATTCCTTGTCGTCTGCCAACTCCAATGCCACCCCAAAAAACACAGAGCAGTGACAGGACATTTAAGCATCCTGTATTAGCTCTGCTGAGATTCAGAGCCATTGCTTTAATTGCATGTAGATGAGTTGTTTGCAAAATAGCTGCCTTTGTTGGGGAGAGTGAAAGGGGCAGAAGGCATGTTATGTAGAAAGTTTGGTTATGGCTTGAAAATATAGAATAGACAACTTTTTTCATATAATTTTATGCGAATTGTAGGAAATTATGATAGCACAAGCACATTTTTTGGATTACCTCTAAGATAGAAGCGCTCATAGAGGCTGAAGAAGCTCTGAGTACTGAGGCGTCCAAAGCAAGCTGAGAATGTGGGCCTATTTAAAAAGATTTACAATTTTTCTGAATAAAATAGAATTCTGTCATATATGCCGTAGTCAATAGCCAACGGAACACTAGCGAGACGAAGTTCCAACTACTGAAGAAGCTTCAAACTATCATTTCAAGACTCATAGGAGAATTGCTTGAAAGGTGCCCAGTATAGAACTTGTTCATCTTTCACTTCCTTCAAAGTGAAAAAAAAAAGAAATAAAAAACAAGGCATTGTTGGTTTTTACAAAGGACCTTCGCGTAGGTTATGTGTATATTGTCGAATAGCCACAAAATATTAACCAGTTTTATTTTCATTCAATTTGTTATCTTATGTTTCAAGATTTACATCAGATGATTCGAGAGTTATAGAAGAATAATCTAGGTAATTTTTCAATTCGCTCAAAGTTAATTAAAAGAAACAGTGAAAGTCTCGATCGTAGAGGCTTGGAAGAAGATACATATGATGAGTAAATTCAAGGCATTGATTAACTAAGCTACTCACACTATCGAAAACTAATTAAATTGTAATTCCCTTATGAATCTTTGTTATTAAAAAATATTGCTCTCCAAACTCTACCAGGAACACTTTTACAATACTCTTGTAAACGGTTCCAACTGCTTCCTTCACTGCATCCTACCACATTGCCTTTCCAAAGCTGTGTCAAGTCTTTCAAACTTGTTCGTAGTTATCTAAAGTACATCATTATATTCACTATGGCTGACATAATTTCCTGTTGAATTTCGAAATTCCCAGTTGCTGATGGCGCACCGGTGAATGGGCGGGCAGGTTGCTAATTCGTGTGCCATTTGGGAAAACACATGCGCGCCGTACGACATTTCGCTGCTCATTAACCCAAAAAGCGGCTGTAGGGCGGGCGCGCCGAGACGTATGCCTTGCGCTCGCGATTATTAACAGATAAATCGACGCCAAGGACGTGCAGGTAGGCAATTATAAAGGGAGCACTTCTACGCAATTCAGCAGCTCGCACCTGAAGTGACGAAAGGACGACGAGTGTAGGGCGCAGAGCGACAGCTGTCAGTTGTGAGGCGTGAGGTGTCAGACGTGGCGTGGCATCTTCACGTGAAACGTGAATTAATTAAAGTGCGGCGCGGATTTAAATGAACTGCCAACGTGAGCAGGGTTGCAAATGTGTTAATGCGTCTGTTTTGACATCATTTTACAGCGTAATGAGAAGCTGTTCCGCAGCTTGGGAAGGATGTGCGTGAAATGTGGCATGTTGTTGTGTGGCAAGCGCTTTTCCAATTAAGCTGGAAAACAGCCGAAAGTGAAACAATTTTACCGTTGTTTATCTAACAGTGAGACAAATTTAATTGCTGCATAATTTTAAATAATTTCGGAAGTGTTGGTAATAAAGACGCGTCGGCCATTCTAAATTTCACTCGAAGACAATGCGTAGCTTTAAGCAATCGATACTTTTATTTTCATTTTCTCTATTGAATTTTCTTGTAATTCTTCAGGCATACGGTTTAAAGAGAATAAAGCTTATAGGGTCACCAGCTCGTTCGATTCTTTGGAGCACCGTTGGAACGTGGAATGTTAAGCCCTTTTCCGACGTTGCTTTAACGGTAGATGCTCTGCTTGGAGGGAGCTTAAGAGAATATTGAGTAGTTCAAGATATACTTTGTTATCTTGATGTTTATTTAAACTTTAACGTCAATAATGTGTCCGATTTGGACCGATGAAAAATTCCGCGTGTGTTTACTTTTCTTTTCTATTTATTAATGATGACACTTTTCTTCTTTCCGGTCTGGCGTTGCCAGATCACCATCTTTTTCTCTCTTACTCTAGGTTTACATTTTTGACATTTCTGAGTTATAAGGTTGCCATACATATTACAGGTTAAGGGCTACCTTACATATTACAACATGATATTTAAATGGGAGCAGGTACATTCGATGAAGGCGCTCAATGAACGCTCTATGCAGAAAATGTAAATTTTAAAATATTGCCAAATGTTTATATGTACTCACAATTTCTTTTTCAAGAAATATATTTTTCTTCATTTTTCATAACCTAAAAGCACTCTCACGGTTTAAAAATTTTTTCAAAAAAGTTTTGATCATGAAAAGTGGCGAACGCTTTCACTTGAAGTCATGTGCATTCAACAATATTTTACCCTTTTTATTAAAATGGGCAGAAGCAACTAACATTTTCCAACCTCAAGATATAATTGTTGCAACAAATGGAAGAACTCATATGCTCGGTTGATGTTGCAAGCATTTTATGAGCAGTCGCATGAGCAGCATCTGCGCACGGAATAGTAAGGACTTCAGCGACTAGGCCTAAGTGATTATGATTCACCAAAGTACTTGCGTTAGCTGAGAAAACTCTTGTGGATTTGGCATTCTTCTTCTTTGCAATGCTCTTATAACTTTTCATACTTTTTAGAGCACTTCGGCAGCAGCAGCACCTTCACCCCTTCCATCCATCCAACCATTCATTCATTCATCTCTGTGCGTCCGCAACTTACGTAACAAGTTGATGGGGCACCATTTGTCAAGGTGGTCATCGACCGCCGTTGCAGCTGTCAGAGAATGGCTTGCAACCCAAGCAGGCACAGCAGCTCACCCTCATTTCCTTGACTCACATTCGCCATATTTTTGCTTTCTTTATTTTGTTGTTGTTGTTTCAGTGTTTTCTAAAGGCATGTTACAACGCAACGCAACAACAACGCAATCCATCTGTTTAATGATGTTTCTTGGAATTGCCACGTCGACTCTGCAAGCTGCAGGCCACACCGCATCTTATCTGCCGGATTAGCAAGGCCTCAAATGTTGCAACTTAAAGCCTTCTCATTGCGCGTCCTTGTGCCTCTTTCTACATCCACCGACTCACCACTCTCAAAGCTTGTCCGAGGGTGGCTGCGAACTGCACACAAGTTAAAAGTGCATTTCCTTGCGTCCAACGACTGCAAATGCGGCGAACACAGACCCACCCCCCCACAATTGCTAAGCGCCACTAAGCTCAGCTGTATTACATTAGATTTTCATTAGGCAATCTAATGAAATTTATGACTTGGCATTAATTCGCCTTCACCTAATCCTAAATTATGCTTTCTCAACGTAATTGAGTCTTGTATTAAGTGTAAGCGCTTTGCATGTGCCAGTGTGCGTGTCTATGGGTGTGTGTGTGTGCTGCATTTATGGGCAACTTCAACAAATGGCAGAGTTAATTAATTGCCTAAGCATGCTTTTCCCGCAATTTTGGAGAATCTGCAAAATCCTTCATATTCTGAATGAAAGGAATTCGATCAAATTCCATTTGAATAAGGCATCACTGTTAAGAGTGCAGTGCGGTGCTGGTGCATGTGCGAGAGTGTGCTATTGAAAGTGCTGAAATGAATGAATGAAATTATATTAATTTGAACGGCTAGAGTGGAACTTTTGTAAAAAAAAATAGTGACTAAGTAGTGCTTCTGCATTTACACATCACGCCGCACAGCACTGTGCTGGAATGAGAGTGTGAAGAAGAAAGCGTGCATTTTTTTCGTTAGACATTTTTTTCGAAGACAGCCCAATAAATAAAGTGCGAGCAATGGTGTGCTATATTTCCTACACTCCCTTTAGTGTGTGAAGTGCACAACACTGTGTTTTTCCAAATGCTTTTTTCTAATCAAACTTTTGAAACTGCTACTAGCACAGTGGTGGTGGACAATGTGCTCATCTTGAAAAGGATATTGTTTCATTAAAATTGAGAACGGCTGCTGCTATCAGCGACACTTGAAACTAGAGCACTTCAGGCCGAAGTGCTGAGCGCACGGTGCCTTTGTTGTTGTGCTAGTGCCTGCACATGGAATGCAACAATTGAGGGTGCCCAAACAGTAGCAGCAATCAGTGGCAGGCGCTTCCGAGCACAGCGTTCCCTTCCGCTTCCGACTTGATTTTAAGATTGCCCACACAATGATTCCAATGCCAAGCCGCGTCCAGCAACACTCACATCCATACACTGCTTGACATTGTTGTCGCTCTGCTCTTTGACTATTCACACTTGGCACAGCGGCGGGGGTGTGAAATTAACACATCTCTTGCAAATCTCTCAGCCTGGCAGTGACTGTGCTGGAAACCGTAGCTTCACACCGCAACGCTTAAAATGCATAAAGTATTTATTTACACGCTGTTAAGGGGTGCAGAGGATAGCAAAGGGCGGATTGTGCACAATAGCGACGCAAATGAAAATTCGATCGGCTCGGCTGATTTATCAGCTGAGTTTTATTTCATTCGTAAATTGGAAATGAGTTGTTAAATCCACAACAACAACAGGAGCAAGGATCACAGCCGCAGCCATTTCCATTCAGCTGCGGATTATGAAACTGTTGTAGCCGGAAGGTGTGCCAGCTTGAGTGACATTTTTGCAAATTGTACCGCCGCCGTACCCTCCCTGGAGCTGCATATTGTGTGGCAAGCCAGGAAATTTGTTTTCCCCTGCCTCTCTCTCTATCCCATTCGCACGCCGCTTTGCACTCTGCCGCATTCAGCAGATAATCCGATTAGCGTGTCGCCGTAATGAATGTACTACTTCGCATATTGTCGACACCGAATTGACACCCCGGCGCAAGATGTTATCTCGGACTCCTATTCGAGTGTGTGCTGCAGTGCGGCTGCCTTGACTGGTTTCCGCCCGTAAATGCCGAAAACGGTTTTAAGCGTCTGCTGTAATTGGATTCCGATGACTGCAAATTGGTGATAATTTCGTTGTTGCTTGCAGCGCACCAGTCGAATCGCTGGCCTCGCTGCTTATGGTAGCTGGCATTCATTCTGCCCCGAAGCAGCTTTGCCAATAGTCTGACTTACTTATAACGCACCTCTGACGGGAGAAGCTGGCGTTAATATGAAGTTGTTTTTTTTTTGGTTGATTGCAGCTGATATTTTTTGCCCTCATGCCTTTCTTATGACTGTCTCAAAGCTATCTTATATAAGTTCTTTAAGCAACTGCTGAAGTTGGCCAAAAGAAGTGGTTAGGGCACAGCCCAGCTTACTCAAGAAAGCGCAATGAAGCTGTTAAGGATCCTGTGAGCGTTTAATTTTAAGCTTCTTTCTGTATTTGCACCAACTCAGCTGGAGATGTCGCTGTGTAGGAACTCTCGATACTTTCATCTTTCTGTAACTATATCGTTGCTACTTCCGAAATCGGCTCAGAAACAAGCTCAGTTGCTTTAGAAGAAAAGTAAAGTTTGTAACTACTTAGTTTGAAACTCAAGCAAGAATAGCGTCATCGAGAAATTTATGCTTGGACACGCCCATATCCTTACTAACCATTGCAGTGACAAAGCAGTTATTTTTTTACTGCTCATATTCGCGCCTGAAATTCCATTATTAGATATTGAAATTTTTGTTGGCGCAAATTGCGTAAAATATTTACGGCGTAATTGCAAGCAATTGAGGTCAAAAGCATTCAAATGGCAGTTTTATAATTTTGTTATCTGCAACGCCATGCAGCAATTGGTGATAAATCAAAATGTGGTGCAACCCTTCCGCCACGGGGCGCCACAAAAAAATTTCAAAATAACAACAACAAAAATAATACCAAAATTTATTTAGCAAAAAATGTCAAAACGAAAAAAAAAACTGAACAGACAAAATAGCAACAACAGCGGGGCATGTTGTCCCCTGGGTGCAGCAGCACAGCAGGGAGGAGCGGAAAAAAACTCGAGCAAAGTTCAAAAATTGCAATTTTCGTGCGGCTCTGGGGACGCCTTGATTTACAGCCTCAAAGCGATTTCGAGTGTTGACAGCGGGCAGCGGGCAGCGGCCGGCAGTTCGGCAGCACAAGACCCTTCCGCTGCGGCCCGTAGCAGCAGCACGGAATTGAGCTGCAATGGCGCAGCTTTTTATCTGCGCTACGCAATCGCAGCGCTCACGCAATAAAAGCGGCTCAGCGGCTCACGTTCGAGCGTTTAGTGCCCACCACTTCGAGCTGCGTTTGGACGTGCCCGGCACGTCGCAGCGATAACAAGATTTGTTGGTAAATTATAAAATAAAATTTTGTATGTTCCTTTCTTAATTACGCTGAAAGCCGCAAAGCGTTCGCGCTTGATTTATGCAGCCAGCCCTCCGCTGCGATCATGCCAAGCGTCCTTTGCTACTCGTCGCAGCTGTGAGAAGGGGCCGCTCTGCACTGCCGTGTGTAGCGTAGTTCACCTTTTTTTCTCTCAAGCATTTGAAATTAATTAACTAAACGCGCATATCTGTTTTCTATCGCGGCGCTGGCCTCTCCATGCCCGAGCGCTGGCACAGTGCGGCATGCACGCAGATTAATTTGCCAGATAACGTCGCATATCCTTATTGTAAATAGCAACACATTCATGCTTGCATAATTTATGAAGCTGCAGACATGAAGTTCTAATTAAAAGTTTGATTTATTGCAATGGAATTTTAATTTGTGATATTTAGCAGTCATCAGATCATAAAGTTTTTTAATAAAATAAAGTGTGCCTAAAGTCGTACTGCCAGTCGTAGTACATTTTTCAATATAAGACGAAAGTATGAACAATTTTATCTTGCAAACTTGGGGGAGTGGGGGGGGGGGGGGCACTTTGTTATTCAAAGATTAATGATTAAAGATAAAATTTCACGATTTTTTCATATATAAGTAATAACAGTAAAATAAATAGCTAAATTTAAATTTGATAAATTTAAAACAACAAACAGTGCCGCAGCAACAAAAACAACAACAACAAAATACATTTTAACAACCCCCATTTTGCATATGCCACTTCAAACGTGATGCCGGCAAACACTCGTGCTCTTCAAAATGCAATACAACCAAATGGAAGGGTAAGCAGCGTTGCCTGCGCACAAGACAAAAGGACGAAGGATGAGCCACATCATAATTTTCAGGAAAACCAGTCACGAAAAGTGCGGATTTCACGCCAAACCAGAGAATCTTTATGAAGGCTTTTGGAGCGCCAAAGCAGAAACTGACACTTTCATTATGGAGTATTGTGCACACACGCTCGCACACACACATACACACTCACACATGCAGGCAAGCATTGTTATGCATTGATATGCCAACGCTCAACGTCAATGCCAGACACCAACAACAAACACACCTTTCTGCCAATGTGAAAGGTGCAAGTTGTACTCGTACACTCAAAGGGAAGTGAAAGGACAGCAGGATAGCAGCTGCGCGCCATGGAATGGTACGATGAGTGGCTGCATAGATGTGACGCACTGACTGACGTGCCATGAGAGGACATCTGGACGGACGAACATACGTTATTTGGTGTGGCTTAAGCGAATTTCAATGTTCCATTTATGTGCAAGGAAGTTGGAAGAATCGATATGATTTGAAAATATTTGCCTATTCCGCTTAAGCTATCTCTCAACTAGCAGCTAGTATGATCTCAGCAACATACATATATTTAAAGAGCAATGACCCCAAAGCAATATTTGAACTCAACAACACTTCTAAAATTGGCTACAAACTGATATTAAAGTGTAGCGTATTTTATGGCGGCGACAATGACCGTCACTTGGCTATGAAGGCAACTGCTGCGCTCCCCATTAATCACTGGCTATAATGTGAGCCTTTGGCAACTGCTCGGTAGCCACTGTCAGTACAAAGTTCTATTGATGACCCGGCTTTTAAGCACTCCAAAGCATATTGGCATTTTGTGGCATGAAAATAAATAAAAATAATTCCGTGTGTCTGTGTTCGATATGGAACGATGGTGCTGCCAATTCGAGTGCACATTATTACACTAAATTCTATACATAATATCTATACGCTTCCAGTTTCGGTAGCTTTTCAATCTAAATAAATCAACATTTGAAACAAATATGAGCTTCAATGTACACTGACAAAAATATATGAGAAGTATTTGCTCTTCTTAGAAATAAGTGCAATAAAAAACAATTTGAGTAATAAATATGAGCAGTAAACAAATTGGATGAGGGGCTCGAAACAAGTCAGAAAATCCCCTTTTCAAGACTTCAAATTTGAATGCTTTCTTTTTGGTCAGAGACACTTGCATCAACAATATGCTTTTGTGATATTCGTGGAATTGTGTCTGTCAGTCTGTGAGTCTCTCATATATAGTAGAGTATCAGTACGAAGGAATCATGCCTCCATTAAAGTCTGGAAGCCGATGCAAATGACTTCATAGACACTATAACCAAGCAAAGATTTTTTAAATTAAAATTTTTTGGCACGATAAAACATGCTCAATATTTTTAAGTACATATTTTCACAGTGTATGGAACTTCAAAGCAGGACTTTTTGCGACTTACGCATACACGCTTCCATATTGAAGTCAATATTTATGCACAAAAAGCGCAATCGGGCCTTCAAGTCCGTAGGCGTTTTCGGTGGCATTTTGTGACACTGACTGTTTGTTGCCGCCATTGCCAGTGCTTCTATTGCAAAAATGGCGACAATATTTTCGGTCGTTTTGCCTGTCAATTGGTAGCAATTGATTGCCGCTATCTGGCTGCAGCTCGTTAGTTTGTCAATAGTGCTTTTGGTCGTGAATTGTGGCGGCATTTTGTATTTTATGTGCAGCCATGCAGTTTAAATCTGCTACGCTGCATGCAACACCCCCAACTCCCCCACTCCACTTTGGCAGATACGTTTAATCAAATGTGATTTGCAGATTTTCATTTCAGCCGTTTCATTTGCAGTCCTGCTCCCTTTCAGTGCTTCGCTGAATCAGAGAGAAAATTGAATTTAAATCGTTTAATACTTTTTGCATAAAAATAAATTTAGTTGCAGAATTCGTCGAATTTTCGCCAATCACTGCAATTTTTGCATTTATATGCGCGGCTCAACTGCGAATTTAGTTGTAAAATACAGTTATAATTGAATTGCCACAAGCGCTAACGGCATATTAAATCGGCTGTTATCGATTTGCAATCGAAATAACAGTAATCACACTCGATGCGCGACGTTGTCAGCTGTGATACTTTTATGTCATCAAATTGATGATGTGATTTGCAGCATAATTGAAAACTGCTGCTGAAATGAACTGAATTAGATTGTAAGCTTAAAAGAAAAATCTAATTATCGACAAAATTTAGTTAAGTCAGTTTGGTAATGCGAAATATTTTCATTTGACATTTCAGACTTCTCGCTGAAAATATCAAAATATGTAGCGAATATCGAATTTGTTACAAAACCGCATGCGAAAATACACAGTTTCTTTTTACGAAATTTTAAACACAATCTTGCTAAAAATTGTGTTTACTTTCTTTGCTAATTTTACTTTTGAAATTTTGGACCAAGCCGTTTTATTACGAAACAACATTTTGCGGTTAAACATTTAAACCTAAAACAAAACAGTTCTTTCAATATTTTGTACTGAAAATCTTTAGCATATCCGAATCACATATCAAGAGAATTATGTATATACCATAGAAGGGACTATATTTGAACTTATAACAAAAACCATCATTTCTTTTAGCTCTGGCGTTTCCGACTCACATAACAGAAAAATTATTTGCCAAAAATATATTAAAAAAAAAATTCTATATAATTGTTATTAGGGTGTCCCTGTTAATCAGAAAAACTCTCGCTTCCAATCTGCTACTTTTGATATACCGATGCTTCTTAAATTGCCCTTTAGTAGCTCAATTATTTTTCTAAAGACTACAGATTAATGTTGAAATAAAATTATGGACAAAAAAAACAAAGGAAACATTTGGCTCAAGAGTAGGTGATTTTATGAAATGGCAACATTTTCCACCAAAAAAATGTAATGTAAAGTATTTCCATGTTTGCACATGTTTACATTTCTGAAGATGATTAAACCGGAATTATTTGTTGCCATTAAACACAAAGTTGTACTTCATTTGTTGTTGCTGTTGCTACTGTGAGCTGATTTACCGGCAGTGCTTATTGCCAACACAGCACGGCGCCAAAATTCCAAGGACTTTGCACAGCTTGTGCGACACCGGGGCAGGAGTGTGGCGGCGCTACTCGCGCATATTCACAGTTTCACACCGAGCGCTTGTGTCTCAACGGCAAGTGACTAGTCGCGGGCAGGAATTTCATTTCATTTGAACGTGTGAGTCGAAATTCGTCGTTGCTCGTCCTTTTTGGGGCAAGCAACCCAATTGCTGCTGTGGCGGAAACTTGCCGCCTCACTGCTGCTTTCAGTGGCAGTGCCGGAATGTTGTGCCGCTGGCAGCGAGCGGATTTTGTGCGGCATAATGAAGGACACTGGGGCAATGACATCAGTGGGAGGGCATGCGGCTCATGTAGAAATGTGCTCACGTGAAAATATGTTGGCGGCACAGCGTCTTTTGGTTTGCCAGCTACCAATTTGTTGTTGGCTTTTTAATGAGCAACATGACACAAAAAGCAACAACTCATAATTTCGTGAAAATATATAAGAGGAATATCGTATCTAGGTTAGAGTGCAGAAACTGGCCCTGAACTCTTTCTCAATTAAAGAAGTTTCAGCTGCAAGAGCAACTACTTTTGGGAGTATGTATGTACATATGTAGTGAAAAAGGGAGGGGGTGCTTCATAAAGGCATTCATCGTTGCACTAGAAATGGAAGGACAAATTACTTTAAATAATAAAGAAATATTGAAATTCAGAAGTACACTTTTTCAAAACCACAAATTATAGCAAGAAACTGTTTTTCAGAGAACGTAAATATAAAATATCTGCTTTTACAATACAAAATTTAGGTTTTTATACGGCAATCCAGCGGAATTTTTATTTAATATTGTTTATTTATTTCCGAAGCAATTGAAATCTTTATATTAATCTGACAAAGCTCAATCGTTTTCTTCAAAAAAGGTGAAAATCAAACTGTAATTCGGCTTACGTAGTTTCCATTATGTTGTCATACATATTTTGAGCAACTGACGACGAAAATTGAGGTACATATATTGTATTTAAATTGTATTTTCGATTATTTGCCAAAAAGGTAGAACTTTGTTCTCATAGAACAAGGTAGATATTATTGTACAGTGTTGTTATAAGCAATAATTAAATTATTTAGCAGAAGAATATGCTTGAAAACTCAAAACCCGTTTTGAATTTCTTAGCGGCTTACTTTCCACTCATCATCCACATGTTCTACAATCCACAGCTGCCGCTACGTCGCTATAATTTCACCCCAGAGGGCGCTGCTGCGCTCGATAATGACGTTTCCGCAGTGGCAGCACTGCCGTGCGAACTGTCAAGCCCGCTCAGCTCGTTTGGCATTTTCAGTTGACAGAAATATCTCATGCGTGTTGGTGTGTCGCGCTTGTGGTTCAATTTTGACATTTTGGACAGCGAGCGAAACAGAAAATTTTACACAATTATCGTCAAAATTCACGATTTCTGTGCTAAAAGTTAGCAAAATATTAAATAAAAAGTGCGCGTCGACTTGTGAAAGCCTTAGAAAGTGGCAATGCTGCGATTTGAAGTGCAATAAATTGAGGCGCTGCGAATTTGTAAAAATTTGAATGACAGCGAAATTGTTTTTGTGATAAGAATTTGTTTATGTGCGATAAAAAGCTGCGCAGGCGATAAACAAAAGTTGTTTACACTTTGCATTGTTGCAATTTGCAGGCCGGCGCCTGCTCTCATGCGATAATTTGCAGTTTTGCGCAGCAGCAGCCACAGATTTAGTGGCAACGGCGAGGAATCACGCACAAAATGGCCACGAAAAGCGCGAGCGGCTCGCTGGAGCTGCTGGCCGTAGGATTATTGCTGGCGCTGCTAGGCAGCTGCCGCGCCCATCTCAATTTGTACTTGAATCCGCAGGAGGTGATGCGATTACTAGGTGAGTCAAGGTTATGCACCTACTAAATATATTCTTTTGTTTACGTTTTGTTTACATTTTCTTTGCGAGGAATGTTTACCAACAGAGAATTCCTATATAAGCGTAGATTGCGCGCTCAATTCGCAGATTTTTAGCAGTTTTTCTTTATATGGGATAATGTTTCAACGCTTGGTGTAGACCCCATTTCCAAAAAAGTGCTAGCAGGTAGTAAGTACCAACAAGAAGCTCTCTTGAAGGCTCTATGCCATTTCGACAATTTCGAGACCCCTTTCAGCAAATGATATGACTTTTTCGTCGATGCAACGCAATCTGGTCTTCTCGAGGCCGCGAAAATTGGCAGGCACTACGCTAGAGTGTACTCAGCGTATAAGGTAGTCGCGAGGCCGGGTATTACGTGTTCCAGCATGACTGCCTTCCAGTTCATATGTACCGTAAAAGTTCGGGTTAGCTGTAGAAATGTATTTGCTACCACTACTCATCTAATTTGTGATCTCCTCTTCAGAGCCGATAGTAATACTCTAGACTTGTAAACATTTAATTTCATTTCAATATCTTTAATTTTCTATCGATTTCTGAATCTTTCCCATGTTAGTTGAACAATTTAATCAATATATAGTTGAAAAATCAAATCAACAAACATTGCACGCTTTTATTTTACCAGCTCTGTATTATATTTATTATATTGGCAGAAGCTATGCAGTTGAAGAGTCTCATTGATATTCAAGCTAGCCACGAAGAACATGAATTTTTTATAATTAATTGCTGACCGCCAACAAAACTGCAGAAGTGAACAATTTGAAATGTATCCTTTCGTTGCCAACACATTCAAAGCAATGGCAGGGAATCTTTGCGGTATGCTTCTTGTGTTTCGTCCCAACAAAAGCAATAATTTTAAGTTTATTTCCCTCTGGAATATTTTGTTGTTATTTTTCGAAATGCTGCTGCCTTCAAGCACTTGTTTAAGCAATGCGAATCGCATAATGCGTACGTGATCGAAATAAATATGCTTGTCCGTGTATACACAAACAATCATAATTGCGTTATAAATGGACATAACATAACTGCTCATGAAGCCCAAAAAATATTATAATAAAAATAAGAAAAAAATATGTAAAAAATAAAATAAAAAAGCACATTACCAAAGAAATTGAACGCTTTTAAATAATTGGTAATGCGGCACGGAATCGGGTGTGAAATGCTTAATTAGTTGCGCATACGGCTTAGTGGCTAGCTGAGGGGAGGGGATGAGGTAATGTGCCATCGGCTTGATAACGACGCCATAAAAAAATCAATAAAAAAAGAAACAAATAATTTTACTACCGCAGAAACGATCTTTGGTTAGGGGCCCCCCTTTGCCCCAACAAAAACCAACATAAATTTCCGCATGCACACACGCTCGCACACGCACACACACATGCACTTCACACACATTTAAGTGGAAAAGTCATAAAAAGATTTAAAATGTTGGAAAATGTCACAACTCTGTAATGTAGCCAAGGAGGGGGAAGGGTGGTAGTGCAGTGGAGTTGGCAAAGCGGGTCTGCCTGCAGCTTGTGTGTCAGTGTGTGCCCCTGTGCGTGCTGATCCTTTGACGCAGTCGTGCTCTTTCGCCGCCACTCGAGCCCATTTCTATTGTGGAATTTAATTTTTACTGCCAAATGCTAATGCCGAACTTAACCCTGGTCGCCCGCGAATGCTTACAATTGCTCAATTGTTCTGTTGGCTTGCATTGTTGTTGTTGCTTTTATTGCTGTCTGCACATTACGAATTTATGACGCTGCTTGTTGCACATAACGTGACGTGGGTCGCCGGCAGAGAGACGACGTGGGGACTCAGAAGAATTCAGCTACCAAGAATGAGCTGCCAAAGAAAAAGGCGACAGTAAAAAGAACAATAAATACAAATAACGTTTTTTTAGCATCTTTTCTTTTAATTTTTTCTAAAAGTATCGACTTTCGCTTCTTTCGACTTTTTGAAAAAATTTTAAGAAAAGATGCTAAGACAACATTATTTCTTCTGCGACCCCACATTTAGAGAAAACCATTTAAAGTTAATTGAAAAAATTATAGTTCTTTTTGCTTGATTTTGGAAATTTGGTTGTTGTTGTTTGGTATATTTAAGTAATTTAGATTTATTTTATTGATGATGATTGAATTTATTTGATTGTTCAGTCGTTGTTTTTATTGTTGTTTTCTTTAATTAACAATAATTGAAGCAAATTATTAAAATTATTTGCTATAATTGGTTGTTTGTTGTTGTTGTTTTCTTTTAATTACCACAAATTGTAAGGCAAATTATTTAATTGATTTATTGTCTTTACTAGAAACTTCTTTCATTTAAGGCTGTTCTTGTTTTTGTTGGAAATATTAAAATTAATTATGAGTTGCTTCGCTGCCGCTTTGGCCAGTCGCAAGATGCCAGCTGAGAGTTCATTAGACGAGATTGCCTGAAGGAGGCCACTGATAATGATGCTTACGGTCGACGTTGATGCAAGCAGAGTGGAAGCGCGAGGAGAGGGCAGAGCCGAAGTGTGGCAACTGTTGCTGAAAGAAGAAGTGCTTGCATTTTTAATTAATGAGCAAAATATTATTGAATGGCTGAATAACAACAACACCAACAATAACCAGTGAGAAAAAGGAAGCAGCAGAGCCGATTGCAATTGCGTAGCCTGCAAAATAATCAATTCACAGCCACCATTTAGAGTACATTGCTCCAGTTTGGCGCGCCTTCATCAGTCTCAAGCGCCAATTGCCACTTCCCCTGCCGCCGCCGTTTGATCGAATCGAATTTGCAACAACAAGCAGCGAGCAGCTATGCAAATACATGCAACAATTTTTGTCAGACCAACGGGCGCGACTGATAACCCGCCCGCCCCCGAGCCAATATGCTGCACTGCAGCGCAAAAGCAACAAAGGATCGCCGCATTTGCAGCCAATGCATTGAGATGAAATGGAATGCAAATGGAAATGCAAAACGAGGCGTAAAAAACGCAGGGGTGCATAATTATTTTTTATTGCGGCGCATGAAGTCGACGCAGGCAGCTACTGCGACTTGCGCGTGTAGCATTAAAACGCTCCCTAGTGGCAGTGACTGCAACACGTGCTGTAGCAGGAAGAGGAGGAGGAGGAGCAGGCTGCTGTTGATAGTGTGCAACTGAAGCCACTGTCGATGGCTCGCTCAGATACGAACACCAAAGGTGCCTCTAAATAGCTGCCAGCACCCCTCCCCTGCGACACCTTTGCACCAAATGAGCTGCGATTAGGCAGCATATCTGATGCAGTCTCATTAGTCGCTGCCACTTCAACATGCCCTCGCACACACCACTGCGAGCCTCAGCTCTTTGGTCCTTTCACTCGTTTCTGGGTCAAGCAAATAAGCAGTTAGCAGCGGCATGCGTGTGCTGCCAATGTTGTTTGTGGTAATTTATCTTGCCTGCAGAGGCAGCAAACAACTTGTCAGTCAAACTTGTGTCAATACTGTCAAAGCTTGTGCAAACAAAATGCTCAAATGAACAAGAGCAATCACAACAAAAATGTAATAAAAAAATGCAAATTTGCGCCTGGCAATTTTAAGTTTTTTTGCCATTTGCTCTGACAAAAAATTTGCTGTAGAAACTCATTCTGCTTAGTTCATAAAAATATTGTTACATTCGTACAAAATTTTAATAGACTTTTGTATGTGTCGCGTTGCTGGCGAAATGTTATTTGACTTCTGGTTCATGTGTATCAGCGTTGCCAGCTGAAAACATTTCTCATTAGGGGTACCTTCGTCACTTTTTTTAAGCGCTACATTTCAAAAGATAATCAACAAATTTAAAAATCTATTAGATTATTACAATACCTAATTATTTAATAATGCGATGTTAATCTGTAGTTTCTTTCAAAAGTTTTGTTGTTTTTGTTCATGTTAATTAGAATTTTTACAATGTACCCCAAAGACGGAGGTACCCCAGTCTTTCTAATCCGATCTCTATCTTGAACATAATGTCAGTACATTTCTGAATCATTCATACCAAAATGAGACCAAAGACTCACCGAAAGTTGTCTTACCAAACATTCAAAGTTTTTCAGTTTTTTTTCAAAGCTTAGTTAAAGGTTTTGTGTGCTAAAAAATCTGGCAACGCTGGCCTGTGTGCATCTACAATTACAACATGACGTAACTACACAAGCGCATGCAAAGCATTATTTGGAAGTGTGCAACATTTTGTGTGCCTGAGAGTGTGCCTCTATTTATATATGCCTGCATGCCTTGGCTCTTGTTTTGTTGTTGCTGCTCTTCTTCCTTCGCCTTTGGCAAGAATCGGCATCGAAATCGGCAAAAAGAACCAAAAACAAACAAATGCTGGGAAAAGGAATTGCCAAGCAAGCAAATGAGACAACAACAACAACATCTTTTTATTTCTTCCAGCACTTTTTATTCAAACTGAAGGACACGCGTTTCATTGCCTTCTGCTTTGAATTTCGTTAGCCGATAATGTTAAAATCTTAAACGAGCATTTTGTGCATGTATGCGTAAAATGTTTGTTATACTGGCACACACACACACACACACACACACACACACACACACGCACACACACGAATAAAAACGCGCGCGCTTGTTAAATTACAGCCAAGAACTAGACGGCTTTTTAGGAAACCCCGCAGGTCGCCGTTGATAAATGATCCTTTTGTTTTGCTTTTGGCACACAGAGACTGTAAAACACCGCAGGTGATCTTACGGCCAATAGACATGCGGACACGGCCAGGCACAGCCAGACAAGTCAACATGGGAAAAATCATAAATTAAATCTTGGAAGTGTACAGAATCTGAAACTGAAATAAGCATTTTTATTGGCGTCGTTAATTTGTGGCTCAGATTACTGTTTTGACCTTCGAGAGTGTATGTGGCAATAAGTAGTCATCTCAATGGCTTAGAGTTTTGCCCAAAAGCTGCTCATAATATAGACATAAAATACTTCACAAAGCGATACTTTACTAAGCTCTTCAAATATCGGCTTTCGTTAATATTCAAATCGTTTTAGCTAATGATCATATAAATACTTTATGTAGCTTTTTATAGTTAGTAGTATTTTATATAGTTTTGGTGTGCTTGAAATAGTCGACATAATTGAGCTAGCTTTTTCCCAGGTAATAGGAAATTTTAATACATATGTACTACTTCAAAAATTGTGATATTTCAAAAGTGGCAACAGAAAAGCGATAAATTTTCGAATAAGCTGAATTCAAAAAGTTAACAAAAAGCGACAAAAAGCAGTTTTTCGTTATATGTACACATGAAAAAATCAATTGGGTAGTTCACAGTTCCATGCTATCTAGTGTGCTTTCCTTGCCGCCTGCTAAATTAAAACCACTTTGCCATCTGGCAACTTTTTTCGTTGTTGCTTTGCACGCAAACAAAAAATACCACTAGTTGAAAAAATTGCCATGCGTTGGAACAGATTTTGAGCAAATTTTATTGAATTCGCAGAGAATAATCACACACTACTTCCATTTTGATGGAATATTGCTTTTTGAGAGAGTAATACATCCTTAATAATCGCTTTAGCAAACACTTGTAATGCGATTGTGGCAAATTAAGAATGGTCCACGAAACAGGGGCGCTCAGAGTTTTATTTTACTATCGTACTGAAGTTGCCAGATGGGAAATTTAGAAGGAAACTGTGAATACCCTAAATATATTTGAAAGTAGAGCTGGTACGTGAAGCGGAGACCGGCAAAAGATTGTAACGTCATTTAAGTAAATACGCATGATATATGAAAGTAAAGCTCAAATATTTTTGTATCAATAAACAACTTCATATCGAAACTGCAGCTTTTTAGAACAAGTCCATTTACAAGGAAATTCAATTTTACTAATTCATAATTACAATATTCGGTGCTCCTGCTTAAACTACCAACAAAAACTATGACTTCGCCCTACTATTATATATCTGCAGCATTCCCAGAATGTTTAATCAAAAAAAGCCCGCTAGCTAAACTTTGCAATCCCAAAAGGGAAACTATGTAATTCTACTTTCTTATTTCAACTGCAACTGAAGCGCATTTGAAGCCACATTTTCTGCTCCGAGTGGCAAAGGGAGCAAAGCGCAGCTTCATAACCAACACTGCACAAAGGCAGTCCTAATTACCTTGCTCTAATGCTGAAGACATCAGCCCGGAGAATGTGCAGCGAAAATGCTAACTTTTGCACTAAACGAAAGCGAATGTTTTGCCACTTTCCAATTAACCTAATTTTGCGCCGTTTACCACCCCCCTAATGATAAGAAGGCATGCAGTTTTGAGTTTTCAGAGAAGTTTTTTGCGTGTTGTTGCATGCACTTCAATTACGCGAATTAACTCAGTTTGCAATTTTCCCCCTTCTTGCATTTTCAAGCTTTTTTTGTAAGCTATAAATACAACTGTCTATACTATAGACTCTATAGCAGGCGCCTGAATAAGGCAAGTTGCTATAACTTTTGCCTAAATATTTTGAATGCCAATTTGCTTTCAATTTACTTTCGCAAACAATTATTTGAAAACTTTTAATTATATATTTAGTATTTTCAATTAAAGAATTGAACCTTCTACAATTGCTATTTACTAAAAATTCGCAAAAATATGCCAGCATTATTATACTTCAGCTTTCAATGCGAAGTTAAAATATTGATTTATTGTTTTGCAATTTTTTTAAAAGTATTTAGCACGCTCTGATTTTAATACTGATTTTAAAAACTCGTTGGTAGAATAAAATTAAAGCCGTTCAGCTTAAGCAATTGCCCATATCAAACTACAGACCTGTTCTTTTTTTTTTATGAAGACGCTCATAAATCAATTCCGAAACAACACACAGACACACACACACACACAAAAAAGGGTTTTGCCTTTTTTCAATCACTGACCGAAATCTGATATCGCTTTATTGATTCAGTAAAGGCAGCACAGGTAGACCGAATACCAAATCAAAGCCAAATTCGGGGCGTACATATTTATTGCAGTACAGTAATTTTTTAATTGGTTTTGGGCAACCAACATCTTTAAGACAAAGTGTCGCATACGTGCCTCATCAACAACAAAAACAACAGCAACAAAGCGCAGAGTCCTGCAACAGGTTCGAAGCCGTACATTTGTTACCTGTACGTGATTTGATACTACTTTAACCAAACAAGCAGCCTGGTCGTGTGTTCCTTCTCTCTGCTGCGTCTCTTCCAAATACTGATAAGATCACGGTCTGGCAAAATGAAAGAAATTTGGTTGCTGCCTTCCTGCTGTGTGCCACAACATGCATCTTCATTGCATGCGACATTATGATGCCTATCAATTCGAAGAAATTCCTTATGCTCGGGCTGGCCAGTATATATAATCATTATTATTGATTCGTTGTTTTGCTTGTTGTGATTTTATTTGAACTTTTGTTGAGTCACATAAATATTTTCTGCCAGATTTAAGCTGGAGTTTTAAAGCAATATACATATCTGCTGACAATTCCGCATAATACAAAATATTATTTAATTCTTATCCAGCACTCTGATTTTTCAATAGACAGATCAGTTGCAAAAGTCTCAGCAGAAGAAATGTATTTGTAAATGCCAAAACTTGTTTGTTTAATATTTCAACTTAAACTTCACTGACTCGCTGCTATAGACACTTAGAGTTAGGTTAGGTTGCACCGGCTGGCTACGTTTGTACTATGTAGGACCTTAGCGCTACCAGCTGGCGATTTAAACCACAAATTCAACAAAATGTGAACAACGTATTAATTTTCATAATTTTTTTTGTACTGCAGTTATCACTGAGAATTTTATTCATCAATCGCATTCACATATTAAAGAAAATATTTTCTCTTTCTGCGGAAATATTTACTTTTAGGAATTGGGGCTGCAACTCAAAAATTTTACACATTTTTCCTCCTTTTAATTTTTCAAAAGTGCTTTCGCTTCATCCACTTGAAAGCACTTTCAAATTTGATTACTTAATATTTGACTGTTTGTTGTCACAACAATAATTACAGCGCCACTTCCGACTGTAAATGTAAACGAGTAGGTACTCGTATGTATATAATTGCACAGCAGTCTTTAAAACTCTTGAATTTTTTCATCTCACTGTGTTCCGTAAACAAAATTGATCATCTGTTTATTTTTGGGATTTTGTTGCTTAAGTACTTTTGAAATGATTTTCTAAATTGCTTCGCAGGCGGAAGCTGCAGCAACTGCTCCCTAATAATCTCCAATCATTTCTGCCATAAGTCCTTAATATTTATCACAGCGCCTCAGCAGCGCACAAAAGTGAGGTAAAACATTTTTAGCATAAGCGGGGAGCGCCTTTGAAAATTTTTTTGCTTTTGGGGAAATTTAGCAGGCTTTTTCCATGATCCCAGCTGGATTTAATTAATGACAGCGCGGCGTTGCAGCTAATAATGACGCGGAAGCAGAATGAGACCACAAACGGCCATGGAACCACAAAAGAAATTAGGTGTCAGCAACAGAAATTATGTTTCTCGGCTTAAAGTCCTTTGTTGCTGACTTCAGTGTCCTGTGGTGGAAATATGCGCAGAGCGCCGAGAAGAGAAGAAAAACAGAAGAGGAATGTATAATAAAGATTGTTCGAACTAAAAGTGAATAAAAGTACGAGCATGCCTCCAAAAAATTTGTTTAAATAAAAATTATTTAACATGAAACAAGAAGCCTCGTTAAGCTGAAGGCAGCAACTCTCTGGTAAAGCATTGCCTTAGAGCTTTAAACATGCGACAACGATTTCGTCACGTGGTTGGTGTTCACGCAAAGAAGAGTGACGCGACGAATGGAACACTTTCTCTTTCCATGCTAACTTCAGTTTCTGTTCGGAACCGTTGGGGGTTTAAAATGAAAGCTCTGAGGTCTTGGGAATGAGAATGAAAATCGCTATAGGTTTTTTTGTGGATTTAAAGAGCTATCTTTAAAGGCAAAGCTCTGAGGTCTTGGGAATGAGCATGAAAATCTTTTCATATTTTTTCTAGGATTAAAGCGATCTTCAAGTGATCAAGCTTTCTCGAACTGAGTCCCGTTTTCTGGCCAACTTCGAATTTATATTGAATTCTTCTTTCTCCGAAAAAGCCTTGAGAATGGGATTTAAACGAGCTTCAAAAAGAAAGCAATGCAGAGGTCTTGAAAATGTGAATGAAGATCCCTTTCGTTTTTTTAGTGACATGAAAGTGATCTTCAGAAGGAAAGCTCGACCGAATTCTCGCTTATTGGTTGTTGCGCTAATTAAATATTAATCAACTGATCTTCAGCGAACATTCCTGTTCTTCCAAGCATATCAATCAGAACGCTATTAGTTTCAGAGCCGTCGTGCTAGAACTTAGACATTGAATAAATACTAAATTTAATTTTTCAAAATATTTTGCAATTTCCTGTAGACTGCGCTGACGTGGCAACAGTACTAAGACTTGATATGAGTGTATTTGTGTGTGTGAGTGTGTGCGGGGTGCTGACAAACGATCTGTGCCATAGCACACTCAGGATGCGGAGGATGTGTGCGCTGTCGCGCCAGTGCCTCCACATTTATGTGCAGCCATTCAAACGAGCGTCTGTCTGTCTATTCCTGTGTCTGTGTGTGTGTGTGTGTGTGGCTCCACGCACGCAGCGTGCCACAAATATAAATTCACAATGTTTATCCTGTTGTATATGAGTTTTTATGTACGGATTTTGCTAATGAGTTGTGCAGCACAGGCAAGGCGGCGCATGTAGGCTGCCAGTGCTCGGCGCAAATTTGCGTTTGGCCGCTGTGCGGGTTGCTGGCTGGCACGTTGCTTATTTGTGTGGCAACGAAATGCATAAATTGCGTCAACGTGCGCCAAGTTGTGGCAACGTGTATGCTGTAATTGGACGTCGTCAAAATGTGCGAACAAACGATTCCCTTGTGGCAAGCCGTTTCCTTTCCTCGTCTCTGAGTCTCTGAGGAGTGTGCATAGGGCCATTTTACGTGGGACTTTTGCTAGCTGGAATAAGGTATTGCCACAAGATGTGGCTAGTCGAACACTTTCGTGCAATTAAAGATTAAAATTTGTATGCAACAGACAAATATTTCATAAAATTTTTTTCCAAACTTTAAATAAATTATTTTCAAAATATTTTTAACACCATTTTTCGACGCAGAGCATTGAGTATTGAGCTCTACCAAAGCCTTTTAGCCATCATACGTCGCTTAGTGTCAAATTGACACTATAAGAGCAAATGAGGCTAATGAAATGAGGGACGCATAAAGGTTAAAGTTTTTTAATTATTCAAAATTTTTTTCAAAAATTCTCAGCACTTACGTATTGCCACATTTTAGTGCCATTTTGCTAGTCAGTCAGTTTTGAGCATCATTCCACTTGACCTGCGCGTGTAGGCGCTGTTGCAAGTGAGGTGAGAGGCCACTCTTGCGGTCGAGAGTCGAGAATTCAATGATTGGCCACGAAGTCTTTCAACAGCCTGGCAACTTAATGCTGAGAACATGCTTCAAGCTGGATTTGCGGCCGCACGTTTTTCATTGACCTTTTGCCTTTTCTCTTGTTGCCGCTTTTGGTGAATGTGGCATTTAAACTAGGCAAGCTGGTTGTAGCTTTGACTTGAGCTCATGCTGCCATTTAGAAAGGGTTTTTCCCATAATTTCTTTTTGACAGCATTGGAAAATTGTTGCAATTTTTATTTGCGCTTGTCATGCTTTCATTATACTAGCGAGACAGGCTCAAAGAGGTTTCATGTTAGCTTCGCCAGGTCTGCACTTAAATTGCAAATGTGAACCTTCCGACAAAAGCCATCAGCTAAAAGCCAATTCACTTTTAAGGGCGCAACACGCCAAGTAAACATGGCACTTTTTGCCAACTCATACAAAAAGACACGCACATACACCTACAACTTCACTACTAATGACATGGAAAATTGCAACTTCAAGGGTGTAGTAAGTCAAGCTAAAGTAGTTAGTAATCATAATCTAAACACTTGACACTAACTTTCTGTTTGTTACTCAATATTTGGGCTTGATTTTCAGCACTTAAAGTCAGAATGTTTATAGTTTAATATATTTGGAATTAAAATAAACTTTTAACAAGTCGATACATGATTTGTCAACAGTGCTATTCTGGCAAAAGTCACAAAAGTCAAAGTCACTCTCTCCAGACTCTTTTTAGACTACTTCTACAGCCTTATAAAAATGACTACAAATTCATGTAAATTAACACTCCTACTAGAATTATAGACTCTTTTAGACACATTTTATAGCCTTATAAAATAGCTACAAGTGAGAGTAAATTAAGACTCCCACTAGACTTCTGGACACTTCTTAGACTCCTTCGACAGCTCTAAAAAATAGCTTTAAATGAGAGTAAATTATGAGTCGGCTTCTAAGAGTATACTTAGTTAAAGTAGCTTGAGAGTCGTATTATTACTAAAACAATACTTCAGTTAATCTCTTCTAGAAACAAAGTTAATTAGTAACGCTCCGAATTCGCTTTGCTGGCTGGCTATGGACGCCAAAGGCCAAAATAACCAAAAGATCGAGTTAAAGATTGAAAAGATTGACAAGTAACTAGTATGGAAAACTTCAAAGTGCCGTCATTTCGCAGCACTAAGGACACGATTTCTTGGTCACTCGCTGCTTAGCTGCTTATTAAGCTTTATATTTCGTTGGTGATGCCACGTTTTCACTCTTGCTCTGTGTGTGTGTGTGTGTGTGTGTGTGTTTGTGTGTTTGCTACTAACAAAGGTAACAAACAAAGCACGAAAACGTCGTGACCATGTTGTAAGATCTGCTTGTCATCATCGTCATCCGCAGCTGCTGTTGTTGTAGCGCACCACAGAGTGCTGACACCCTTTCCATTCCACCGAAGTGGGCAATGGCACTCTGGACACTCGCCGCCAGCACGAAAAGTCGCCATAGCGAAATGCGCCTCGGTGAGGGTGTGTTGGAACACGCTTCCGCTCTTGCAAAATCGTGGCTGTAATTTTCTATACCATGATTTTTTTCTCATCAGATTTAGCTTTTTTTTTTGGCTGTGTCCAAATCATTTCTTCTGTGCAAATAATCGCTGGATGCACGTCTTTCGGGCATGGTTTGAGGTTATGGGTTAGCTAGGCAGAATTTGTGAGGCTGAACGAATGATGGCCGTGGGACAAGCAACGAGACAGTCATTGACAGCGTGACGCAGTCAAATGTTGCCATTTTGTCTGACTACTGTTGCCTCAGTTTAATTTGCTCATATTGTTGCTTGTTTCTGACTTTCATAAACTGAAAGCTAGCAATGAGAATGGCAAGAAACTGCTTGGAGGAGCTGTCTTTTAAGGCTTTCACAGTTTGCTTTTGCCATATAAATTTAAAATTTCACGACTGTAAAGATTTTGCACATAAATATGTTATTAAATATTTTTTGCCTTCTGTTTTAACTTTTTTTGAAGCCAAAAGCTGAAGAAGAAGAAAATCTTGAAAGCACTCTTTTGTCAAAAGACCTTAAAGCATTTCAATAGTAGAGAGAATGCGTTCTTTAAATAAATTATATTTAGAAAGAATAGTTTTATTCGGACTTACTTGCCAAAGAGAAATGACAATAGTTTTCAATTTCTGTTCACATTGGTTGCAGAATTTTTACATAACAGATATCATTTTTAAATACTTTAGCATTGCTAGTATCTATTGACTTATTCTTAACGTTGGTTGCCATAAATTAATATTGCATTGAAGTGCTTGGATATAAAAAGTATTATTTGTATGCCTACGAATATTCTTATAAAAAACGTTGAAATCAAAATTTTATTTTTTAATAGCCGAAACTCTATTGAAACCAGCCAGCTTTACGAATAACTCCGAACCGGACAAAACTAGTTGCATGTTGTCATGCGCTACAATAACAATCTATAAAAAAAAAGAAGCCACATCAATTTCACAGCCTACCACAAATATACAAAAAAAAAAGAAACGCCAAAAATTAAAAGCAGGAAAACTTTCTTAAAAAAACAACTGCTACTAGCATTGAAGAAAGCACACAGCAAAGGATCAACAGTGGCAGGCATAACAATGGCGCTACACTTGTGTAAGCCAAAAGTGCTGCTTCACCTGCTGGGCTGCTTGAAACTTCTTACTTTGTTGTTATTTGAAAAGTTACTCTTTTCCGCTCACTTTTGCAATGGAACTTGAGCAAAACTTGGAAATCCAGAAGCAATCCAGAAAGCATAACAACCAGCACAAATTCGCATACAAACGACACTTGAGTGCCAGGTGAAATGCATTTCCATTTCCATGTGCCGGTCGGTGCTCTCTAACTCCTGCGACATGGCAGTGATTTGCAGTTGGCGTTGGAGTGCGAAGGAAATGGCGGCAGCTGGCACGCTTGGCAGTAGCTCCCCACAACCCTCCCTGTCCTTCGCCACTCTATCAGAAGTCGTACATGCCCAAGGGGGCAACCATGAGTAGGGTAGCCTCAAACTTCTGAAGAATTTTGCTATTTTCCTTCAAATAACTTCAGGCACTCAGAAAAATAAGCTTGTGAAATACAGTTAAAATGATAACGAAGTTTTTTTTAAACATTTTAGAAAAGTTTTAGTATTCTCAACAGATTTTTTGTTAAGTAAATTTGGCAAATTTAACTTCTTAGTAGTTCAAAATTTTTGTTCTGATAGTTATATTTTAACAAAGTAAAACTTCGTAGTAATTTACTGTATATTTTCAAGAAGTTTCGTAGTAATTTCAACAATTTGTTTAGTTATTATAACAAAGTTTTAGTAAATATATGTTTATGATTGGTTTAGTAACTTTAAAAGTTATTTGTCAAATTAAAAACTGAATAAATTTATAAGTAATTTTAACAAATTTTATAGTAATTTTCACAATTTTTTTTGTAGCTTTAGCAAATTTTTTCTGCCTGCTATTTTAATTTGTTTTAGTCATTTGAACATTTTTTTTAACGAATTTTTTTCTATGTAAAATTTTCTCAAGTGTACCCACACACATCGACACTTAAAAATTTCATCTTAATTGAAATTTTGTGGTTTATGTGGGTTCATGCCACTGCGTAATAGTTTCAACGTGCCACACTTGTTGCATGGCTCTCGTTCCGCTGTTGTAGTCAAAACGTTGGCAATCACAAAAAAACACTTCGCATTGACCTTAGGGGGCAGTGAAATGTTGACTTTTTTTCCCGAGCATGTGTTCGATAAGAGGCGACTGTTTGGAAGCGCGCTAAAGCTTCGAAGCATTGCCATATTGTAGCCAGCACCATTTTAATTATTCAAGTAGCATGGACAACATGGATGTTGGGGTAAATTTCCGCACTGGCACTCGAGCTGGTGGCGTGATGGACATTGGCATCTTTTGATTTGCTGAATGATTGTTGCATGCCTCAAATGAAGAGCAAACCGTTAATTGCTTGCCACTTACAGAGCGCTTCATTGTTTGCACAGCGAAGTTCGTGGGCGAAGGTGCCACTGTTGCCTGGAATTATTGACTCTTTGCCCTTAGCGTATACATCATGTGTACTTATCTAAGGGCAATACATGTATAAGGAACATTTTTAATTAAATTCTGTAGTATACCTAGTTAATTTATCAAAATACATAGTTCAAAACGAGCGTCCTTTAAACGTTGTTATCTCACTTCTTCTTCTTCTTCTCATTTTGTGCGCTCAACACTTTTCGGCTTTAAGCCTTCCCAGAGTTGTGGCAGAAACTTGCTGCGCATCCCTCGGGCGGAATTTCAGCCCAAAAACAACAATACATATACTACAGCCGTCAGCAGACCACACCATACCAGATCTGGTCAGGCCTGAACATTGAAATTGAGTTTCGAGTAGCAAATTTAAACGTGCCAACTGGCAACATGGTCGGTCACGCCTCACAGCCAACTGCTGTTGCCAACAGTTGAGCTGAACAGCAGCAACAACATTTCTTGTTGCTCGGTTGTGCCATCCTGCAGCCGTTCGTCGTCGTCGCCATGAAGTGCCACTGAAGAGTACAACGGATAAGCTGATTGTGCGCTTCACTTCCTGCGCTGCAGCTCTATCCTCGGCTCGTCTCATTGTTTTTTTTCCACTCGCTGCTGCTCTCTTCTCACTCTACTTCCGCCGCTCGCCTCCTGCTGCTGTTTTCATTTTCGCTACTGTGTCTGACTTCGTTTGGCTGCCTGCAGCCAAAGTAATGAATGCTATAATTTGCAGTAAACTTTGACACTTGTCGGGAATGTCCATGCGTCCTTCTGACCCAGCTGCCAGAGCAGCAGCGTGCCTGTTGTTAGCGTAAATGCTGCTGCTAGTCCTCCATCGCACAATGGCAGCAGCTCGGTATCTCTCATACAATATTTTTGCGCTCATTCATACGGCAAATGCTGTCTTCCTGCGAGATTCCGGCTGCAACATTTTGAGCCTCATTTCTGTGTCGAGTTTATTTCGAATTTGTACGCACGAAGTCGCAGTTGCAGCTCAGCTATTGTTCGCAGTTGCCGTCCGTGGCAAGTTGAACGAGTCCAGGCTGCTGCAATTTCAAGCAGTTACATTGCAGAGCGGCAGTGATAGCATTGGAGCGCCGAGATGGGCAAATATGCATGTCGAGGGCCGCAGCTAAAAAATTTTACAAAATGTTATAAGTCGGCTTGAAATGGTTCCTCAATCAGCGAAACTTGACTATTTTGGATTAGAGTGGATTGTTCAGTCTCCCAGCCACTGCGCCCTAAAATGCCTTTTTTGGTAGTTCTTCATCTATTTAGACCTGTTCATTGATACGTAGCTTCCAAAGATATAAAGCAATCTTTCTTAGGGAATAGGTACATAATATCCTATCGATGTGCGGTCCTTACTAGCCCATCCCTGGGACACAGCTGTTTCCTCATCTTGGTTTCAGATTTTGCACATGTTCTTCTGAAGTATACCCTTGGTAGACATGTATTTCATTACACTCCGGTCCGGTCTAGAATCCTCTAACACTCTATGTAGAATCTTCTATGAAGGTCTCTGAATGTCTGTGCGTGAGTTTTTACTCATTACTGTAAAGTGCCCTGTCAAGAACCCCACAAGATAAGCAAGATATGCCAGTGCTAGCCAAACTCTTCATTGATATGTGTAATATTGTAGCTTATATGCTCACGCAAAACGGAACTTTTATATTAGTAACTTTTATATGATATTCTCTTAATTCGCATTAAATAAAGTTATCTTCTCTTTTCGTTTCAGGTAAGTTGCATATTCTTATACCGGGCCGTGCTCATGTCTTCGAGTTGGCCACATGGGATGAACAAAATTGTTGGCTGCCAACTGCTGTCGACAGTATCTCCAGCAGCGGCGTATTTAAAGTGGCATGTCGCACTTGTGCGAGTATTCCTGGCAACCGCTGCAGCTCGTAATCAGCATTGCGATTATGAAGTACGGCAAAAGTTTTGCTTTCCACTTTGCGTCTATTCCGCAATGCATTGCCGTAAAATGCGGCTATGCACACGGAAGTAGCAATTTTGTCTATACGTAATTTAAGGCATTATAGAGCGGAAGCGTACTTCAAGTTTGGAAAATTATTGCACTTATGGTAGCTTTTATTTTTATCACATTCAAAAAAATGTTTTAGTTCAGTTAGTTTTTGGCGTAATTGAGGACGCTGCTGTGGATAAAAAGATAAGTCAGTTTAGTAAAGTTGAATGACTGCTCGCTCTAGAGTAAGGACTGAGCGCTAGAAAAGACAATGATACGAATTTTGAGCTAGCGATAGTTTTAAAGTAGAATGAGCTACTATCAAAACGTGTCCATAGTTTTTATGCTAGTCACCGTCTCGAATAGAAAAAGGATTCCGGATTATCCGCCACTACCCCACTTTGCCACTCACCACTTAATTATTATGCTATCAAAACCAGTTAGATCCTTGCATACATATGTAGAGTGCATCCCCTGAGCATTGGTTTATCCGAAAAAAATTAAGATTCCAATTTTGGTTGTGGACTGTAGAAGGCTTCCAAGCTAGAAATAAACTCTCTACTGAAGTTCGCTAGAAACTTTCATATTCTGACGGATTACTACTTCCCGGACTTATGGCAACATTTTTGCTTAGGTCTCTTTCCTTAGGTCCCCACAAGTCTAGTCTGTTCGAATCGAACATGTTCTTTGTCTAAGCTACTTATCACGACTTTTGCGTCTTTCTCAAACCGTTAGCCATTTCAGAGCGCCACAAATTGAGACTGTACACGATTAGGGCAGCTTTTCTACGACTATTAACACATTCAAGCATATCTGCATACTACGAAGAAGATCTCCGCATCTGAATTCAATTGTTTGCATTGGATTAAGTCTTTTAACACATTCGAGCAGAACAGAAAAAGCCCACACCTGAACGGCGCAGTTCTTCAAAAGCCTTAACAAGACACGACTGATTTGCTGCCACTCGACTGTGGCATTGTTTCTACTTGCTGCTCTGGCTCGTTATCGTGCCCAAACGATCCCGCCAGCCAGCCACATGCCGCACCTTCAAGTGATCGATTGTTTCTCATGTGCTCTGCGCGGCTGCGGTCTTCGACAGAGAGGAGAGGCCAGCCCAGGCCCGGCCAAGCCGTGTGGAAATTTATAGCGTGTTAAATTTACCACCAACTGTGTAAAATAAATTAACTTCTTACTGTTGTTGTATCGCAAACATTCTATCAAAACAACCACACAAACACATTTTACGGTATCGATACATATGCCTCTACAAATTTACATAAAATTAATATAATTAAATTGGGCTTTTTGGAAAATGCCGCTACTGCCGCTGCCGAAAAATGCGGCCGTAACAGAGAACATTATTAAAAACTGCGCTCGGCTGACGTTAATAGCTGTAAATGTGTTGCAAAGCTAGACACTAGACAGAGGTTTTTAATTTCAGGCCATGTCTTTTGATTCAAGCTGACCCCATTTGAGAGCGTGTTGTTAGACGGTCAATATATCACAGTAGCCTAATTGCTAGCGCGCTGGATAGACAGGCCAAACATCAGGCAAAGTACAGTTCATAGGTCGCTGCTATTGATTTGAAGCCCCATTTTGAAAGTGTGTCTATTTTAATTCTTGGAGAATTCAACTGCGCTTTAGATGTCGGAGAAATCTAACCTAGTCACTGATTTCATTCCAACACATTAGAAGCTGTGCCTTCTTTCTATCATATTTCAGTCAAAAGCACGTCTTAATAATTTGACTTTATAGGGTTACTAAATATGCATGAAATATAATTCTTCTTATAAATATGGGTTTGGTTTATACTTAAAGGTCTCACTTAAATTTCAGTAATAATTTCGATTTCTGAAAAAATCAATATCAAACTTTGTTTCGTGGAAATTATCGATTCCTTGCCTTGTAAGACTTGTAAAGACATTTTCGAAACGAATTCATTCAATTTTAAATTCTTTTACAACACACTATTTAACCCTTATGCTAAGTGCTATTCTGACAAGCATCGTAATAGTTACACTTTCGTGCATCCGCATATCTTCTTTGGAATTGTTGCTATTAAAGAACTAATTCTAAATTTTTACAAAGCATCATTACATCACACAAAGAGGTAACACTGTATACAGATCTGCCATTAAATACACACACATATCGAATTGTTGCCTACTCTCTGTACAACAAATCCTTACCGCAAGTCCACTTGATGTGGATGCAACGTTTAAAGCTGGCAGACAAAGCGTTTCGATTTGAACTAAAGCCGGAATTGGCCATTAGAAAAAAGTCGTTAAATACTTAGCATTTCCTTTTTTTGTCTGGCCGTTGCAACTTGCAACAGTGAAAAAGACTGCCGAAGACAAATCGATTTTCAGCTTTTACTTATTTTTGGAATTGAGAGGAAGCAGCAGCGCTGAGTGTTCGTCGCTCCTGAGCCATGCAAATGCCGTGCGACTTTTTCTGCTGAAATGGGAAACTTAGACTTGGTCAATGGCAATTGACCCATTCGCGAGCTAGCATTTGCATACAAAGTAAGCTGCTAGCAGAGAACTCCTCTTCCAAGATGCATTGCAACATTTGGCGTCTGGGCCATGGCAAAAACAGCCCGACTCTGCCAAAACAAACTTAGTGGAAATCTGACTGTGCGCGCATAATCAGCTCTTGGTCTTCATGAATATATGCAAAATGCGCAAATCCGCTTGACTGCATCACTGCCGTTGCTTATAGTAATGCCAAGACGAAGTCATCTACGCTGTTGTCCATTTGTGTCTTCTGCTTAAACTTGTACGTAATTCGAAAGTCATTTTGCCTTTTAACTTATTCTACTCGCTTCGACTTGTGCAAATTTGTGCAAGTCATAAACTTGCAATGAACTTAATTTAAATGTCTTTTGCAGATTGACTGCAACTACTTTCAGCCTAAAAAAGCAGTCAAGTGCGAGTCGGGTTCGCTAAAACAGGGTTGGTTCCATACCAGAAATAGCCTCTAGCGTTCGATATTTAATTTCTGCTTGCCCGTCTGTCCATCAAACGAAGATAGTATCATCTAGTACGCGCACCCGTCAACTTTATTCGAGGCAGCAACCATACAAAAAAAGAAGAGAACGTATATACGATATGACATTTACGTTCTCTGTCCAAACGAGAAACCTTGAAATGTTGTGGGGTTTGGGGGGAGAAATAGTTTTTCGACATTTTAAGCTATAACTTCGAGACCAATTCACCTTAAATTTTGTAAAAAATTATTTTTGAAATCTATGGACGTAACCCTTTCCCCCCACATGATACGATATATAAATATTTTCTGGGCCGACCTTATACTCCTTGATTTTTATGATGGAAAAAAAATCGTATGAGTTATTTTTGTCGAAATTAATTTTTTTAACTATAGCGATAGTACTGCATATTATATTTATGCTACGAAAGTATTTTCAAAATTCGCTTTAAAATGTTAAAATCGCAAATTCTCAAAAACTGGCAACATTGGCTTACGCCTATCCTTTCCGCCTATTTGGCCAGCAAACAAAGTTCAGTGGGAATGTGGTGCTGCCAGCAAAATCCGGAAGTTATAGCTGAAGTCATTCAAACAGCAAAGTTCAAATCTCCGGCCAAGTTGAAAACGATTACAACTATTTTTCCGACAACATAATTTCCCTTTACAGAAAAGTTTGCTTTAGAAAGTTGCTGGCTTGTTCTCCAGATTAGATGATTTCTTGTTTATAGATTGATAAGACTATTTGCCATGGAGTGGTCAGTGCTCATGCAAGCAAATAGTAGAAAGTATGCACATGCCTGAAATTGCCTGGAAAGGTGAGTGCACACATCAAGGACAGCTCGCTCCTCCCCAACTTGTTTCAAGCTTTTAATTTGTAGCAGTTGACTTTATGCCTTAGTGGCGCTGGCTTAAGATTGAAACAGAAGGAACTGGGAATAACATTTCTACAGTGGCACAACCATTTCGATTCTTCAAAGGATACTGCCGTCCTAAACCTTCTCCTTAAAATCAACAACTAATTGCGCTTGAGATCGTGGAAAGGCCAGAACTGCATGTAAAGCATTCAGATAACATTATAAAGAACTTGCCATGACTCAGCCGATATATTATCGATGTACATCCATATGTTTCGATATATTATCGATATACATTTATATCGATATGTTATCGATATACTTTTATAGCGATATGTTATCGATATACATTTATATCGGTATATTATCGATGTACATTTATATCGATATTTTATCGATAATTGATCGATTTTGTTGTTTCTTTTCTAAAATTTTTATCTTCACTTTGCATGCGAGCACATTTTAGAAATGAATACAGCCCACAAACAAGAATTGCAGCACGCAGAATTTCACTTTAGTCAAGAGCTTCTTCAGCTACCAAGCGGCTGGCAACGCGCACGGTGCACCGTGCAACGTTGCTGTAAATCACCACACCCACTCCATTTCCAAGTTGCTACTCCTGGCGGCGCTGTTGCGCAGCAACGAATGCAAAACAAATAAATAAAGCAAGCAAGCACGGAAGGCAAAAAAGAGGGAAGCAAAAACAAGAAATGCACTCGCATTGGCAAATAAAGCAGCGACAAGTGCCTGCCGTGCCGCATGCGGCATGCCACCAAGTCGAGGCAGTTAGGATTATTTTGTTTTGGTACAAATTCAAAGGCAAACAAAACAAATAAAGCCCTACTACAAACTGCAGCGACGCACTGAAATGAAGGCAAATAATTCATTTTCTGCTCCGGCATTCCGCATTCTACGCTGCGATTCCCATTCACCACATCTCTTTTTGTTTCTGCTTTATTGCGTCTTCGGTGCACATAAATTTTCTGTCGATTTGCCACTCATTTAACTCTCGAGCAGAATCGAGGGCAGGAGCGCAGAGCTCGGAACGCGGGTGGCAGCAGTCAACAGCCGCAACCAACAAGCAGCAGCGCTGGCCAAGTTAATTAAAGTCGATCATGATGACGAGTGGGAGCGCCCTACAAGGAAAGCAGCAGTCAAACAAAATCTCAAATATTTAAGTGCTCCAGCACAATTTAAACTTAGACCTTCATTAGCATTGAAGAACCTCCAAGCAGATCTGTTTGAAATGCATAATGATGTGGGTGCTGCTTTGATATGGAGTCTGGTTCGAATTTCTCGAACGGCTTCTTAGGTAAAAAGTCAAAGACCATGGAAAAACTGAAAAACATCTTTCGAGACGATAGAGTTGGTACACCCTGTGTTTCGTCAGCTTTGTATGGTAAGCGCGTAAAAAATTTTCCAAACCGGGTTTTTTGCAGTTCCTGGTTGGCCTTCTGGAAAAATTGGAAATGTTATGATCGAAAATAACGAATTTATAGTCAATTTAAGAAAGCTCTAGCTCACATTTTTCGCAAAAAAGTTCATCTCAAAAAGTATCAACTAACAAATCTCTACAAGGTAATAAAAAAATAAAAAAGAACCAGAACAAAATTTGTAGGGTTTTTAGTAACTAATTAAATAGAAATTCCCAGCATTTCAGATTCCGAGTGTTCTTTGACATAAAATGCTTCTCAAGCCGTTCGGATAGGATTATATGTAGGTCCCATTAATTTGTTCTAGAATATAACAAGCACACACAAGTTAATGCAAGAAAATTAGGCAAAATCTGTTATTATTATTCTTATTCTGCTTTTGTAGTTATATATTTCCTGTATAACGATGTCTGATCCGTACTAGCCCATCGGAGTGACAACTTCACTGCACTTAAAAACTTCATATCAAAATCGAAATCGATCGGCAATAGCTCTTATGCCAGAGCTTAAGTTTACTTTAAGCCAAATGGCATATGGAAACCCAAAACTTGAAGCCGGATTGTGCTGTCACAAGTTGCTTGTTCCGTCGCAATATGCTGCCACAATCCGCTGAAGTGCGCCAAAAGCAAATTGGCAAAGGCGGAAACATTGATTTACATCTTGTTTGCCGGCGCATACAAAATATTCCTCACTCACTCGGAATTATGCAGAGCAAATGGAGCTGGAGCCAAGTGCAAGAACCAAAGGCGAATGCGGAACGTGTGCAGAAGTGGCGTGGCGGTGGCGGAGGCGGCAGTTAATTTCCACAACACATTCAAAATGACATGGAGTCAAGTCAAAAACGATAATCCGTTGTAAATCTTCGCGGGAACATAAATAAAAATAATTCCAAATGCTAAAAAAAAGAGAGAAAACAAATGAGAAAAAGAATATTGCGCAAAGTGAAGCGCAAAAAATCCGTGGCATTCATGTGTGGCGTGCGGCATGAGCATTTGCCACTTGGCTCTTGTTGGTGGTGTTTGTGTCTGTCAGCTATGTGCCAGTGGCGTACCGCCACCAACTGTGACGCAAAGTTCCTTTTACGTTTTGTTCCGCTCCAAACAAAGTCAAGTCATATCTGCGCTGAAATATGCCAAAGAGCAGAGAGACTGAAGTCGAAGCTGGTTAAAGGCAGCCATGTCAAGCGTCTAGAACTAAAGCAAAAAAATACAATATATGATGTATGATTTATTTCTTTTGACAGCAAATTTTGCAAAATTTATGACAACATGCGAAAAAGATAATCGACAGTGCTTTATTTTATTAAAGCCGTGGGTCCCAGCACTTTTATTTGCAATAACTACTCTAACTCTATCGAGGGATCCGCTAGATACGATACGAACTCTAAAAGATATTGTAATAAAGCAATTTTACTAGACTTTTATTTCTTATCGCTGAGTTTCTTTAAACTAGTTGTTTTACTTATTTAAATAAATGATGTGCCTAAAATAATATAATTATTTTCTACTGTAATTTTGGCTTTCATGAAGATTATGTCGAAAGAAAGCTTTAAAGAGCAATTAGACTCTTTTACATGCTTTCTTTTTTCCATTCTAATTAAATTTTAAACTTTTCAGTTCGCTCTTCTTCTGTTTTTCATCAGCTTTCAGTTTGCAATTCAGTATTGCATTGGCATAGTAAATATGAACTATAAGAAATAAGTGTTGCATTTTTGCAAAAGTGACGCAATTGCATCTCTGTGTATTTTATTAGTCTAGAGTCAAAATATGATCTACCATTTTGCAAATGCAACGATGCAAAAGCATTTGCACAAGATTGTGAATAGGTCTATTATTTCATTTATATTACTACCACGAGTCTAGCTCGTGATTTTGCTTTATAAGGGGTTGAAATTTGCAACACTTGCAAGGAGCAAGCTAACAAGGCATCAAGTTTGAACTTGTACGTTGCATCTGCTGCTGCTACCATGCTTCTCATACGCTTCTGTCTCTACTTCACTTTCAGCAAGCAGAGCAGAGGCAGAAGCAAAGGCAACGTAGAATGCGATTAATGTCAAAGGAAGTGACTGACGCGCCGGCAGCAGCATGTGTCACCTTCATAAGATTTGCACTGCACTTGAACTGACACGCCCGGCAATGCAGGTGACAAGCTGGAAATGTTTGCCGACGCCTACGTAGTCGTTCGCTCACTGGAGCTGGGGCTGCTCCAACTAAGTGCGACTAGTTGTGGCAGCAAAAATGAATTCCTTTCGAAAGGAGTAGCTGCACAAGGAACACGGCAGCCGTCGTGCCAGCGAACACGTTTTGTGATGAATTCTCTACGAGAGAACGATGACGCAGCAGCAGCAGCAACGAGTCCGCCATGCCTGGCAAAGCGAGCAAAAACAACATGCCGCAACTGCAGTTGCAACGGCTGCTTGCTGCTGTATGTTGCTGCTGCTGACGCTGCAAATGCAAATATGTCAAAAATTTGCATGTGCTTCTTAATTTATTGCAAAAGTTGTTAAATAAAATACAACAACAAGTGCACATGCAATGTGGCAACTCCGCCAGCCAGCGCCAGCGGGCAACATCTTCTCATGCAAGCAGACAGCCGAGGCTCGCTCAGCTTATTCAATTACCACTGTACATATAACAACAATAACAACAACAGCAACATTTTAGCATTTATGCACATGTCAGTTTTGTTGTTGTTGATGTTGTTGTTGTTTTCGCTGGAAACTGGCAAATGTCAATGCACCAGCAACATTTACGTCTGTCTATCTGTTGCACATTCTCATTAGTTGACCAAAAGCAGCCAAGTGCTTAAGATTTTTATTACGAAAAATTTGTCAGAGGCGCAGTTTTTTTCAAAAGCGACGTTTTTATGCGCTTATTTTTTTTGCTCATTGTTGAGAAGTTTGTTAAAGCTAATTGCTGGTAATTTTATTTTTACTACAAATTGTAAAAAATGCATTCAACTGCAGCGCAGTTTTTTTCTTTGAGAAACAAGAAAAACTTGCTGAAAATTACAAAAATTGTTTATGCATACCGATGCCGACGTGCCACACTATCGACGGCAACTTGATCAAATCTATCATTTACGAATGACAGAAAAAGCACTTAATTTTCCGCAAGATTAATTGCAAACGTCAAAGCATAATTAGCAAATTCTGAAATTCTTACGCAGAAATTTTAGCTAGCCAAATTATTTAGTCTGGCGGATTAGTGCGCTGTGTCTGCTTCAACTGAAAGCAGCTAAAATATTTGTAAAATTTTTACAAATTAATTCTTTACGAATTCACTAAAAGATTTGCGCTAATTGCTGTAATAAATTCCAAGCGTGCCACGTTGAAAGCAGCCATGCTCGAGCATGTTGCAACAATTGTTGTTGTTATTGTTGATGCTGTCTTGCTGCTGCAGCAGCCATATTGTGCGTTGTTGTTGTTTGTGAGTAGGCGAGCATGTTGGTTTCTGTCATTGTTGCTGTTGTTGTTGTGTTTTCGATTGCCCCTGCCATGCTATTGCACTAATTCTAATCACTTTTCCCAAGAATTCCCACGACTGAAAATGATTGAATTTGTTGCTTGTTGTTGTTGTTTTTTTATTATTTTTTTTCGGTTGCTTCAAATGCAGCCAACGTTTGTTGCAACATGTTGCTAACGCAACATTTCGAAATTTTTTCTATTTATTTATATTTGTTCTTCATTGCGCATTGGATTATTTATTGTTAGCGTGTTTGTGTGTGATTTCAATCATCAGATAAAGAATTTCTATTGAATTGTTTTCGTGCAACAGCAGCGATGCTGCTGCGGCATTTAATTGCTGCTGCTTGTGATTATTGCTACCTGTCTGCCTCTTGCGCACACATATACACACATGTGTGTATGTGTGTTTGTATGTTTTGAATTATTTATCACCGGCTTAACTGCTTTGTGTTCATTTGAAAATGTTAATCCCGTGAGTATAAATTAATTTTCGACACAAGGGAACAGCCAGCAACTGATGGACTGAGATGCCCAGCAGCAGGGCGACAGACATATTAATGGAATCGAAACATTTAGAGCAACAGACCGACGCTAAGACGTATAGCACAAACATATGAACTAGCCTTAACATCTCAAAAATAATTTCATTAATTTTAAGTAGATAGAAGAATTTCTTCGAACTAGCATAGATATAGATTGTATTTGTAAAAGGAATCTTGTCTGCTAGCCTCCGCGGCCTGATCGGTCTATTGTGACAGTTCGCCATTTATTTACGGATGCTCATCTTTGAGCAGCTTCAAGCGGTATGAAGCTATGTATTACAATTTGCTTTGGGACCTAAGGAACTACGAACGCGTCGAGTGGATATGCTACATTATTTTGCACAATACACTTTATTTGCAAAAACATTACTTTTCAGTAGATCAAAGAAAAAGCAAACAGCTGATACGTTTTTACGTAAATTTTTCGGAGAAACCTGATTGAATTAGTTTTACTCTGATGCGTTTACGTAAAACTACGTTTAGAGTAAGCGCATGTATGTAGCTCGGAAAAGGCAGGTTTTGTCAGCTGGCACGAAATAATACGTTACGTCTGCACTAACTGAGCTATAAAAAAAACATTCGAAGTGGCAGAGAAACAGAGCGCCCGACAGCCAAAGCGAGATGGTCTCTGGCCATTTCCAGCAATTAACACATTCTCGTCTATGCTATTCAGCATGTGTGTGTGTGTGTTTCTGTGTGTGTGTGTAATGGCGACAAAATGACATTTGTTGCATGCGCTGCAGCTGCCATTAGAGCGGCGCGGCTCGTCTCGCCTCGCCGCTAGGACATTTGCATTTTGAACATGCTGCGTCGCGCTGCCGAATTTCCGACAATACAAAAATTAGGAAATTTTTCTCAACAGCAAATACATTTTTTTCTCATTTGTTTGCATAGAGCAGGCATGTGAAAAAAGGCAGCAAAGAAGAAGAAAGAAGCGAAAGAGAGAAAGAAATCGTAAAGAAAATAAACAATGCCGCCATTTGACATATTTATGGGCAGCAAGCGGTTACGCCCCCCGCGCTGACTGACTGAGTGCCACATGCGACATTCTTGTTGCAGCGCTCACGGGGGCAGTGGGGTGCGCTACGCTGCGAACGGTTTCACGTGGCGTTGCCGGCAATTGACAGGGGTGCCTTCAGCTAGCCTCCACAGGCTGCCGCGGTTGCATTGTGGCTGCCGCCGCTGCAGTATTTTGACATGTTGTGTCGGCATTGTGCTGCCTGCTTGCCACCTGCACCCCCCTTCAGTCCGACTCCTTGCGCTGCCTGCTACTTGGCATTTGGTATGGTTCATTTCATGGCTTGTTTGTTTGTTTGTTTGCTCTGTCGGTCGGTCCGTCCGTCGTTCCTGTCGAATGAATGCGCCGCAGCTGTAATCTGGCATTGCCGCCTGCACAAAAATAGACTCCGAAATAGGTGAAAAATGCTGTGAAAAAAGGGTAAAAGGCGCGTTCATATTGAAAACGACTTAATTAATGGCAGCAGCGTGCGTTGACAATGAAACTTGAGACTCGATTGTGCGCGCTAACGAACAAACAAATTCACAGCAGCATGCAAAGAATTGTTCTTTCGTCCCACTGTGCGACGCTCGCATGGGCGTCGTACAATTGACAAAACTTGGCAAAGAAATTGTGCTACAACAAAAAGCACTAAAATGAAGTAATTTGTTAAGCTTTGTATGGATCGAAATGCTTGAATTTAACAGCGCTGTGAGAAAGTTTGCGGCTCGAAGTAGGCTTCAAAAGGAGGCTGCCTCACAAAAAAAAATGTGTCTGTTCGCTGCTCAAATAAACCACCTGTGCTAATTTTTGTGACAATTTCCAAAATAGTTTGGCTCTAGCAATAAATTCCCGTAAGCTCAAATATTTTCAATAAACCAAATAATAAATTGGCATGACTTTTCTTCTTCGATTTTTTCTTCTTCTTCTGCTCTATCTTAGGTTCTTCTCTTTCATTTCTTGCCCTTATTGATAATATTGATAACCTTATATGAAAAACAGCATAAAGAAAAATTTTTTAATCTTACATTTGCTGCAAAATTTCAAAGTACTCTAGCAAGAAATTCGTTGACTAAGCCAAAAAGTCGACTTTTTTTGTTATCTGTGATTTTTCCCACATTTTTATACCCTACACCTATGGTAATAGGGTATAATAACTTTGTGCGAAAATTGTAACGCATTAAAGGAGACGTCCTAGGTATAGACATAAGTATATAGAAATGCTTAGAATCACTTTCTGTGTTGATTTCCGGTTGTCCGTCTGTCCGTCTGTCCGTCTGTCCGTCTGTCCGTCTGTCTGGCTGTCCGTTGGCGCAGGAGAGAAAGAAGGAGTGGTCCGATTTAGACCAAATTTGACACACAGTCGTAGTGAACCATCCACTACTTCAAGTTCTGAGATTAGCAAAATCAGCAGAAGAACACGCCCACAACGGGCCTGTAAGTCCCACTACCAACGACTTTTTTCGGTAAAATGGCTATAATTGGTCTAATTACTCATGGAAAAGAATTATACTTGGTATTCGAGTTAAGGAGTCGGTTTTCTATGTTCCACGAAAAAATGGGCGTAGTCCGCCCACTATATAGGCGCCAAAAATTTTCCGGTAAAAATGCTCTCAATTGACTACTTATGCATTTAAACGAATGAAATTTGGTTCTCAAGTTAAGATATAGGTCCTACATGCCATATAAGAAAATAGGCATGGTCCGCCCACTATATAGGCGGCAAGCTACGAATCCTCATAACTTCCGTAATATACACTTCAGAGAATCCATATTTGGTCATTTCATTGCTGGTAAGAACACCTATATATTCTCAAAAAATCGGCGTGGTCCGCCCACTATGGGGGCGGTAAATATAATATACCGATAATTTTTGTTGCACTACCATCAGAGCATAAATATATGATGAATGTACTCCTATTATGGTTTCCTCCTGAAAGCCTATAACTGATAATATGCCCTTTTCGAGATGGCTGTTTGAATTTGCATTTTCATCGAATCGGCAATAAGTATGAATATCCAAATCCTTTTGCAAAAGCGAAAACAGGTTTCAGATGTAAGTATTAGGACTCATCATAAAAATCCCAGTTTCCACGACTACCTACTTGTAGTCCATCAAATATGAAAAAACAGGTAAATTATGTGCAATCTAATAATGCCATCGAAAACGTATATTAATATTTGCCCTTTATTTTAGGGATTTCCAACATTCAAATTTTGAGATTCAGGTAAAAATTCAAACTCAAGTTTACATTCTTTCAGTGTGCGTGTAATAAAAGTGCCAACAGGTAAAAAATATTGGAATGAACGTTTACAAAAAAAGGCAAAAATCAGCGGTTTACATGTGCTTTTTATTTTTTCGAGTTCTTAGTGTCAATTTGACTCTTTTTGAAGACGGAAGTATTTTTGTGAAAGTATTTTTTAGCTCGAATTATTATTTCATATAATCAACATTCACCGAACCATCAGAAACGACAACAAAATCTGTGAGGTAAGTGTAAATATCTAAAAGTATTTGCATTAGTAATATTGACAGCATCAACAAATTGTAAATTCACCAAGCTTTTTTTTAATAAAACATAATATTTACATAAAATACACAAAATTTTTGTAGAACCTTTACTCATATAAAAACAATTTTTTGTTTAAGGATTCGCAAAATTTTTTAAAAAATATTGTTATACATTTCTTTACCAGTTTACTGTGCTTACAATATTTCTAGTGAAATTATGCTGATGAATTATTGAAAAATATATATTATTGACTAATGAAAGCAAACTAAACCTTATAAATATTTGTTCACTTTCAGATTTCATAGCTCGCAGTAAACATACTAAGGACGTTCTAACAAAACAAGAAATTATCGAAAGAACCGATATTATAACAGGGACATGCATATATATACCAGTTAAAAGGAAAACAAGACTACAAACAAATCAGACGGAGTTTCCAGTATCTACACCCAGAGGAACTAATTGCTTAACCAAAAGACTAACGGTTCACAGGCTTAAAGGTTCCCATATTAAAATTTATTAAGTTAAGTAAAGACTTTTTTTGAAATGCCAAGATTAAATAGATTATCGAATGAGCAGAGGCGATTGTTAGAAAGAAACAGAATCCGTAGGAATAGACTTAATCCTTTATATAGAACTAGGGAACAACTTAATAATGCTAATAGTCATGCCAGGCGACGTCTGATCCCTGCATACCGCGAAATCGAACAGGAACACAGCACTTTACGACGCTTACGACATAGACAAAACCCGAATTATCGGGAAACCGAACAGGGGGCAGACACATCGCGACGGTTACGTCGCAGGCAAGACCCGAATTATCGGGGAACCGAACAGGAGGCAGACACGTCGCGACGGTTACGTCGCAGACAAGACCCGAACTACCGCGTAATCGAACAGGAACAGAACACTTCACGACGGTTACGTCGCAGGCAAGACCCGAATTATCGGGGAACCGAACAGGAGGCAGACACGTCGCGACGGTTACGTCGCAGACAAGACCCGAACTACCGCGTAATCGAACAGGAACAGAACACTTCACGACGGCTGCGTCGTAGACAAGACCTGAATTATCGCGAAACCGAACAGGTTGCAGACACTTTGCGACGCTCTCGTCGTAGACATAACTCTGAACTTCGCGAGACCGAACAACGACGTAATACTGTTGAACATTCCGAAAGACGCGAAAACGCAGAGTACCGCAGCATAGAACAAGAGCAGGATACTTTACGGCGTTCTCTTCGCAGACAGAATCTTGAGTATCGGGAAAATGAGCAAGAGCAAAATAGAATTCTGCATTCTCAGCATAGGGAAAATATAAATTACAGAAACCGTGAAAGGAGTTTAGATAGAAATAGAAGAGCGACAACCAGACAAAATCCAGAACGCTTGGCAGTTGAACGTGCTCGAAATTCTTCGCAAAGACGTATTACGCGGGCTGCAAGCAGACAAGAAGAATTTGACTTAAGACGATTGACTAATTGTCGAGTTAGGCTACATAGATCTGATGAAATTAATAGACTTACTGCAAATGCACGACAGGTAGAAAGAAGTAGAACAATTAGGGAAAATCTACTCGAAGACGGTATCCCACACCATTCAGCCGAAGTAAACAATCGCAGAAGGTCAAAATTCAGGCAGTATAATAACAATATTAAAAGGGGACCAACTGTTATATGTACCTGTTGTGGTGGGCTTTGGTTTCCACAGCAAACAGATATTTTAGATAAAACAGTTATCGATCAATATAATGAACATTCCAATGAAGTATTCTACCTTTCAGTTAAATTTCCGTCAACCACTAATAAATATCCCTTTTGCAAAACATGTAGTAGGACTATAAGAAATAATCGAAAGCCAAATATTTGCCTTGCAAATGGGTTAGAATTTCCGGACATTCCTGAATGTCTTAAAGGTCTTACTCCTGTAGAAGAACGACTTATTAACGCTAGGCTTCCATTTATGACAATAGTTTCATTAGGGTTCGAAAGACAAAGTGCAATTCGTGGGGCTGTTGTAAATGTTCCAATTTCGGTCAATCAAACCGTTACTTCTCTTCCCCGCACTTTTGACCAAAGTTTTGTGATACAACTTCATTTACGACGCCGTATGGAATACAACCATGACTATATGACAGAAACTATTCGACCAGCTAGGGTTTTACAGGCAGCTAGATATTTAGTAGGTACGGAATTGTATCGTAAGCATGACATTACTATAGATGAGGCATGGATCTCCACCTTTAATAATGAAAATGAAGTCCCGTTTATTGCTGATGCTGAAGACAGTGCCATAATTCAAGAAATTTTTCACAACCAGATAGAGCAGGAGTCCGTAGATCGTCCGTCTGATATAAACATTATAGATGAATTTCACCAAGACATTTTAAACCCTGGAGGCCAAGAAACACTTCTTGAGAATGTTCCAGTAGAAAATATACCCCTACAACGTATAATTATGGCTCCAGGTGAGGGTCAGCGCCCAATTGATATGGTAACTGACGAAGACTCTGAAGAATTATCCTTTGTTACCATTTATGGGGGAAACAAACGGCAATGTTCTCAGTCTTATAGTCGAATTGTCCGTTCTGAACTTCGTAACTATGATAGGAGAGCTTGTAGGATTGATAAACTTTTATACAACTACAAAAAATTAGAATTGATTAACGTCAAAAATAGTATCTCCATATGTCTGCGTAAACGTTCAGGTCCAACAACTGTCACTGCTTCCAATGCCTTAAGCGAAAATTTTTTAAACAATCTCATACAACATGACGAGGGGTATCGTGTGTTAAAAGGTATTAGGTCTTCTCCAGCACATTGGGAGGCTGAGAAAAAAAGGGTCCTTGCAATGATTAGGCAATTTAATCTTCCGACATTTTTTATCACGTTATCTGCAGCAGAAACAAAATGGACGGAACTATTAATTATTTTGTCAAAAACTGTGGATGATATTGTCATAACAGAAGAAGAAGCAGCAAGCCTAAGTTTCACAGAAAAAGCTAGACTTATCCGGACTGATTCAGTGACATGTGCCAGATATTTCGACTATAGATTCCGTCAGCTCTTTAGTTTGTTCAAAATGGACGGGGGTATATTTGGCAGACATTATGTCCAAAAGTATTATTGGCGCATCGAATTTCAACAAAGAGGCTCTCCCCATGTCCATGGAATGTATTGGCTCAAAGATGCTCCTCGCATTGATCTTAGCGATGAAACTACTTTTCCGTCCGTTATACAATTTATAGACCACTTCATTTCTACTAACGGTAGTGATGAAAATTTAACCGAACTTATCAATTACCAGAAGCATAATCATAGTCGGTCATGTACTAGGGAGGTTCGGGGGGAAAAGATTTGCCGCTATGGTATGCCATATCCTCCAATGCCCCAAACAGAAATTTTAGTGCCTTTACCAGACGATTTCGAGAACATTGGAACACATAGAACCAATTTCGATAAAATTCAAATTTTTATAAATTCAAATTTCAATGACGATGAGGTAAATTCATTGAATACCTTCGAAAATTTTCTTTCTCATGAGAGAATAAATTTAGCTTACGAAGACTATAAATTAGCTTTGAGGTCTCATTTGAAAAAGCCCCATATTTACCTAAAACGAAAACTGTCCGACAAAATGCTAAACGCATACAATCCCTTGATTCTTTCCTTGCATCGAGCAAATATGGACATTCAGTTTATTCTAGATGCTTACGCTTGCTGTAGTTATATTATAAACTACATCAATAAGTCGAACCGTGGAGTCTCACGGCTACTGCGTGAAGCCATGAATGAAATTAATTCAGGAAATTTTACTGTAAAGCAAAAATTGCTACATATCGGGTACAAGTTCATATCTGGGACAGAAATTTCAGCACAAGAAGCAGTTTATTGCTCTCTTGGTATGCGCATGTCAGAGAGCAGTAATGCTGAAATTTTTATTAACACTTCTCCCCCAGACCAAAGGGTCAAAATGTTGAAACCTCGAGCACAGCTTCAGAATTTACCAACAGATTCGACTGACATTTTTGTTTCTGGGCTCATTGACCACTACATCCAAAGACCGGACGAACTTGAAAGTGTATGTCTTGCGGACTTTGCTGCCAATTATCGATTCATAAAATCTTTGTCTGCTTCGAGAAATCAAACTGAAAATTATGACGAACATGAGGACGAAGACTTAGAAGTAGATAACGCCGATGATCAAAATTTAGGGCTAAAGGACGGAAGTGGGTTTTTAAAACAACGCACCAAGCCATGCGTTATCAGATATAGGAGGTATAATGTTAATTCTGCTCGTAGTGACTATTTTAGAGAAATAATCATGTTATTTTTCCCTTGGCGTAATGAACAGACTGACTTACTGGACAGCGATAATGAAAACATATGTAGTGTTTATAAGGATTTAATAGAAAATAATAGGAAGAAATATGATGTTTTCGAAGAAAGGGAATTAGATAATGTTTTGGCTCGACTGCAGGAAGAAAATAACACTGCTGAAGCAATAGATGATCAAAATGATCCAATTATAGACGAGGAATTTAGAATTTTTGCTATTCCTGAGGTTAATCCTCATACTAACATTCTTAACTTAGATGCTAATGAGAACATACCTGAAAATACGGTACGTCTGATTAAATTACCTCCAATTATTTCAGATGCAGAGTTTTTACCGTTAGTCCGTTCGTTAAATATGAAACAAAGAACCTATTTGTCCCATATTGTACATAATATTAGAGCGAAAACTGTATTTTATGAATTTGTAGGAGGAGGGGCTGGTGTAGGAAAAAGTAGGTTAATTTCCGCAATTTATCAGACAGTCAATAAACGTTTTCTTTCCATGCCTGGCAATGACCCAAATATTTTAAAGGTACTGTTGTGCGCTCCAACAGGCAAAGCTGCTTTTGGAATTGGGGGATTGACCCTGCATTCCATGTTTTCTCTTCCAATTAATCAGTCAAGTTTAGATATTAGGCCCCTAAGTCATGACGTTGCTAATTCATTATTTTCAAAACTTATTGAATTGAAAGTTCTGATAATTGACGAGATCTCAATGGTTGGGGCAAAAATGTTTGCATATCTCGATGCACGATTAAAACAAATTTTTAAAAGCAATGCCCCATTTGGGGGCATTTCTATTGTGGTTTTCGGGGACTTGAGACAACTTCCTCCAGTAGGAGATAGATGGGTATTTGCTCAAAATTCAAATAATCCATATAGCGTAATCTGCGGTACTCCGTTGTGGGATCTTTTTAAATATTTTGAGCTAACTGAGATAATGCGACAAAGAGAAGACCAAGCTTTCGCTATTGCCTTAAATAATATGGCTGTGGGACAAATGACACCACAAGACATTTCCCTTATTCAAAGTCGCATTGTCCTCAGATCTGGTGATGTCCCAAATGAAGCTATTCATTTATTTTCGTCAAATGAAGAAACCAACAATTACAATACCCTAAAGTTGGGCCAAATTCATACAGAGCAATTTCTTTCAATTGCGGTAGATATTGTCAAAGCTACAGGTTTAATCGCACGAAATCGAGAGCAAATATTAGAGACAGTTAAAACTTTTAAAACTTCTGAAACACAGGGACTTTGTTTTAGCTTAATTTTGAAGACAACCGCCAAATATATGGTAACGGTCAATGTAGACACAAGTGATGGGTTAGTTAACGGTGCATCTGGTCAACTTAAACAAATTGATTTTGAAGTCCGTGAATCCACACCACAACCTTCCATTGTATGGCTGAAATTTCCAGACGAAATTGTAGGAGCAATAGCTAGGACTAAAAAAAGTCATCTTCAAGAGCCCCTTTGGACGCCCCTAGAAAAAATAACAAAGTCTTTTCAATACAAACGAAATGAACAAGTTAATATAGACCGTAGGCAGTTTCCAATAGTACCGGCTGAGGGAATAACAATCCATAAAAGCCAAGGAGCAACATATACACAGGTGGCAGTACACACTAAGTCGAGAATGAATCGCGCTTCTCTATATGTTGCTTGTAGTAGGGCCACCAGTGCTTTAGGGCTTTTTATAGTGGGGACTTTTTCACCTCCCCGACCATTTTTAGAAACGGACGTTGTTGAAGTAGAAATGAGGGAGTTGCAATCGACAAAAAAACTCACAACTCATTTCGGTGATTTGTCGAGTAACGACATATTAAGTGAAATAAATAATTTTGTACAGGGGATCTGAAAATAGAGACTGATAAATTATTTAGGGAAAGAAATTTTTTCGATGCGAGTGTAGAAATATTAGGGGATTTTAATATTTATTTATTTAATAATATATTTTCTGACACTACTATATACTTCAGGTTATCTTATATTTAGTTCCTAATATAGACATAATATCTCGAATATATGTATATTTAAGCATATTATATGATTGATAAAATAAATACAAAAATAAACATGCTATTATATAACACAAAACTATATGAATTTATTGTTTTCTTTAAGAATAGAAATCATCTAAAAAAATTATCGTTTAAGAATTTTCAATGGATGTATGTGTGTTTAAGATTTGAAAAAATTTATACTTGGCGTGTTTAGGATCCAAAAACGATTGCTATGTAATGAGCTAACTGGTAGAAAGTGGAAAATAGTTTTTCTCTCCAAGAACCAAATAAACTGCAGATTGTTTGTATAAAACTAGTAATGCTACCATTAAAGAAGAAAGTGTATTCAATGAGATAGTCTAGCTTCTCTCGCTAGATCTATAATAACCTTAAATTTAAAATGTCCATAAGAATATCAATATTTGGTGTTCATATTACAGGTCTCCTTGAATTTTGTAAAAATTCGAATGGTCAACGTTCTCCATCATCTACTTTCAAAGTATGAGCCCATCTCGCGTGCTTCGTGTAGGGTATAACTCTGTCGGTGAAATCCGACAGATGCTTCCTCACTTGTTTACAGTGGCATCATAGATTTTTTTTTACATATTTTGCATCTTTTTAAACGTTCCAAAATTTGTTGCTATAATTCTTATTAAACTCTTTGCTTGTAACTTGAAAAGTGGAAGTGAAAAAAGGAATCGTACTTAATTGAATTAATTGTTTGTGAAATTCTAAGAACAACAATTTTTATAATTTCTGTGTGCGCTTTTATTTACGTTGCAACGTCATCTACTGTTTTCACTCTGCACATTTTTGCAACAGCTCGAATGTGCACCTAATTGTGGCAAATTGTGGTGCAGCCAACAACGTTTTTCCATGGCCGGACGACGACAGTTGTTTTCACTTTCAATATTATGCGCGCCATAAAGAAGCATGTAATAAAATTTGGTGCTTGTGTCTGTATATGCACTTATGTGTGTAGTGTGTGTGTGTTTTTTTTTTTTTTTTTTTTTTTTTTTTTTTTAGTAGGTGGAAAGCATCGAAAGCCTCATGGTAGTGCGGGACTTCGATCCGCTAAAACCACCTCATGTCCGGACGGATATGCCCTCCCGGGACTACCGTTTAGTATTACGTCGGGAGGCCGTCAGAGCATAGCTGCTCAAGCGTCTGTTTGGTATGTCGTCGTATTCTGTCCGATTTCGTGACTTACCTACAATATCCGGGCATCACGACAGGTTGGGGACATTCCTCAGTTCATCGTGGGAAACCCTTGTGTGTATGCAGGTGTGTGTGCTTTTGATTGGCGCGTATAAATCCACTGTATCCTTGTGTCACTCTGAGCGTCCAGGTGGGGGAATCGGGTATGGTTCCAAGGAATCGTCTTCGGGCTGGTTGTGGTGTTGGTGCCTGCTCTGTGGTCTGGAAACGGGGACATATAAACCACCATCAGAATCTGACACTGACAGAAGCGGCGGAGTAGGATCGTTCGAGGATGTCACTCGGATCGGCCTGTTGTTTTTTTCTGGGGCCTATCGCTCGAGGATTTCACTCGGATTGGCTGATGTTTCTCTCCAGGCCCTATCACTCAGGGCTTTGGTTCTCTGTCGTGTTGGTGCCTGCTCTGTGGTCTGGAAACGGGGCATATAGACCACCATAAGAATCTGACACTGACAGAAGCGGCGGAGTAGGATCGTTCGAGGATTTCACTCGGATCGGCATGCTGTTTTTCTCTGGGCCCTATCGCTCGAGGATTTCACTCGGATTGGCCTGATATTTCTCTCCAGGCCCTATCACCCGGGGCTCCGAATCGCTGTGGTGTTGGTGCCTGTTCTGTGGTCTGGAAACGGGGGGATATCAACCACCATCAGAATCCGACACTGACAGAAGCGGCGGAGTAGGATCGTTCGAGGATTTCACTCGGATCGGCATGTTGTTTTTCTCTGGGCCCTATCGTTCGAGGATTTCACTCGGATTGGCCTGATACTTCTCTCCAGGCCCTATCACCCGGGGCTCCCACTCGCTGTGGTGTTGGTGCCTGTTCTGTGGTCTGGAAACGGGGGGATATCAACCACCATCAGAATCCGACACTGACAGAAGTGCTGTGGTCGTCCTTCTGCTCCATTCCGCTCTGCGAAGCTCCTTTAGGATAACTGCTGCTGATTCCGATACTAGGTTCCACGATGCCTTTGATTCCAGCATGTGCCTCGTTAGGTTCTCCGGTGTGATTTTTTCTCCTAGATTTCTTTCCAGTTCGCTTCTCGGCTCTTTAAAGGTAGGGCAGTAAAAGAAAGCGTGTTCTGCGTCTTCTGCTTGATGCCAGCAGGTTGGGCAGTAAGGGATATCGTCGTGTCCGTATTTGTGCAGATACGCTCGAAATCCTCCATGGCCTGACATCAGCTGGGTTAGATAATAGTTCATCTCGCCATGTTTACGATTGAGCCACTGCTCAATGCACGGGATCAGGCGGTGCGTCCACCTTCCTTTGGTCGCGCCATCCCATCTGCACTGCCATTCTGCAATTGATCTTCTTCGTTCTGCAGCTAGGTCATCGTCTGTATGGTCTCTTTTCTTGGTGTGGTATTTGCGACTCTGTTCATCAGCTAGAATGTCGATGGGGATCATGCCCGCAAGCACGCACGCTGCTTCATGTGATACCGTGCGATGTGCACAGCAAACCCTGAGTGCGCAGATTCGATGCACTGTCTCGATCATCCTAGCGTATGTTTTCTTTTGCGTGGCTTCCGACCATACTGGTGCTGCGTATAGTATTGTGGATGTAACCACCTGGGCTATGAGCTTCCGTTTAGAGTGCCTTGGGCCGCCGATGTTAGGCATAATTCGGGCAAGTGTCGAGCTGACTTTTGCCGCCTTTTTGCTGATATATTCCAGGTGGCTTTTGAAGCTCAGCCTGGTGTCGATCATGACGCCAAGGTACTTGATAGCTGGTACTGTTGTGATGTTGTGCTCTCCGACTTTGACGATGCCAATCTCCTTCTGTTTCCTGCTGCTGATAAGTACCGCTTCGGTTTTGTGTTCCGCTAGCGCTAGGCTCGATGATATCAGCCATTGTTGCGCAATGCGCGCCGTTTTGTTGCATGCTGCGACGGCATCTGCCAGCTGTTTCGCGGTTGCTACAATCGCAACATCATCGGCGTATCCCACAATGCTTACACCTTTAGGGACTTCCAGGCGGAGGATTCCATCATACATAATATTCCACAAGAGTGGTCCAAGAACTGAGCCCTGCGGTACACCGCCCGTGATGGGGTGCTCCAAGTTTCCGCTATCTGTGTCATAGTACAAGCGCCTGCTTGTGAAATAATTCGCGACTATCTTCTGGATGTAGATAGGTGTTTGCGTCCGTTTAAGTGCCTCCAGGATGCGGGTCCAGTTTGCTGAGTTGAAGGCGTTTTTAACATCCAGCGTCATAACGAGACAGTACTCCTTTGTACCTCCTTTCCATCTTTTCCCCGAGATTGCTTGGTGAGCTGCCTCTGCTACACATTTCACTGCATCAACTGTCGATTTCGCTCTTCTGAAGCCATATTGGTGCTGTGCTAGTCCCCCTGTATTTTCTATATGCTCCTCGAGTCGGTTGCAAATGATTCTTTCGAGGACTTTGCCTGCTGTATCAAGCATGCACAATGGTCTGTAGGCGGATGGCCGGTCCGGCGCATTTTTCCCCTTCGATATCAAGACCAATCGCTGCCTCTTCCACGCTTCAAGGAAAACTCCTTCCGCCAGGCATGCGCTGTACGTGTCCGCGAATTTGTGGGGGACGCATCTGATCGCTGCTTTAAGCGCATTGTTAGGTATTCCATCTGGTCCTGGTGCTTTTTTGTCGCCAAATCTTCCGGCAGCTTTCAGTAGCTCGTTTTCCGTTACCCGCGCGATATCTTCTATCTGCGTGCACGAGTTGATTTCGCAGGCTACTGCGTCCTGCTGGGGGAAGAGTGCCTTCACGATATTTGTGAGAAGCTTTGGGCACGTTGGTGTTGGGGCCTTGAAGCACGCAAGTTTCTTCATAACAATTTTGTACGCCATTCCCCATGGTGCGTTGTCGGCGTCATCGCATACTTCCTTGAAGCTAACTCTTTTACTCTTTTGAATGGCCTTCTTAAGTTCTTTTCTGGCATTTTTGTAGTCGGCGTGCAGGACTGCTGTGCTTAAGTTCCGCTTCCTACCTCTCACGTACTCTCGTCTGCTGCTGTGGCACTTCTTTCTCAGCGCTGCTACGTTCTCGTTCCACCAATATACAGGCTTGTGATGATTGTTGGGTTTTTTCCGCACCATCGCTGCGTCGCAAGCTCTTTCTACTTGGGTCATCAATTGTGTCGCTTTTTCCGTTGCCGTACCCGCTAGTTCAGGTTCGGATTTAAGGATAAGCTCCAGCACTTCCTGATCTAGAGTATTGGCCCTCCAACCCCTGTGGCTTGGCTTTCTGTTTTGTCTTCCCTGGAGTCGGCTTTTCCTTAACTCGTATGTTATAGCTTGGTGGTCACTGTAGGTGAGGATATCACTCACTGTCCACGCTAGGTCACGCATAATTGTGCTACTCACGAAAGTGATGTCGATTATTGATTTGGCGGCGCCTCTTTGGAACGTCGGGCTGTCGCCTGTATTTGCTAGCTCGACGTCCAGCAACGCAAACGCTTCCAGCAATACTTTCCCTCTACGGTTTGTCCGCACCGACCCCCACTGAGTGGCCCAGGCGTTGAAGTCCCCTGCTATCAGCACGTCCTTTCTCACGACGGCGTCTGCGACAATGTTATCGAGTAGGGCTTCGAATTGCTGCGGAGACATGCTCGGTGCTGCGTAACAGCTGTACAGCGTTATTCCGTCTATCTTTGCCCGTACGAAGCCATCTCCGGACAGCGATTCCTCTTCGAATGCCTTTTGTCCACATAGCCAGATCGCGGCCTTCCCACTTTTGTCCTCTGCCCATACGCCACTATCTCTGCTTTTGTACTGCTCGCTCAGAATAGCGACATCGATGGCTTGCTCCCTTACTGTTTGCGCTAGTAAGTCCTGCGCGGTTCTGCAGTGGCATAGGTTGAGTTGCAGTACTTTCATTGCCTTCTCCTAACTCGCCGCAACTCTCTTTGGAATGCTGGGCATTGGGAACTGCTTGTGGCATGTTTGTCGCTACCGTTCCCACAGCAGAGCAGGCATTTTGGCTCGTTGGTGCACGCTTTTGCTATGTGTCCACTCATCCCGCATCGCATGCAGCTCTTCGAGTGATCTTTGCTGGTTTTGCAAAATCTTGCCGTATGCCCGAAGTCCATGCATTTAAAACATCTCCTCGGTGCAAGTTTTTCACTTACTCGGCAGTGCACCCATCCAATGCGCACCTTTCCCTTATCTATAATTTTTTTCGCGATTTCAGCTGGTAGGCTAATTATGGCAGTTCGCGTTCCTGCATACGCAGCTCGAATGGATTTTATTGAAGTGGTTTCCAACCCCTGGGCTCCAAAGTTATCAGCGATCGCTTGACATATCTCTAGCTCCGTAGAGATCTCATCCAGATCCTTGATTTCCAGAAGGATTTCATGGCTGAGTGAGCGGATAGCTGCTTGTTCTCCTAGTACTTGGCACATCGCGTTCTTAAGCCTGATTGTGCCTGGTTCTTCTGCCTTATTCATCTGAAAAAGGAGCTCGCCCTTTGCTGTTCGCCTAATGGTGTTGACGCTCTTCCCAAGTTCGGTCAGTTCCGGATTCTCTTTGACCTTCCGAAGAATGTCCGCATACGAAAGTTCCCCATTTGTTTGTACAATCAGCACATCCGGTCGTGGGGGTTTCGGGGTTGGCTTTCTCTTCCGGTGTTTGACTTCCACCCATTGCTCGTTTTTTCCTTTCTTCGGTTCTTCTTTCCGGTTGGGGTGGTCTTTTGGCAGACGCTGTTCCTGCTGTTTTGCTGCTACTGGTTCCGTTTGCAGTCTTTCATGCTGCCGGCCTTCTTTGGAGACATTTACTCTTTTCCCTGGAGAAATTCTGCGGTCCTTTTTGGGCGTTGGTTGTTGCGAAGCAGCTTCCTCGGCCACTTCTCTCAGCCTCTTGCTGTTTCCGCTTCCGTGGTTTTGTGCTGGCTTCTGTGGTGTGCGGGTTGAGGCTCGCAATTCCGCAGCTTCCTTCACCGCCTCACCATGCAGCTGCATGATAGCGCTGATCATGTCGCGCGTCGCCTGGTTAATATGGCGCCTATCTTTGTCCGCGAATATTTCGCTGATCTCCTTAATTTTGAGCCCAAGTTTTGTAAGGGCATTCATCTCCGTCATACGGGAGGTTGTTGTACTCCTTGCTGCCACTGCTCCCAACATTGGCGGTTGAATAGCAGCTCCAGCATTCTCTGCCGGGGTTGCTTGGCTCTCCTTAGGCGATTTTGCGCTGGCTGCCTCTGGCGTTCTACAGGTTTCTTCCACGCCAGATGGTGCTAGTACACGCACGCTCCCTTTTGCAGCTAGTTCTGCCATTGGCGTGGTAGGACCACTCTTCTTAGATTGCTGGGGGGATCTCACTATGTTCGATCTGCGCTCAAACGGGTTCACCCTCGCCATATCTTCGCCACCTGATGGATCATCTTCCATCGGAGTGGGCATTTTTCCTACCGTCGGGTCATTGCAGCAATGCTTTTCCGCCGGCAATGGGCCTGCTTGCGCGCTCCCTATATTTGCCGGCGCCGGTGATCCCAGGATCGTAAATAAGTTTTTACGAGGTGGCACCTCCATTCTGCATTCTTCTGCTGTCAAGCTGATCGCACGAGCTGTTTGACAGACACACTGCAGTGCTTCTCAAACTGTCGTCAGATCAGCTGATCGAGCGGCTCTATGACAGCTGTTACAGTGCTGCTCAGATTGTCAGCTGAGAGCAGCTGTTGTATTTTCAGCTGATACCTGTTGCTGTGTTTTTGGCGCTTTTTTTGTTTTTGTTAGGTGTTTACTCTAATTCTAAAAAGTGAAGAAGATAAAAACAAAGACTCACCGCCCTGCAGTCGATGGCAAGCCGCTATAGCTGCTTCAACGGTGGCACTAACAATTCACACGCGCAGTGGAACACTTTTTTGTTTAATTAAAACGTTTTAATCTCGGTTTTTCGCAATTTTTTTCGGATCACTAAGTTCGTACGTCGTTCTCACGAAGAAAATCAAATCTCTAGTGTGTGTGTGTGTGTGTGTGTGTGTGTGTGTGTGTGTGTGTGTGTGTGTGTGTGTGTGTGTGTGTGTGTGTGTGTGTGTGTGTGAGCCTGTATGATTTCCACTATGATTTATTGTGCGCTTTTAAAGTTGTTGTTGTTGTGGCTGTGTCGTGAACCTTTAATTGCTGCCACTGTTGGTGGCACATTAATAATTGCCTTAATGCCACCAGGCACTTAACATTATCGCAACTTGCAACTCATAATGAGGGGCAGGCATGACATTATGGCGTAGCTTTAAATGCCAGCCGCACTGTTGCAAGTCACCAAGTGTTGCAGCTGAATTCATGCTCGCTTTTATGATGGTTCTTTTTCAGTTATTTCAAAACTGATTTTTTCACATAAAAATTTTAATTTAAATTTATATACTTACATATGTATATACATACAGTGATGTTCGAAGAAATAATAGGGACGACACCAATGAAATAATTGCCTAAGTACTATATCTTTAATGTAGTGTGTGCGATGCAAACATTTTAGGCAAAAGCTTGAGCATATTATCAAAATTTTTACTTTTACTTAATTCGAATAAAATCTCAAGTTTTCGCTAAAATGTTTGCGTCAAGCACACTAGTTAATTATTATAAACGATATTTTTTAAAGTGTATCTATTATTTCGAACATCACTGTACATATTATGTGTCTCATAAATTATTTTGAAATTTTCTTCGCTCTGTTAAAAACGCATAAAATTAGTTCTTAGTGCGCTGCTAAAATATTTTGATATGGTAATTTATGCATTTTCCTATTAAAATTTTAATGGCTTTACGCTATCATTTGCCATAATAAATATTTTCACACTCCTCCCGTCCCCCTCCCCACTCCTTGAATTATCTCCCTGTTTGCATTTGACTGTTTATTTGCTTAAAGCCTGTATTTTCCAGCAGTTTGCCAGCAGCCAGCAAATGAACTCTTTAAATTATTATCAATATGCTGCCATACAATCAGCCGGAGCCTCCTTCGTCGTTTCCAAAAGGCAAAACAAACAAACAAACACGGGAATTTCTTGAAACTATTTGCAGTGTTGTTGTTGTTGTTGCGCTGCTTGTACAAATATAAAAAGCGTTTAAATCAATCATCATAACCTGCACATGCCACAGCAGATAAGCTGGCTGCCCCAGCGTGTGGCAGGCTGCTCACACGGCGTTATGTGGCCTGTCTAGCATGGCCTGGCTGCGTAGATTATATCGCGCAAGTGTTACATTGTTCTGCCTCAGTGAAGCGCATTGAGCCTCCAGCCAGCCAGCAAGGAAGGAAGATCTGCTGGCAGTTGTACTTATTTGTGCATATTCAGTCAGGCGACGCATCCACCAGACACATTAGACGAGTGCTCTGGCATTTCATTGAAGGGGGGGAGACTCTGCTGACACGCCTCAGTTGTCATGCCAGGAACAGTGGACCACCCCCATTGCTCAAGCAATTATTTAAAAGCTCCAAGTCTAGGCCTCTTAAAGCACTTTAGAATAACTTTTTTCTTGTAATTTATACAAGCAAATTTTTCTTGCTTGAAAGTCAAGTTGGGCAGACAAACTTTTTCGTACAGGCAAGTTTTATTTTGTAGGTTTCGCTCGTATACATTTTTTAAGATTTATTCGCAACAACAACACTGTTGAAGGGACAGAATTTGTCGAAGGAATATTTCTGTGTAACAACAACATCAATGATTAAGAGACCGAGTTTATTAAAGAAAAGGTTCTGTGTAAAAATTCGTAAGAAAGAGAAGAAAGAAAAATGTTCACAGAATTATTTGATTTGATCAGAAATTTGAATTTGAGGTGCGTTGCTATTCTGGCGATAGTCACAAAAATCATATGCATATCAATATTTTGCATCAATCGATACTTTTTGCTATGACAAAATTACACTTAAAGTGTCTACAAGCAATGCCAGAATAGCGCTGTTCGTATGACAAGAAATTGAAAGAAGTAGAGAAATGCTTAAAATTTGTATTAGACAATTTTTCCATATTTAAATACTTGCACAAGCAACTTAGAAACTCTCTGATCTGATGCCTCTTTCTATTGCAATCGATTGCCTTAGAGTGTTTGGCAAATAGTCGCCAATTTGTTTAAGCCTGCCCTATTTGTGGACTGCCTGCAGCATGGGCCGCCGTGATTTCTGACCACTTTTATACAGATTGAAGTGCACCGGCTGGATATCATGCAACGGCATGTTGTGCACTTTTGAGCCGCTACAACGCCGCGTCGCGCTGTAATTAAAAGAAATTATTAACAATTAATAAGCGTAGTAAATTAATTGCCACTGTCAGCGGCACTGCAGGCGTTGCACCAACCAACAACCAAGAACATGGCCAACGCTTATCATCGATCATAATAAACGAGCTGCCCAAGTGCCGCATGCTGCCGTGTGGCAGCTCAGCTCGACCATTAGGCGCACATTGCAGGGCGCAAAAACCAGCCACACATAATCCACCACCCAGACCACCGACCACATGCAGCCCGTCCGGCGATGGCGTTCTCTGTCATTTTGTCAGTCAGTCAGTCAGTCAGTCAGTCAGTCAGTCTCACCTACTTTCCAGCAGCGCGTTCATCACTCCCAAGAGTCGAGCACACATACGCGCACATATTGCTGCAACATGTTCACAACATGCGCTGGCTTAACTGTAGATTAAGATAAACGACTCTGGCCCCCAGCACAAAAGCGATGCTGCACTGCTTCTGTGCCACTTTTCAGCAACGTCGCGCATGTCACATTGAGCCTTTTTTTGCGCTATTTTTTGACAATTTACGATGTGGCAAGTGGCAAGCAGCTGAGCATTAAATTTTGAAAGCTTGCAAAAATTTGCAAACGCTTTTCAGTTAACCACAATTACACTGTATACTATAGGATCTATAGCAGATGTTCGAGAATGGCTTGAAAAATTGCAAAGAGCTGAGAATAGCAAAAATCGCGAAAGAGTAAAAAATGGTCTTCAATTGACTGAACCATGTAATAGCAGACTGGAAACAAAAATCGACTTAAGTGCATGAAGCCAACATTCTAATTTTGATTTTGTAATATCCTTTTTGTCGATCCATTGTCAGCCAGCTGTTAAGTCAATGGTTGCTAATCGATCGATCGATTCGATTTCTTCTTTACTTCTTTCTACTTGTGACTGAAGTCACAATAGGACTTTTGGGCCGCAATGCTTAGAAGAGTGCATTCCTACTACAACTTCAATCACGATTGTTGAAGAAATTAGTAAAAGTCATAATAATTCTTCAAAATTGAGTTTAGGTTCCATACTTTTGATATCATTCCAATTTTGTGTAGTATGAAGTTTATTTTTTGCAATAATCCCTTGTGACTTTTTCTATTAGTAAACTTCTTCATCCGTCAAAAATAAATCAAAATTTGCTGCCTTTTATTACATTTCCCACTACATTGTAGAAAAAATGCATAAAATAGAGCGAACGGAAATTATGAAAACATGCCATTACAACACACCTCAAATGGGAAGGGCATTGATTGAACCAAGGATATATTGGGAAAAATAATAGGGTTCAGTTTCTGTGCACGCTGCTTCTATTGAAGCGTAAAACTAACCATGCCAGGCATTGATGTTGTACAACAAAATACAACAACACACCCTCTGGAATAGTACAATAATTGTTGTTAACAATAATTTGATAGTCAGTGAGCAGACTGTTGCTTCCTCCCTCCACTTGGGAGTTGTAGGCAAGGCAGGCATGTCAATAAAATTTTAGTATATTGAATTTTTATGACATGACAAAGTTCTCACAAATAGTCGAACAAAAATACGAGAAGGTACTTGACATCAAATTGGATTTTGATGAGGGAATGAGAGTGAGCAATTGATGACTCTGTTCAAGCCCGGTATCAAAGAAAATTAATACTCTACATACTAGTATACATATGTTTTTTTCCAATTAAAAAATACCAATAAAAAGCTAAATGAAGATACCTACTCATTTCATTCTTAAGAAATCTTTCCAGCCTTTGAGAGAGTTTTCATTTTGAACTTCAATATTTCAATAGTTTTTCGATCATTCTTCAATCTCTTATGAACGCAAACTTTAGTTGATATCCCTAAAATGGCATATCGCTTGATATTGTACGATTTTTAGATTGTCGGAAATAAGCGCGCCTTTATACATAGATACAATATTTATGTCGTATTTCTATCACTTTGAAATGCGAATGAATGAATTATAAGATCCCAAAGAAGGATCTTCCAGCAACTAAAATGTCCAAGAGTCTATTTCGAACTATTACTAAAATAATTTCAAAAGTAATGGCAAAGTTTATCTGTGCATGATGTTTTAATTCCTTAGAATATGTCCAAATAATCCCTCCTACCTTACCGCTCCATGCAAGCATAGGAAGTAATTTAAATGTTGAAAAAAGGATGCTACATTTTCTTTTCTGTTTTACCTCCCAGTATGCCGGATTTTAACTGAAATTCGTTTAAAATATTGACATCAAAAGCTATGCAAGTAAGGAATTTTAGTAGAATGCTGTGGCTACAAATATCTGAAACTTCAGTCTACACCACAGGGAATTCATTTGTTGCATTTTTGAGCTAGTTAAGAGCAAACTCAAATAGAATACATTTTATTCTATTCCAAGTAAATAGAGACATTTCATACAAAATGCTTTCAAACAATAAAAACAACACGAAAATATTGTAACTAAGTCACTTGGACACCAGCTGAGAGCACATTTTCCATACAATTGCATGTTGCTGGCATTTTTGTGTTGATCCTTTTTTCCACGAAAATAATGTGACAAACAGGTCGGTCAGCCAGCATAAATACGTATCGAATGGCTAACCAAGGGCGTCGTAACGACAGGACGAACAACGCAGCAGGATACCAGCAAATGTAACAGATACATGCCAAAATATTTATGCTGCCAATGGGAGCAGACAATGCACGAAGCATTTAGGAAGTGAAACTCATAAAAGGATATGCTTACTTCGAGAGTTCGCAGAGGATTTCTATGGAATTATTAGGCATGTTTGCAGAACTAACGCAAACAAACACAGCGGTTGGGCATTTTGGCAATTGGCAGGCTTAGATTTTAGTGCTGACTTATGAAAAAGTCGAATTTCATGGTCATGTTGGTTATTTATGGTAGCTTTAGCATTCGGACATGGTCATGCATAAGCCAAGGCTTACAAAAATCTTTCTAAATTTCTGCTAAAGTAAAGATGAAATGGAATTAAAGAGCCTGCAAGTATTTTGTATTTTAGTAAGTGCTTAAAAGGATTTTTTGTTGGGCAAGGAATCCAACTGATTCTTCCACTCTCCACTGCGAAGCGGCACTGAGGTTTCATTCGGCGAATGGACATGCACATCTAAGTGTGGCTATCATTAGCTTCATTATCGCGCGGTACATAAATCTATTTATTTAGTTGACGTCGTGATGTTATCTCTGCCTGCTCGTTATCCTGGCGATGTTTACGCTCAACAAGATACAGCCAAGCGATACGTTGCAAACAAGGCAATAAAATGCGCGCGAAGTTCCTTGGCCTTACTAACTTTGCTGAAGAGACTGCAGCAAACCGGCAGCTAGGAGCGGCAACAGTAGTTCACCTGCTGTCCTTTTGATGGCACTGGCCGCTGACCGTACGCTCGCTGAAGGCCTGGCGGCACTGGTAGCCCTTGCTCATTTTTATCGTTCATAAAATGTAGTCGCAAACAAATACTCTGGGCACACAAATACACTTTGCACAGTGGTACAAAACAACAAATAATTCAACATATTTAATTACGAATTTTAGCAAGAGTCTGCTTTTGCTTCAGAATCTTAAAGCTAATACAACGAAAAAAGAAAGAATATTTTACGAACTTTTTAAATTTGTTTATAAAAATACATATAACTTGTTCCAGTCATCTTAGTCTATAATAATTTGTTTGTGAACTATAACAATGCTCTCATGTATAGCTTGATATTTATGAATTTTCTTTATTATGCTAAAAAGTTGTTTGAGCTGAGCTTAAATACTATTCTAGAATTGCTCCTTAAATTTTTGACCGCAATTTGTGCAAAGTCGTTCCACTATGCATCGTTCTCAGACGGCCAAAAATAAATGAACTGAATTTGAATGAATGAATGAATCCTTAAATTTTTGATCGCACTTGGTGCTGAATCATTCCACTGTGCGTCGTCCTCAGGCAGCCACCACGCCAACCGAGAAGTGTGCGCCGGCATCATTTTACGCTATTTAGGTTTATTTTCATTTGGCGATATTTATCGGCCCGTTTGTTTTATTACTTATTTATGTTGCGAAAGCCATGTCATGAAACTGTATACGAAAATTTCATTGATCGCAGATAAGTTTTAGCACCGCCGGTCTTTAATGGTGCGCCATATTCTCGGGTGTCATTAAGCGAAGGTAGCCCAAGGGGGGCTCGCGCATTGTGCTAAAAACTTTTTAAGAACTTAATTTGTTCAAGCAAACTACAAATATTACGAAAATTAATTTAGGAAAAGTGCCTTTGGCAAGAGCAAATTATAGAAAGGCAAAGCAGTTCGTAAAAGTTGAACAAGCGCTAAATTTCCATCGATTTAGTTTACCTTCGCTAATGCTAATATTTTTTTAATAGTTTTATTTTGCCTATAGTCAAAATTCAGAATTTGAAATGAGTAATATTTCATATAGATTGAATGCCAAAATGAAAGAACGCAGCTTATTAATGCAAGAATTTACAGATTGGTTAACTTCTTTGTTCTCTTTGAGCAATTTTATGACAATTCATGTCAACTTTCATTTCTTTTTCTTTTCTTATGGTTTTTTTAAAAATTGTTGATAATTGCCAAAAAGTGAATATGCTTTGTCTCTTACTTTTCCGCTTTTAATTAAGACATACGCACAATTTTGGCTTTCCTTTCTAATCAGAAGTAATCGAAGGCAACCAACGGGAAGTCGTCAGCTCAGTCAAGTCATCAGAGAAAGACACACACAAGCAAAGAGAATTGTTTGCAAGCTTGCAAGGACATGCACAATGACAGAGCTTCACTCTTTTTGTTTTTGTAGTTTTCTTTGAGTTTTCGCTTCGGGATTTTCTTTTTGTGTTTTCTCTGCTCTTTACAACTTTTTGCATGTTAAAATAATCCCTTTTGCTTGTCATTGACGCTTGCGCTCGCATAAAATGTAAATTAAAAGTTCATATCCTTTGTTGTAGCTAAATGTCAAAGGATGTGTCGTCACTTCAGTGATATGCCCCCCCTCAGTGCTTCTGCACTCTTTACAACTACTGTTTCCTGTCCCCCTCTCTCTTTTGACTGCAAGCAAATAAAGGCATTTGTGTAGCTGCTGCTACTTCACAGCAAGGAAGAAGAAAAGGGCGTAATGGGAACGAAACGCTCCGCTTTGGTGGCGCTGCTTTGCAATACAAAAGGCGGCCAAAGGCTCAGTTAGTGATGACGTATCGTATTTATACGTATCGTAAATATCTGAGAGAAACTTTTTCTATGAGAATTTCTGCGTTACGATCCGAATAATGCAGAAGAGCTTGCTTTTTGCCAAAAAAATCATGCTTCTTAGAAGCGAAGTGAAATGCGGTATCGAAAATGATCTAAAGTTATTTCAGATTTAAATTTTAAACATTACCAATAGCATTTCTGAGTAAGCTGCGATCTATTCTTCTCTTTCTGCCTCACTCTCTTTTAAATTTAGCTCAACAAAAATTATTTCTCGCTTATTTTATGATAAACAATTTCTTTTAATAAAAACTTGCACGTGTAGAAAGGGCTTAAATAAAAATTTCTACATTACAATTTTCTATCAGATAAACTTCGTTCAATACCGATTATTGCAGTTTGAAGAACGCTTCCTTCTTTCTCCCTAAAAGTTAACTCAACAAAAATTAATGCCACTCAATTTATGAAAAAATGTCCTTCAAAGAAAAATTGCATGTGGAGAAAAGGAGTTGCAGAAAAATGTCTGCTCTCAACTTTTCAATCTTATCAACTTTTTTTATGCTGCATATTTTCCTACTGGGCTGTTTCTGTATGCATGTATGTATGTGCATGCGTATCAAAGCAATGCGGCAAAGTGGCAGGTTCGTGCATGTGTGTGTGCGGCAGATAATACGCTTGGTGCGGAAATAAGCACGCCATCTTTTGTGGCGCTGCCTTATCTCGCTCACAGGATATGGCAACTCATCTGCTCAGTATGTGCGTGTTTGCGTGTGTGTGTGTGTGTGTGTGTGTGCGTGCAATGTCGACTATTGACGCTAAGGTGTGAACTTCCTGCCTGCGCCAGCTTTAGCTGCTCAAAAGCTATGCCAGCAGTTGAGCCTTAACAGCAATACTTACTTGCTCCTGCCACTTGCCACAAGAATACGCCTGCCTACCTCACTTCACAATTATTCTATGAAATTGCGTGGCAGCATTCTTGTTCTGATTTCTCAAATTTGTTATGTCTGCCTCATCGAAAAGCTCATCAGCTTCATGCTAAAATTAAACATATTAAATCTGCAAGCATTTCAAAAGCGTCTCAAACTAGCAAAAAAAATTCCAAACCTTTTTGCATCTTAATTAAAAATGTTAACTAGTCGGACTCTTCTCTAGCTGCTAACTTGTGAGCCAGCTTCTTATTTGCTCTTCAAGCGCAAATTACTAACCTCCAATTAGTCTTCGCTGCCACTCCCTCCATACAGCCTTTACAAGCCAAAACAATCTCTAACCTTCATTGCCAACTTAACCCGCTCAGTTTACGCCAACAACTTCTCCCTACTCTCTTCAAGCAGCAATTGCGTGGCTTCTTAAACAACTTGACCTAGTCAGCCGCCACTGCCAGTTTCTGCTCTCGCTCCGCTTCAAACAGCAATTGCAAACTCTTCAATTCTCGTTGAAGGATTGATGTGCTACTCTTACACACTGCCAACACAAAACCCCACTTGACCCTTTTCAGTGCGCCCATAAAGCCTCTTCCTTAAGTGCTTAATTGCCAGGCCATAGAACTGCTTTCTCAATATACAAACATGCTTCCTGTAAGCTGCCATTTGTGTGTTGTACTACTTAACTACATCAATGTCAATTAAGCTTTTAACCGAAGCTCGTTCAACTGGCCAACATACGCTTACAAGTGACCACTTCATAAAGTGGACAGCACAGGAAGCAGCAAGGCATATCCTTTTGATGCGGGTGCTGTCACAGCATTGAAGATCGAGCCTTAACGTTGACTCATAAAGAAACACTTAATAAAAGGGACGGGTCGGGGTTGCGTTACATCTAACCATGTTCTCACTAGCTTGGAATTGGTTTAGCGTCGAATATCGATGCTTTATTTTCTAAATAAATAATTTTGAAAATTATTCAAAACTCAAAACTAAGAATGCTTATTCTATTGCTATAAAAAACTAATTTCAGACTATTCGAATTGGTTGATTTGATTTTTGAAATGTTCAAATGCATTTTAGGTTAGACAGGTTGATTTTTAAAACCACTAAATAAGATAGCTTTTATCGGAAATTGTAAAAATCAATTTCAGCTAAGTCAAACTGATTTCAGAAACGATAGAATTGATTTGAAATAATGTCGAATTGATTTCAGCTTAGTCAAAATTATTTCAAAAACAGCCAAATAGTTTTCAGATTATTTAAATTGATTTAAGATATGCTGAAAATTAGTTTCAGTTTTTTTAATTTGACTTTAAAAATGCTCAAATTGAAGTCACCTTCATCAAATTGTTTACATAAACATCAAATTGTCAACGCGACTAGAATCTAAAATCATTTCGGCAGTTTCGTAAATCAATCTTGATTTTACTTTATTAACTAGTATCTACCCAATTCCGTGTTGAACTATTATTTAGTATTTAATTTGCTAGTATAAATATGCTTTCAAAACTGTCAAATGTAATTTGGAAAATCATAAAATATGAAAATGAAAAGTCGAGTGAGTTTTTGCTTTTAGGAGTATTTACTGTGAGTTCAAGGATTTCAAGGATTTTGAGGAATTGAGGCCACTTTGCACACAAACACATTCCAGCTAGAATGCTACACTTGGAGCGCTTACTCTAAAATTTCAATTTCATTTTGACTTTCCGAAAAATGTAGAAAAACAGCAAAACGTAAATAAACAAACAAACAAACTTTGTCACCGAAAAATTCGTTTTCCACTTGGCCCAAAATGAAATTGAAAACGTTTTGCAATGGCAATTGCAGCTGCTTTGACTTGAGGGTGCAAGTGTGTGTGTGAGTGTGTTCGAGTGTGTTTGAGAGTGATGTGTTTGTAAATGTGTGGTCCATTTGAAATGCCAAGCAGCAGCAGAATTTTGCACTGAATCTTAAAAATAGCAAATATTTGTGAGAAGTGTTTGCATGTGTGTGTGTGTGTGTGTGTGTGTGTGTGTGTGTGTGCGTGTGTGCAAAGGAAAGCCGTGCAAAATTTTAATTAGTTTTGCTGAAAATGCCCGAGCCAACGGATACGCTGCGCGCATCTCTTCTGCCAGCCGCACTCACAGCCAATTCCAGCCAAGTCAAAGCGCAATCGAACAGAATCAACAAACCCCAATCGAAAATGGCGCAAAAATGCGGTTGGCTGTTGCTGGCGTTGATTCGACGGCAGCTGGAAATTGATTTGAAATTCGAAATGAAATTGGCCAGCGGCACAGAGTGACATGTGAAATGCGAAGAGTGCTGCACTTTGCACTCAGTGCCTCCAACGAAAATTTTATCACAGCCTGAAACTCTGATCTGATCTCTCTAGCGCTCAAGCATTTTAATGGCAGTTGGCCATTTAGCTATAATTCAGTAATTGCATCAAAAGCATAGTAGAATTATGACTTCACTCCGCTTTCTCTTTCATTTGTTCCTCTACCTTTTCTTGCTCTTCTTTTTCTGCTTTGGAAAACAATCATCTAAACTCTGTAGCATATTTTCGAGCAATAATCTGAAGAAAAAGATCGCTCACAATTGATGGCAAATATTTACTCTTGCACAAATTTGCAAATGCACAAGATTTTTATTAGGCTGAATAGAGCTAATATTTCTATTATCGCTGATGGGTTGTAGATTTGCTTTCCTCAGATACTTATGCCACAATTACTTGGACCTATATGCCGACCTTAGCTTGCAATCTTGCAATCTAATAAATCCTACTTGAAAGAAGTCTGCCAAACAAGAGCTTACAGCTTGTCATATTCGAACTGATTAGCTCGTGGCGAAGCTGAAATAGAAATAATTGGAATGACTACTTTCCAAAAGTATTCCTTGCCAGGATAATAAAGCTGCTCAATCCTGTGTGTATACGACAAAAGAATAAATTTGTAGGTCCCCTTAACTTGTGCTTAAATAGAACGAGCACGTCCTCTTAAGGTTTGAACATTCACATTCTCTCACATCTTAGTTCAGTGGAAAATGTCAAATGGTAAAACAAAATTCTATGATAGTGCTACCTTCTTTTAAGCTGCTTCTTTCGACATAATTTTTTGATAGCGTAGAAATCTTCAGAAGATGCCGACTAAAACCATTCCATGCTATTTGAAGATATGAAAATGGACTGCTTTGAAATTTTTTTCCATTTTTGTTTACACCATTTGCCACATAAAAGTAGCTTATGCGATTTGTTTAAAAATAGTTGAAAATTCCAAGCTCGAGTTTCTCATGCGTTCAAGTTTTACGCACACGATTTTCGCTCCTTTTTCCGACGAATCCCAAACTTTTGCAGCACTCACTTTGCTTGCTCGGCGCACTGCGTCGCAGGACAAAGCATCAAATTAAGTTTTCACCAGACAGTTTAACTATGCTGTCTTGTTTCGCCGGCAGTTCGACTGCAGTTCCAAATTCCTAAGACGACATCAAATACGCTGCCGGAACAAACAAAAGTTGCACGCACGTGCTTCTGCGGCTCCTGGCTGGCAGGCCAAAAGAATTTTCCCAATTTTGTTTACTGTGTGTGTGGATCTCATTTAGCAGTTCGCTCACGCTTGCGCTCGACTCGAAATTGTTGCCAATGCTAATGGTTGCCTTCTCCATTTACAGGTGTTTCCGCCGAGGTGTACTACGTGCGCGAGGGCCACGTGAACAACTATGCGCTCAACTTCATTGTGCCCGTGCCGGCGAACGTGCGCGACATAACTTTCACGTGGCAGAGCTTGGCGGGCCGCCCGCTGCCGTACAGCATCAACGTGGTGACTTCGGATCTGGCCGTGCTGCCGCGTCCCAGCCTGAACATTTCGCAGATTGGCGAAATTCCCAGCAGCGTGCAGACGTTCGCCATCGGACTGAAGTGCTCGGGCACACGCGCCGCCGAAGTGGATGTCACCATCTCCATCGAGGTGATGCTGAATCGTGCGCTCAACAATGTCACGCACTTGGTGTTTCGCCGCAAGAAGATCTGCCTGCTCGCCGAGCCGGAGGAGAACAGCCTGGATGATCCGCTGCTGCTGGAGACGGTGGTGCCGCCGCCCACGGGCGTCATTACGCTGATAGTGGGCATCATTTTGGCGCTGTCGCTCGTCATCGTGCTCTTCATTGCCGCCTACTGCGTGCGCGGCTCGGCCAAGCGCCAGAATCACGGACAGCCCATGCGCACCTCCAGCTTTCAGCGCTTGAACACGAATCCGCCTTATCAGTCGGCCGCCTACATTACGCCGTCCATCATTGGGCCGTTGCACAGCACGCTGCCGCGCAAGATGGAGCCGCAGCAGCCGGAGGAGCTGCATCGTCGCATTTCCGAGCTCACGGTGGAGCGCTGCCGCGTGCGGCTGTCGAGCCTGCTGCAGGAGGGCACCTTCGGGCGCGTCTACCGCGGCACCTACAACGACAATCAGGATGTGCTCGTGAAGACCGTCGCTCAGCACGCCAGTCAATTGCAGGTTTCACTGCTGCTGCAGGAGGGCATGTCGCTGTACGGCGCCTCGCATCCGGGCATTCTGTCCGTCTTGGGCGTGTCCATTGAGGATCACACTACGCCGTTCGTGCTCTATCCGGCCGTGAATAATACGCGCAACCTGAAGCTGTTCCTGCTGGAGCCGTCGTGTGCGCGCACGATCACCACAATTCAGATCGTGATGATGTCGTCGCAGCTGGCCACCGCTCTGGGCCATTTGCATAGTCATGGAGTGGTGCACAAGGACATAGCGACACGGAACTGCGTGTAAGTATTTAACAATACTGAATACTTTTTTATGAAAGTCGAACTTGCTTTTAGTCATGACTTAAGTTAGTTTATGCGAAACCCTGTGTTGGAAGTCTGAAGCAGAAAGCTCTCTAAATTTTCCAAGTTAAGTTATGTAAAAAACTGTTTCCGTATGACAGTTCATCGCAAGTTAAGTCATGACTCAAAGGTACGATCCTCGAGGCACATTTGAGACGTGAGCTCTTCCAAAATCGTTTGCTAATTGAACACTCTCCTCTTCCTTTTCTCTCCCACTCTCTCTCACTACAGCATTGACGATCAGTTGCGTGTCAAATTGTCGGACAGTTCGCTGTCGCGTGATCTATTTCCGGGTGATTACAACTGTTTGGGTGACAGCGAGAATCGTCCTGTGAAATGGATGTCGCTGGAAGCTCTACAGCACAAGCATTTCTCGGAGGCGAGCGATTCATGGGCCTTCGGCGTACTCATGTGGGAGCTGTGCACGTACGCGAAACAACCCTACGCCGAGGTGGATCCCTTCGAAATGGAGCATTATCTCAAGGATGGTTATCGGCTGGCGCAACCCTTCAACTGTCCCGATGAGCTGTAAGTATCAAGCTTTTTAATTTGACGTAGCCTTAAGCCAGTTATTTGAATATCGTGCTCAGCGAGCAGCAAGATGCCTCATCTTTGCTCCTCGTCGCTCAAATTTTTTCAAATTAGCGAATAGTTAAGAACAAACTATCTTCAATCGGAATGAATTTTTGAATATTAGTGGAGATGATCGGAGCATTGAAGAATATGTTGAAGTGTTTGACATTGGCCTACATTGTTGTTGTTGTTGATTTCTAGCTTTGATATCTCCTTCAATAAGCCATTGGGCTTTCAAGTAGGTTGAGCGGGTCATACTAAATTCATTGTAGACTGCATCATCTTAAAAAAAGTCAAAGCTGATTCTATAGCTTCTAATATATATACTAACGTCATTTCTGTCTGTTTCTTCTTCTTCTTTTTGCAGCTTCACAATCATGGCCTACTGTTGGGCGCTCTTACCTGGTGAGCGGCCCACCTTTGCACAGCTGCAGGCGTGTCTCTCCGACTTCTACACGCAGATTACACGCTACGTCTAAGCGTCCCTTCCTCCGACTGCTCTTCGTTTGCACTTCCACAGCGCCGTAGTTAGTTCCAAATTGTCGAATTGCCAAATCTACGCATTTAAATATATATTTTTAATTATGTTTTATTTTAGTTTAAAGTTGCAAGTATTTAGCCTAAGTATAAAAATCAAATTGCTCATTTTGTACATTATTTACGCATTTTATTTAAAAGCTATAATTTTATTTTTTTGTATATTATATTTTATTTTCCAATTGCATCTTTTGTACTTTTTTTTTTCTATTGACAAAGACTCATAGCTACATATTTACAGTAATATTAATTTGTACTTTACTCTTAGGCACTCCTTTTAGCATAATGAAAATACATTTTAAGCGAAATAGCGAAAATTAATAATCGTATACAATTTAGTGTGTTGTCGTAGTGATAATCAGTCTAAGTGCAGTTTTTTGCAAAATTATTCAAATAGCAGCTAAGCAGAGAAATGTATACAAAAGAATATGTAATACAAATTGAAAGTACACAGTGGCAGCTGTGCACAAAAATTACCATTAACTTTTGAAAAGTTGTATTACGATGTTTATGCATTCACACTTTTTGTGAAGTAAATAAAAGTTCAATAAAAGAAATCATGCAATTAAAATATGCAAATGTTTTATTTATGCCTATCGGAAGTGGGCGGAGGGGGGCGAAGGAATTTGTGCAATGAATTTGTATGAAGGAAGCCTTTTATTGTTGCTCATTTTAGGCAAGAAGGATCACATCTTCCATACGTTATTTTAAAGCAAAGGGTTAAGAAGTCTTGTATTCGCATTACATTTAATTGTCCATAAGGTTCAAGAAGCAGTGTCAAATTGAGCCTTGAAATGCTGACATGCAATGCAAAATTTCGTATTCGTCACTTTTAAATGCGGCGCATTTTTCAATGTCTTCACTTAAATGAATCATGCGCGAAAAGCAATTCCAGCAATTTGGAGGCTGCGCCTAACACATCAAATATTTTGCCATAAATAAATAACAGCAACAAAATGAATAATGACATTCAATTATGAATAAATTTTCGACAACAGATAAAAACAAAAAATGTTCTCAGGACATTGGCGCACAAATGGCACATCAGCGTCTGGCGTAGCCGCCGCACCCAACTGCTGCACAGCCTACCGTCGTCTTCCTCTTGAATTGAAGTGCTGATGCGGAAAAATAAACATAAAAAATGTTGCTGCGCTGCGGAAATGGCAATCGCTGCCGCAATCGACGGCGGCAGACAAATCAATGCAGGTGCCACCAATGTGCCTGCCACACGCGCCGGCACTGCGTCATTGCGGGTGCTGGCATTAGCAGGCTACAAAATTGATGGCACTCGCCATAAGCCGCGCATGTCAAAGCCAAAGAGTCGAGGCGACTGCCGGAAAGTGTAGTGAAGTCATCTGCAATGTCATCAGCGAGCGCTCCTTGCTTGGCGACGGCAGCTCCAAACAACGCCGGATTGCCATAATAAATCGAACTCGACGCAATGAATCGAAATGTTATAAAGTGAAATGTGCGACAGTTTTATTGTCGTGTGAGTGGGTAACTTGCCGCCCTGCTGCTCCGTCTGCTCGCCGCAGAGCAGTGAGAAATTGTCGGCAGTTTAATGGGCTTACGTTTGCCTCGGAATTTACGAGCACGACTGGAGGCAGCTCTGCTCTGCCTGCTTTATGACGCTGCTGCAAAGTCAAATAGTCTGTCATTTCCGACATGATATGGAAGTGTCTTCGCCTTTGGCAGTTAAGTTCTAAAATTGTAAATAATCTATCTATCTATTTATAGTAGAATTGGGGAAGATGGTGGTCTGTAAAAGCCTATGCAAATAGATCGAAGAAAAAGAAGATGCAAGAAGAAGGCATCTTGCCTTTTGGCTCTTTTTTGAAATCTTCTTAAACTGCGGCCGTCCAAATAAAAGCATTAAAACCCAACAAACAGGAAAATAATCTTTTGCAGAGCCTTCTACAGCCCACTATTTCCCTACACTACAAACAAATCTGCCTATCAACAAAGGAAAAAAATCTAATTTGCTAACATCAAAAGAAATTTCATGCAATCTTCGCCAAAGTTGTTTTACGAACCATAAACCAAATTTTTAAAATTTTAAAAAAATGTAAATCATAAATGAATGCGCTCTTTTCGAAAGTGCAATAATTACTTTTTGCTTAACTTTCAACTTTTTTGTCTTCAGCAATTCAAAAACAAAGCAAAATCAATATAAAATATCTTATATAATAAAAACCTCTGGCGTTTCCGATTCACATATAAATTTTAAGCCATGATATAAAGTTCAAAATTTGTCGGTTCATTTTGCTGAGAATTGCATTTACAAATTTTTTAAAATTCGCAGCATTTCAAATTTTATGCAATTTATTTCATTCTACTACCGTAAAATAGCGGAAATTCAAGCTTCCATGCTAAAAGCTAACGATTAGTTCATGCAGCTAGCATATCACCATATAAATATTTATGCAGAATATTGTAAACAAACTGTTACTCCAATTTTCGCTTTCGAATTTCTAAAAAAAATAAAGCAACTGCAAATTGTTGAAATTTGCATTTCCAGAGTTCACACTGGCAGTGGGCCAAGCCGAGTGACCTTCGCCAAATGTTTTGTTCGCCAACTATTATGGAAAATTTACAAGCCAATTTGTGCATATGTCGAGCATTTCCCAGGCATGACAAAACCCTTTGCTGCTCTGCATTTTTCGCAGCGCTGTATTAATTTTACATAAATTCTTTATATGCCCGCCAGCGTGAATGCGAAATTTATCCAGCCGCTGGCCATAAATTCCCAAATATCTTTTGTCACATGAATATGCGCGCGAGTATTTACGAGTATGTGGAGCATTAAACTGCCAGACAGAGAACATTATTTTTATTATGACAGCGGCAGGGGCATGGTGGGGGCGCTTGGCTGGGTTGTTGCTGAGTTCAGCTCGCTTGGGTCGTTGTCCATGAGCAGAGCTCAGTCTACGAAGAGCTCAATCCCTTTGTCTGCGCCCAAAAGCAAAGCAATCGACAGTACCGACAGCTTGTATCCTAGCATGGGCAGTAAGCGTGTGCGTAAGTTGTTGTTGTTTCTGGTTTGTTGTTGGTTTTGTTTTATGTCTGCCCTGATGTTGTTGTTGCATTTATGTTTTCACATAATTTTTATATATTTCAGATTTGTTTGCAGTGTTAGACATTTTTGTGTGTTGTCAAAAGCAATGTAGTGGTAGTTGTTGTTGTCCATGTACAATATAATCATGAATTATAGTGTCTACGCAATTTAGTTGCAAGCTCAATTTGAGTCTATTCAATGCTGTTTTATGAAAGTTTGTCTAATGCGATTTAGCAATTATTTCATGTCTACTGATTTTATCTTTTGGTAATAAGCTTTTTAAAAACATATGGTAAGAACATTTTTGGAAAGGTTCATTAGTATATGGGTCGAGTGTATAGGGAAAAACTCCCACGTGGTAACACAATGGGCCTTTTGGCCTAAGTGATGTCCTTGAGATGACCACTTAACCTACCTACCCATGGGTTGGTTTATGTGGCTAGTCCGTCAGACTATCAATTAGCACTGACTGCCGTTTTGCTATCACGCTTCCCTCAATCTAAGGCCACTTTTTCGGAATGATACTTTGAATGTCTTTGATGTTTCTCAGAAAAGCCTTTCCTAGTGTTTTGAGCCTTCCTTCCTCTCTTTATGCGGGTTTTCACAACTACAACAGAAGCAATTGAAGGCAGTATCTGGCTAACCCTAAAACGATTCGTCTCTACTAATTACTTTTTAAAGTGTACATTTTTACAGAATGATTACAAAATTGCAAAAGCCTATACTTGCAATATTTGCATCAAGCGTTTTGAGTTGTTGCATTTCAGCTTTTGCTTTTAATCCTTTGTATAGAGAATAGTGTCTGACTCTTTCGGGTGAAGCTAAAGAAATATCAATAAATTGTAATGAAATGTAGCAACATCTGAAGTTTTCAATATACATACAAGAAAAATCTTTGGCTTTGAATCCGACCGAATTTGGTACTAAAAGCCGAAAATTTCCCTTGCTTCAGCCAAAAAAGTCAGCTTCATTTGAACACCTGTGAATAAGCTTTCCTAGCATTTTTAAAAATTTATTCAAAACCATTCCGCCTCTTCCCCCTCTTCACAGCTAAACGCATTTCTATAATTTGCACTTATAAATCAATGAAATGCCATTAAGGAAATTAAAAATACTTTAGAAAAAAAAAACAGCAGGAAAAGTAAAATTTCTACAAAGCGCTGAAGGACATTCTTAGCACACAAAAATTTGCATGCCATGACAATGCGTTAAAGTCCAAAATTGTTGTTGCTATGCGCACAGCTGCACTGATGTCCTTCTTGTTGACGTTCAACTTTTTGTAGGGTTTGGGATTTTGACAACTGAGTTGCGCCGCTCTCAGCTTGATTACTTTGGCACAAAAAGTGCTTATGTTGTTGTTATTGTTGTTGTTTACATTTTTAGTTTAGCTTTTTGTCGTTTTTGTCGTTTTTGTGGCAGCCTTTGATTTTTACCATCAGCGGCAGTGGGTCAACTTTGACTACAACAACAACAACAAAAACCAACAAACAACAAACAAATATGTCAAGCCATAATAAATATTCATTTTTCAGAATTCAAGCATAAAAGTTGCCGCCACAATTGTTGCTGTTGTACTGTTGTGAATTTTGACAGTTTGGCAACTTTTATGCGAATTTTATGTGAATTGGCGATACTTGCTCGAGTGGAAATACATAGTTGAGAAATTAATTTCATAGAAAAGTCATTGATCGTATAACGATTTAATCTTGTTTTGAAATTGTAAATGGTAGCTAGAAGAATGGCAAAACAAATATTTATTATAGCTATATAGATATTGATAGACTCATATAAGTGGTACGAGTATTAATTGATTGCATTGATTTTAATTGCACTTGTTTGCTATTGATCACACAGCTAGGACAAAGATACTCTAGTATAGTTACGCGATATTAGATTCTAGCGTATCTTGGAGCTATGATTGCCCCCTTGCAATCCATATCGACAGTTACTTGCATGTTGCCAAGGCCTTTCCCTTTTGAGCTTTATTGCAACATTTGTTGTTGTTGTTGTTTAAGTTTAAGTTTAAGTTTATTAATGATTTTGTACAAATAAGATATAATCTTTTGTAGTACATCGAAATCAAATACATTATTCAATTAGAGAGTTTGAGTGTATAAATTTAAATGGTTATAAAATATTGCAAATATAAAACATTTGTTTTTTAATTAATTAATTACAAATAAAAATTTTTAATTCTTTAAAAACTTAAATACTGCCGATTTAAAGCACCTACTGTTTCTATCTGTTTTAATATTATTTGGTAGCGAATTCCAAAGTTTAGCAACACTAACAAAGAACAACCTCGATGTTAAATTGAAATAGTTGTTGTTGCAAAGGATATGCGCCTACATACATACATATATGTATAGGCAAAAATAATGTATGCCATTCCTTGCTACTTTCGAAAGATGTTGATAAAAGATAAGATCATTTTATGACAATAACAACAACAACAACAGCAACTCAACTTTCTACTAAAACAAACATGAGCAAAAGTATAAGGACATGTGGCGAGTGGCCGCCAATTTATTTAATTAATTACTGCGTGCGGCATGGCATGCTCTTGCAGCATATGTCGCACGCGTTGCATGCGTTCATGCATTTCTAATTATTTGTTGTTGTTGCTGCATGTTTGTTTGTTTGTTGGTGTTTGTCTCTGGGTCGCACGTCCGTTTAGCAATTTTATCTGCTGCTTCGAATCTCTCGGAATTTACTTACAAAAAATATTTATGCCACTCGTTGTGCTAAACTGCCAGCATATGGAAGCTATAGCAGCTTTGCATATCTTAAAAATATCTTTGAAGATAATCTTGGGACATGAAATATAATTGCTGAAATTACAAAGCCGAAAAGGGACACATAATTTTAGTAAGAAATACACTTATTCCTCGATTTACGCGGTTTTTCAAAATTTGTCGGAAGGATCTGTGTTGAGCTGTTGTAGAATGCCAGCGGAAAACGATTGTGATACATCCAAGTTGGCACATTCATTGGAAGCAGAAGGTTTCGAGCACTTCTGTGAGGCACATTTTTTAGAACTAAGTAAGGGCAGACCATGAACTAGATGAGTATGGATTGCTCTTGACAATGATTCCTCACGAGATGAGTCTGACCCAGTTGCCTTCACAGCAAAAGTCCTTCGAGTAGAGAATAGAACTAAGAAGAATTAGCTTGTAGATTGTGTAATCACTTCCAGCAGAATTATCCAAACGTTGAACGAGCTATTCGATTCCAGCGAAATTTTGAAAACTGCTTGACTCAATAAGAGCAAGACTACAAGGATTTACCAAAAAACCAAAACCAAATCGCTTTTAGGGATTTTATGCCCAAGTCTTGGAATTCCGAAACAGTACCTAATTCAACAACAATCGAATCAGAAGCTCATCAAGATCCATCGAGTGATGAAAGCAGCAGTTATTAATGATTTTTTCTACGACTATAATTTTGAAAATGTTAAATACATCTCAATCTTTGTTGTAATTTGATATATGAACATATTTCATCATAATCTCGCCATTGTATTGAAGGTTTTCTGTTTATTTATGTTTATTAGATTTTTATTTTACTCAAAAATACCATTGATTATGCAGTTCCTTATATTTTTCAAAATGTTTCACTAATATAATATCAAATTATGCTCATTTCAGTGCGTTTTCGATTTGCAAGGTTTTATGTATAGGATTTATCTATTTATCTATTTTATGTATTGAAAAAGAGTTTAAGAAATTTCTTATTTTATGTAGGACTAAATCCAAAGAGCCGAATCGCAAGTGCCCCAAATCCTGCACAAGCAGCAACATTTCTCATAAAATTTGCCATGAATTTACGCCGTACTTGCTGCGGCATGTGGCATTTGTATGCTGCGCAGCGCAAGCATGGAGCCAAATCCGCATACTCCAGCGAATGATAAACGTGCTTTCAATAAATAACGCCACGTCATTTGCCTCGCTGCATTCGAGCTCTGGCAACTCAGCTCAGCTCAGCTCTGGAACGACGACAGTTTACATTTACTCTTGCCGAACACGTATCCTGCAGGATGCTTGTTCACATTTTGCCGGCATGCTCGTAGCAGGCAGGCAGCTCCTTGTGGCGAAGTGCAGTTCCGCAATGAAGTGTAACTCCAACATTGCATTTGCCAGTGCTGCTGCTGCATGTTGTCATTGTTTTGCATGCCGAATGGAATTACTACTTTTTTTTATGAAAACTTTAAAATTTTTTGTAGTTAACTACAAAACTTATATGTAATTTATATTCATGATCAGCAGCCGTAGGGAATCAAAAGAGAAGCTAGCTTCATTGTCAAATTATTTGAAATACAATCGATTTATAGATGAAAAATCGGCGTCGCCATGCGAAGGGACCAAGAAGGATGCGTCTATTTTGCTGGCGCTGAGAAAGTAGTGAATTTACTTTAAAATTGATTATTTAAATAAATTTGATTTACTATGGAAGCTGCGCCTGAATGGCTTCAGTAAAGCTGTGCAATTTCTTTTAAAAACTAGAGTAAACAAATATTTGTATGTGTGTATGTATATATGCATGTATATGTGTTGATTGCTTTAGCAGCAACCGCAAACACGCATCATTGCCTCTTCGTTCTTCCTTTGAATCGCCTCGCCTCGACTCTATTACAGCCCAATTTTCGAATTATTGCAAAGCTGGAGTTGCCTGACTGCTTTACGTACACACGCTCTCGCTGGCCACTGCGCCAGCAACGGCCACAGGCCAAGCCACAGACATTAATCTTTGAAAATAATGTGAGCTCTGCTTTAAATTGTGCCATGATTTGTGCTGCTCAATTGAAATAACGAACCGACAAATTACGGCCAATTCATGCAATTCGACTGCCAGTTGCTGCAGTGGCAAATTGTGCTTGTGCGGAGTCGCCATTATCCTTGTAAAAATATAAAATAAAATACAGAATTTTGAAGCTGAAGCTGTTATTCGAGCTGAAGTTGTCGAAATTGTAGTCTAAACGATTTCTTTAGAAATTTTCGCTAGCAATAAAAAGCAATCAAATAAAGCAGAAGTTGCATCGAAGGATCTTAGCCATTGCATTACTTGGAGGCCAAAAAATAACAACAATTTTAGGGCATTCATGATATGCACACTTTGAATGTCATTGATGTTCTCTAGAAAAGTCTTTGCTAGCGCTTTGAGCCTTGCTCTTGCTAGGGCAGAACATTTATGTAGAAACGGATCTATCGTTTCCTCTTCATTTGGCACCCTTTGAAGAGAATACCGAGTTTAGTAGCATGTTTAGCTATCGCCCAGTGCCCTGTGCATACGGCAGAAAGCCTTTTTACATGCTTCTTGTTCTTTTAGAGAAGGGTGCGTGTTTTTCCGATGTCACCAAATGTCCTTAGTGGTCCTGCACGTCAGCAAATCTCTTCATTTTCCTTTTGCTTTGAAGAGCTACTGTTCTGTTATTCTGCCTTTAAATCCCTACTCCAAATACAATCTACTTTTATTCGTTCGTTCAAAAAGAAATTTTGTTTGCTCGACTTAAACTAAAAAAAACGTTCTGCATCTAATATTGCACATATTGTTGTTGTCCTACACAGTAGCTTGCATTTTAGAATTGTTTGTAGAGATTGATGCTTGAATTAGTTAACTGTTAGACATTCTGCTAGACAGCAGCGCACTTTTTAGTTGCCAAAATTATTGTAAAATACATAGCAACAAAATATTGTAAAATCCAGAAACTATGACGTCATTCAAGCATCATTCACAACGCATGCTAAAATGACAACAATTTGCGCCAAAATTGAAATCGTGCATAGTGGAAAATATTATACATTTCATTAGCTACGATTTTTTGTAAAGTGCAACTTGGTAAAAAAGTTGCAAGGAAACTTAATTTTTGTATGGTGCCGCTGCAATGAAGTCTGCTTAAATTGTCATAAGTCATAATAAAGATTTCAGCGCCTTGCAGCTGCCGCATGCGGCTGTAATGAATTGATATACGGCATTCTTGCAACAAAACGATTCTCTTAGCTTTAATTACATTTTACACTCGGCATTCACTTGAAGACAATTGCGTCATTTAAATTTCTGCGTTTTGTGTGGTTGCTGTTGCAAGGTTTCCAGCTTGTCCAATGCCGCTGAAAACTGCAGCAGTTAGCTTTTCTATTTGCGCATCAAATTAACAAATCTGCCACATTTCGCGCTCTTTACCTGTAGCTGTGCATGGCAATCCTTAATTCGTTCACATGCACACAGCAATAATGTAGCGCACGCACACACATGCACACCTACACTAAGCCGCACAACTACCAGCTTGCCACAGGTACACACACATACACGCAAGCGAGGCTGTGGGCCGCAGTGAGTCGTTATGCGCTATAATCCTTTCGAGTTATCACACTGACAGCAGACAATCTCGCTTGCTTGCATGCCCTGCAGGAAAAATATGAGTAAAAGTAGTATATTATAATTAAAATGATTACATTTAAGAATTAAAAGTTTTATTAGTAATAAATAAATTAATAAACAAATCTTTTATGTTAGCAATATTTTAAAAAATATCAAAATTTTTTACTCCCGAAGACATTCATATCGCAAATTGAATATTATATATAAATTCGATGTACTATACAGGATTAAATCTTATTTGTATAAATTAAAAATTAATAAAATCTTAGAAATCTTAGAATATTTTAATTGTAATCAAAGGTTAATAAAATTCGATTATGTATTTGAAACACAAACCCCTCTTTTTCGGCAGTCAACGAACAAATATCTTTCGTGTATTCTCGTTCCTTCTTTAAACCTTCAAATTTATGCAGGTTTGCTTACATAAGCTCGTCAAAATTGGCAGCAATTTCAAGCGAAAATTTTGCAGAAATATTCTTTTTATTAAAATTCATGCATAATTTCTTTGATTGCTTAATGTAAGCGCACTTTGTATGAGCTCATTCCTTGAAATCTTACTAAATATTAGCTTAAGTTTACTTCGTTTTGTTTTTAAAAATATGCGTACCAATTAATTCTCCGAACGTTTGCTTCTCCCCAAGCCTTAACTGAACTAGTGTCTTATATTGAACTAGTTCCTTTACTGAATAACTGCCAATAGGTATTAATACAACAATGCTCAAAGTTCACAAGGACTATGCAATATTTCCTGCTGGCATATGCAGCTAAAGCTTAACATGTTGTAGTGTGTGCATGTATTTTTAGTTGCACACGGCTCTGAAGATTGTACTCAACTTATCATTTTCCGCATGCTCGCAGCGCGGAGTGTTAATATCCGCCTGAGTTCTTCCTGAATAGATTTCTGGCTGTGCATAAAAAATAAGAATAATTCAGGAATTGCGGTCTGCGCTGGTGCTGAATCGTGCTCCAGATTCACGCGTTGCCACAGATACACGCAGACACATTCAAGAGTGCGGCAGCGGTTATGTTAATGTGTTTTTGAAATGAAAAATTTAAATAATTCCATGTAATGCTTTTAGATGGTAAATGACGAAAAAGGTCGTCGCTGAGGCTTCATTAGTGGAGCAGAGTGTACCATGCCAACAATCAAAGAGCAAAAGCTTCCTTTCAATGGAGTGCATAATTCTATGAGAGTATGAGCTGCATGTGGAATGTGGTAGATAGATTTATAATTAATTGTAGGGAAGCTCATACATTATTTAAATTATGATTTGTATGTTAAGAGATTTTGAGGTTATGAGATACAGACGCTTCCCTTCAAAAGTAGAATAAAATTTGTGCAATATAAATAAATTACAATTTAATTGCATTAAATTGTAACTGTAGCTTCAGAATAAGATTGTTAATATGGATTTTACAGTGTCTCATACTGAATTGAAGTATTTATTACTTTCAAGCTTTTCAAAGCGCTTGACTTAAACTAGACAAGAATTTAGCTTGCTGTTCTGTTTAAAGTGCAAGCGAATTTTCACTAAATTTTAATGTGCAAAGCTAAAGACTTGCTATATCCTTAGGCCTGAGCAAAGTTGCTAGAAGTTTATTTGCCTAAGCCCATTTAATTTGCGACTTTTTGAAACTTTTAATTGGTGCTATTAATTATTAATGTCATTAATTAGGCTTGTGCTGGGCTTAACTGCTAACACACGCTCAAACAAGCACACATGCATATTATATATGTGGCACATATCCTTGTACGACTGAAAGCCCGCATTGATGAAGTGACTCTGCCAAAAAGGATAATTAATTTAGTGAAACGAGCGAAGGGCACTGATGCTCAGCTGAAATGAATATTGCTCTTGCATGACACGCCCATAAAATTAATTTCGAATTTTTGTTCACTTTGAGTGGTAATTCGAATACAATGCATAATTAATAGATTAACGCTTCAATGGCGACGACTCATCGCCGCTTAAAACATATTTCAAATTCCTGTCAATGGTATTTCTTCGGTTCTTTGGGCTTTGTGTGTGGCAGGGGCAGACGGCAGAGGGGGGCAGGGAGGACAGCCAGGCAGATGTGAAGCGGTTATTAGTGTTGAATTACGTTTGAATTGTATTGACTGGCTGCGGAAATTGCTGGCCGTATTAGTATCGTATCACCGCCAGCAGACGCAAACGCAGACAAAGTCCCAGACTGCTCAGCCGAGACGCAGCTACGTATAACAATTAGACGGCTTAAGTTGTTGTTGTTCTTGTTATTTTTGCTATTCTTTTCCTCTACATTTTTATGCACTTAACCACAAAATCCTATTCCCAGACAGACAAAACATGTTGATTGGGTTGTCACTGACTGCTTGACTGGCTACCCGGGCTACCCGGCACGGCTCTGTTCCATGCTCTCCTGCTCTGTTGGCAGTTCTTCAATTTCACGCTGCTCTTCGCCTTGTTTCATACGCTGTTTTTTTCTGTTCCTGTTTCTTCTTCATTTGCTTGTTTTGCTATTGACAGATTATTCATCATTATCGTTGGATCCGACATGGACTTGAATATTTCAGCTCAGCCAACAATGAGAGAGCTACAAAAAAGACCTGTTCAGCTCAAATTACAATTCTCGAAACCAAATTTAATTATGCGACAAAAAAAATACAACACAAAAAGAGTACACGACTTAATATGTGCAGCTAATTCGAGGTACAAGCGATTAAGTACTGTTGGGAAATAGTTAGTTGAGACGTATCGTGAAGTGGCGTGGCAGCTGAACGAGAAAAAGATAAACAAGCAAAGGACTGACATAAGAAATACGTTTAAGGTTTAGAATAAACGACAATTTCTACGTTTACGTAGCGTTACGATACGTCTGCACTAACTGCAGCATTAGACCCAGCTTTAAGTTAACAGATGATATATATTATTCTTAAAAAACTATTTTCAAAAATGACTCCCTTGATTGCACGAAGATTGGCTAACACGCACGTAAAATATGTTAGCCCTTCTAGACTTAGATACCATGCAAACAAATGACATTTTACGTTATAACCAAAAGTTGGAACACAGTGACGGGCAATTTTCTGCACACAGCACAATTTCCTGAAATTCTAAAATCCAAGCATTATCGAAAAGCCAGCCAGACGCCTGCAATACAATATGCCAGACACGTCAGTCAGCCAGGCCATTGAGCCAGCCAGCTTGGGTGCGTGTGTGTTTACTTAATCCTGACGTGCACAATAGGGTGTCAGGCTTCGGTATGAAATCAGCACCTTTTCAATTGGTTTTGCGCAAAAATCGCTCAGCAGGATGGCAGGCAGGCAGGCAGGAAGACAGAGCAGTTCAGTTTGCCTATAAACAGGACTATTGTAAATGTGTGTTTGTGTGTGGTCAGAGTGTATCGCTCATGCCGTACCCTTACAAAAACACACATTTTCTACAAATGTAAACAAATAATGCCATGCCCAAAATTGCTCGTCCATTTCTACATAATCTCTACATGCGGTTTACTTCGGCCGAGCGCAATGATTTTCAAATTTATTGCCCATTTAGCTCGAAATCTTCAAAATGCCGGCATATACGAATTTTGTTGCGAACTCAATTGTTGTGCCTCGGCTGTGGCTGTGGCTGTAATTTATGTTGGCATTTCGGACGGGCTGGCATGTAAACAAATGTCGGACGCACACGTTTTCCGCATCATCATTCGTACACTTGGGCTGCCATGCTGGGCAGACTGCAGCAATTCGAGCAGCCATCAACGCTTCGGGGCGGTCCAACGTTCCAAAGTGTCGCCACAAGTGATTTTAACGAAATGCCCAAAAACGTCGTAATTATTAATCATGTCCGCTGTGTGTGCCTTTTCTGGGTAGAACAGATCGAACAGATCTTCGATCTTCCATTTTCGGCGCTGTTGTTTGGTCAATTGTAACATTATATTTCCGTCGACTTGCTGCCCAATGTTTACAGCTCGAAGCGCATGGACCGCACGCAGTTGCGAGGAATGCTGATGTTCGTTTGTTTAGATCAGTTCATAAATGCGGGTGATCCGTGCGCCGGCTGAGCTGGATTAGGATTGTCTTTCGAAAGACAGTGGCAGGCTATTGAAGAAATTAAATTACTATTGGATTAAGAAAAGCAAAGTAAAGGAAAGCAAAAGAATTGAAAGGAAATAGATTGAATTTCCAGTTGGGATCTAGTCTTCTAGGCACAGTTCTTCATGTCGACAGTCAAGGTCGTCCTCAGAAATGGCTTGGTATGAAGGTTTTTTTTGTCGGAATATGAAAATTATGACAGGCATTTGTCCATCGTACTGATAGTCCCTTTTACTGAAATCTTCCTGATCTTTTTGCGAAGCGAAGGATTCTCGATAATGCCAAGTAACATAATTGATCACGTCTGACACCAGTAACTGTAGTTGTGACCTATTAAAGACATGATAATAACATAGGAAGTCATTAGCGGTATCTTCCTGATACAGACAGTTCTCACAGATGCTGTCGGTCAGACCCATCTCACTCAAGTATCTAGCACAGGAGGTGTGACCGGCCAGAACGCCAACTACAGTCTACAGTCCTTACAGTTAAAGGACCTAAGGAATGGAAAAGATAAGCTACATAATGTTATAAGCAGTGGATGTAAAGGAGTATACCACGATAAAAAGAAAAGCAACTTGTATCAGGTAATATTATGATGGTGTCGTACAATATATAGAAGCAAATATAGCAAACTATTATAATTCTTTTTAAATAAAAATTATAAAAATTTTATGTTCACATCGAAGTTGTGAAGAGTTAAATCTTTTGTGACTTGAAACGATGATTATGACCAACTCGATTCGAAGAGCTGATTCTACAATCAATACGATTTCTGTTTCTTTAAATTGAAATCGGAGGTTGCCAGTCCTTTTTTTCCCTCTTCTGATTGGGACTGTGAAATAGGTAGTCCAATCGAATGGGGTCAAAGCAGAGAACGTATTATCAAGATCAGGAAGACTAAAAGTTTAACCCTTTTTCTGACGAATCTGCATTAAAGTCAGCTTAAAAATGTTTCTTTTACCATATCCTCAACGACTTCAACTAAAACTAAGACGAAAGGCCATTCTTTGCAGTCTGACGGGCAAATTTATATAAAATTTGAATAGATTCACAAGCGACAATAAATGAGAATTTATTTTAATTTTAGTGCTTGGCTATTTTCACTGCTTTGCAGTTCATGCCAAAGTTAAGTTTTGCAGGCAAATTTTAATTATTGCCATTAAAACGCTAAAACGCAACATGGCTAAGAACTTTCTAACTGTTGCTTAAAATGCAGACACATTAATTCTGGGCGCTCAGCAGCAACTTCGAAATGAATGCATCTTAGCAGAAGTTTGGGCGAAATATGCAAGGCAGCAGCAGCGAAAAGAAGGCATGGGACCCAGCAAAATTTCATTAAGAATACATTTAGAAAGGGGCAACAGACATTATAAATAAAGGTCAGTGCAACATGGGGCACGCTGGCATATGTCAAGGCATAGCTGGGCAAAGTTTAGTTGCAATAGTTTAGCATAAGCATTTGCAAAAAAAAAACCATACATTTTATAAATCATTTTAATTGCAAGACAGAAATTCTTTCATTGCAACTGAGTTTATTGAAATTTATGTGCTGCGTTATTTTTTCTCCAGCAAACTGCAACCCTTTTACACTTTAGGCAAATATTGAAATGAGCGCATACATTTCAATTAAGTTTCATTGAAATTAATGGCAATGCAATAAAGAGTAGTGTTTAGCTTTGGAAACGTTCAACGCGATTTCTTGGAAACTTTGAGCAGCCGCCATCGAAATCAGAAATAGACTGAATTCAATTTGATGCAAGAAACTGCCACTGATTTTTCTGCAATCGTAACTGAGAGAGACATCATCAAAAAGGACATTATATTATATTCATATTATTATTCTATTTAATGTGAGGAACCCTTCCTCCTTTCGTACCCTTTCTTTCAGAATTAATCAGTTTGATTGTCTATCTATAAATCTAAATCATTTTATATGCAAATACTTGAAATTCCTTTGATTATAGTTTCTCCTACTTAAGTCAGCATATAGTATGATCTATTTGTATGTGTGTGTTATAATATTTAGTTTATTCGAACTTGCATTTTTGTTATTTACCAAATTGCCAGGATAACGCCCAAAGCAAGGATTATGTCTGCTGAGCGTGTGAGCGCTGAACACGTTTGCCGAATCTGTCGCCATTGTTTGCTTAGTTTTTGGCACAATATAAACAATGGCCGCAAGGACTACGGACTTACGCACACACTGCTAACCGCCGTTTACATGCGGCATTACGCCTCATTGAATTTCGATGCGAAATTAGAAGCGGGCATGAGTTAATATGCCACTTGGCAAAAAGTCCGTTTACGATATTGTGAAGGAATGAATTTGCGAGAAACTTCAGCGCTAGCGAATTTATTAAGGAACGATTTGAAAGAGATTCGTTACTTGTTTTTAGTTTTACGCTGAGAGCGAAGGTTCTGTTTTTTTTGTATCGCGAAAATGTTCGTTTTTTACGATATTGCAAGTAATTTCTTAATTCGAGAAAAGAACAGAAAATCTGTATATACAATTTTAGCGAAATTTGTGCCAAGTGGCTTATAGCTTTTTGCACATACAAACATACATACATACATGCAAGCCGGAAGTAGCTGCTTTCCCACACACACGCCACACAGTGACAGCTTGAGCATGCTTATTATTTATGGAGTCCTTTTATGGTGTCGTTCTAATATTAGAATAATGAATATCGCCAAAAAAAATTATGAGTTGCATTTCAAAGGCGCGGAGTGTGATGAGATTTTATTAATGCATTGCGCGCGCATGCAATAAAAAAGGCGATTGTAATGCATGAGTGTGTGTGTGTGTGTCAAGTGTGATGTCACTATATAACTGCCAGTGGGAAAGCGCTAATGTGTTGGGTTGGCAACACTGCGCTTATTGCCATTGTTGTTGCTTTTATATTGTGAGTTTTGGGCAGGGGCGGCGATTGCTGATGCAGGCGCGCGGGAACGTGGGCTGGAATTGCAGACATACTCGTACTTAGTGCGAAGATTAATGATGCACTGCGTCTGGTGGCAACTATAAAACCTCTACCGACGGAAATCTTTATTCGCACGTGGCATACATTACTGGCATATTAGAAAAGTTTCCTTCGTTAGGCGCATATGCAATTACTACTATGTAAAATCTCTCTTATAAATAAATAACTTAAGTGTTAGATTTAATATCGATTTTTAAATGTTTAGAACTGAATTTAAAGCTTCTTTACTATCTTTCCTTTCCTAGGTAATAGTATGTCTTTATAAGTTGACGTGTCTAATATCGAGTCTCTAAGGTTCCTGTAAATCATATGCTCAATAAATTGAATTGAAATACATACATATACATATGTATGGATAGCAACTTCATACACACAGAAATATATACATATAGCATAACTTAAATTCTTTTTTTTTTAAAAGACTTAGCAAAGTACTCGTTGGTTCGGGAAAGATTATAGAAGGGGGTGAATGAGAAGTGTTAGTAGTGTACATTTACCTTGAATTCGCGAATATTGTAAAGACGTGGGAAAACTTCCGCAGGAAGAAAATTCCACAAGCGAGATATACAACCGAAGAACGAATCTTCTCATCTCATTCCTTGTTACTAGCTTCTCTAAGTATTTCTATATTTTGTTAGTCTAGTCTGTAAGATTCTTGCCACAGACTTAATTTATGAATAAATAAATACATAAATAACGTGCGGAGCGAGTATATACACTCTCAAATTTGCAGCGGCTGCTTGAATCCCTTGCAAACTGCTTGCCACTGGAGGGCATGCACTTTTGCCGCTCCGTGCCGCTCGAGTGTGGAAGGAAGTTCATCTTTAAATCATTCATCGAGGGTAATTGCGAAATAATGAATAGAACCGAATTGGCGCAAGTCAAGCCGCACCCCGAATGCGACGAGGCTGCAGTGTCTGCAACTGCAGCAAGGGAGGCTGCATGCCACAGTTGCAACAATGTCGCCGTCGCAGTCATTTTCGTGCTGCTGCTTCTTGCCGCGCACTCTTTGCCTTTTGGCATTGCCACTTTCCGCCGCCACACGCCAACGAAAAGTTAATTATAGCCATTTAAGCAGCGCGCGCGTGTTGCATGCCGCATGCTGCGCGCTGATCGCGATGCCAGCGGAAATGTAAACAACTCAACGGATTTGCCAACACTGCAGCCAGCATGCCGCAGCTGCAGCGTGTGAACTTTGCCACCACAGCGCAGCGCTGGGAAATTAATTACGAAGGCGGGGCGCGTCTGACACCGCCGGCAATCGGGGCGCAACTTGCAAGAAGCTGAAGAGTGCACACACACATGCAACATTTCGCCATCAACCTGCGGCAACTGTGGCAACTACAGACAGCACGGACACGCAAACGAGCTGCACGTGTCAAACAGTGTTGCCAAGTTGTCTGTCCGTCAGTCCGTCCGTCTGACTGGCTGTCTGGCATGCAAGTGGCTCGCAAGCGGCCTGGCAGCTACACATTGCCTCATTGCACTCCGTTACGAGTACAGTTGCTCGTTCGCCTGCACCTTCCTTTTATTGAATTGCAGTAAGCGCTCGTAGCGTCTCGTCCCATTCGCCACAGTGCCGTCTTTAGCTGCTTGCGGGAGCCTGAGCTTATTATTTCTTGTTAATATCGATTTTCAAATAAAAAAAACTTTAAGCTCATGCTCGAGCAATTAAATTTAGACTTCCTCTCTGTATAATGGAATTAGGGCGAGTCGAGTATGCCTCCGTTGTTTAGCAAAGACTTCCCGTATAACAAGTAAGTAAAAAGTCGGCAGTCAAAAGAGACTAAAGGCAAAAATATCAATTTCCAATCATGTAAAATTTATCAAAATTATACATATTATAAATCTAAACTAAAAACTTAATATTGATCGAAATTTAAAAAATATATGCCATGCCAATTACCACGAAATTTCCTTAAATTTATTATTTCTTTTTGACCAAAAATTAAAATGGAATTTAAAAAAAATGGCGCCCTGTTTTCGCATACACACTTAAAGCCGGCACTGGCTGCAGCAAGTAAAGTCGCCAATGTCAATGACGCTGCTTGCATACCTCGCACACTTAATTGGAAATTTCTACGGGTTTTGACTATTTTCACTGTTCTAAAGTTTAGAATTTTCTTCCACGCAGTCGCGCCTTTGGCCAGAACAGCGGAAGTAGCAGCTGTTGCATTGCTCCACATTAGCATAAATTGGCCATAAGAGGAAGAGCTTTTGTCGTTGCTGCCTTTCGACTTGCATACCAAGGAGCACACTCGAGTATAAAAAGTTGCGAAGCGTCGTGGCAAGGGAAATCTCATGTTATTATCACGTAAATTATTTTGCAAATATCGAAAAGGACGTAAACTTTTTAAATGAATATCAAGGGCAAAAGTAATCGATAGCACGTAAATCGATAAATCAATAAAACCATAAAATCAATGTTGTTTTGCTTGCAGTTAAAAACGGCCAAAAAAGCACAGCAGAACTAAAATCTATTTGACCTTTTCTAAAATCAAAGTGAACGTTTCTGGAATCAAATTGAATTCAATTTAATTTTATCTGAAATCAATTTGATGTTTTATGAAATCAAATTTACAGTTTATGATATTAATTGAAATTTTTCTGAAATCAATTGCGCCATTCTGAAATTAAACTGACAGTTTCTGAAATCAAATTGAACACTTCTGAATTCTATAAGACTATTCTGATAGAGCTTGACTGTTATTGAATAAAATTTAATGTTTTCTGAACTCAATTTGACTATTGTGATTGCGGCCGTAAGATTACATGCATTATGAGGCGTGAGGAACAAATTTAAATTTATAAAAACAAATAATTTAAATGTGTTTTTTGTTTTCCAAACCGAGAAACTCTTTCACATTTGCTTTGTTCACATTTTTCAAGAATTCAAGAATATCTTTTAAAGAGCAATAAACTGTCAAAATATTTCAGAATTTGAGAATTTGCAAAGAATTTTCTCAAAGTAACTGTTTCTAATATCAAATTGACGGTTTCTGAAATCAATTGAACGTTTTCTGATTTAAAATTTACGGTTTCTGAAATCGATTTGACTGTTATGAAGTCAAATTGACTGTTTCGGAATTCCATTTAATGTTTTCTGAAATTAGCTTGACTGTTTCTGAAATCAATTTTAACTTTCGGAAATCAATTGAATTCAATTTTATGTTTTCTGTAAATCAATCACTTGTGATTTTTCAAAGCATATCAAAACTATAATTTTGTTGCTCTGTGTAATGCAAAGAGGCTAAAGTTTAGGCGCTTATGAAGGCTAAAGCGTTGCAAGTCCTTGACACAAATATTGGCGCAAATTGACAGCAGCTCAATTGCATGTAAAGCAACTAATCGAGCATGCAAAATTCACAAAATATGCTTAGAGAAAATGCACGCAAATGTAATCGAATATTAATCGAGAATGTAAGCTGCAAAAAGGACGAACACTAATTGGAATGCACTTGCAGCAAATTGTGGTATGAATGCGTAAATGTGCAGAAATTATACAAATATTATGCCGACTGTCACACGCACACACACATACACACAAATTGTGAGTACATGTGTGTATTTGTACAATGTATATTTACACGTAGCCGGGAATTATGCGCAAATGCCATAAACAAGTCAATAATTTAATTTGCGAGCCAAATGTGCCCCTCCTGCTCCTCGGCTCTTCCACTTCTCTGCTCCTCTGCTGCCAGCTGTCTGGTGAACCGCAGACAGACGCGCAAACCGCAGCGTAAAAATGCAATTCTAGTTTATTCGCTGCCGCTGAACTACTGCAAAAATTTTCGGCTTTTGGTATTGCACAAAATTTGCGAGCGCCCGCTAGCAAATTATGGCAAAAGTGCAAGGGTGAAGAGCGGGGGTAGTGCTGTGAGCAGAGCGCGCGAAATGTACACAGAACGCGGAAATGCAAATGTGCGCCAATAAAATGTGTAAAGTTGTTGGTTCTATTTGTACTATTATGAACATAAATACACACACACACACACACACACACACACAATCATAAAGCAATAAGCCAAAACAATGCCAAATTCGTTGAGAACAGTGACTCTCAAATAAGTCAAAATTGGGCACTTGCCCACTCACAAAATTTTGTGCACATCTGGATGCTTCTATGACTAGACTTTAAACGATTGAAATCGGGACACTATTACATTTTTTATTATAATTTTTAGTATTTCAGTATTTATTAAATATTGACACATTATTACATCTTACAGCGCAACTAAGAAAGATAGACACATATACTTAAATATAACATAGACTTAAGACCAATCCTAAATCTAATAAAAAAAGTAAAGAATAATTATAAAAGAAAAAAAGAATAAAGAAGAGAAGTTATCGAAATGACATTAAGACAAAAATCCTTATGACTAATACTTATTATAACAGTAAATATACAAATAAACTACAAATGCCTGCTTTTTCAAAGGTGATTATAAAAATGCTGGAAGATTTAACACTTTTTTTTTAGGTTGGAGTTTGCCTCTGAAACTACGCGTCGCTGCCTGGGTTCCATGTTTTTTTCGTAATAGCATCCTCTTCGGAAATTTCAAATTTTATTAGGTACATAGAACTTCATAACCGTTTCCTTCGAAGTGTCTTCTCAATCTAAAAAGATCACAATATCTTCTTATATTATAGCGATGTGTTGAAGAGAATCCCAAAAGAGATTTAAGTGTCCTTGAACTGAAAAGTTTTTTATATATGTATTTGTAGAATACTGTTTATTTGCTAGATTTTCTCACAGAGTATGATTTAAGGCTTTTCCGTGAACTCCGAATTTGCTATTCTGAGCAGTTCTTCGCACTATGAACTCTATCGAATTTCAGAGTGTTTCTAAGGAGTAAGTGGCCTTATTTCGCTCACTTTTTAACAGCATTGTACAAAACTTACTTCACACATATGCAGCTACATTTATTGCTGTAAATATGTACATAAATGTTGACAACGAAAATGGCTGTAAAATTCACTTGGCACTTTTGATGAGCCTGTGAACACAGCCCTAGCCCCTCCCGCCTGCCTATGCTGCTGACATGACAATGACATTTGCTTTTACTTAATTACCACACTGAAACAAGCACACATTCACACATACACACACATACACATTGACACATTGAAGCTGACATCAAGCGAATTAAGTCAAAACTTTGTCGTTGGCTTGTGAATTGGCGGTTTGTGCGCTTCAAAACACTTTCACACTTGAGGGCAACACCAACAACAACACACACGCACACACACACAAGCACGCATGTTCACGGCATCAAAAACTTCAAACACTCACTGTCACTGTGAGTGTTTCCGAAATGATTTCCATGACAATCACGCCCAATCTCTAAGTTCATAATCAGAAAATCTCATTTAAATTTCGCTAGAAAGGATTCTTCAATGGCAGCGTGGTAAACCCTTCTGCGCAAAGTGTTGTTGTCATGAAGTTGAGGGCACATCAAGTTTTTTAGTTGTGATTAACAGATGCAGATGTTAGCCGGAATTCCTTTAGTTTTCGCTTATAATTAAGTTGTTTTGTTAAATGTGGAAATGCTAAGGATATTGCAGAAAGAAAAAGACAGTGAAAAGTGGAAAGTCATTATAAAGTCATCTGTTTCTCTTTTTTTCGATCAAAAGATATGAACAGGTAGTAATTTATTTTAAATTAAACTTGTTCATAAAACTGAGTTGCTTCAATAAATTCACAAATTAACTAAAAAAATTTAGGCCAGAATTTAAAAGGATCATTTGCACTTTCTCTTCCAACATTAGTATCCTAGATAATATCAGCATCTGTGAAGACTTTGCCGTTATTGAATATTAGTACTCGATATATTCTGAATTATAGAAGATGCTATTTTGGTTCAGTTTATTCTCTGCCATATCATAACAAATAAATCAAATGTTAAAATCTCAATATATACAACTTTTTATTGAAAACACATTTTTATATTTTGTATATATTGTAGGTCCCGTTAATTTGTGGTAGCATATAACAAGCACACACAAGTTATTGCCAAAATGCTAGGCCTAAGTGCTTACGGGCTGTTCCGCTAATTACATACATGTATGCATTCTTTTTTTTAGAACGTTCGATAAGAAGCTTTTGGAGCTGCTACAAAATTCGAAAGTATAAAGATAACTTTCACAGAAGAAGTCATTTCATTCAATCATTTTGTGGTTTTTCTCTCTTGTTTACATAAATGTTTTATAAATTTTAGATTGTATTTTAAGTTGGTATCTAGTCTCCTAGCCACCGTGAACTGAAAGGCTCATTCTCCATTTACCATCATTCATCTACCATCGAAAGCAATTCAATGAAATCAAAATGCTTGTGCTTAAATTAATTTAATTTCTGTTTCAATAGCTGCAAAAAAGATGAAGAATTTCCACTGTGATTGCACAATAGCAAAATCCAACAAGGCTCACTCCCGCTATTTGTATTGTAGTAACTTCAGAATTCGATTGTCGAATGCCCATTGCTGCAATCTGCAGATTTCTGTTACAATTTTGAAATATTGCCCGAAATTGAAAGAATCTGAACTGCTGCAATCAGCAAACAAGAAGTGATTGATTGCTTCTCGCCTCAAGAGGCACACTCGAGTGCGTTGTAAAGCTCACAATATGGCTCACAATATGGCACTACTATGGAAGACAACTGCTAAGGGCGCTGTCGGGGCGGTGAAGTAATGTCACGTCGGCCTGTGCCACTTCAAGTGCTTATCAAATTTAACCCAAATGCAAACAATCGCTAATTGTAGAACGAGTGCGAGTACAAGAGCAGTGAGTAGTCGCTTTATCTGCGCCTGTCGACACATGTTAAACGAAATTTATTGTTTGTTTACCCGGGAAATTATGCCATTTGCGGCTGCCTACGTCTGGCACGTTATCAAATCCGAAGAATGGGCCCTTCAGTTATCACGCCGGCGCTGCTGATTGTTATCAATTGAATATAGCGCCATTGGACGTGTACAATTTAATAGCTTGCTTGGTTGCTTTGTGGCTGTGCGTTGGCTGCTGCTGCCGCCGCTCAGCAACCAACTGTGAAAAGAGTTGGGCGGGCCGGTTTGCTCAATCAATCATTTTGATTTTATAGTCAACATTTATATTTCATTTACATACATATAAGTTTTATAATTAACATAAGTTCTTCTACATGGCTTTGCTTAATCGACATGTTTTCTTCGATTGATGTCAAATTTTAAATTATGATAAAAATTACTGAAAAATTCAGAGTTCGAAAGAAAATTCACTCAAATTCAATCAAATTAAAATTAAATAAAACGATACGTCTTATATAAACATTTATAGCTTCGAGTTTAAACTAAACCCACTAACCTTTAATCCTTTCCACACTAACAAATGCTTTGAATGTTCCTAGGGGGGTCATCCCCTGAATGTTGGTTTAAATAAACAATTTTTCAAATTGAATTTCTTTATGAAAAGTTTTTATGCCTTAAGATTTAATGGTCGTGCGTAGCCCTGTAATGGGTTCTTATTAGCCAATTAAGAAGAAACGAAAAAATGTTAAAAGAATTTTTTTTATATATCAAAAATTTGTTGGAATATCACAAAATATGGCTATCCGCAGCCTATATCGATACTTGAAATACAATATATGTATGTATATAATACGAGCATTTTATACTAAGTTCAATTTAACCATCAGGACACACATTATCTTGAGCTCATACGACATGAACGCTTTGAATGAACTGTCAGACTGTCTGCTCAATAAGCAAACAAGTTGCAGTTGACATGCAAACGTTGCAGATACGAGAGTATTCTCTTACATATGTAACTCACGCTGAGTATCTGCTAGTTTCCACAAATACGCTGGCTCCATCTTACGGTAGAAATAAAAGCTGCCCCACCGAGCGTGCGCAGAGCAAAGAAGCAACTGTCGAACAGTGGAACAAAAGTATCTGTTAATCTGCTGCCGTATAACAATTATACAAAAGCATGAAATGGGGTAATGGTTGAGTGGTAATTTTAAGGGGAAATATGCAAGAGTGGGGAAACGTTGCGAAAGAGTTGGCGCGTTTTAGAAATTTTTAAGATGTTAATAATTGAAGCCTGACTTGTTTAGGAGTACCATTCTTCTCAAGGCTCGAACAGATCTCGAAACTGGGCATCAAGCCTCTTTGGAAATTTGTGAAAAACATCAACATTCTGACAGATCACTACTTTGACAACTCCTAAACGAAACTCCAACTGGTATCGCTAGGGACCCATCAGGGTCTTTGCGTGCCCTTCTTCTTAGGCAGCCAGATTAACCTAACCTAACCTAATAATTGAAGCGGTGGTTAGACGTTAGCCAATAGTTTTTTCGGAGCACTCTCAGTTTTTTATACAAATAAAAATGTTTAATTCAAATTGAAAATGTCAAATATCGTTGGAAAGATTTCAAAGAGAGTTATCTGTGATGTTCGGTATGGCGTCGAAGCGCAATCACTCATAAGTACCAAAGATGATTGGATTGGAAATAATATAAAACCGCGTCAAAAAAGATGTGAAGCAGTTAAGATTGCCTTAGAGCAGGAGTGGCCAACCTGCGGCCCGCCTTGAACATTTTTGCAGTCCAATCTTTCCGCCATTTTCTCTAATTTTGCATATATGCGGCCCGCGTGATCATTTGGTTTGGCCGAACCTGGCTTAGAGAATTCTTTATTCATTAGGAACAAGTTGGAAAAGAAGCGTACAAAATGTTTTAGAGACTGCAAATTCGTATAAGAAGAAGCACAGCAATACATTTTAAATCGAAGCGATAATATCAAAGCACCAAAATATTTATGACAATTTTCGTATGACTATTTTGCCGACTGCTAATGTTTGGCAATAATGCTCGCAACATTGCGCTAATGATGCAACACTGGCAGTGGCAACACTCTGCCGGCTGCAGTCCGACTATCGAAGCGGGCAAGTAGCGGAAGTTCATTATTGTGCGTGATTAATGGCGGAATGTGCACTCGACTCGATAAAAGCGCCGCCATTGCACAGTCGGAGCCATAAAACTGTTCGGTTTAGTGCTTCCGCTGCAACAGCGGCGAAGCAGCCATATGCCCTCCGACCTTGCTGTTAGTAGCAAGATGCCGTCTGCACTTCCTAGACAGAGCAACGGGTTGGGTCGGCTCTGTGCATCTACACATATGCAGATAACTGTGGGTACAAGAGCTGTGTGTGTGTGCCTAAATAGGAACTATATGTGACGCAGTGCAGCTTAAAGCAGCAGCTAATATTGGCTCATATAAAAAGTATACGCGACTTTTCGTTACAAGATGATGTTAGTGCCCACAAGTCTGGCAAAACTAGTCCAATTATGTCAAACGAACACATGTTAGAAAGACGAAATTACAGGCTACATTTTATGTGAAGACAGTTCTCTAATTCATCGCGAGTATAAAAAGTTACATTGATTTGAAAATGTGTGAAATATCTGAAGAAATCTTCTAATCTTGTTTGATGACTCGCAACAAATTGACGCAACTTGGCCCAGAGCCTGCACCGTTTGACTATCTCTGCACAACTCTCTTAATGGTAAGAAATTGAGCGAGATAGAAGCCGCTGAAAATCAATTGACCAAGTTTTTTGACGATAAGCAAATGAAATTCTACGCCAATGGCATTATGAAGCTATCAGAAAAATTGCAAACGGTCATTTAGAATAATACTTGAATTACATTTATTTTCAATAGAGACAATTTTTTTTTTTAAATGTGCCAAAAAACCTCTTTTATATGAACCAATATTTGAAAAAGTTCAAAGAGTAGTTTGAAGCTCTTAAAGGCTCTGGCAGCTATGGCTCAATTATTGCGCTCTGTTCCTCTGGCTGTTAAATATCCTAAGCGCGTCGGACTAATGCCAACAGCCTCGTGCTGTGCTTGCAATCACTTCAAATTCCACCCCACTTTCGTGCAGGACATAAAACAGACGAGCTGTGGAAAAATCTAAAATTTTAAATTTAATTGCAGCTCAGCATAATTTTGCGGCAAAGTGCGTGAGTTGCAGCACGTAAGCTGAACCGATCTGTGCGGATATCGTAAAATCAACTGCGCACTTTGCCTGCGCCTTTCAACATAATTAAAAAATCCCCACTTTGAAATTTCGTTGCATGCGATAATTTTCTAACGAATCTTGTTATCAGCCATAGAGCAGCGTCAAGGGGGGCAGGACTGCTTTGTGGTGAGTGGCAGCTGCAGCAGCGGCGGCGGCGGCAGGGCTGCGGTTGCGACCCGCTGAGCCGTTTTATTGCGGAGCTGGTGTTGCTGGTTGCTGCTGTTGGCTGCAGCCGGGCCGTGGGGTTGGGCATGGCAGCGCAGCAGTTGCTGCTGTTGGCCATTGTCAGTTTGCATTCACTTTTTAAGCAATTTCCAATTCGAACGCGCAAATGAAAGCCGCCCGCAGGCTGTAAATCAAATAATCCCAAGGGTGCAACTGTCGCTCTCAGCGGGTTCGACGTTGGCTTTGTGACTTTTGAATTTTACAAGCAGCTCTTTGTTTTTGCATATAAACTCAGGGTCATTTTGAGCAATCCTTCGTTTTATTATGCTTTCAAGTTGCTGTGTGGAAGCTGCTGAAGGGTTGCAGGCGGCGCGTGTTGATTTTTTGCAGTTCTCTCCGATTTAAATACAAGGTCACATTAGTGCAAGCAAGCTTAATAAATTTAATATGCCAAAACTCCGTTAAAAAGTGTTTTTTAGTACAAAATTTAAGCAATGCGCGAAGAGGCATTAGTTCATTGCAAATTCTGTCTACTTAAAACCCTTAAATCCAACTGAAACTTTTGCAATTTAGAGAATTTAAAAGCATGCAAGTGAGCTGAGCAGGAATATTTTAACCCCATCTGACTTCAATAGCAGTAGTAGAGATCTAGAAAAGGCGTTAAAATAAGACTAGGCATATAATGCTTTTAGATATAGTGATGGCAATAAAAACATATGAATTAGTCGGTTAATGAAGCATATGATTAATAGATGAACGCGATTATTAAGCGCAGCAAAATTTTGTAGTGTTTTCAGCAAAAATTTTAAAATTTTTTTTATGAATGAGAAAATAAATACAAAAATGCAATTTTTCCTGAACACGAAATACTTGAAAAATATTATGATTTTCTTTCGTTTATTTTGGGAATTAATCGGTTAATTTGACACTTAATCAAACGAGAAAATTCGATATAATTAAATCGATAAACGAAATATTCAGGCATGTGATGGAAACCGAAATCGTACGAAAAGGCGAGTGAAATCGATTTACCTTGTGATATGTTTCATTTTCAAAATCGAGCTTGTCGTTCGATGCGATTTCAAATCGAAATGAAATCGTAAAAACCGAATTTCATCACAGGGCATTGTATTGTTTCGAATTGCTCATGTTGAATATACATAAATGCCGAAATTTGAAATGAAATCGTTCGATTTTCATCACACTTAAAACGGATTCTTACGATTTGAAATTTCATTTTCGTTTTGAATTCGAACGATTTGAAATTTCGTTTTCGTTTTGAATTTGTACGATTTCCATCACATGCCTGATTAATATTTTGGTGCCCATCAAATGACTCTACTTTTTTTGAAGCAACTTTCTTTTGCTTGCAAACTTTATTAGAAATGCGAATATTGCTTGTAATTTGTTCAAATTAGTAGCGCAGAGAGGGTTCTACTTCAAAATGCTGGCGTCTTGTCTTCCTTTGAGGAGTTCTTTCTCACCAACGAAAAGGAAAAGGAAGCGGCACTTCTACACGTTTGCTTCAGACAAACACTTTGAGTGCACTTTTTGTCCCTTTTTAAAGTAGTGCAGAAACACTTTAGATTTTTCAAGTTCGCTTATCAGCACAGGCTCATATTTACACACACACACACACACACACACACACACACACACACACACACACACACACACACACACACACACACACACACACACACACACACACACACACACACACACACACACACACACACACACACACACACACACACACACACACACACATGTAAATATATATATGTATGTGTATGTATATGTGTGCATGTGTATGTGCTTGTGTGGGCGTGAGCATATCGTGTGGAATTGTGCCCTTGGGCGTTCGTGTCAATTTATGCACTCCGTAATTTCCGGGAAATTAGTGCATGCCAGACGTCGTTGTCCTGCCCCCTTTCACGTGCTCGTATGTGTGTTCCTCTGCTGACATTGCCAACCGGATGTATGGCGAAATGCCCTGAAGCGACTTGCACGCAAATGTGCAGTTGAGTATAATCACCCCCCGCAGCGCACTTAAGCACGCGCTCACTGTTCTGCTCATGTTTCATAACGTTCGATTTTCAAATTACAAAATTCGGCGGCAAATTCGAATTTCACAGCGTGCAAAATTTTTGCAAAGCATACAAATTTATGTGCAGCAATTTGAGCACGTATTTCCAGAAATTTGAGATTATCACAATTCCGCACTCGTCCAATTGCAATTACAAATGAGAGTTGTAGATAATGACGAGCGTTATATACGTCGATCAAAAGTTAAATTTTGGCAGAGGCTTTTTCAATTCAGAGAGGCTGGTCCACAGAGCTAAAGCTTTCGACTTATATGAAAAAATTCTTCAGTGTTTTAATTTGTGCTTTAGGAATATATATCCACCAAGAAAAATTTTGGTTTATCATCATATATTATTTATGCTTAAGACAATCAAGTAGTTTTTACAAAAAGCGAAAGTGACAGCTAAGTTTTTTGTATATTGTTCCGCAAATTTAGGGCTTGACCAAGCAGGAAATCATGTCTTAAGTTTTGGAACATTTTTCAGCAATCTAAGGCCATTAAAAAAATCAGAAATCACAGCCAAAAATTTGAAACTTTTTTCTACAAACTCAGGTTTTTTGCAAAACTGGAAATCACAACTAAAATTTGGGAGCATTTTGCACAATCACAGGCTTTTATAGCCTGTAAGAAAATATTTGTAAAAATTTTACTCTTTGCCACACAACTTACACACATACTAGCAATGAAAAGAGTAGTCATATTTCAGCAAAACAACAACAACAAAATAGCAACAAAGGACTGCTTAGAACCTTTTTTTCCATTGTTAATAATTCAGTCTGATCGGATTTCGAATTTCGAACTTCGCACTGCATTCTTGCAACGCGCTTCTTGCAACATTTCGTTGCAAACAACATAAAAAGATAATGAAGTTATAATTCTAAACATAAACGATTGCAGAACGCGCCACAGCAACAAAGGGGGGAATTATGCGGCCAACAAAAACCGTATGAAAACTCAGTATCTGCGTAGCTGCTGGCAGGAAGGTGGTTGATTTGCTGCAGAATATTCCGAAACTGGCGCGGACCTTTCATTTGAAGCAAGCAAGGCAGCCAGCTGCTTTCATTTCATGCTCAATATGCACCCTCAACAAGCTCGACGATGTTCGCACAATGGGCCCACTTGCAACAACACAATAATGCATTAATTTTACAGGCAATCGCTTAAGGATGCCTGCTGCTGGTACTTACTCGCTGCTTACGAAATGTTGCCGAAAATGTGCAGGAGTGTCGACAAACCACGGGGAATTGATAAGACATGAATTGTAGCTATTCACTTTTTCATTGCGTTTGGAGGGAAGAAATGGCGAATGTGGCAACATTGGAATTGTTCAAGCTTTTCAACACACTTTTGAAGGCACAAAATTCTCTATATATCATATAAATGTATTTAGTATATCTACATATGTGATGTCGAAAAATGGTAATATTGGCTAGTCAGCAAAATCTATAGATTTGTCTTCATTTAACTTTTATGTAGACAGTGGTGAAGAGTAAAGTTAATTACAACAAGCTAAAGGTCCAAGACAACAGTCGAGAGCAAATGGCAGCGATATCGCTCGAGAAGCTGGCTAATGTCTTGGAAATTGCTAGAAAAAATATCGGTTTGGTCTTACCAATAATGGTTATTTCGATTTTTGCCAGAATATCTCATTAGTGACTTTTCAATGACAATTCTAATAATTTGTAAATAACTAATTGATCAAATTAAAAGCATTCTTGTTGAAGTCATCGAACACAGGCTTTGATGTCTGATTCCATGGCTTGGTAGGTGAAGATGCTGAACAGTATCAAAGAATATACATCATCATGATGATCATCATCTTTGTCAGTATATAACGTCGGGCTTTTATTTTGGTTTTTGTTGTTGTGCACTTAATTTCGTTGTTTCTAATACGAAAAGAGACAGTTTCTTTCTTTAACTTGCCAAACAGTCTGATTCAAAAAACTGCATACATTCCAGCTAAGTTTATAAGAAAATAATGAAATATTGCCGAAAGAATTTCAATTATTTCAATAAATACCATTATAGATAATGGCTCTACCCAAAGTGTAAATGGGAAATAAAAATGTAATCAATGTGCCATAAATTATGTGCACATTTATTTGAGTAAGTTCAATTAAAGTAAATTTTTTCAAAGAAAATAAATGTACTGATGATAAGATAAATGGAAGAGCTTGACTTATCATACCTTCCTATCATTGTTCAGCGGTCATTAATGCACTTTTTGGTAAGGGAGCGCAGTGCACCCCAACTTGGCACATCATAAAGGCAAGTAAATGGATGTCTTCTTATAATATGCTGCCTCAGAGCTGTGCGAATACCTTGCAGGGGAACGTTCCTCCTTTCTGCATTGCCCACTTTTGTTGCGACACAAAGCACCATTAACCATCTGGAAGACTTGGTTATCACTTGAAGGCACAGTGGGGACAGATAAAAAGAATATATATATATGTATATAAATATCTGCAAAGAATTGCAATGGAGTTCGATTGCATGAGGGTGACTGCTCTATGAAGTTGTTAATTATTTTGGGCTCCTGGGGCAAATCATTTTCATAAATTATTGCCATGCAGGCGGTGTTGAAAAATGAAATGATAAGAAACTTAAGTTGTCAAGGTGGCTCAGATTAACCCCCTCTCTCAAACAAAGTACCCTTTTCACAGCATGAGGATTTTGTGATTGTGGAAGAAAAGAATCTCTTCAGCTTAAATGTTGTTGCTTCTGCTTGGTTACTACGAAAATGTGTCATTACTTTTCTGCTTCTTGATTGGTCAATGACAATACCTGGCTAAGACCTGACGTTATCGACCAATGTATTTATTTATTTTTTCAATATTTCATCAATCAGAGGCCAGGCTCTTGTAGACTACCTGACAATTTATTACGCTTGAACTACTACTACTACTATTACTACTACTACTACTACTACTATTAATACTACTACTACTACTACTACTACTACTACTACTACTACTACTACTACTACTACTACTACTACTACTACGATTACTACTACTGCTAATACTACTATTAATACTACCACTACGCTTGATACACGCAGTGCTCCTATTTCTTCTCTTGATCAGAACTCTTCAGAGATATGACAAAGACTTTTTGGTTGAAGACAATATTTATTAAATTTTATTGATAAAAAATATTAACAAAAATAGTTTTGTGATTTTTGAATAAAAATACGTTTTTTTTATAATAACAGGCTTGTAGATTGTATTTGGAATGGGAGTCTATTTTCCTGGCTACCACTATCTAAAAGGCCTATCGTCTCATCTTATCCTAATCAGAAGAGAAGCAATGTAGGCAAGTCAACTCTGATTCTTTCAGCAGTCAACTGACACATTTGACGTCACTTCCGCTTAACAAAGACGGCAACACTTGATTTTCCGGCAGCAAATTCAAAAACATTTTAAACAAGTTCCAAGAGAGCAGTCTCAGTCAGTTTCGCACGTTTTTGAATTTTTGAAGATAATTAAAATGGAAAAGTTTTGACAACGTAAAACAATTATTGTCGTTGGTCTGCTGGCTGTTGTTGTTGTTCTTGTTGTTGGCCTGTTGTTGCTGTTGCACATGTCGTCGCCATTGTTTTGACATTACCAACAGCAAGGCGTGCGAAATTCCGAAGCACTTTGCACCGACGAAGGCAGCAACTTCCTAACAGGTTGAGACGTGTGGCTGCTCCGAGGACTCCACTCGCACACGCAGTCAGGAATTTCATTTAATTTGCTGCCGAGTTGAAATTAATTTTTGCTGTTGGTGTTGTTGTTGTTGCCGGCAGAGCTTAGCAGCGTGAAAGCACTTGGTTTCACGGCGGCTCGGCGGCTCGACGAAGTTAACTGCCGACTGTGTGCGGCAGTGTTGGAATGCAGCAACACACGCTCCCACAGACACCACCGAGCATAGTTTTCCTTCGCCACTGGCAGGAGCAGAGCCCCCACGCACGTTGCTCTGTCTGGCAAGCGCGATAGGTGCGTCTGGGCGAGCGCCGAACTTGCTCCATGTTGAGCACCCACATTTATGGCAATTTTATTGTATTTGTTGTTGTAGCTTGACTGCTGAATTGCTGACATACGAGTGCACGTGCATGAGAGAAGTTATGTCAAGTTGTTTCGCTAAAATTAGAATTTGTCTGTTTGTGATGCGCAAGGAGCAGTTCAAGGAGCAGCTCAGGCTGCTGATCGTGTCGGAATGTGCTGATATCATACAGCAATATGCAAATATCTGAGCAGCACTTGTGTAAAGAATGCCCGCTGCAGTTCCTTGATCTGAACTTCTTTTGAAGTTTCTACAATTTTGCAATTAAATGATATGCAAGTTGTTTTCGAAAGACAGGCATATTAAAAAACCTAGTGTTGAAGTGAGCTTAAATTTGGTTGCCATTGCTGAGCATGTTATTCGGCAGCTGGTCTTATATACAGCCGAAGCTTTTTAGTTTGGAATGCCTTCTATTAATTTATAAAAAAACACGTTTTTAAAATTTTAAATCAAATTTATATTCACGTTCAAGCAGACATTTTACATTGATTCACAAAAATTTTTCAAAATAAGAATATAACTCCCATATTTTCCGTCCAAAATTTGTGAAAGAATATAGCACATTTTTCAAATGATTTAGTAAGTAATGCTGCGCTTTATTATCTGCAAACTGCCGCAGCGAAAAAGTAAATTTGAAAAATTGTTCCTAAATCGCATAAAAATTCCAAACAGACCCAGTCTCTTTAATAAGCGCTAAGAAATCTTATTTATACGCCAATATATGCTTCTTATATGCTCATCTTCCCTCACTTTCATATTTGCACAGCAGCCACAATCATTTCTTTAAGCACAAATGATAAATTGTCCTTGAAACTTTTGTCATGTCTTGTCGGTGATATTGGTATTGACTTCCATTACTACACCAACAGTGACAGCTGTAAGCCTCAAGGGCATGGCCAGCCGTCGCTCCCCCTCAAGCAACCCCACAGAGACTCATTACGGCATACCCTCGAAACGGCGCCACAGTTGCGGTGTCAACTTGTAATGGGGACGTGTGGCGTAACGGCGGCACGAACTCATATTTCCATAAGGATAATGAGTTTTTCTCGTTGTTAAATCCTTTAAGCTCGCCAACGAATGTAAATATGTAATTTATTTGGCATTTGCTCACACTTGCTGTCCTAAGCGTGTTGAGGCGTCGTCATGTCCTGTTGTGTCCTGGAAATGTTTGTGCATTTCAAAAATGCATTTGCGCCATTGCCGAAGGTTCTAATCCTTTGTGCACAGATCTGCAGCAGTGCGTGTTGTTGTATATAAAGCGACTGCAAGGATATGCGACTTAATTCTGGCATTACAAAAATATTTGAACTTTCGCCATTCAATTTCCGTATTAGTCTAAAGGTATGGTATATATTGTGAAAATATATTATATATATATATTTGTGAAAAACACCAAAATTCTGACAGATCACTACTTTGACAACTCCTAAACGGAACTGGTATCGCTAAGGACCCAACAGGGTCTATGCGTGGCCTTCTTAGGCAGCCAGATTAACCTAACCTAACCATAACCTAAAGGTATGGTATGCCAGCTCTTTCACTATTTACAGTTGACCATTTGGCTGCCATCCTTCCCGCTGCATATTGTCCTCATGTTCCTTTTTACAACAACAGCAACAAAACATTTAAAATTTTTCTCTTCTTTGTCTCTGATTTCATGCTTCGAAACCATACAACAGTGAACATTTTGTTCTTTCTTCTTTCTCATGCAATTAGTGGAAACGCTAAACAGCATTTTGTTTTTGTTACTACATATAGTAGAAAATCCTGCAGCAAGCCAAATTACATCCGGCTTTCATGGCAGACACCCTGGTCAAGTGTTTGTTTCGAGGGTGTCGTTGTATAGTGACTGGTTTCTTTTTCCCTCTGCTTTTCGTGCGCACATTTGAGACTGCCTAGCAATTAATCCACTTGTAATTGCTTTGGCACTACAATTTTGTTGTTGTATTTTGTAATTTTCTCCATTATAATTTCAAATAATTAAAATTGATATGGCATACAAATGTGAAAGTAAAAGCTTTTCAATTTGGTTGGGGAAGAAGTGCCTTAAATAGCAGGCAAGCGTAAGATACTTTGCCTGGTATATATACTTTCTTAAGTATATGACTCGAACGCGATCTTCTTACTCTCTAGATCAGATATAACGTAACTTGAGCGTTTCACAGACTTTATCATTCATGTTTCTACTTCGAGTAATAAGTCGTTTAAAAACTATTAGAATTCACATTAAAAAGTCACTGATGAGATTTTCTGGCAAAAACCGAAATATGTAGCTTCTTATATGACCTGCCCATGTGAGCAATAATTCTAATTAGTTGTTGTTGTACACTTAAAATCACTTTGTTTCGGAACAGAAATCGACAACTATTGTCATTCCTATTTGGCAAGTTAATCCGATCAAAACTTGATCATATACAAACATTAGAAGAAGGAAGGATGGATCTTCTATGCTCAAGTGATTTTAAATTTATAAGAAGACAACGAGCATTGTAGGAGCGCAACGGGTCACAAAACCCAAGGGGCAAATTTTTTGTTTAGTAAAGCCACTAAAAGATGAATTTTTTAACTTAACATTAAGACACATTTGAATGAAATACGTTCGTGTGTACTTTGAACAAGTGCATTTATCGCTACTACTCCAATGTCTATGATTTCATATTAGAAGGGAAAATGGGCAGATGACCCACATTCGCATGAGATTACACTTACATTTCGAAAGTTCAAAACTCCAACATTTTCAAAATACTTGCATTTTACGACTTTCAGCTTGATTATATACATATACCCTTTTTAATTCGATACGAAAAGTTATTGAATTATGCATGCGCTTCTTGTAGCTGCTGTGACAATAAAAAAATATTTTTATTTTTTATTGCTTTTTTTTTTAAAGTAACACTTTATGTGACTTTGCTGCTAGACTCTCTTCACTCAATGCACACTTTCATATTAAGCAATAAAATATTTTACTAATCAATTTAACGACTCTAATAAGTGCTTGCCATATAACAAATGCACATTTGGAAGCATTTATATGTCTTTAATTTGTTAGGTTCTACATAAAATGTGCGTTAAATTAGTGCTGCCAAGTTGTTGTTCTAGTGTACTTTAGTCACGTGCTTAAGCCTAACGAACATCAGCATAATGACGAGACATATAAAAATGATTTTATAGCTTGTTCGATTTTTTGAAAAATTCGTAAGTGAAAAAGGGTAGAGAGTATTAAGGAAGAGAGATATGTTAACCATTACAATGAGCTGGTATACAAAGTAAACTTGGCTTAAACGTTACAAAATTAATGCAAAAAGAAAGCGCCATTAACGCAGCCAGAGCCGCTATGAGGCAGCAATGGAGTACGTGGAGCTAGCTGGCTAAACATTTATTTTCAGGCAACGAGCGCGCAATTTCCGATGATCTCATCTGAGTGTAATTAATGGCAGAAATCGTTTAGGAAATAAGCGCGCTGGGAGGCTCTGCAACCGACAAGCAGAAGGCAGGCAGCGCCTGGTTGCAAAGAATAATAGTTGGTGCAGCCAGAAGCTGGAATAATGCATTTGGAAATTAAGCACTAGAAAGGGAACACAAATTATAAAAAATTGCAGCTACATTCAAAATATATTACAAAGCGATATTTTATGTAAATAAGGATTTCATAATTTTGCAATTATTTTAATTATTGTATAACTACAAAACTAAAGCAATTATGTACTAACTTTCAAATAAGCACGCGATATCAAAAGAAGAATGTATCGATATGCACTCATTTCAGCAACAATAGAAAAGTATCGACATGCTTAAACTATCCGCACAAAAGCATCAATACTCAAAATGCTTATGCTTTTTGCTAACTTAAATCTAACAGTAAGAAAAAATATTATTTTAAAAATTTCGTGTGCACCATTTTTGGCATTAAATTTTGTAATGTAAACTAGATATTGTTTTCGGATGTGCATTGATCAGTAGCAAATAAGCATATATCGAATTCCTTAAATAAATCGAAAAAAGTGCTCATATCGATTTCAACAATATCGAAACAGCATAATATCGATACTAATTGCATGTGCCTACTTTCGGGAACTAAATACCTCAGTAATGTATTGAAATGTAATGTCGAAGGCTGGCACTGATCTACGAGTCGAAGTTCAAACTTCATAGCTTAAAGAAATCATTGGCCATACGTTACGACCTTACGTCACTTACTTAAGTTATGAGCAATTTTAAAATGCCATCACTTGTTATGGCTACTTTCAGTTCTCTTTTTTAAAGATAGAGAGAGCATCTTAAAAGTTTTAATTAGACAACTAGCAGATTATAACTCTAAAGTATGTTCTTGTTTATTGATCACTTAGTTACTATCTAGCAATATTTTAGGGCCGGCGCAGAAGAGGGAGACCGCAGAAGCTCTAGCCAAGCATAGAACTCGAGACTGGAGAAAGCGCGAGCAAAGCAGGAGCGAAAGCTGGTTCATGAGTAAGCCAGATAAGTAAGTAAGTAAGTACATAAATTATTTTCCGTAACTTTGACTTGATCAATTGTAAGCACACACAAATTTCGAAAGTGCCTGTGCATAGGCAAATGAGCCAACGTCACACGTAAGTCACTTTGTGAGAAAGAAAGCCCTGTAGCCGTCGACCTCTCAGAGCAACATTTGTCATGTTGGAATTACGTGCGCTTGCCTCGTGCCTTCACAAATTGAAGCAAGGCATTTAAATTGAACTCAAATTGACCTGAAAGCCTACGGCAGAATGAGGCAGCGTGAGGCCAAACTGCCTGTGCCCCCAATGCCACAGCGTGGCTACGCGATGTGATGTGAAACTCATTTCCAAAATGTTTAATGTGCTTTTACTAATGGCAAAAACTGACGGAGCATGTCTTGCGACTGACCTTTGACACTGCGTTTTTTGTGTTTAAAAAACATTCACTGCAAAATAGGCTTCTCAGGCCGCGCTTACTAGGAGTCTAAATCGGTACTCCAAATGCAATGGAATGGTATGTGAAAGTCATGTAAAAAATGACTGTTGAAATTTAGGAGAAATTGACTTAATTTATACATTCAAATGCAAAGATCTAAGGAAAATGTCTTTTATTTAAAACTAGCCTTAATTTTATTAATATACAGAGCCATCCAATAAGGGCGTGTCGATGGGATAGGCTGTGGCGACCATGTTGTTTTAGTGGCGTCTTATAAATCTGTTTTTTATTATTCAATCACTGATGCCAATTCACCATGACAAGTTACACATTCAAAGGATACAATTTTTATTCCATTCCGCCCTTATTGCAAAACCCTCTACTTCTAAAGACTTGATCCTTGCTAGATTGCTGACTATTGCAGCTTAAGATCGGTTTTTCCCTATCGTTCTCTCTCTCTATCTCTGTCTATCTCTCTTTCTGTCTTCCTCCAAAATAAAATTATATCATATAAAATTAAATGGCTCTTCCAAAACATGCCAATTCTTTGGCCGAAGCCAATATCAACCGAAACTGAGGCCGATTGTACACTAAATATTCCACATGCAGACCTACAGTCTGCTAGCAGAAGCCACTCCTCTCTATATTCCCGCCAGTTTTGGATGTTGCTGTCTGCAGCCAAGTTGCCTGTCAATTTAAATCGCACTCGACTCAACGGGATGCCCAATTTTGCCGCTTCGCAGGCACATTCCGTATATGCTACAGCAAAATAATATTTTATATGCGCGCTGAGTCGAAGAGGCGCAGCATCCCATCATTTTTCAAGGCAAAAGAGAAAAATCTAAAAAAGCCAAATTGAATAAAGCATTATGACAACTGCATTTGCCAGTGACAAAGAGCAGCTGCCAAAGCCAAGCTTGCCACAACGGCCGGGTCAAAGGGACGTCTGCAGCTGGTGTCAAAGTTCACTGCAAATTATCGCCTTTCACCACTTGGCCACTGTGGCCGCAGGCGAAACACCGACAGGAAAGTCAGCGCGGCAGTGGTCGAGGCAGCCGCCACAGCAAGAGCGAGCGAGAACACGCAAAGAATCAGCCGGAAGTGTGCAAATATTCTAGCACGCCAAAAGCAGCAGCAGCAGTAGCAACAAAAGTTCAAGCGCTTGCGCTGCTGTCGACGTCTGCGGCAGCACTGAGGCGTATTCATGTTGCATTTGGCACCTTTAAATTTCCTCCTCGGAAGTCAATTTCAAAGTTCGTGCTCGCTTTGCGACGGATATACAGTGCATTGTTGTAGTGGTTGTTGTTGTTGTTGTTGTTGCAAAAATGCCAATTTCTATGGGCGGACTGTCAGCGGGCTCAACTGCAGCAGAGCAGCTCGCCTGTATATTTATTTCCATAGCAGTGAAGCGATTGAGCAGCGCTGCTTTTAACAAGGGCAGTAATAACTTTTTTATTATAAAAAAAAATCTGAAATTTAAAAAGCAAACAAGTAAAAAGAGTTAGTGAAAGTTTATATTACAAAATAGACGCAGTGTTGTGAATGTTCTCTGAGGAAGGCAGCTTGGTCTGCGGAAGCCAAGCTGGCAAGTTCAAGTACATTTAATTTCCGTGTATTCCGAAGTGCACTGGTATCCAGAGCAGAGCAAGTGAGCTGTAGAAGCATTCACTGCTTAGCCTAATAGTACGTGAGCTTAAGCTGTGACTTACTCTGTCTTTCATAGCGACTTCTAAAGCGATTTCTGGCAATATTTATTATTGTCATTTTTGACAATGAGCTGAGAAGCAGCTCTGGAGGAATCTGCCCATAAGCTGCAGGAAAGAATAATCGTATTTCTTTACTAGTTTATGCCATGCCCTTTGAAATATGTTAACTTACAGCTATTTGCATAAAGCAGTGCGTGCGTAAGTGCTCCAAAGCAGCGAAGCACTTTTCCATCTTCCAATTCGTTTTCTTTTCTCAGAACACCAGTCACTGGTGCATCTTCTAGTATCGTGCACCGTGGGCTTTTCTTTTGTTTTGTGTATGTCACTTCCAAAGAGACGTTGCAGCGATGCTGATGCCCACCAGTTCTGACGCAGACCGCCTGTGCCTGTGCATGGCGAAAATCTGGCGCGTTGCTCATAAGTCAGCCGCTGGCATGGTGCATAATCAGCGCCTGTCGCCCCACGAGCCGAGCGGCATGCAAATTTCACATGAGCAACGATTGCGCTTTTGTGTCGCCCAAACATGATTCACATCCATTGTGGCAGCTTCGCAACGCTTCACTTCAATCACTCGCGTTTGCCATTTCGAGCAGCTCCGCGGCAATGGCCACAAATTCTGTCGACACCTCGCTTCGACTGCCTTCGTCGCTCGCTGTGGCTCTTGACAGTCGCCGTGAATGGCTGCAGGCCCTGCGTCGTAGCCATTTATGAATGCCATCAATTTAGGTTGCCCACTGAAGCAGTCGCTGGCAGGAGGCAACTTCTAATGTATGCGCATGCATTTGTGCAGGCTTCAGCGGCGACATTCGACGTCTTTCCAAATAGCAATTTTCAGCCTACATGCGTCTGCCTGTTCCTCAGCTGCATGCACAGGAGCCGAACAATTCGTGGAGCCTCAAGCATTATATGCAATATGCTCGCTTCTGTGGCAAGCAGCTGAACATTTCCAGCGGCATTTGCAGATTTTAGAGCAGATTTTAGAATTTATTTGCATTCAATCAGGGGCATCTTTATATACAATACATATATTATATATGAGCATGTAGAATAACATGACTGTATCTTTATAAGGCATCAAAGACAACAAAGCTGAATAAATGTAAATTTTCATTTCATATAATTTTATGTAGTTTGCAAAAGAATCTTCGATCACTCATTCCAATTTGCTCATACTGTTGGGCCTATGTTAGTAATGGTGGCGCACTCATTTGTATTGTAAGCAAATTGTTGCCTATACATATGTAAATGTCTGTCTCAGAACCCATCCTCTCTGCTCACACTTATGATGTCAGTGTAACAGAGAATACTTTTCGGCAACCTGGCTCAACTCTTTGCCTGGTTCACCTTAGCCAACTGCGGCTACGTAATAATAAAAAAATTTATGGAAATCGAATATTACGCTTATAAACATCGGAGGAGCGGAGGGGGGTCATACCCGGCATGCTCAACACTCTCGCTTACAATCAACATCAAAAAAGTGGCTCACATTACTTTGCAATTAGTTACGGATTTAAACAATAATTCTTCCAAAAATCAACAACAAAATGATTATGACAAATTTATTACAAACCATACATTTTTTCATAATAAATACAAATGATTTTCAACAGTTTACATTGTTCAGACATTAACTTCGCACGCACTGTCAATTATATTCAGTTTCAATTGGAATGGTTGACTTGTTTCATATTATTTTACATATGTATATAATCTCTACATGGAAAATATTTTCACATATTTTACATGATTACAATTTAATTGCTTGATGACACTGTAAATACAATAAATATTTTGCACACTTTTTATGACTTAAACTGTACATGGAACAAGCTTTTGAGGGCATCATTTCCATTCTATGAAATATTACATTTTTGGTTGGGTATGTTAGTGGCGACACTGTCAGCTTTTGGATGGAAGAGAACAAATATGGTAGAGCTATTTCTACCAGCCCATCACAGTCTCTTTTATATATAAGTCTAACTCTTTATAATGAATCCCCATTTTATTGTAATATTTCGCTATAAACTGGTTTCCTGTTATTAAAATGTGACTGTGGTTCCTAACAACTTGCCCTCAATGTTACATGCAAATTGTTGCACTTGTTGATAACATTTTTAAAAAAATAAGCTCGCTTGTAAACATTTAAAATGGCCACCAGCTGAGCTCTGTTGATTGAGGTAAATCAAAAAAGCACACAATTCATAAAATTCCTGACAATAAATTCAGAATGGCAATCGGAAATATTTCAACAGTTCACATTTGGTGTTGCAGTGTGCAGCCTCAATCTCCGCGCCACTCGCGGTCCTACTCAACATAAATACTACAAAAAAACTTTTATTTAAAAAAAACTTGTTAATCTGTCGTAATAAATTTTATTTGTGTGCGCGAATTGTTCTTTGCCTTCTGTGTAAGTGTCATGAAAAAATGCATAATCAATAAATCTACTTTAAGGCATCTCTAAAATGAAATATACAGCACATTGCTTTAATAAACGTGCAGAACTGTACAATTTGGCTATATAAATATATTTTTATTCTTAAGCAAAAACTAGGCCTACATTTCGAAATTGATTGATTTGAAATATTTATATACACAGACGAAGTAAAAGAAATTAAACACGAAATTGTTGCAACACTGGAAAAAAATTCTCAGTTACAAAGCGAGCCGCAACCAATGGCCATTTTGCAATTACATATGCAAGTATACATGCCTATGTATGTATATAGTTCCCTTGCCATCATACACTTTGCCAATTAACTGATTGTTGAAATAATTCAAAATTTGGCCGTTCCAATGCGGCGCCGGAAGTGCGCGGTTCTGGCGCACACATTCGCATGTTCAAAATGAAATTTCCACTTAATCAGACATGCTTGCAAACAATGTTTAAATGGCGACAACAATGGCGCGGCAGCGGCGGAAATGCCGCCAATGTGGAGCAGCAGTTCGTGCGCGTGGACAGCAGCCAACTGCTCGTAGCATTATGCAATGTTTATTACGGCTATGCCGGCTTAAAATCACTTAAAAGCTTTCACGGCAAAAAGTGGCCAAACTTTTGTTAAATTCGGCGTAATTCAAGCGCCATGAAGTGAAGTAAAGCGTAGTCAAATTTGGGCTAAAGCATGCGCGGCTCAAGTATGCAGCTGTAAAAGGGTTTTATGGCAAGGAACAGATTTCTTTAGCTAGCTTATATATAACTACTACAAACGCTGAATATTGCAGAGCCCTAAAGGAAATTGCTTAATACCTCTTGCAGCTTCCATGCGCATCTTGGAATATATGCATAACTGTCGCCAAAAGGTTCTACAGGCCGCGCTGCCTAGACCAAACTAGACTCCTGCCCCTATTTCAAATACAGTTCAAACTAATCTCGAAAGCATTTTAGGGTGTTCGAAATTTCCTCGAAAGCTGATCACAATCGCACGATATTGCAACTCGATTGAGTTAGCTTTAAAAAATTTGTAAAAAATATTCGCACTACACTGAAAGAACATATCAATCACTTATAATTTTTTACCAATTATTTGCCTTTGCCATTATTTTTCAACGTTACCGCATCAAGCTGAACACTTGAACATGCTCGAAATTGCTGGCAATTGTTGCTGCATTTTACAGTCACTGCGCACATGCATCCGCAATTGCCTGTCCTCACCGCAGCTCTCAACTGTACAATGCACTGGGAAATTTGAATGGGGGGTGTGGCAAGTGCAGTTATTACACTCGAATGCGTTCAATCGACGCAGTGGCGTAATATCTTTGGCTGTTTGCTGTTGATGTCTGCTCGCTTTCATATGTCCTTGCTTGTATACCTTGCCATATATACTACATACATACATATATACAATGTAAAGCTGCTGCGAGATAAATCAAGTATAATGCCTGTGAATTAAAAAATTGTATTGAATCGATGCATGCAATTTGCTGATTTTGTTAACGAATTCGGCTGGAATTGATTTCATTCAATGCTTCCGTGTTGCGGGCATACAAATTTAAGGGTTTCAACACTTCGGCGCACAAAAAAAGCATAAAGGATTCAGCGTCAAGTTGCGCAATTTTTTTCTGCACAGTTGTGCGCGAAAAATGGTTTATACTTTGAATTTTGAAGCAGCGACTTAACAAGGACTCAACAAGGACTCAAACAAAGCATGATGAAAAACAGTGATTTAACTAAAACACCCAAACTAATCCTTTAGCAAATAAATATGCACACACTCATACAACATACAATGGCAGCGACTGTTGCCGCACCTTCCCCTTCGATTTCAAATTTAAAATCCTTGACAAATGAAATACAAAATTTTAATAGGTAAATATAAAAGGATTAGCCTATTTACATTGCTGTCAGAGGCGTAAGTAAATAAGCTAAACTACAACTGCTAACATTTTGGCAATACATTTTTAATTGAAGTGAATTTAATGATTAAGATGATTTTTGTGATTCTTTCTAAATTTGAGATAGATCGGTCACACTATTTAAGAAACTTATGTTATATTCTCACCTTGCTGTCAGCACATTTTTGAATATCTTCTCAATATTCTCCTCATAGATCTTCTCAATATTCTCCTCATTGTCTTCATAGGTACTGCTGCAAAATTAAGTAGACAAAGTCTATTTGACAAGATGTCATGGCAGCAATTACTTAACAATACGCTGCTTGCTTTCACATAGCTCCAGCATGCCTTCATACCTGCCTGTCCCGATACAAGAACACGAATACTGAATAAGAATTCTGCAAGACGCATTTACATTTCATGCCTTTGTCATTCATGCCTGAGCATTGGGAACAATTGACGACATGCCAGGACATTTGACACCTTGGAAATTGCGCTCTACTTTGCTCTCTTATGAGCAGTGTTTCTCAAACAGTGTAAAGCTGTTCGAAATAAGAATTTTAAGTCAAATTTTGCAGTGCAGAATTCTTTTTTAAAACTGATTGTTGTCAGATGCATATCTTTTTATACACCCATCTGCCAGATGATGTCAGATGTAATAAACTCGAGGCATTTGTAATTCGAGCCAAAAATGCTTGTTTCGGATTATTAGATTTGATATCTGAAGATATTTGTGTGGCCCTGCTTTTTTTCTAACAATCTATATATCAGATGTACGAAACTGAAGGGAATTGGAGCTGTCAAAGTTGTACTTCAAATCTTGGTTTCGTAATGCTTTAAAATTCCGACTGATGCATATAGTATTTTTGTGCAAACTTTGAATATTTCTATCCTATATATGTATATCATACAGTTGTAAAATACTGCAGGTAATACACACTGCAAAAGTCTTTCCTAAAGCCTTTGCTTAAAAAAGAAAACATCTGACAGTCAGTTCAAAAAAAAGTTGACAGCCACTGTTCGTTCAATGAAGATTCCCATAACCTTGCTTTATATATTTATGCTTGTTCCTTCCAAGGTCCAATGCCTTTCGACGAGTTTTCATAGCAATTTACCAAACTTCTTTTTATGGCATTTTGGTCTTCAATTGTTTGTCAAATGCCTTCTTTCATTCTTTTTTTTCCTTTTAAGTGTCTTTCGAAATTTTTTGTTGTGCATTTCTAAAAAGATCGCAATTTTATTTTTCCCTATTATTTTTCTCTTATCTTTTTCTGAACACAATAAACGACTTTATTGCTTTAGCAAGCATTAAATGAATTTTCATTGTTTACTTAAACTGTTGGAAATTGTCTGCAAATATTTTTCTACAAAGATTGCAGGGTTACTATGTTGAAACATGCTGACAGAACAAAGATATAGTATCTCAATAGTATTTATATATTGTCTAGTTGATGGAAGCTATGCAGTTCTGAAGTTGCAAATGAGTTGTGACTCAAAATATTTAAAAGAACAGTGGCTCTAAATAACTTCTTTGATACCTTTCCAATTTTTCTATATAAATATTCAAAGTTTTTGTGGCTCAGGCATAAGTGCTCGGTCTCTGATGTTGGCTCGATACCCTTCAAGCTCATAGCATTTAAATTAAAAACAGGGAATTTTTTTGAAATTTTCAGAACTTTTACCATTGCAAAGTAAACTTTTAAAGTATCGGAAACTGCCAAATAGTTATTGCGATTTCTTTGAATATAAAGCTAATAAGACCATACAATATAGAATTTTTAAAGAATAGTCTACTGTCAATGTGTAATAATATTTGTTAAAAACTCCTAACGAACAAGCAATTGTTGCAACTGCAGCAACAGGGCAACGTTGTAAAGCTTTTGCGCAACAACAACAACTATTCGCTTGAAATCCAATAAGAACATGGACACTAAAATTGCCTATTCAAAGTTATGTGTACGGCAACAAAACGAGCACAAAAGACTGCAAAATAAGCCAACAGCCGGGGCAGACAGAGCCACACCACGGGGAAGAGCGTGCTCAGTGCTGCCACAGCTTTTCCATTATTGCGAAAATGTCAAATTTATAATCACGATGTAATAGTCGGCAGTATTACGAGTAGTCAGTATCGACACTGAAAGAAAAATTTCTTAAATGTGAATTATATATTTGTCAAGGAGATTTGAGCGTAAGTCTATGAAGTGAATCATAGAGCTGGGTATCTTGCAGAGCTATTCTGGCAAGAGTCACAAAAGAGTCACAAAAGTCTCAGTTGAATATTTGGTATCAATTGATCTTTTTCATATGAATAAAAAATTTTGCATTATGAAAAAATTGCAATTGAATGGAATTAAATTGTGACTGTTTGAGAATAAGAACGGTAGCCACGTCGTTTTAGTCTCACGTAACAAGTCTCTGCTGCTTTGCGCGCGCTTTCTCCAGTCTCTTCTTCCAAACTTTCTGCTAAATATATTTATTACAACAAAAATTTTTCGTAATTTAAATCATTCCATTGAAGACTGATATTATTTTTTGCTCAGTGCATCTGGAGCACACCATTTCCAGCCCTAATTCATGGCATTCGCGCCACATGTTGTGCGTTTACAGGATTGCAAGTGACACTGACCAAATGCAAAAACAAACAAATATGTTAAAAATATACATACACACACACTCCATTGGAGTCCGCTTGCACTGAGCTTTTCAATTGAACGCGGCGGAATGAAATAAAACCGCACGCCGCCAGCCAAGGACGAAGCGGAAGGGGAAGCTACATGCCACTGCCGAGTGAACAAGGCTCACTTGCTCAGAGTTGAATACCACAAAAAAAAGGAAAAAAATAACAGCACCCAATAAAATTTCAGCCTTAACGAAATTCAATTATTTTGCCTGGCAGTTCATTTTGCTTGGAATCGACGTAATGGCATTATTTCGATAGTTTGCATTTTCCCAAAGAACAGAGCAACACAGAAAAGCACAATAACTATTTTGTCGAAGCGCAGCCAATTTCGCATTAACATGCCTCGGCCCATTTTTATGGCCACTTGCCATGGACCCACCCAAAAAAAACCATAGAACAGACATTCAAAAAAGCCCATAAATGCCTTCGCAGCGCATTCCGCTGGCTTCTTCCTTTTTGGCCAAAACAGAAATTACATCGTTTGTTTTTGCTCTTTGCATAAGTCAATTTCTTGTCACAGCTTCCACACTCCACCTTTCGCTCGGCCTCCTCCTGGCATGTGCTTTCATCCTTGCGCTTCTAAGGCGACAGGCAGCTCGTTTATTGAATTCTCACTGCTGCTTGGGCAGCCTCCAAGAGCGAGCTGAAATTGTTCGCATTTTTAGCACATGTAAATCTCTACGAGCATGTCCTAGCTCTGAGTGATGCCACTGAATGACTGTGTGCTGCCTGGCTTCTGTAGGCATTTATCAGAATGTGCTGACGGCAGCAAATAAAACACATCAAAAACTACTCACTTGCCTCGCAGATACAAATAAAACCACACACGGCAAGTTGGCCAATGTTATTCCGGGTGGCTGCTTTTATCTGCCACCGAAGAGTTGCATTTCCATCAACATAATTCGTTGATGAAATTGTCCATGAGCCGGTTGAGTAGCTGCCTAAATTCTATTAGCAATAAAAGCACTGCAGCAATTTCATATAGTTTTTTTTAGTAATTCGTATCTGAGATACTTTGATACTTTCATGTAAAATGTAATGCTGAAAATTCTAGATCTAAATCAGCTGCTGAACTTTCAAACAAGCCATCGAAACCAATAAAATTTGAAGCTCAAAAAATATTTTTACAAAGCACAGGTTTAAGAAATTTCTTTGATTTTAATATGATTAACTATTAATCGATATATTGAGACACAAATTTGTGTCCTTTAATACAATATACATACAACTACAGCTGAAATCCAATCCTTAGAGTATCCTAAAAGTGCAATTTCTGCAAAAATGTTTCAAAAGTGAATGTAGTGTTTTTATTTAATATAATTTCAATATAGCTATTCCCTAAAAGTGTGAGTCGGTAACGCTGTATCTTTTTAGCAAAATCATTAAAAGAACTATTGCATACTTTCAGGCTTATACTTATGCTCATATCATGAGCCGTATATTATATTCACACTTACACTACTTATAAGCTCTGATTTGTGTACATACATATATACATATAAGTAAAACCTGGAAATTATATTCACACTCAAGCTTTAAGTCTGCAATTATAAGAAGAGTGTTTCAAACTTTTCTTACTTTCAATTGAACATAAATATAAGCTTGAAAATATGCAACAGTTTTTTTAAGTTTTATGCTTTAGAATTGTGTTGTATTTTTGACAATTTTTTAAATTTTTAGAGCGTCTTCTTTTTCGAATGAATCGAGTAAAACTACAAAAGTAACATACACAATCCTGTTAATTCTTCTTCTTCTTTTTGATTGGTCAGTAACAGCCCGCTACTTGGTTACGACCTGATTTAGGGCTTCTCTCCTGGTCTTCTCTCCATTTCGAAATGCCAACCGTTGCCAGTGCCAACTCCACTTGGTCCCTTTCCTTCGAAGGTAATTCTGTTTATACTCTTAATTAATACAAAAGTTATTTATTTAGCCAAAATGTGCAGTGATAAAACATTTTCATAGCAAACAAAAATTTGGTATTTTTTTAAACTGCACAAAGTTTTGAGCGCCTTCACAGTGAAGCCCATGGAAAAGGCAACAAAGTCGTCGCGAAACTTTCGAGAGTGACAAAATTGAAAGTGCCAAAAGAGTGGCAACGACGCCATAATTAAATTGTTAATGTATCTTTCGACACGTATCTGCACTTAGCAACAAAAATAATCATAATAATTACACTGCGACACTAGCAGCAACAAGCCAACAACACTTGGCACTGCCAACAACAGAGTAATTAAAAACTTTGCCACTGCAGAAAGCGGCAAATAATTCAAGTTGTGTTTTTTTTTTTTTTTGTAAAGTAAATGAGAGCGTAAATATGAAAGAAGAGCAAGAGAAAGGACAAATTTGATTGCAGAACAAGTGACAAGCCAAAAACTTCAAGGCAACAACAAAATTCAAAATTCAAATTTCAAAGCTCAAAGGGCGGCAAAGTGAGGGGGAGGCCGTCTTTCATTTCGTTGTACCCAAAGCAGCAATCCAAATTGGCCGACAGACGGCAGCGAGGAGTTGCAATCGGCGAACTTTGACTCATTACTCGCAATTGCCATGAACAGAACAATCCCTTGCCCCTTCCAACACTTCCGTAGCTCAAAGTTGTCACTTAAAATTTGTTGTTATTTCTTATTATTTTCGTTGTTTTAGTATTGTTTGTGCTTCCTTGCTTGAAAATCAAAGAGACAACCCGAATTTGTTTGGCAATGCCATAAAGCTGCTGCAGCTGGGAGGGAGGGGCGCGACGCGTCGCCAAGCAATCACTTTCTCTTTTAGGCGCCAGCAGATGCGTAACTGCACTTTGCAAGTGAAATTGAATTGATATTTATTTGCAGCTCTTCCTGTTTTTTCTTTATGCGCTTTTAGCAAGGCAAAAACTTCCATTTGTAGTTTAAAGAAATAGCAGCATATAATCAAATTCTTTTGATCGAAAACTTCGACGACAAATGCAATCAATGCATCCGTTTCCGTTGGCAGTGCCATCGCCTGTTTGACATAAATTAATCAAGTTTTAGAATACCTTAAGCAAAGAATTTCTGCAAAGTGAGTGAGTTTTTGCTTTGGAAATTGCTTTTTTTGCGACTGGCATGAGCTGATGTGTAGCTTTTAAATTCTAAGAAAAGCGTGTTTTTATACTCAAAATATTTCCTACGAATTTACATGGCACAAACTTGAACAAAACGTTTCGAAAATATAAGAAATTATTGACATCTTTTTGAATGCCTCAATTGCCAAATCGATTTACTACAAATTCTGAATTTTTTCTCAAGTGAAGATCCTTGCAATTCTCCAACAAAAGCGCAGCATGAGAAATGCAATATGAAATTTCAGCCATTTCGAATATTTCTTTATTACAAAAAGTACATTTAGATAAACAACTTCCTACAAGAAACACATTTCACATATAAAAAGAAGCCCATTTGTCAGATTGTAAGCCCCAAAAAAGTCTAAAGACGACACTGCAGGACATTTAGCCAAGGCTCTGCAGTGCTGTCAGCTGCGAAATTTGCACTTAATTCCCTGAAAATGAATGTGAGCTGTGGCCTCTCAAAGTGCTGCAGCAGCAATTGTTGTTGTTGTTGGCAACAGGAAGCCAGCAGCTAGCAGCATCGACCTGTACATGAGGCTGTGGCATTGCAGTTGTCAGCCCAAATACAAAATGCAACGCTGCAGCAGGATAAGGAAATGTAAGTGCGTAAACGGAAATGGGAATGAGCATGGAAGCACAAAGGATCAGCACACATTTCGAAAAGAAGTGCGCAATAAAAAGCAATAAAATGTTGTTGGCATAATAATGCATGCGTTCATCAAGGATGCGGTCATGCGGGCGACACACTACAGCCTTTGTTAAGAGGGGGGGGGTAGTAAATAGTAGACAACAGCAGGCAGGAGTAGTGTTGCCAATCTATAAATATAAACATGTAGTAGAAGCAGCTGCAGGATAACTGCATTTCTTGTGGAAGGCACAGGAGATTTCATGCAGCCAGCAGAACGAGAAACTACGCTGAAGCTGCAGCAGGACATTAGAAACAAATGAACAGGTTGCTGGTTGGCGTTTGTGGTGACATGTTTGCCTGGAACTAATGAGCATGCGTCAACGTTTATTGTATGATGCTCACTGCAGAAGTAAAAGAACAAGCACAGAGTTGCCACTGGGGCGCTCATGTTGCACTGCGATAACAGATAAGTTGCTATTTTATGACGAAAGAATTGCCGCAGCCACTGCAGGCAGACATGCAGATGAGATCAACATGCTCTGGCAGTAGAGGATGTCTAGGGTTGCCAGCTGGCTGCTGGAAATTTGTTTAATTAATTGCTGCAAGCGCCTGCAATGCATCGCCGCAATTGCATAGATGTGTGAGTGAGTGTGTGTGTGTGTTTAGCACAACTATTTGCATATCATTTTAGACGCATCTACATATGCGCATACATTGTGGGCTTAGTTTATATAAAACATTTGCTTAAATCCCCTCCCCCCTCCCGCTCGTTAAGGGGCTTAGACTTGAAGGAAAATTGTAAATTTCAGCTGCAATGCCACAAGCAATTTTTGCCTAGATAACAACTATTTACGTATATGTATGTCTGCATACATTGAAGTGTGTTGTTGTTGTAGGCTTTATGGTGGAAGCTTATGGCAGCATATCGAGGCGCTTTTTAGAAAAACAACAATTTTCTGAAGAGAGAGAAAAACCAATAGGTTGTGATTTGTTGCCATGGATTTTGGAAGTGCCAGGGTAAAGATTCCGATTGTGGTTAGTCAGAGCAATTCTTGTTATACCATAAGAACGTCAAAATTTGGGGCGCAAAATGGCAGGGGTTCCGAATTTGTTGCCGTTCGGTTGACCGGTAAGTTTTCTGGAGTCTGGAGAAGAGCGCAGCTGAAGCAACGAGAAGTTTAGCTGCCGAAAATGTGCGAAATAAAAAGAGGCGCGATGATTTGCTATTTCGAAATTGTCATAGAACATAATTCATAAGCCCAATTCACAATCTTGTGCAAATGGTCTGGGATTTTTGCAATTTACAGTTTTGTAGCAAACTACTGTCAAAACTACTGTAGTTTTGCTACAAAACTGTCAATTGCAAAAATCCCAGACAATTTGCACAAGATTGTGAATTGGGCTATAGTATTTAAAGTAAATAAGTTTTGATTGATTGCTCGAATAAATAATTATTGTAATTTGTGCCCAACAAAATTGTTAGCTATTTAAATTATGTTGAACTTTTTTAGTGTCTCTACGAAGTCTGAAGAAGAGTTTGGCTAAAGCGATTAAAGCATTGTTGTTGTTTATATTCAAAGCATACATTTTATGTTGTCACATGCCTGAGAAATTTCAAATGTGTTTTACTGAAATTTATCTCTGCGTTGGAAGTTGGAAGCTGCCTGCCACACCGTTCGTAAAATTTACAAGCGTTTGCAGCTCGCTCGCAGAGATACAAAAAGTATGCAGTGACTTCCGCAAGAAATTCAGACGCAATAATTCATTGTGCCGCCGCCATCAGCGCTGCCGCAGTTTTGCGCAATGAATGTCCCGGCGGCAGCGACACACATTCAGGCAGCAGCCAGCACAACAACAAAAACAACAGCACAGCCACACATTAAATGCACATGAAGTGAAATGCTTGCCTCGCTGCCCCCTGCCGCCGGCAGCTGCACTTGTTTATCGCAATGCACCTTAATTTAAATGCCTGACTGTAGCGGCAAGAAGCTGCGCTGAGGCTGGCTGGCATTGTGTTTTGCTTCCGCAGCGCTCTCTGTGTGCGTGCAACAGCTGACAACCCAGATACGCCGCATGCCGCACAAAACGCAAATGACTGCAACTAAAAAGCATAAATTTTTTATATGTTGCACTTACTCAAGCGGAAATAGAAGCCTGCTAACTCGAGTGGGCTGGCAGAGTGGGCGGCGATGGCATGCAAAATGCTTTTCTTAATACAGTAGAAGGCTCACAAATTAGAACGCTCTCAAATTCGTTTTATAATTAGAAGCCGAAAATTTAAGTACAAAATAGTCGTGCTTTAAAATCAGCTCAAAAATTATAACTTTCGATGTTAATTTGCGAGCGAATTATTTTTTCAAATTATTGATGAACGTTCTTTTGATAAAAAATTGTGGATCACTTTTTATCGGAATAAAAAAATGTACAGAAATTAGAACTTTTTGCAAATTCGAGCTACCCGATAAACCAAGTGGTCTAATTTGTTAGCTTCTACTGTAATATCATGAAGTTGCGCAAACAATCTTAAAGCAGTGAAACATTAAATGTTAAAAGTCTATAACCTTTAAATGCATGATGACGCTGTGATTTGCAAGCCTACTGAATTTTTGTATGGCAAGCAACAAAGCAAAAATCTTAGAAGATTTTCAGAAACGCTAATTTGAGAAAAAAATTTCGAAGCAAGCATAATATTTTCCTAAATGCCTGATTTGTGAAGCTACTTTTTGTATACCATGAAGAAAATTTTAAGCGCATAAAATTCTATAAAATTTTCACACAAATTCCCTTTGCCAATTCAACTTTAATCAAACCAAGAGCAATTAAATACATGCTCAACTTTTTTTTAGATTTGAAAGAGTGCCTGTCACTACGGAACCGATTTTTGCATGTCAAAGGTCAAAGGTTGAGTCAAAATTAAAAGCATTTAATCACGCTAATTTCCAACATTTTCTCACTCACTCACGAAAAACTTTTTTTAATTAAAATTTTCATTTAAATATTCGTAAGTCAAACAGCAACACGCCCCCTCCTACAACAGGCACTCAGCGCCAGCGCACAACTTTGCACGCTACAAGCAGCCCACAAGCCTCCACAGGGTGGAGGGGGAGCAAGGCCCTTTGTTTGTCTTTGCCGCAGTGGCAACTTCATTTTGTAAATATTTTCGTGTAAAACATGAAGTGCTAAATTCCAACAGAAAAACGAATGCACCCTACCACGCACACACACCCCCACTTTTAGGGTTTATGATGTTGCTGGCGTGCTGCTTGTCACCGTCATGTTGTTGTCATTGTTGTTGTTGTTATTATTCGGTTTATGCTGTTAACCGATTTCTATGCAAATTCGTTGACAATACAAAATGTAAATGAGCCATAGGAATTTCCACGCTGCTGCTGCTGCTGTTGGTGCTTCTTCTGCACCAGCACCTTTCAAACAAGATAATTTCACATGCCACTTTTGCACTCTTCCCTCCTGAATACAAGGAAATGGTGCATTAATTATACAATTCAGTCGAAGCGCAGCTTACCAGCGATGATACCCGCAACAGCAGCCGAAATTTGTACGGGTGCGACCATTTGTGCGAGCAGGTGTGCTTAATTCGCCGCATGAACGGCTGCTGTGAAGTGTAGCGGCATTGGAAAACTGTTGCTTTGTACTCAAATAGACGCTTAATTTTTTCTATGTATTCGGTAATAGTGCGATTACGGGTGTTTAATGCAGGGTTGGGAAAACATGCACACTTCACTCGCACTCGCACTTGCACTGCGTTAAAAACAGTCAAATAAATAACACAGCTCTGACACAGTGAGAAGCCGATCGAGGAGTTTGTATTCATTTATCGCTGCCGAATCCCAAGCAACTGTGCTTGCAAACACTCCAACAACAGCACTGTGAAGAGTGATCTACTATTCAAGCAAAAAAGAGCACGGTGAAAAGTGAAGTGCAAGCTTGCGTTTTTTCTATTCTGTATACTTTTTCTTAGAATCTACTTTGTATACCAGAAAATCTTTAGTAGAAAATTGTATGTACATACGTTAGATCTCACCGCCATTTATACACACTTCAATTTTATACATTTCATCACACTATAGTTGCACTGTAATGAAAGCAAGAGAAAATGTGCATGTGCGAGTGCAAATGTGATTACGCAAGAGTGTAGCAAATCAATCTGCGCAAAATAGCATACAGAGTGCAAGGTGAAGTGCCTGAATTAAAGTGCGCTCTTTTGTTCTACACTGTGTTTTGTGCGTGCAGTGTAAAAAGCACAGCACTGTGTTTCTCCGTGTTCTGTGTTTCAGAGAATATTTGATCTAATGAATTAACAGAGTGCTTGCTTTTGATTCTAGTGCATGCTATCAATTTCTATGGGAAACTCCACTATAAAATTCGAATCTCTAGAATTTCACATTGAATATAATTAATTATTTCTTCAAACGCTTAAAGTGCCGAGTTTTCCAAAATTTAATGCTAATTCACTTCTGTTACCTGCTCGCTGCTGACTTCCAATCTCATTAGAATATGAAATAGCGCAAAAGTCATAAACATTTGCGTACATATTTTATATAACGAAAACTCATTACGTTGCCATTAAGCGTGCTCGTAGTTTGCCGTGAAAAGCAGCGCTCCACCACCCTCCAACTGCGCAGCCATTCTCTCACAGTGACAATAAAGTGAAAGCATAAATAAATTATTGCTCCTGAAATGAGAATATTGAAAATGTAATTGAGTCTAATAAAAACGGCTGCATTTACGGCATGGCGTAGCATCCGCCCGCAGACCGACACGTGACCGCGTATGCGCAACACACACACACACACACATGGCCTGGCTACATGGGGACTGTGTGCTAGTGTGAAGTGGGTGAAAGTGGTGCCAGCTCAAACGCATTGCCTCTGTGCTTAATCGACCAGAATTCCAAATGTAAACAACGGACGGCTCGCGGCTTGCACGCTACACAGCAGCGACGCGACAACAACAACAACAGCAACAACAAATGTTTATGCTATACGCGCTGCATTCGTACGCGGATTCCAAAGGATGCAAACAAACACGGAAACGTTGTCTCTAACCCGGCAGACACAGCAGCGCCGACACGCTCGCCTGCACTTCTATTTCGATTTCCATTTACCCATGTTAGACAATATCCTTGCAAAGGATGCGCACGAGTGCCGCACATAAAAAATCAGCGCCGCGCCGGAGTGCAGGCAACGCTGTGGGTAGCCGCGCGGCACGGAAAAAGGGGTTGTTTGGCTTTTTCCCAGTGCCATTAACCGGCTTGTCTGCTCGCCGTCCTTGCTGGCTTCCTGCCTGCCGCCACACGCTGTTGCCTGCTGGCTGCAGTTGCAGCGGTAATTTATGGCTGCGCCGCTGTTGCGCGCAAAATGCAGAACTCCCGGGTATTAAGAGTACATAAATTCCTGATTCTTGTTGGTTTTTTTGGTATTAACCCCATTGATTACTTCGACAGCTTCACTGCTGTAGGCAACTTTCAGGGCCTTGAGCCTCAATCGGCATATATATGCTGATTTTTTTGGGGCTGTTTTAGTTCTTGGCTAAGAATTTACATTTGAATTTATTGTTGTTAAGTATTATAATTTGAAGAAAGTAGCTGAAATTTCAGTCTAAATACAGTGACTCTCAAAGCTCACCATGTCACATGCGTTATTCTGCGAAGAGTCACAAAAATTACTATTCAATATTTTGTAACAATTGTTATTTTTCTTCCATGTTTATTAATGAAACAAACGAAGGCTCTTCAAGGAATCTCTGCATGGAACTTTGGTTTCCAATTCCTCTACAGCAAGCTTTCGATGAACCTGCAGGCTCGAAGGATAATACATTTAAATTTGACTTACTTTTAAACAAATGTAAATTTCATGAAAATAATATTTTATGATGCTGATAATGAAAAATAGTCAACATTATTTTAGAAAATAAAAATTTGCATTGGGACATGTATTCCAAGGGACTCAGACAATCCCATTTAGTAGCCAACCACTGAAAAGACTTGCCATGATTAACTTGAACATTTCATCCAACTGCAGAGACGATATTAATTTCATTAGTTAAATGCAATTATTGCACATTATTTGGTGCAGCATTGCGAAGTGTGGCCAATTACGAGCACAGCATCTAAGTAATTCCCAGCACGTTGCAGCCGCTCCCAAGTGCATCGTCGAGCGTGTTCCTTAATGAAACTTAATGTGCAACAGGGGAGGCGGCAAACCGCATGCGCACACTGCCAGCCGCACCGTGCGACAATTGCCAAATTGCAAAGTGCAACAGTTGCCAATTATGGGCATGTGGCAACGTCGATAATTGCGCGCTATCGATGAGCGAGTGGCTCATATGTACTATATACACATGCACATTTTGAGGTTAGTACAAGCGAAAGTGCAATTCTGCAAGTCTGTGTTTAATGCCGAAACAAGCTTCTTATCTGCCGGCTAGTTAAATGGCAACTTCATTGGCGAGTTGTTGTTGCTGCCGCTGCGGCTTAAAATAAAAGCACAGAAATGCAAATTTTTTAAAAATTACTACACTCAGATGCTAATTAAGTGGTACTCATTCCTTTTGAAGCTACGCCTTCATCAAGATATCGAAATAGATGGAGAACTGCCACAATCACCACTTTATTATTACCATCAACCCAGCGCTTCATATTTGCTTGAGAGAAATTTATTTCATAAAATTGTTAATGTTTTTTTCACCTGATATAAATTTCAACGGCACTGAAAAGACAATTATGTATCTGCATTGAAATTCTTGCAGTGAAAAATTACACGTGGGAACCTCAGATCAGCAATGTAAAGAAATTGAATTACAATCCACTTTTACATGTACATACATATATGCATTCCACAAATTCCCAATGGCTTTGAATACCACGTATTGAACGTATAATTACAACGTTGTGTTGTTGTTGTTTACATTGCCAATGGCATAAAGAAAGTGTGGTAAGAAATAGAGCGCCTTCAATGTGGAAACTGTAAATGCGCTGTCTCTTTCAGCAGCGCCATCCCACGGCAGAAATTACAAACGAGAAAGCACACATTATTTTTTGCCGAACAAGTTCCAATTCCAAACTGCATTCTCTCTGTAAGATGCCCTCTCTCCTTAAACACTGAATCAACCATTCACAATAGACTTTGGCCAGAGAACTGTGCATCGTCGAATTTTGTATAACAGTTTAAGGGGAAGTTTATCAGCCAACAGGGAACGTTTTTTACAATCCCCTTATACAGCTTGTGGATTGCAGCATTTAAAAAAAATTCCGCAGAAATATGCAAGAGAAATCGAGTGCTCACAATTTCATTAAAGGCATACAACTTTTTTCAAAAAAAATTGGATTTTTTTCATTCTGCTTTTCTGTACGCTATTCTTTCTTCCAACACTGTACTTATATTTTTTTTTTTAGATAATTCAAAAGTGCTTACTAATACGATTTTTTTGGCAATTTACAATGGCATATTTCTGGAAAAACTTTTTTTTGGCATTCATCTTTTTGAGTGCTTTATCTTGATCGAATGGTAATAAAACTTCAAGATTTCTACAAAACTTTTAGCCGCGGGTAAAAGGCAAATATTAGCTGAAAAATATAGAAAATTTTTTTATGAAAAATGCAAAAGATTGCATTCTTCTTGGAGCACTCAGCAACTAGAGAAGAGGTATCAAGAAGAGATATTATATAAGTCCGATATATAGACAGTTGCCTTTTTATAGCCACTATATAGTCGGCAATTAAATTCGAATTTTTCTTAAATTATTGTTGGAAAATTTACTCTGTACAAAATTTACAAACATTGCTAAAAAGCACTTGCCCGATGCATAAATTCCAGATCGAGGCGATAAAATCGAGCCGACTATTTATGGCAAGCAAGTTGAAACACCATTTTGTACACAAAGGGTAGCGCTAAATTTTGCAACATGGCGCTAATGACGACACATGCTGTTACTATGTATGCCGCTGCCAACAGCAATAGACAGCAGCAACAGCAGAGCAGCCGTGGCCAAGGCGGAGGCAACACCCCCTTCGTCACCGACAATATCGCTCTGCTGGAGAGCGAGTATTTAGACAGGCACGAGCGGAAGTTCATTATTGTCAGTGATTAATGACAAGGCATGGCACTTGACTTGCAACTTGGCAGAGGTGGCGAGTAGAAGAGTAACGCCGCCATTGCCAGTGCCTTCGCCATTAAACGATTCGGTTTAGTACTTCCTGTGCTGCTGCGCCACTGTTGTTGTTGCTGTTGATGCTGCTGTTGCACAAACTAAACATGTCGACGTTGTTGTTGTGGCGTATAGAAACTGAGTGTCGCATATGTTGCACTCTTGCAGGACTCGAGCATCGAAGCAACCCTCTTTGCTGCAGACATTTTAAAAGAAAGCCTCGACATGGTTACTTCAAGCGATCATGGAAATCTACAACTGACATATTGTGCCAGTTGGAGGAAGCAGGCGACGCAGTAGGCCGTGCCACCGATGCAAAGACAGAGTAGAGGAGGCATTGGCAACGCTTGTCATTTCCAACTGGAGAAGGCAGCGCCTGGAGAGAAGCCCTACGTTAGGTAGTAAACTGGTATCGGGTTGTTACTGACCAACCAAGAAGAAGACGACGCAGAAGAAGAAGAAGTAGTGGAAGAAGGGGAAGAAGAAGAAGTTCGTAATGACTGAAATCAAAAACACCTTAAGCAAAAAGCCTTTTTCTGGAAGCCGAACCATCTGAAATACAAACGAATTCCTAAACTTTGTTAATTTTCTTCCATGTTCATTATAATAATTCCCTTTAAATGTGAGTCGGCAACGCTAGAGCTTGAATTAATGATTTGTCCTTCAAAGGAATCATTACCTATATTATGGAGTATAGATTTTCTCAGCTCGGCACGAAAATTTCTGTTTTTTGACTTTGGACGTTTGGACTTTCCGACACTGCAACCAAATCAGACCGGCACAAAATGTAACTGGAACCATGGCAATCATTACGAGCATTATGTTTAAACTGAATACAATTCCAACTAAAATGCATGAAATTTGCAGCAATTGAAGTGTCACTTTAGCTACACAAGCTTCTTATTAGTGACAAAAAAAACTTGGAAATGGAATAACAGGATATCACAATGTCATTGAAAAGTCAACACAGCTGATTTTCTGCTCATACAAACGCACGTTGCTGACAATTGCACTCACACACCAACGCCCCCCGCAGCGTGCGAATGCGTTGATTGAACATTGAAATACTTTTAAATGTGGCACTCGGAGTGATGCAGGCAGCGGTAGTTCATCGGTCCATCGGTTTGTACGTCCGTGCATCCGCCAGCACTCATACTACAGCGCAGCTGTCTGCTGCAAATGGCAGCACACCCTTGGTCTACCCCTCACCAGCAGCAGCAGCAGCGCTGGCATGACAGCCAATAGATAGATAAAAGGTGTGTTCAGTGCCGCTGCCGGTGCCTGGTACTCAGCGGCATGTCAGCCCACTCTACACGCCGCTGCAGCACTGCTCATTGCACAATGCTGCCAATAATGAAAGTGTCAGTGCCTGGTGTCCAGCGCGCCCGGAAGAGTGTTGGAGTATTGGAGCCGCGCAAGCACACACACACACACACACCATGCACCGAGCGTTTCATGCTTTTTGTTTGCGCTTTCCAATAAATTATGATGAGGCTGATTTTCGTCCTTTCATGCAATAACAATAGATCCTCTTCCTGTGTTATTTGGGTTGTGCTTCCTGGTAATTTAAGTGACACATGCAAAAAAGGCGAATACACTGTTTGTTGTTGTTGTTGTTATTGCTGTTGCTGTTGTTGACAGCAATTATCGACTTCGAAATTTTAGGCGATCGAAAGGGTTAGAGCAAGGAAGGTCCTGCGCATTGGTATACATGAATATTTTACGTTTTCTAAACTTCAATTAATTTTACTTAAATTCAATGTACGTTTTCTGATTTTAAATTGAAAAATGTTAGAGACTGAAATTTTAAAAACTGAATCAATTAGAAAGAATAGTTTTTATTCGGACTGACTTGCCAAAGAGAAACTCGTATAACTGAATCAATTTTTATCATTTTATATGTGAGTTGATGCATACATCTACAAGCTACTATCTTAAGAGTTCGGGTATCCAAAGCAGCAGTCCAATCCGACATCAGCAGAAAAGTCGTTGTTATAAAACAGAAATACCCGTTAAGGGAATTAAATCCCAAATGCCATAAAGGTTTAAATTGTTAATTTAATTCCAAGTGAAGTGCAAAACCGTATACGTGTACGGGGGTAGGTTTACGGGGTTGATTTCAGTCGTCACTGTTGCCGTTAAATTAACTACGCACTTTGCTCTTACTCTTCTACCCAACTTCAAAATTTTGCTTTCAAATTTATAACTTTTTTTAAAGCAGCTTACAGTGAATCCTCAATCGTCGTTGGCAATGTGCTCCATAATTGAGACATTGCCACTTAATTTATGGCATGCTCTTTGCAATTGTTGTGGCTAGATAATAACTAGACATGTCAGTTATGAGCAACTCAATTTCGCACTTAAAGTAGACCTGAGACGGGGTTCAAAATATTCAACTGACAACTTGAAGTACACTCACCGTGGCACTTTCTATTGCTTTTAGTGACTAACTAGCCGAGTATTGCGAGTAATAGCAGGCATACTCGGTATATTAACGAACCATATTTGACTACCGGCACACAAATCGAATATTTCTCAACTTGAATTTGTTATTTTTTGCTTATATTTTTCAGTGGCTATAGCATTCATTTCAAACGTAATGCACTTCTGCATAAACTCTACTTATACTATCTGTTTCTACTATCTTCTTCTTCTCGATTGGTCAGTAACAACTCGCCACCGGGCTATGACCGGACGTAGGGCTTCTTTCTAGTAGTAGTTACCATTGTTGATATCTTGCTTAAGTTAAATTACGCTGAAATTAAGTTGTCTAAAATTTTACAACATATTCCAAATTGTTTGCATCTTACCAAAATGCAAATTGTACAATGTCTAACAAGCATTGCCTTTATTAAAATCATAAAGGAACAATTTCCCAAGGGTGTCATTATTGCACAGCAACACTTGAACTGCTTCAGTGGGGTAGTTCATGCTTCATCGCTGAGCTTGATCTTGCCACCATCGAGTCAGCTCACAAACTACAGCCTATCTTTGGTATAGGTTATCCTAAAAAACGCAACTAGTAAGGCAACATAATCCGAGTAGTGTGAATGAAAGTTCGACTGGCTGCATGCCTTTTAGGCCCTCTTTGACATGCGAATTTTATATGAAAAATTTTCTCATCAAATCAAGAATTTTATATGAAAAATTTTCTCATCAAATCAAGAACTCCCTTCAAAAATGTTAACTGGGTTCATCGTTGATAAGATACGTAATTAAATTTAAACACTTCAATTCTCGCGCTTTGGGAATTTACAGATAACTCGTTTAGCATTTAAAAGCTCTTTGTAATTTCGTAGTAAATATGCAAAGTAATAATCAAACGCTGTTTTTTTTGTTATTGTTAGATTTTAATTATTAAGTCATTTCTTAAATAAGCACAATTTGAATAATTTTGGTGGCATTTTCAATTTTGCGCGTTAAACTTCTAATCTGCTGTTAAGATTACATGTTATATTTAATGTATACATTTATTAAGTAAATTTTTCTGAAGTTTTATGTTTTCAAATTTGATGGACAAGTTTTATTTAAAATCATTTTTTAAAACATCAAAGCCTAATAAATCTGTAGTTTCTACAAGAAATCTTTATAAGAATGCGAAACTATTGACAGGATATTTCACACTTAAATTGTCATACAATTTTCTATGCAATCGCTTTTCACGGCATGAGTAAGAGCAATTTATCAAAATTTCATAGACCTCGCTTCAGCAGCAGCTCCTTAATTCCAATGCTAACAGAAGGGCTTGCACAAATGAACCCAACCAAGCAAATTTCAAATCAATGTTGAAGATTTTGACAAACTCTCTCTCCCTGGAGTCCTGCGAATGTATGCACTATTCTACTTAATACTGATTCTTTTGTGCACTTGGAACAGATGTAAACAGCAACCACCAAAAATTGTTAAGCAGCATTAAGATATTGTATGCATGTCACAGGCCCAATCAGACAAATCTATAAAATCCAATCAAAATACAAGTGTTAATTGTCGAAGAGGGAACAATAACTATGGAAAGAACAACAACAAAATGAACAATGATTTCGTCGAAGTGGTGGCAATCATATACTCATACTGATTCCGCGGACAACAACACACAAAATATGTATATAAAGCAATATAGGTCGCGTAAATCGGCATATATGCCATAAAACATGTTATCATGCAGAGTCCAACTCTTGGAATTTGATAAGACGACGAAATGATGCCAAATTATTCTTACGATTGCAATTGCGTCAAACAAAAGTGCAGTCTTTATTGAAAATCCTTGAAAATATTGGGGTTAAAATGTATTTCTTTTTCGCAGAACAATAATGAAAACGGTAAACAAAAATGCGCTGATATGAAATTTTTAAGACTTCAACCTTTTTGAGCTGTTAAAGATGCTGCTGCCAGACTCAAAATAATCTTGATTCTTGAACCTAGGTACTCAAATATCAATTTGGGTTAGTGATATTCCACCAGACCACAGGAGGCCGCAGCGGCTCAGTGCATAAGTGCTTGGTCGCTGATGCGGAAGGGCCTGGGTTCAAATCTCACTCAATATAAACATATATTGTGCAAAAGCTGCCAAGGCATTCAGAATACACGCTCATAAATTTTTAAATTTCGCATAAGCGCCTTTATTATCTACCACTTCCCTTAGTAAGACATGCATTCAAATTCGATGTATCTCGCTATTGTATCTAACAATAGGTAGTTTTGGCAATGCACTCGAGGCATCTCTTATTCTCATACAGCATTCTGTGCATGTTGCTCATGATAAAAATCAGCGCTTGACGCTATTCCGGCTGCTATTACTTTTTTTGCGGCACTCCAAATTGCATGCGATTTAAAGCTAAGCTGTGGAATTGTGGAATCGCTGAATTGTTCTTATGCTAAATAGTAGCCTCAAAGTGGATGTGCATGAGTTAACTTGGCCAGCATCACAGTGCAAATTGTTTTATGTGGCTAATTAAAAGCGTAAGTGTTGTCATAAATGCACTTGTCTATGAGAAAAAATTTTGCAATATTGTCAAAAGAATTGAAACAATCAAAATTCAATGCGGAAATATAGTTTGAAAAAGTAAATTCTACTTGCAGTGCCATGCCACAAAAGAGAGTAGCATTGTAAGTCTTAAAAGAAAGGTCAGCAGACATGCAGAGCTTTTTTGTTGTTATCCTTCGAAAACCAGCTGGGGGGGAGGGGGGAGTTTTCTTTCAAACATTTTTAGTTTTTTCGTCGAAACCAATTTACCTAAAATTATGAAAAAAATATTTTTGGAATCCATTGCCAGTGCCTTCTCTACTTGATAGGCATTGTCTGTGTACTCCAACTCATTTGTCCATACGCACGACATGACCCAGCCAGTGTTTATATACACACCTCCGAAAGCCGAAGTAACTTTATAAGAGTTCCAGGATTTTTCCATTTAAAGGAACGGAAGCCTAAAAACGATTCAAGTTGTAATAACAGAAGCTGGGTTTGACTTCTCTAACTACATACGTCATTATCCAAAATGGCAAGATCCATGCAAGCTGCGCCATTCGCAGCACTTCGACTAATTGAGACAAAAAAAGTTTCCAACAGCAGCGCTTGCCAAGAAGCTGCCTTTTTTGGCATCATAGCCAAAATGGAAGCGCACGTACTCAAGTGCCTACAACGCCAACTCAAAAGCATGCGAATTGCCAGTGTTGAAAAGCAGCAACGCCATTCATGAATGCGATACAAGTGCGACGTTGATGGCTGTCCAAATTGCTGCCGACAGCACAACAATTGCTGCTCGCCGCGCCACGAGAACCAAACTGAGAACCAAGCTGATTAATGATGAGAGAAAAAAAATTAACCAAAGAAAAACAGAAAAACAATATTTACAAACAAAAAATTCAGAATGATATTAACAACAACACAAATTGCTTTGTCGGATTTGAAACGAAACAAAGCAATTACAACAACAAATTTTATATGAAAAAAATAACTACAAGACCGCGTCGGTTAGTAGCGCGGCATAATACATTGCGAGAGATCGTTATGTCTGATTAAAGACAATTAAACTGTCCGCTCTGAGCCTGGTCAAAACCGCGCCGCCGCCGCAGCGCCTCAACGTACCTACCCTTCGGCCACTCGTGACGAGCACTTCCAGCGGCAAGCAACTGCCGCAGGTAGCGTGAAGATGCTATCGACAAGCGTCAAGACGCTGCGCCGACAGACAGTTCCAGCGCCAGCCGCAGCTTCCGTCCCAGTCGCCGCGCGCTCACACTAACAATTTAATATGTTGTGCGCGGCAAGAGGCGAATTAACTGCAGGCAATCTAACGAAACGCGTATTTTAGCGCTTTTATTAGCGGTTCTAAGCGCAGCTACTGCGGCACTTCGACGGCCCGCCTGGCGTTAGTTCTATGTAGGCGCTTAGCGTGTTCACAAATTCATTGCCAACTTTTCGTGTATTAACAGTTCTGTATTATTTTTTAACAATTTATTGCTACAGCAAATTTGGTTATGAAATCGATCCTGCCAAAGTTATGCTGCACTCTGCTGCTGATCACTCTGCTGCGCTGCTGCAGTGTTAAAGGTGCGCATAAAACAACGCTTCAAATATGTACTAAGCATATTTTCAGTTGGTGTAAAAATGTTGTAAAAATATTTTAAAAAAAACGTTTTAAAATAACTACAATTGTAGCTAAAGTCACTCGAAATATTTACACTAAAACCTCATGTAAGTTATTAGAGCCTCCATGTAAAGCAGCGACCAGAGATATGTCAAACCACTACTATTACAAATTTGACAGCAATAGATTAAAGGAAAAGCTGCATCAGTATTAACTTTGCCCGAAGGCTATGCTGTGGCAAAGATGCCTGCCCGAAGTGCGCATCAATAAGCTTCGGAAAAGGAATTTTAAAAATTATAGTGCTACACGATTCTAAATAAAGCTGTTTCTAAATAAAACTACAATTAAAATATCAGTGGCCACAATCCATAAGAGCCTAACGCGAGTTAGAACAATTTCTCATGTTTTTATACCCTACACCTATGGTAATAGGGTATAATAGCTTTGTGCGAAAATTGTAACGCATGAAAGGAGCCGTCCTAGGTATAGACATAAGTATATAGAATTGCTTAGAATCACTTTCTGTGTTGATTTCCGGTTGTCCGTCTGTCTGTCTGTCTGTCTTGCTGTCCGTTGGCGCAGGAGAGAAAGAAGGAGTTGTCCGATTTGGACCAAATTTGGCACACAGTCGCAGTGAACCTTCCACTACTTCAAGTTCCGAGATTAGCCAAATCGCTTAAAGGACACGCCCACAATGGGTCTGTAAGTCCCACTACCCCGGAATATTTCCAGTAAAATTGCTTAAATTTGTGTAATTATTCATTAAAAGGAATGGTATTAGGTATTTAATGTAAGGTGTGGACCCTCTATGTCATACAAAAAAATGGGCGTGGTCCGCCCACTATATAGGTGGTAAGCGGAAAATCCTTATAACTTCCATAATATATACACCAGTCTGTCCATATTTGGTCACTTCATTTCTGGTAAGAACACCTCTTAATTCTCCAAAAATGGGCGTGGTCCGCCTACTCAGTTACTTGGTGTAGGGTATTACTCTGTCGGTGAAACCCGACTGATGCTTCCTTACTTGTTTTTTATTTTGAAACGGCAGCTATCTATCAGAAACCTAATAGAATGCTTTGCGGTGAGAATTTGAAACCTTAAACTGCTCTGCTAAAAAAAAATTTTAAACAGACGAACGTTTCTGACTTGTGACTACAGATTTGAAGTTTAACAAAACATAACTTTAATTATATTGCAATTAATAAAGCGTGTCAAGTAGCAAGAAAGTTGTTGGAAAAAAATCCGTAGAAACCTGCTGCTGGTATTAATATCCCGCACTCTCTTTCCTTATAGAGAATTAATCTTGTTTGTAATTAATTAAATAACCTACATATATTCCTTTACTATTGGATTGGTTTGTGCAAATCGATCTCAGTTGCCATCTTTCTAAAATTAATGCATTCGTGCATTTCTAAAATCCAACTGTCCGTGTTGACCGGCGCCCGTTCATTCGATTTCCAATTCCGACTGTGCTTATTTACATGAACTAATTCCGTAATTTCGTATGTCTCCGCAATCAGCTCAAGTGTCGTCCAAGCTGGACTTTGACGACGTCGAGAATGACAACCGCACAAGCAGCGCCGATGTGCCAGTGCTGCAGGGCCGCGCGGATGGCCAGAATACAGGAGGCGGCGCCAGCGGTGGTAGTGTTGGCTCTGGCAAGGCCGGTGGTAATGATGGCAAATCCAGGCCGAAAATTCATGGCGTGCGCGTTACCGTGGACACAGGCGATGCGGACAAACCAAAGGGTAGGCAAATCATTTATTCCGGCCACTTGAGAGCAAAGTAATTGGAAGTTAAATGCATGTCAACAGAGTCCAAGGAGAGCGTGGAGATAACCGACGTGGGCAAGCACAAAAAACGCGTTGGCATACATACGGACATCACGTTCGAGATAAGCGCGAACGGCGATGACGACAGCAATGGCACAAGTTCAGCCCAAAGAAGCGATAGCGACAAAGGTGAGTTTCGCAGCACAATATATTAATTAAGTCAGCCCATATGCAGGCGCTATGCCTTTGCAGAGGACGCAAGTGTGCCGATTTACAAGGGACGCGGTGGCGCTGGCAACACACACAAGCCACGCAGCAAGCCGCACGATCCCAAGACGCACTGGACTCCCAGCTACTCGGCCGAAGGGCGCAGCTACGATGGCAGCTGGCGCAGCGGCAGTCCCGGCTATGCTGGCTACTATCCGCACTACCCGCACAATGTGCCCGTGTACACCGGCAGCGGCGACAGTCGAGGCGGCAGTGGCAACGTCTACCGTCAGGGCGATGGCTGGACTAGCTACGTGCCAGTTACAGGCCGCTGGACCACCGAACGGCCCACGCGCTACGATCCATATCGTCCGAACTCGGTGACGGGCTACCGTGCGCCGGAATGGAAACCTTGCTACTGCCTAACCGACCCCCGCGCCGACAATCGCAGACGACGTGAGAGCGTACATGGCAGTGAGCTGCTGCAAGCGGCGAGCCCGGTGATGCAGGTGATAGACGCAAAGCTGGAGAACCCCTTCTCCAGAAAGTGATTTCTTAGATGTTGTTGTAGAGTTGTGTTTTAGTATGCTATATCGCAAATAAAAGTGGAATAATTAGAAGGATTTCGCAGCTATTGCTAAAGCCTATTTTATTGGGGTCCATTGGTGGTATATCTTGGTTACATACTCGTACTTTCAAACATATGTGCAGTTTCTCATATAGCAAGGTAAGCGTGCCAGAGGTTCAACCCCAATCCCGGTTTCTGGTGGACGGGTCTCAGTTGTAAGAAACTCACCGATGCTTTCGATACCGGAAGAGGCCTCCTAGTTTCCTCAGAAATGTTTAGCTCCTTGCCGATCGGTCGCACCAAACGAGATGATACCGCTACTTTCTTCGCTATTGAAAGAGCAAGAGACTCTGGGGGTTAACCAGGGTAAGACAAATAATGTGTTTTCTGCAAGCCGGAAGGATCGATGTTTTGACTTCAATCTGACAACTGCAAACTATACCTTTGAAGTTTTCAAGAAGGGTATAGCAGCGGAAACGATGTCGGCTTCCAGTTTTAACGGAGAATAATTCTTTAGCAACACGAGTTAGAGTTGCATGGAATTCGGGTAGGTCAAGGATCCTCCTGTTAAATAGGCAAATCCCTGAAGCATTCAAGCTGTAAAGCTCTTTGTACTTGGAAGAAATAGGTGCTACTACGGACTTGATAAGCAATCTATAAGAAGAGTTCTCTCTCGCCTGACAAAACTATCGCTCTATAGACGCATCTCTGCGCCAGGCCGTAACCCGGTAACGGGTTTGCTAAAAAGCAACAAAGTTACTAATTTTTATAAATTTTATTTCGAAATTATTTTTAATCGGGTTTTAGTAAAAGTAAAGAAAAAGATATTGGCATATTTCCATTAAAAATTGGCAGTTTATGAGTGCAGACTGTAGCTGCTGACTTTGCCGTTGTCGTCGAGCGTGGTGGTGGCGGCTTGGTAGCCCGCGCGTTTGCCATTGATGTCGTAATGCTCGCTCTCGCCGGTGGACAGTTCCTTGTAGTTCTTCACTTGACCGTCCGATCCAAACTGCAGGAGGAAAAGGCATATTAAAAGTAAAGTTATCAGTAACGGTAAATTCAAGCGCCACTTGCGCGTCTCACCTCAGAGTTGGAAGACCATTTGGAGGCTTTCTCCCATGATTTGGTTTTGTAGCCACTGTTAGCACCGCCAGAGCCGAAGCCAGCGCCGCCCGCTGAGCCGAAACCGCTGTCAAGTCCGGCATTTAGTTGACTGGCGCCAACCTGCGTGCCGCCAACGTGTAGTCCCTGTGCCTGCATCTTAGCCAAGCGTTCCGCCTCGGTCATGTAGTGAGACAGACCTGCTGAGCTGCCGCTCGCACCTAGGCTGGCACCGTGGCTGGCACCGTGGCTTGCACCAGCGCCGAATTGCGAACCGAATTGTGAGCCGAACTGCGAGTTGAAGTTGGAAGCTGCGCCGAACTGTGAGCCAAAGGATGTGCCAAAAGAGCTGGCATCCTTCATGGCGCTGCTGCCGCCGTAGCCCGAGCTTAAGCCAGAGCTCAAGCCAGAGCTGCCATAGCCGCTAGACAAGCCAGCGCTGCCCGTGCCGTGCGTCATACTGGCGGAGGAACCGAAGCCGGACTGTGCAGTGCTGCCGAAGTTGGCTGCGTGACTGAATTTGGATGAGCCTGAGCTGCCGAAGCCTGAGGAAGTGCTTGCGCCAAAGTTGCCAGCGCTGCCAACATCCTGCGCTGCATTCAATTGGCCTGCAAAAAGATTGCCTGCAATTAATTTCGATTGAACTCGAAAAGGAAGCAATAGCAAGAAGCCGAGTTCACATACCGAAGTGTACAGTGGGCGCTCTATGTATGAGCGCACTGTTGGTGGAGGAAGTGCCGCTGGTGAGACCGCCAGCCAGCAGAGCACCCAGCTGCGAGCCACTGTTAGACGTGGATGAGCTCTCATGGAAGTAGGACTCAGCGGCGGAGGGCGCCGATTGCACGATCATCTGCGGCTGCGATGAGCTGGTCACCTTCCTGTACTTCACGTACGATTCGTGGCCGCCAGATGGCGCGGTGTACTGTATGATGGGCATAGCTTGGCTTTCGACACGTCGTTCCTCATGGTGCACGTACTTCTCGGAACCACCGCTGGGCGCAGTAAACTGCACAATGGCGGCTGGCTTCGAAACGTGACGCTCCTCGTGGTGGTAGTAGTTTTCGCCACCTTGTGGAGCGGTGGCAATAACGATGGGCTGAGCTTGGCTCTCCTGGCGACGCTCCTCGTGATGCACGTAGCTCTCGTGGCCACCATGTGGCGCGCTGATTATGATGGGCTTGGCCTGGCTCTCTTGGCGACGCTCCTCGTGATGCACGTAGCTCTCGTGGCCACCATGTGGCGCGCTGATTATGATGGGCTTGGCCTGGCTCTCCTGGCGGCGCTCCTCATGATGCACGAAGCTCTCGCCACCGGTATTGCCGCCAGATATGACATGGAATTCAGGTCTAGAGCTTTGAATATTCTCGGAGCGGTGCGAGTAAATGGAGGAAGAGCTACCGGCATCGGCAACGGGCACAAAGGCGCTCTGCAAGCCTGCGTCGAGACTGTTGCTGCTGCTGCTGCCGCTTTCGAAGTTGGAACTGCCGCCGAAGGATGCGGACGATGAGCTGCCGAAGTTCGCTGAATGACTAGCGCCAAAGTTGGCCGCGGACGAGCCACTTGCACCGAAGCTACTCGAGCCAAAGCCATTAGAACCAGATGATGCCGAGTGACCGGAGCCGGTACCGGAGCCAGAGTAACCAACGGTGCCAACGCCGCCATAAGTGCCAACCTCCTCGAAGGAGCTGCCTAGCGTGTCGCCGACATTTCGCTTCGCCTCCTCAACCGTTTGTTTGTGCTGTGAGTAGTGTCTACGCGATGTTGGAAAGAGTTGAGAATTTTCTCAGATATAGCATAACTTTACTATAAGTATTTATGGACATTAGCATGCAAGAATTTTCAACCAATATTTTGAGGAATAACATGTGGACGACCAGCTTCAAGGGTGAGCTAAGTAGACTTTTGTTGACGAAGTAGCCAAATCCTAGGTATATGCAAAGTGGATACAGATCTAGCTATACCAATCAATGTATATAGCTATATAATTTAATTGCAAAAAGCAGTTAAACAAAGTTTGGTATCAAGAATCGTTTTAAAATTGGTATCAAATCAAATATTAAAGCTTTTTATCAAACTGGTTTTGGTTTCCAAACTTTACTTCTATCACGCTAGATTTTGTTCAGTCTCACAGAGCTATGCTGGCATTAGTCACATTTTCTTGTCACTCCTTTAGTTTTTCAAAAGCTTTCAATTGCCAGAAGAAATATTGAATTGTGACCTCTGTGACTCTCGTCAGAATACCAATCTAAGCTCACTCTTGAACGTAGCCCTCGATGTACATATGTAAAAAAAGTAGCGTTTTTGTACCAAGCCAATTAGGAAAACTTTTCGACGAACAAAAATTGATTCCCATATTGTTCAGGTACTTACAAATGATGAAAATTGAGTCTGCTGTGGAATATGAAACCAATGAAAAAGCAATGCAAAGAAAAATATTAAATTATTTTAAATAATTAAAAGAAAATGATATATATATTTGTATTATATTCGTTGCTTATTCCAGTGATACTTACGTTCCCTCCAAATTTTCTGCAAGAAAGAGAGAGCAAATTTTACAACATTAGACGTTTGCAATGATCTCATCATTTATTTCTTATCAATAAGTTTTGATTTCATAATAGCTGTCTGTCTTACTATATAATATGTACAATATTCAGAGATAACACATGCGCGTCTATGTCACGCCGTTACACACATACATATACAATATGAATTAAATCGCTATGTACATAGTTATGTATGTTTAAATCTTCTTCGCCGCAATGTCATGAGTTATCTCATGTGTTTGTTATAGCAACTCGATTCTGCTAATTTTGGAAAAAAACCATAATTAATGTTTGCTCCTGTTGAAGTTCATTGCTGTACAGCAACGCCAAGAAAGCTTTGATTGTGAAATACAGTGGAAATTTGTTCGCTTGGAAACATTCAAACATAAAAATTGCATTTGTCAAAAACTGTTTTTATGTCAGTCAATTTGATAAAAACTTTTGCTATAGGCGCATATTGAAAGCACATTGGAATTATCAACAGATTTTTAGTCTATGTATACATGTTTCAGTAATTCCCTAGGAGGTAATCCTATCTTACTGCCACAATAAGTCTTTCAAGACGGCGTTTGCTAGAAGACTAGATCCCTACTAGAAATACAATGTACAACCCTACCTTGCGTATATAATTCTTCATCTTATTAATATTCGCTTGAAAGTATATATAACATCTAAGTCTGATATTAGTTTTAAGCGTTTGGCGTTATTTCTCTGTGAAACCTCAAAAAAGGTCCACATGTAGCGCTATTTGAAGATCAAGATTCGAATTAAAAGCATCAGACATAAAGAGCTATTAAAAGTATCTGAAAATAAGATATATTTAAAGCTAACCTACATAACTCAAATTTGATTTGTTTCTCTGCCTATATTTCGAGATAGTCGCTTTTATGTAACTTAAAAGCAACTTTCTCGAACACGACCTAGGAGTAAACAAGCAAGCGGTGGAACCTTTTATATTTAAAAGTTTATTTATAAAAATGTTAGTATATATTTTTCCATGCAACTGAATCCAAAGGAACTAGCAGTTCTTAGGCAGAAGACAAAATTTAGTCTAAGGTTCCCACTCAATTAAAAGTTAAGAGTGTAGTCTAACTTTCATTCCAAATTTAAAGGTCTAGAAAAACTGAAAAAGTCGCATTGACTGTTGATTCAATCATTTTCGTATGCAAAATTGAATAAGTTTTTCAGCAAACCTATCACTTGAAATGCTACAATTAATTACAGCAGTTTTATAAAAAAAACTATAGCGATTGTGAGCATAATTAAACTTTAAAAATACTATCATAGAAATAAAACAGGAACAGATTTCTTACCTGCCGCAACGGCGCAGAGGCAAATTGCCAATATTATGAAACACTTCATATTTGCTTCGCAAACAATTAATATGCTTTTCTTTAAAAAAATGCACCAACAAATTTCACTTTTCCTGTGCCGATGAAATACAACGTGTTACTTGCAGCAGCAACTTTTAATTAATGAATTCAAATGCGAGCGGATTTTACGTTTTCATTTCAGATCCAGCCAGTTCCGAAATTTCGTTTCGCCCGCCCGTACACCCGCTCGTATGAATTCTACCCGCTACGTATTTAAATTCTGAGAATTCATGTACCAATTACATTTTTCCTATATATAATATTAACACTGATAAGCTGCCGTCTCATTAAAGACGCATTCGATTTTATATACAAACATTCGAACGTTAGGGCAAGACTTGAACTATTGCTGACCTACTGAAACTGTGCGATGCAGATAACGCAAAAAAAGATTCAAAAGTATATTTTAATAATATTTCATACATATTTTAGCATGTAGCGAGATGTGTGTATACGTATAAAGGACAGCTTTGAATTTCATTAACTTCGCAGCACGGAAAGTGCAAGCCATATACGAGAAGAAGAACCTTGAAACGAAATCATGAACAAGTAAATAACTGGCAGTTATTAAGAAAAAAAGTTTCAATAAAATTTCATAAGTTCAAGCTAAAAGTTTTGCACTTCTTATAAGACAAAGAGCGGGCGTTTGCTGCCGAGTTGTTACTTATTGCTGGGCATTCTTTTTGGTTTTAGGGTTCCATTCCTTTTAAGCGAAAAAAACGGAAACTCTTATAGAGGCAGTTTTGCTTTCGGAGGAGAACCTTTTTTTTAAAGTACTAACCTGAAACTTGGCTTGATGTTAAGTCTTCATAACGTAAACATATTTTTACATGATATTCTCAGCTGAAAATAAGAAGGCTAAGGACTGTCTAGCCTCTAGTCTAGTATCACTAAAACGTAAATGTTATTAGTATATTCAGATATTATACAAGCGATGCCCAATCTGTTCCGCTAAGGATAGCAGTCTCTTGCTTAAGCAGTACCTTAAAGGACCTTCTTCATATTAGCTGCTTAAAAGCTGTGGCTGAATATTCTTAACACCAGAATTACCGACAATTGTCATATACTACCTATTTATACTTACCCGCTCAAATTGATCGGTTTGATGCTTATAAATTTATAAGATAAATTTGATTCACAGAAATTAAAAATATTGAAAGTATAATAATTGATGCAACCGTTCATTTTGACCGGTCGGTAGTTCTAGTGTTAAAGAGCACGATCAATCAGCTAAGAACCAACTAGCAATTTATTTAATAAAGAAATTAATAAAGCCTGCTAACTACAATAATTACAACAACGACATTGAGCACAACAGAATTTAACGGCATGGAATTAGAAATGAATTCGAGTAAGTTATTTCGCTTATTCTTAATGTTCCGCCGAAAACAAAGATACACTGACTTTCTATTGTCATTTTTAAAAATATTAAATAAAATAAAATAGATTTCAAGTAACCCCAAAATAAAGTGGGTGTTTCCTGTCCCATCGTAAATGTAAATCGAAACCATTATTTTGAAAATGTTTACTTGTAAATACTCGTACATATACATTTTAATGTTTGTTTATGTAAGCAAGATAATTTTTGACCCCACTAGAAATCAGTAATATTTGTACTTGTAAATAAACAAATCAAATAAACAGTGCATGAATTTAAATACTACGAATTAATTGGATTTTTCGAACTTTGCAACGAAGACGTAATTTAAGACATGATCGAAGAACATGTTAGGTATAGGTAAAAAAAAACTACAGCAATCTAGAGTTGGCATGTTTGGGAAATGAGTATTCATATGCGCCAATACATATACACAGATGGCGTCTTGAAGTCAATATAATTTGATAAACACATTTAAAAATAATTTCCTTGAATTATTTGCAGCATTCGGATAATAACTTAGTTCGTAGTATCATTAAATAAACAATACTTTTCACGTTCTTACATTTCCTTGTCCAATTTACTGCATAAACTAAAATTCTTCCTTTCAGTCAACACTTTTGCCTTATTCGTTCCCTCTGTAGGGTATTACTTAGTCTATGTATATTGATGCTTTAATAACAAGTCAATATAATCAACAGTAGAGCGATAAACATTGAGGCGCCATTATTTCCGGAACAAAAAACCAATATATAATATTCAATAGTCGCACGTCAAGAGAACTTTATTTATTTTTAGAATATGTTTGAGGCAAAAGTTTATTATATATATGTATACTATGTATATGTTTACTTAAAAGGCACAAGCTTTTTCAATAGCGTTCAATAATTGAAATATATTTGTCAATGCTTATCAAAATAGTTGTAAAGAAATGCTTAATTAGAGGCCTTAGGGGAATTTGTTCATCAAGAAGAATTATTAAGAGCAGGCTTAAAAGTGACGAAGGATAGTCGAAGCGAATGGGCAACTTCTTCCATTCAGTAAAATTGATTATTGAAAAATTTTACAAATATAGTCGACAAATCGACTTTTTTAATGAGTGGAACAAAAAAAGGTATATTTAAAGCAATATTGAACCAGTTATTGGTTTTGCTTTGCCTTAACTGATCAAATTAAAAACGAAAGATGCCAGAAGCAATGCTGTTCAATAAATAAAATTACATACATACATACATAAGTCAAGAAGTCGAAAATAATAGTCAACTTTCGACTAACTGTGACTGACTTAAAGACACATTTTTTTGTACAAAAATCGGTTAATATGCACAAATAATTTCAGTTTCAATTACCTAATCCCTAGTACAGTTGCGCAGACACACAATGGTGCAGTTTTGAAATATGAGAATAAATTTGCAGAATTTTGTAAAAGTTTTGACGGCGTGAAAATAGTTCAAAATTTGTATGACCCTGTTAGATTGAATTATAGATCAGAAAATGAAGGTAGGAAACATCGATGAGCAAAAAAATTTTCCGAAGGATGATGCCAATTCTGTATCGTTTATTTTAACCTTCATTGCCGTTTTGAAATCGCAAACGGGTAAGGTAGTAACTCTGAATAGAAATTATTTGTTACAAGATTGTTTTATATCAATTTTCCTTGCACTTTACTTTTTCTTTAACCAACTTTTTTGCATATTAATACTAGCCATCTTTCAAGATAATAAATGCAATTTCAAACTCTTTGAGAAAACGTACATAATTTATTGGAATTTCTGCGAGAATCTCGAAGAATCTCTCAAATGATTACAAATACAAATTAATAGGATTTGTAAGCACCTGCTGTACTTAAATGAGTATACGAAAAAGAGTTCAAAAGCGTGTACAGAATTAGCCTAGGAGTGTGTGGAGTAACTCGTGATCTTGCCGTTGTCATTCACGGTCGTCTGGGCGCCACGTTGGCTAGTTCGTTTGCCATTGACATCGGAACTGCTGCTGAAGCTGCTGACAGACACGCCCTTGTAGCCGCCCGGCCCGGTGCTGGTCGAAAATCTGTTCACAACGTTGGGAGAATTCTGCGCAAACGAAAAAAAATCAAATTCGAAAAGCATGAGAAGAAAGGCATGGCAGAATGACGACAATGTAGCTTACGGCGTTCTCGGGACTAATGTAGGCCGTTTGATGGTAGCCACCGGGTCCAACGGAGCCACTAGCTGCGGCGAAATTGGGCGCATAACGATGACCATTATTGCCATTTCCATTTCGGTTGTACAGATTATTGTGTCTGTTGTTGTAGGCGTGTTGTTGTGCTATTTGATGTTGTATGTAGCTGCAATATAAATAATTTAAATTGAAAAAGGATGTTCTCTAAATCGAAAATGAGCAGCATATAAACAAAGCATAGGCAAAATATTGAAAGTTCTACATAGTAGTTGTTAGACAAACTAAAAAGCAAATAGCATATATTATATATATTTACTCGTCGTCATCACGCGCAGATGAAGCACCGGCATGTACAGAGGCATCGCCCGTCGAGTAAGTAGAAGCAAGAGCGCTACAGAATTAGATGCAAAGAGTGTTAAGTGTTAGAAAGCCCCACCCATTTCCACACCAGCGACAGCGCCAAGTAACTAACTACCGAACCGCTTTGAAAGCACTTACTGATTTTGGGCCGCGTGTTGGGCGAGTATCTGTGCCGTCAGCTGCTGATGAAATAGGTAGGGATCGATGAAGCCGGGTCCGAAGTTCGGCGCGTAACCAAATCCTCCATCGTAATAGTCGCCCTCGTCATCATAGCCGCCCCCATATCCGCCATTATAGCCGCCCCCATATCCGCCATTATAGCCGCCAGCAAATCCGCCCGTACCGGCGTATGCGCCAGTGCCGGCATAACTGCCAGCGCTGGAGCTGGCGCCTGCATAACGCTTTCGGTGACTCTTCGCTGTGAACGGCAGATGTTAGGCAACAAAAGTTATAGGCATTTTTCGATATAATTTTACCTGCTTCGGTGTTGCTCGCAGCCATTACAGCGCAAATTAAAAGAAATTTCCACATATCAAATATTGTCTGCAAGAAAATAAAGTATACATTATTTTAATCGTTCCAAGTGCAACTGAACAAATTGTGAAATAGGAAACAATTAATATAGTCAAGCGAGTGATTCATCAACCAAACTAGACTTAAAGCTAAAAGTGACTTCTTCGATGTCGGACCAGGTTAGTTTGATTATCGGTAGTTCTTAAGCTTAATAATTCAAAGATCTAGTTGCCAGAAAGGAGTAAAGCTGAAAAGCACGCTGGCATTAGCTATAATAATAGTCATACATAAATACATATTTTAATAATAAATTATGACTATTTTAATTAAATTCAAATTATCATAAGTAATTATAGAAATTACAGAAATACTCAGTACTAAATATCATGCATTCAAATTAGCATTTTAAATTCTTTATATGAGTTATTGCTGTGATACTCTCTCATACTGATCATGAGCAGTTCCACATCGTTGAAAAAAAGAGTGCATTCGAATAAGAGCGAAAGGGAGGGAGAAAGAGTGTAAATGAAGCCAGAGAATGAAGGCAGACGCTTTTGAACAAATAAATATTTATTAGTATAAGCCGATTTCGCCAAATTGGGGACTTACAAATATCGTTAATTCAATAACTATAATCGTGCTTATATTAACCCTTACATACATATTAACACTATATCACGTGCTTTAATATGTTCAGAGCCAAGGCAAACCACGCTTATTGTAGCAAAATAATAAATTAAATTTTTGCCCTAGCACAACCGGGATGCTTCTAGAAATCGATTTGAGTATTTTCAAAAAAAATTCAAGAGCCGCAACGAGCTTAGCTGTTCACATTGCTCTTACTTAGGCTTTACTGTACATATGTAGTACATTCAAAGCTATGATATAAAAAAATATGTATCAAAATTTTCAAATAAAAATGCAATTATTGGCGTGATATTATATTGAGTTTTTGTTTCTACTCCCGCTTATGTGAACGTCCGATTACGTGTTGCATGTCTCACAATCAATTTCTTTATTATTTTTACCAACTCGCGCACTTGTCTCGAATAAATAGAATTATTGTGTTCTGCGTTAATTGTGCAAAGCTGAAGCCTTCACAGACGAGTTGGAAATCCCCAAGTGACTTGGCACCAAGTTCAGCAATGGATAAATAAAGAATTTAATTATTTTCAACTGTCTTCCATTGGGGAACCGGTTCGCTTCGCTTCGGAAGGCGCTTGATCCTGACGTCATTTACAACGCTGTGCTTAGACTGCTTGTGAGCGTGCGTGCGTGTGTGTGTAAGTGATCATATTTTTATGCATACACATAAATATTTTTGTATTGTTGCTGATTTTTTATCCAAATTATTCGTTGTTTTTAACAAGAGCGCGCATGAAAATCTTAATTGTGAAGTGCGTTCAAATTTCTTTTGTTTTGCTTTTTCTGTAAGGCTTTTGTTGTTGTTTTATCTTCAGAGACAAGGCGTGTAGATCAGCTAATAATAATGAAGGCTCCAATATGATCATATCTTTAGCTCGTCTTTTTTCGGCTTGTCAAAGGGCAATACATCACAAATGTGAAAAATATTACAAACACAGTTCGAGTATCGAAAAGTCAATTAAAATCGCGCCTTTGTTCAAAGAGCAAGGATCAAAAGTGAAAAATTAAATCTTGAGAGTAAATGCTGTCTATATTTGTAATTTTAATCCGTTGATGGCTGCCTCCCAGGAGCGCATAAAACACAATGCCTTACAAATGAGAAGAGCTATGAAAACAGATGCTTGCCTACCAAAGGGTTTAATAGATATGCACGTCTCTAGCTTTTCTCTTTTTATAAAAAATATTTTGTCAGTTTAAAGTTTTTGCTTTTGGCTTAAAAATTGCAACACTTAACACTTTTTAAAGAAATCACTGCGGAAACTTGTTGAATTCAGTGCACACAACTCGTAAAAACGTTCAATTCCGACTTCTTTTCTTTTTTGATTATTATTTCTCGTATTTCTGTTTATTTTACAGCAGCAGGCAGCAGCGGGAATAGTAAACAAGTCGCTGAACGACAAACGTGAAACTACAAAAGTTGCCAATTCGCCGCTGTTGTCGTTTGGACGGCTGCGCATCACACACTCAAACACACACACACACACTGGCACAACTAATCAGCGCCAAAAGCTGGCCGTGGCTGTTAACATTGAAATCGAATTCAATGGTTTTGAGGCAGTTCCAGCTCCAGCGCGCGATAAGGCTCAAGATCACTTCTCACTTGCTTCACTGCGTCGCGTCTACGGCACTGCTGACAGCCCTGTCAAGTGTACGCCTTACATAAGCACTTCCCAGTTAGCGGCTAGGGGGGAGCCACTGTAAACGCGGCATAAAAACACTAGAAACTGCGCCGCGGTTCCAAACCGTCTAAACGAAAATCGCTGGCGAAAGCAGCTCAAAATTTGGCCAGAGCCAAAGAGCCAAAAAAAGCACACTGCCACAAAAGCAAAGGAGAAACGCTAATTTGCTTACACGATTTCTAAGCGGCGTGTATTGCTGTCGTTGTTATTGTTGTTGTCGTTGTTGTATCTCGGAACGGCGCGCGTCTACACTGTGCGGCACCTTTTAAGCGAATAAGCCCGGCAGGTGTCAGAACATCTTCTTATACAACAACTCAGCGCGGCAGCGCGTAGAGCGGCCTACACTGCCTCGGACCCGCCTGCGCCCCCGGAAATCAAGGCATGTATAAACAACAACAACAACAAGCACAGCATGTATAGATTTCGATCGATACAATTTGCTTGTATCTGGTGAATGATATTACACAGCAACAACAACAACAACATAGCTCATCTTGAGCATCTCTCTGCTGCTGCTGCCACAGCGAGCTCAGAACGATAAACAAAAACAAAAATCGGATAAATATTATTAAAAAAAGAAAACAAAATGTAAATTTTGAAAACAAAAAAAACAACGCTTTGCACGACGCATCGCCAATCAGCCAAGTGGCAGCGTTGGCGGCTGCGCACAGTGTTTCCGAATCAAGTAAGCGCAATCAAATTTTATCAATTCGATTTCATTCGTCTTCTATGCATATGATTTTTTCGAAGTAGAAACTATGCAATTTTTCTGTTTTATAACATTTTTCCTTAGGCCTAATGACAAGTCGTTCATGTTAAGTAATATATTAAGGAAAATTTGCATAATGCATATCAAACGAAAATTTTTACTTTTTCGATCACAGATTCGTTATTGGACCTGTTTCTCTTCGCTGCCTCCACTACCTGAAGTGGTTTAGTTGATTGATACACCTTGTACCCCTTAACTATCACCTGGCAACGAACCTTATCTTCTTTGTCCTTGGGGTGGATTGTACCGGCTGCCTCATTCTTGACAATCTTGTCGAGAATGAAGACTGCCCTCAGGTACTGCGATTTCTTAATCGCCCCCACGGATTTCGCATTCTTTCTTACAGGCTTTGGGGTATCCACCTTGGAACTCACCGCGGCCTTCGAAGTGGTTGGTTTTTCGTCTGGAGTGCTATGGCTGGCACTCACTGGTAGGGTGATTGTGGATGACGACTCTTGGCTGGATGCCAGGAGTGTATCCTCATCTGCACCAAGGATGTCAGCTTGGACATCCGAGGTTTTAGATGTAGTTATATTATTTTTTTTTTATATAAAACGTTCATTCATTTTTGGTCCCACGAGTATGCACGGAGAGGGTCGTCCACCCCAGCAGAGCCGGCATACCAGGGTAAGGCTCTTATACAACCGACCTTGCCCGAGCGTCGGAGGGGACCGTTTGCGGTCAGCTCTTTAGGCACTGCTGACCATCCAGCCCTCGGCACGGGTACCTCGACACCTTGGCTTAAAGTGCTTGTATCTGGCTTCGTCAGTCATCTCCGAGTTAACCTTTCCGACATGCGAGACCCTACCAGAGTAAGGCTGTATTCCTAAACGTACTTATGCAAAGCAGTGCTGCGCCCCCAATGCTCTACTGATTTATTTTCTGAGTGCTAATGCGATGCATTGCATAAATCAGGTTGGCAACACTTTTTAGTTTGGGAACGCACTGGATGCTCAACATTGCTTTCACAAAATGGAAATTGTAAAAAACTACAAATTTAACGCATTTTTGCATTTGAGTAGCGAATAACTTTCCAGCAACTCTAAATTAATTGTAAAATTGAGAAAAAGGAGGCGAAATTTAATCGCGTCCTAAAAGTTTCAGTGAAGCCGAAAAAACATAACCTAACTAATCAAAAAGCATCAACAAAATTTGTGATGAGCAGTTTGCGCATTCGATGCTTATCGACAACTTGATGCCTGCGTTTAGGAACAGGGTGCACATGCAAACTTTTTATGTTTGCGTTTAGGAACATACTGCTTTGTACTTATGCAGCGCAACTGACGTTTAGGAATACAGCCTAAGTCACAGCTTACTCCGTCGGCATAGCTTAACTCTTCCTTGATGAACGCAAGCCCTACCACCACGTCAAGGTGCAGATACATCGGTAGAGAGCAACTACTTACTAACTATCTCTTTTTAAAAGATCTTGAGGCTTTGATTACTAACCTGTTTAGGAAAAGCTGCTTTACATAGTTTAATGCAATCAGCCTCGCTTTTGTCGATAAAATTAATTATGAAATGTCTTCTTTCAATATGCATTTATAAAATTCTTTATTAACTGTCAGTGCAAACAAATCTGATAAGTTCTGAGCTCATTGATATCATGTTAATGTGAAAATAGTAATGAAAATAAATTATGTCAATTATAAATTCAAAATTTTCTGCAAAATCGAAACGCTGATTTATTTATAAGAAAATAAATTTGCATATTCTTGCTTTCAACAAAATTACGATCATTTGACATTTTACACGTTTCAATTAAGTTCAATTAACACTTTCGAAATGGCAAAAATGTAGTACATATTTCCATTTATTAAAATTTTGGATCATTGTAGCATTTCAACTATCGACGACAGAGTCGCTGTTAGCCTGGCAACTATTTCAAAAATGTTGTACTTATATAATGTAACAGCAGTGCCTATACATAAGTTTAGATTACATTGCTTGGCCAAGCTCGGGTATCACAGACCTTGCTTGCTGGATGCCGATATTCTTAGAATGTATAATGCTCATTCACTTTTCCTGCAGGCACTTCCGTGTTTTGTCAAAGAAAGTAGCAACTTTAAAATATTGTAAGCTCCCCTCCTACTACTAATCTACACTGTAATGCCTAACTTTTCTTTGCTACAACCGCATTCCCAACACTGCATGCCTTTTCAAAAAATTCCTCTAACTCAACCAAGTACAACGCGCCTTACAGCTTGAGGTTTTGCCTGTTCAAAAGGCAGACCCTCGGAGCCAGCGCAGTTCTTGCTATTTTTCGCTCAATGAGTTCATTCTGTTCTGCTTTTTTCGCTTTTTGTAAAGCAGTAGTCATTCTTTAGATACCAAATTGGTAAAACCCTGCGGTATTGACATCCTTTATACAAATACATAACACGTATACTATGTATGTATATTTATAAAAATTGTAAATTGGAAAGTAATCAATTCCACCGAATTGCGCGCCTCTTTGCGGGGTATTTACATGCATGAAGGTGTTCCTCGACTTGGCGGGTTGTCGCAATAACGAAGCAATCAATCAAAATTCTATTCTCACGATTTGCTAAATATTATTACCAAATCATCAATTGTAGGCATGTGCGCACCAGCATTTTTAATCTAGCGTGTGATTTATAACGAGAATGATTGTTTTAAATTTCAACACTTCGGAGACTGCACCGTACCGAGATGATACACGTCCAAGACAAAATAAACATGCACATTGTAAAAAAAAGTGTGTGTTTTACTGCCATGAAAACTAATCTCCTCGATTAACTTACAAACTAAACAACTGCACAGAAGCAGCACATTTAATTTGTTTAAGCCAACAATTTCTGGTTTCTATTGTTATTTGCAGTATTCCCCAAGCTTTGTCCAATGATCTCAAGTCGTTTATGAATTGTGCCCACACAAAAGCGTTAGTATTTAAGATCAACATATGTTATTGTAGAATTGTTGTGCGACGCTTTACTAATCTCATCTCAACTCAACTCATTTGCATTTACGTTCTTTTTGCGCTGTGAGGTTTCGTGATATTATCAACTTTTTAATAAGAATGTGTTCAGTTTTTAATTTGATACAAAACGAGTTTGTTCTCTGCTAAGCAGCCATAAAGATGTGTATGCCGATTAAAACAAACAAAAAATATTCAATTTACAAAATCTATCTTTAGTTACGAATTTTTCTGCCATGACTAGCAGCAGTAGTTAATGTATCTCAATTCACACAGGCATATTCTTATACCCTACACCTATGGTAATAGGGTATAATAACTTTGTGCAAATATTGTAACGCATTAAAGGAGCCTTCCTAGGTATAGACATAAGTATATAGAAATGATCAGAAACACTTTCTCTTTTCATTTCCAGTTGTCCGTCTGTCTGTCTGCGAGTCCGGAAAAAAATAAGGAAGGAGGTGTCCCATTTCGACCAAATTTGGTACACAGTCACAGTGAACTTCGCGTTAGGTAAAGTGTTAAAACTAGTCAAATCGGTTGAAGGACACGCCTACAATGGGCCTGTAAGTCCCACTACCTCGGGTTTTTTGCGATCAAATTGCTGTAATTTGTCTAATTACTCATTCCAAAGAATAATACTTGCTATTCAAGTTAAGGGATCGATGATCTATGTCATACGAAAAAATGGGCGTGGTCCGCCCACTATATAGGCAGCAAAATTTTTGCGGTAAAATGGCTCCCAATTGACTAGATACGAATATAAATGAATTAAATTCATTCCCAAGTTGATATATAGGTCTTAGATATCATACAAGAAAATGGGCGTGATCCGCCCACTATATAGGCGATAAACGAAATACCCTCTTAACGTCCATAATATATACACCAGAGCGTCCAGATTTGGTTACTTCGTTCCTGGTATATCTGAATATCTTTTAATTCTCCAGAAATGGGCGTGGTCCGCCCACCATGGCGGCAGTAAAATAAATATGCCGATAACATCTGTTGTACACCTGTCAGAGCAGCAATATTTGGCATATATAGTCCTATTAGTTATATCTTAGTCTGCCAAAAATGGGCGTGGTCCGCCCACTATGTAGGTTGTAAATCAAATGCACCCACAATTTCAGTGAATTATCACCCTACTTGGGAACATGGTGTAGGGTATTACTCTGTCGGTGAAACACGACTGACACGTAAGGAAACTTCTTCTACCTTAAAATTTGAGTTCGCAGACTAGAAAGCAAAAACGAAAGTAGACGAGCACCGACTTCTTCGTGCTGGAAAGTTTTCTTTGTTCTTTTAAGCTCATACACAGTTTTGAGATTTGCAATAACCGCAACAAATGATAAATACACAAATCTTCTCAAAGAAAAACTTTCCCTGTGTAAAAGAGCAACAGAACAGAAATAGAAGTGTTCACATAAATATTTCCGTGTGTAAATTGAGGCAGATTCTCGTTGAAAAAGATTTTTCCTTGCATCGATTTTAAAAGATATGGCTTCATGCTGAGCATTTAGTGTTCAATAAGACCGAAATTTACCAGTAAAAATTTAATTCCATTAGTTATAATTTTGAAATTTCGATTGATATAGAAATATGTAATTATGTAAAATTATGAATTCTTTCGTAGTCTTCTCCTTGGGCAATAGTTCACACGCTTAACATCCCAGTGAGTGCCGTGTTCGCGACGCCTGGAATGTATACAAAGGTCAGGATGTGCTCCTGTACACCATTGATTTTGAGCACTTTTGTCCAGATCGCAATGATGTCTGAAATTAAGAAATCTGTTAGACCGTTGCTTAAAATTAAGGCTGCTCTAGGGCGGACATATGTTGTGCTGCAGGCCAACTTACCGGTTGTTCCATTGCACCCTTGCTCAGCTTCAGAAGTAAGAATGCTTGGCTACAACCAATAGGACGGTCTAGCCACTTTTCTGTTCATGTTGCTTTCCGGCGTATATAACTCCTCTTGTGTGCCATGTACCCATTTCTCTGGTCTGTCTTGTCCATACATCGGATAAGCGCGTCTTCTTGGCCAGTGTGTGCCTGCTGCTGCGGACAGGCTTCTGCTGGTATATATTGCCCGCGAAGTTGATGGAGCATCGTCTTCGATTCCGGATTGACGTTGGTGTTTACCTTCATTTATAGGTTCTAGATATTTTCGAATGGCTTTGAAATACACCGTACTATATCCATAATTTATCACAAATCCCATGGATTGCAGAAATCTAACGGAAATGGCGTCGATTGACATTGTCACCACAGAAGTCTGCCCATATTGTATGCGATTCAGCACTCGCCAATCATTCGTTCGGACTCTGTTTTGATTCTCAATGCGAATCATGATGCTGTAAGTGGGTTCGTCAGCGGATCGTGGAAACTCGGCCACGAAAATATATGACCCCGCTATTTCTGCATCACGCTTAACTTCCACTTCGGCATTATGCCAGGGTTTTAGGTGGGGCGCTGTTTTCCTAGGCCATTCCACTGTACTGTCTCTTTTTTTTAGACTAGGTACCTCTTTGAAGCACTCGATCATAGGCGTATATGCCAGATTTTTGGCTTTGTCAAGAGGGACTCCGTTTCTCAACAATACCTTTAAACGTCTTCGTCCAGCCCCCGATAGCTTGATCTTCGCCTCAGTCACTGGCATTGATTTAGAATCTTTAGCTATGTCATCAGAAGCACCCGAATCCTTTTGAGGCAAGTCATCAGGGGAACTTATCGCACTTTTCTTTGGTCTTTGAGCACCCTTTATATCGGATTTCGAACCCACAACATCCGCATTGGATATAGGTTCCGTGCATATTGTACCATCTCTTTTATTTAGTCTAGGTACCTCTTTGATGCACTCGATCATAGGCATTTCTGCCAGCTTTTTGGCTTTATCAAGAGGGACTCCGTTTCTCAACAATACCTTTAAACGTCTTCGTCCAGCCCCCGATAGCTTGATCTTCGCCTCAGTCACTGGCATTGATTTAGAATCTTTAGCTATGCTACTAGAAGCACCCAAATCCTCTGGAGTTTCCGTAATTGAGACCTTTGCCTCGTTCACTGACATAGACTGCGAATCCAAGAGAGTCTCTTCATCGTCTGTTAAGATGTTGACTATGGCATCTGAAGGACCTAAGTCATGTGTCATTTCCGTTGGTAAGAACTTCGCCTCAGTCTCCTCATCGTCCGACAATACTTTGATTATGCTACCAGAAGCACCCAAATCCTCTGGAGTTTCCGTAATTGAGACCTTTGCCTCGTTCACTGACATAGACTGCGAATCCAAGAGAGTCTCTTCATCGTCTGTTAAGATGTTGACTATTTCATCAGGGCCGAAGTCCTCTACCAAGCCAACTTCATCCGTTGATTTAACGCTGTTTTCGGGACAAGGTGCCCCTGTAACAGCAGCTGAAAGGCCATCGGCCTGCGTTTGTATGACTTTTTGAGGCAAGTCATCAGCCTGTAACAGTTTAGATTGATTCATAAATGGTCCCACGAGTGTAGGGGAACGTAGGTCATCCGAGGCAGAGCCCCGACGTACCCCGGAAAGGCTAGATACACCCAGAGGTCGCCAGGTATCTGGGGTACACCGTTCAAAGACACACTAACGTAGTGCCATTCATCCCATAGGCACGGTACGAATGACACCTGGGATTACGGGTTTTATCGAGTTTTCCTCTCTAGATCCGCCATATTCGGTAAGAGCAGGGACACCTCGTGCAGGCTGTGACTTTTCGTCACGTATGGACGGTCTAAGGCTGATAGCCTCTGGTCGAAACCTTGTCCCCTTCTGTATAGTATATGATAAGTTCGGAGCATTCAATCTAATTAAAATGTGATACTCATCATATCCTTATACACATATCAAAGCTTTATAATTTTATTGTTTTGTTAGCGCAATATCAATTGAAGCAATGTATACATGCTACTATATAATAATAGATACATATGTATATCGGAATTAACAAGCCCACTGAAAATTCATTCTATTTAAATGTATATCATTCAATAATTTTACATTTAAGATTAAAATTTAACCGAAACGATGATAGGAATATTTCTTGAATAAGCTTCAAATGCGCAATTAGGATCAGTGTAGATGTTTTTGATAGTAAAAGAAATAAAACGTTACTAGCATCGTTATTTGAAATAAGGCAGCAAAATAAATGAAAACCAAGTTCAAGATTTCACTTTCGATGAAAATTGAAATCAATTTATTATAATTCAAATTATAATTAAAAGATTTATTTGTATCCTCAATACGAATATGTGATACACATTTTATATTTATAGCATCGCAATCCATAAATCTTATAAAAAAATCTTTATAAACCAAAATTGTTTGTTGAATTAAATTGTTTCCTTTACAAGTTTTATCTCAAAAGTTGAACAAACTCAACTTGTATTGTTATTGATATCAAAAAGGATGCTGTTATTTCAAATTACGATTTTTTGAGCGCCCCTTGACAATTTCGAAATTTTCTCTGCCAATACTAATTACAGTTCGCTTACATTTTATTGCATATCGCATATGGTTAGGCGCATTATTTCTCGAGCTGCTGCGGGTGCGACACCATTCGACGCTATTCAAGTGATCGACGGCTTCGATTAGATCATGGTGTAATTTTCCGATACAATTTAAGTCTGTAAGAGGAGTAGAATTTCAAAATTATAATAAATTTAGGAAATGTTTATAAGGCGAAAAGGTGATGCAACGAAGAAAAAGAAAGAGAAGTAATATCTAAAGGTGTATAAATTCTATCTAAAAGTCTTACTTTCTCGAATACTTTAAAATACTTTGCGAAATCGTATTGTTTACGTATATTTATTTAAGCCTTCAAGTTATAATTCTCCCCTATTCACATGGACCGGGCTTGGTCTTATAGCGTTCATAAATGTTGATGCATTAAATTCCATTTGCGATCACTTTCAAATTTCGAATGAAATGTCTGATAAACTCAAGAAGGTACTTACCATTCATGTTTATGACAGAACTTTCCCAGACCTTGAGATGTGCATACGCGTCGCAACGGAGAATTTTTCCGTAGTCTTCTACTTGCGCAATAGTTCACAAGAGCTTAACATCCCAGTGAGTGCCGTGTTCGCGTCGACCGGAACATATGCAAAGATTTACTCCGGTACACCATTGATTTTGAGCACTTTTGCCCAAACCGCAATGATCTCGATCTCTGAAATTAAGAAGTTTATTTGACCGTTGCTTATAATTAAGGCTGCTCTAGGGCGGACATACATATGTACATATGTTATGCTGCAGGCCAACTTACCAGTTATTGAGCTCTTGAATAGCTCTAAAAGTTAGAACGCTTGGCTACAACCAAAACTTCGTGGCTAGATCTCCCGTCGATTATATCCGAGGTCGCCTAATCAAGCTGGACATTTTTGGAGGTACTTGATGCCTTCTGTTGTCGTTAGAGAGGAAAGATGTCTCTATTAGCGCGTCTAGCCAGGTTCCTGCTCCTGTTACTTCTTGACATATTTAACTCCTCTTGGGTGCCACGTACCCATATTCCTGCTGTGTTTTCTCCATACTGCGAATAAGCGTGTCTTCTTGGCGAGTGTGTGCCTGCTGCTGTGGCTCTGGCTGGCTTTTTGTCCCTGTTGCTTCTTTCTCTGGACAGGCTTGTGCTGCTATAGGTTGCCCGCGACGTAGATGGCGCATCGTCCTTATACCTGGAATCATGTTCTCGACTCTGTTGACGCATTGGCAGAGGTTTGAAATAGACCGTACTAAACCCATAACTTATCAAATTTTTCCTGGATTTAAGTATTTCTGCGGAAATGTGGTCGATTTCTATTTTCATCTCAGAAGCCTCGCCTCTTTGTCTGCGATTCAGCACTCGCCAGTCTCTTGTTTGGATGTCACTGTTTTGGCTCTCAATGAGACTCATAATGCTTTCAATGGGCGTGTCAGCAGCTTGTGGAAAAAATGTTGCGAAAGCTTGTGGACGTGTTACTTTTCCATCAGGCATTACATACAGCTCGGCATTATGCCAAGGTTTTAGCTTGGGCGCTGTTTTCTTAAGCCATTCCGCTGCTCTGTTGCCGTCACAGGTAAAGGTTAGCCGTCCCGAATGAATGAAACAGTGGTTAAATTTAGGCTTGAAGGAACCTTCTCGCTGCTGCTCAACTTTCTCCAGTATTGCATTTTTAACCGCATTAACCTGGTCAGATGTCCAATATACAGTTGGGTAGTCTGGTGGTAAAACGGACATTTTTATGTTCCAACGTTCTCTTTCCTGCATGTATTGTATGTAACTCGGTATGTTTCGGTAACACTCGCTTGCAGGCTTATGCGCTAGCTGTCTAGCTTCAGCGGGTGGGAGTCCCATGTTCAATAGGTGTTTCAGGCGTATACGTCCAGCCCCCGGTAAGCTTTTCCTTTTACGTTTTCGAACACGCTTCCTCTTCTCTGCCACTGATTTCGAATCGGAGGGAGCCTCTTCTTTCGCCTCTTTCTCTTCATCGTCCTCCAATATGTTGTCTATTCCATCAGAAGGAACCAAGTCCTCTTTCAAGACAGCTTTATCCGTTGATTCAACGCTGTTTTCGCGACCCGATGCCCCTGTAACAGCAGCCGGAAGGCCATCATCGACCTGGGTTTGTGTGACTTTTTGAGGCAAGTCATCAGCCTGTAAAAACAGCTTAGAATGATTCATAAATGGTCCCACGAGTGTAGGGGAACGTAGGTCATCCGAGGCAGAGCCCCGACGTACCCCGGAAAGGCTAGATACACCCAGAGGTCGCCAGGTATCTGGGGTACACCGTTCAAAGACACACTAACGTAGTGCCATTCATCCCATAGGCACGGTACGAATGACTCCTGGGATTACGGATTTTATCGAATTTTCCTCTCTAGATCCGCCATATTCGGTAACAGCAGGGACACCTCGTGCAGGCTGTGACTTTTCGTCACGTATGGACGGTCTAAGGTACATAGACCTGTGATGGTCTATCTGATAGCCTCTGGTCGAAACCTTGTCCCCTTCTGTGTGGTATATGATACGTTCGGAGCATTTAATCTAATAACATGTGATACTCATCATATCCTTAAATACATATCAAAGCTTTATAATTTTATGAAAAAATTTTAAATCAAATATGTTTTGTTGGCGCAATATCTTTTGCTACTATATAATAACAGATTCATATCGCTGGCAAAATGCACAAAGGCCGTAACCAACATTTTTTTTCGAAACACGTTTTTTTACAGTTTCTGATAGCCTATATTAAAATATATCTTCTCACAAAATGTTGAGTCTGAAAGCCAAAAATGATTTTTTAGCTAATACAAAAAAGGCCTATCTACATACATACATATGTATTCCAATGCGAAGTCTAATGAAAATAGTCAGCTATCCAAAAATAAAAATCAAATCGGATTTGTAGACTGATACTCTTGGAAGCAAATTATAATTGAAAGATTTATTGGTAAGTTTTCGTTCTGGACATATCCTCAATACGTGATCTGTATTTTATATATACCACACCTAATTCATAAATCTTATAGAAAAATCTTTATAAAGCAAAATGTTCGAACTTAAACACTCGAATACAATTTTGTGAATAGAGTTGTTACTTTCACAAGTGTTATGTTAAAGCTCAACGAACTCAACTTGTATTGTTATTGACATCAAAAAGGATGCTGTAAGTTTTTTTTAAATGACGATTTTTTGAGCGCCTCTTGACAATTTGGAAAATATTTTTCTGACAACTGATTGAAGTTCGCTTACATTCTATTGCATCCAGTGGCATCTCTTGCAGCACATCCTGATAGGTTAGGCGCATTATTTCTAGAGCTGCCGCAGATGCGGCACCATTCGTCTACTGTCGCAGCAGCAAGTTAGAGGCCTGTTGTCGCTGCGATGAAGAGCTAATGGTGTAAATTTCGGAAACAATTTGAGTCTGAAAGGAGAGCAGAATTTCAAAACTTTAATAAATATGGTCTGCAGAAAAGAACGAATATAATAATAATAATTGACTGGCACAACAGCCCGTGTGGGCTAAGGCCTAGCTTTCTCGCATTAACTTGTGTGTGCTTGTTATATTTTTGCACAAGTTAACGGGACCTACTTTACCGAATCCGAATCCGAACGGGATTGAGAAGCTTTTCATGGCAAAGATTATTCTCGGAGAATTGCCAATTCACCGCGAGAAGTGGCGCCGCGCAAAGAAACAATTTGAAAACAAATTTTCTTTTTATTAGATGTTACCGGACCGGGAGTTGAACCCAGGTCTTCCGCGTCAGCGTCCAAGCACTTAGACCACTGAGCCACCGCGGCGCACAAAGAACGAATATGCAACAACAAAATTCCAATTTATGAATGCGGCTTCTATAAAGGAAGCAAAGAGAAGCTTGCCCGATTTTGGCGAATTGCTGAAGCGGAGCTTATTCCGCTATGACCACTAACCGGAAGCATCGCAAAGTGGAAAAGCCTTTTATGCTGATGCCGAATACAAATTTAATATTTACATTAATTTAAATAATCCATGTGTGCGCCCCGATCAAAGCAAATGTGTGCGCCAGAAGGTGGCACAATGAGCTTCAACTGACAAAGCAAATAAAACACTTCCTCTGTTACACTTTAGCATATCTGCTGGAACTCTTCAACATTAACTTTTTTCCGCAAAGCATACGAAAGATTTAACTGAACATTAATCTTTAATATAACCAAATCAACACAATTTTGTTGAACTTTTTTACTTTTTCAATATGTATACTAAAAAATGTCAAAATTAAACGTCGCCATGTTAAACAGCTGATTTCGAAAATTCGAAGTTCTGTCTGCCTCGGTGGTATTCTTCTACACAGTTTCACCACAGTTTATAAGCTGGTAAAAAAAAACAACTTCGACCAGAAACACAACCTGTATTTTCAGAAAAACTTTTTGGCAAATTTACCTTACCACTTTTCGACGACTAATTTTGTTGCGGTGACTGCGGTGTACGGACAATAACGAACGAACAACTGTCAAACTCATACAGTGATAGCGCATCCAACCTCGGCGAGTCTTACCTCATCTTCCCCATTTATTGGCCCAACAGCCTATGTAACTGCTTTCTCGCATTTACTTGTGTATGCCCGTTATTTTTAGCATACGTTAAGAGGACCTACAAATTTATTCCATAACCATCCGAACGACATTGAAAAGATTTATTTTCATGCCGAAAGAATACTCTCGGATAGTTGCCAATCCTTCACGAGGAATGGCGCCTCGTTAAATTTCAAAACAAATCATCTGTTCTTTTTATAAGATGGCAGGTGTCTCTACTGAGGATTTAACCACCAACTTCTCCCATAAGAGACCGAGTACTTATCCACTGCGCGGCCTACTGTCTTCAAAATATATCCCTACCCTACCCTCTCGGATCATAACTGGCCCATATAACTGATTATCAACGATCGATATCACTCTAATACAAATTTAATTTCATTTGCTATCATTTTCAAATTAAAATCGAAATGGGTATGTCTGATAAATTCAAGAAATTACTCACCTTTTTTGCTGATGTCGATACTTTCCCCGATCTTGATGTGAGCGTTCGCGTCGCAACGGAGAATCCTCTGTAGTCTCCTCCTTCGGCAATAGTTCACAAGGGCTATAACATCCCAGTGAGTGCCGTGATCGCGTCGCCCGGAAAGTATGCAAAGTGCTCCTGTACACCGTTCATTATGAGCACTTTTGCCCAAACCGAAATGATCTCTGAAATTGAGAAGTCTGTTATAGACCGTTGCTTATAATTAAGGCTGCTCTAGGGCGGACATACATATGTACATATGTTATGCTGCAGGCCAACTTACCAGTTATTGAGCTCTTGAATAGCTCTAAAAGTTAGAATGCTTGGCTACAACCAAAACTTCATTGTTAGATCTCCCGCCAATTATATTCGAGGTCGCCTAATCATGCTGGAGATTATTTTGGAGGCACTTAGATGCCTTCTGTTGTCGTTAGAGCGGAAGTATGTCAGTAGTTGGCATTTCTGCTGGCGCGTTTTGCCACTTTTATGCTTCTGTTGCTTTCGGGCATATCAAATTCCTCTTGGGTGCCACGTACCCATATTCCTGCGTTGTCTTGTCCATACTGTGGATAAGCGTGTCTTCTTGGCGAGTGTGTGGCTGCTGCTACGGCTCTGGCTGGTTCATTGTACCTGTCGCTCCTTTCTCTGGACAGGCTTGTGCTGGTATAATAGGTTGTCCGCGACGTTGATTGTGCGTCGCGACGACGTTTGCGATCCCGATTACGCATTGCCGTGGCCTTGAAATACACCGTACCAGACCCATAATTTATCATATTTCCTTTGGATTTCAGTATTTCGCTGGAAATAGCGTCGATTGTTATTTTCACCTCAGAAGCCTCGCCTCTTGGTTCTCGATTCAGCACTCGCCAATTATTCGTTCGGATGTCACTGTTTTGGCCCTCAATGCGACTCATGATGCTGTCAGTGGGCTCTTCAGCGGCTTGTGGAAACTCGGCTATGAAATTTCGTGACCGAGATACTTCCGCATCAGGCATAACATCTAGATTGGCATCATGCCAAGGTTTTAGCTGGGGCACTGTTGTCATAAGCCATTCCGCTGTGCTCTTGTTCTCACAGAAAAAGGTTAGCCACCCCGGATGGTAGAAGCAGTTGACAAATTTAGGCTTGACGGAGCCTCTTGGCAGCTGCGCACTCTCTCTCACTATTGCTGTGTGAACCGCATTCAGCTGGTCAGGTGACCAGTTTTCTGCCGGGTAGTCTGATGGTAAAACGGAAATTTTTAAGCTCGTCGGCGTTTTCTCTGGTTTTGCTCTATATTTAGCTTCGACGACATTGGCTGCTCTTTTCGAAGAACTCGCTTCCTCCGATGAGAAGCCCAAATGTTCTTTTCTCTGCCCGTATATTGTGGAACTCGTCATGGTTTTGAGACACTCTGTTGCAGGATTCCTTGCTAGCTTTCTAGCTTCTTCGATGGGGACTCCCTTGTTTATCAGAAGTCTCATGCGTAAGCGTCCACTCTTCGATAATCTTTTTTCCTTAGGTTTTGCAACGCGAGCCTCTGGCGTAGGTTTCGAATCCGTGAGAGCCTCTTCGTCGTCCGATGAGACGCTAATTATATCATCGGAAGCAACCTCGTGATCTTCAGTTTTCATTGGCCTGACATTCGATTCAGTCTCCGCGACCCTGGTGTTAAGATTTGGCAGCTCTTTGAGGCAATCCATCATAGACGACAATGCCAACCTTCTGGCATCGTCGATTGAAAGTCCCTTATATAACAAATATTTAAGACGTTTGCGTGCAGCCCCCGATAGCCTGACCTTGTCGCTTGGTGGGATTTTCACCTCAGTCTCCTCATCGTTCGTCAATACTTTGGTTATGCTACTAGAAGCACCCAAATCCTCTGGAGTTTCTGTAATCGAGACATTTTCTACTTTTACTGACATAGATTGCGAATTCAAGAGAGTCTCTTCATCGTGTGTTAAGATGTTGACTATGGCATCTGAAGGACCTAAGTCATGTGTCATTTCCGTTTGTAAGAACTTCGCCTCAGGCTCCTCATCGTCCGACAATACCTTGATTATGCTACCAGAAGCACCCAAATCCTCTGGAGTTTCCGTAATCGAGACATTTTCTTTTTTTACTAACATAGATAGCGAATTCAAGAGAGTCTCTCCATCGTCTGTTAAGATGTTGATTATGGCATCAGAAAAACCCAAATCCTGTGCCATTTCCGTTGTTGAGAACTTCGCCTCAGTCTCCTCATTGTCCGACAATACTTTGAATATGCTACCAGAAACACCTAACTCCTCTGGAGTTTCTGTCATCGAGACATTTGTTGCGGTCGCCCTTAGATGCGATACCCTGGGTGTGAAAAATGTAAACAAAACAAGACAAAAACAAAAATAAGATCTGGCATCACTGCGTTGTAAATAACATCGCAGTGTACAAAAACATGAAAGTAGGGGAAAAGGAAGAGCGAGAAAGCGCAGATCGGAATATGGGGTAATGAGAAGAGAAATTATGCGCGGGCGGTACTGCCTGTAGACTTATGAGCGCCTGATAACTCCACTCGGGGGAAGCGACACCAAGATTGTAGATTGTTAGTATATATATATATATATATATATATATAGATTAGGCTTAAAAACAAGTACAAAGGTCGAAGGTGAAGTGGCGGCCCAGGGAATAGAGCCGGAGCGGAAGATTCGGAACCGCTAGGACGCCGTGGAATCCATTGTTCCAAGGAGCGCCAAAAATAGGGACGCACAAAAAAATAGTCCAAAGGTCTCAAGTCCTGGAACGATGGATGAAAGAAAGAGAGAGACAAAGTAGATTGGGTACGGCATGGGTTAGAGCGAGGGCACCCGAGGAACCGGGAAAGAGAAAGCTGGGGGCATTAATGGCTTGCAGCTTGGGGCGACCTCAAGCTAGAGTCATAAAGAAAGTGACCAGTGCCAAAGTAACACCTCCCAGCCGAGGAGGAAGTCCAAAGTGAAAAGTGAAGTGTGCCGTAAAAACTTTATTAAACTCGCGTAATAAAATGGAACTGCCACAAAGTGGCAGGAGAATATAAGCTTATATAAAGCTAAAGAGGAATTTGGTAAGTCTTCAATAGGAAGTTAGGAGTGGCAGGAGAATATAAGCTTATATAAAGCTAAAGAGGAATTTGGTAAGTCTTCAATAGGAAGTTAGGAGAGGCAGGGACTAAGAGTATTTCCTTTTAAATAGGAATCCCCGGGCCTATTACGGCCACAAGAAGCTTAGAATTGATGACAGGATACGGAAATTAGAAGCAAAAAGGCGACTGAGTCACCACGGCCACGAACTCCTCCGGCCGGGAGGCAACATTAAAGAGAAATTGAAATTTAGAAGAAAGAATTCAAAACCCCCCACAAAAAAATCGCATTGGTGCAACGAGAGGTCCATGTGAATTTTACTACAGAACAAAAAATTGCTGCCAAACCCATATCGACACATACCACATTGGCTGTCGAGCAAAAATATAAGACCTTGCCGGCGATCTACGCACCCCTGTAATTGCTGATCTCGTGGCGCCGCTACAGAACAGAAATTTGTTAATCCAGGGCAGCAGAGCTACTACCCAAAAATCTAGTGATCCAACCATATGCCCGCAGCACCAAATTTTATGCGTTTACATTGCTGCGTGATTGAATGTTACATTGCGGCGTTCGTCGCTAAAATGAGTATTGCAGCCAGCTAAAGACGATTATTACATTCTTTCTTTTATTACACTTTATTATATTGCAGTTCATATTTTTACATTGCATGCATAAAAAGCGCAATCGCGCATATTAGCTTTAAGTTATTGTAGTCGTATATTTTTTTTTGTTCTCCCATTTTTAATTTTTATTCGTGTGAAGCCCACGGAGGCTAGCCAAGCGCGTCGTAAGGTTCCAAGCCTCAAAAGGAGGCGCAAATTCATAAACCAACTACGACTTAGAGAGCTCTCTCGGAGTAGGAAATTAATAGACGCGAAATGCGAAGTGGCTATTGCCCTTGAAAAAAAAGGAATAGCTGGTGGGCGCGTAATTATTAAGTAAGAAAATTCTGCGTTTTATTTGGAAATTAATTGAAGTCAAACTGAAGCATACCAATGTAGAATAAATGTATAACAAGTTGAAGTCTGTGCGTTATATTTGAATTTTCAGTATGCTAAACTAGCGCTAAAATGAGCGGCTAAGTGAAGCATAGAGGGGGAACATGAGGGGGCCCGAATGCTGTGTGCCTGCAAGAGCCGTGAACTGAACGTATGTGTGTGTGAGTGAAAGGAAAAATTTAATCATGAAAAGGGGTGACGAAAATAGGCCAAGTCACCAAAGGTAGGGAGGGCAGCGCAACAACAACACCATGGCAGAAAAAAAAGGGGAAAGGAAAAGAATGGTTCTGGGCGAAGTAGCAGGTTTGGAAGGAAGGATGAGGAGATGCATTTCTTTTGTTTATGGAGTCGAAAGTTTTGAGTGAGATTTTGGATCGTTTGGATCAAACAGATTTGCTGTTTTTTTTTTGTTAATTTATTTTTGAGTTTAGTTTTAGTTTCTTTGTACTCCCTCTGACCAGGTATGGCGGGTCGAACTTACCACCCCTGACAGCCTGAGCTAGCTGTGGACACCTACCGTTGATGCCGTACCTGGAAAGCCACCAAACCACGGCTAAAGGAGGTTGCTACACATTTTCTTCTTTTACTGACATAGATTGCGAATCCAAGAGAGTCTCTTCATCATCTGTTAAGATGATGACTATTTCATCAGGGCCGAAGTCCTCTACCAAGACAACTTCATCCGTTGATTCATCGCTGTTTTCGGGACAAGGTGCCCCTGTAACAGCAGCTGAAAGGCCATCATCGGCCTGCGTTTGTGTGACTTTTTGAGGCAAGTCATCAGCCTGTAACAGTTTAGATTGATTCATAAATGGTCCCACGAGTGTAGGGGAACGTAGGTCATCCGAGGCAGAGCCCCGACGTACCCCGGAAAGGCTAGATACACCCAGAGGTCGCCAGGTATCTGGGGTACACCGTTCAAAGACACACTAACGTAGTGCCATTCATCCCATAGGCACGGTACGAATGACACCTGGGATTACGGGTTTTATCGAGTTTTCCTCTCTAGATCCGCCATATTCGGTAAGAGCAGGGACACCTCGTGCAGGCTGTGACTTTTCGTCACGTATGGACGGTCTAAGGCTGATAGCCTCTGGTCGAAACCTTGTCCCCTTCTGTATAGTATATGATAAGTTCGGAACATTCAATCTAATTAAAATGTGATACTCATCATATCCTTTTATACATATCAAAGTGTTAATTTTATAATTAAATATTAGCGAATTTGGCATCAAAGTTTTACTTAATCATGTTTCAGTCCCGACCTGGTGGATTAAATAAAATCATTTTATGTACATTTTCCAAAAGTATGGGCAGAACTACCGTGTTAATGCTAAGAAACGCACCAGAAATTTAGACAATTTAGGATTTCATATAAAATATTTTTGCCTAGTGTTTCTGCTTTTAATTTTTATACTATTGTTTTTCGTAGAATTGTATCATAATCTAAGTAAATATAATAGAATAGCATTCGGTCAGCTAAACGCCAAAGTAGCCAAGAGTAAATTTTGAAATTTTTTCGACAATATTTAAAGTTCTTGCCATTATATTTCGGGTAAATCTGCTATAAATAATATAAATCCAAAGCAGGATATTGATTTAAAACATTTAATAGTACATATTTCATAAATGATTAACAGCGAACATAGATAATAAGTGCCCAAAGAAGGCCATAACAACTTAACATATCGCTATAAAGTCATACAAAAGACACATAGAAAATATATATACCATTTACGTATGTATATGTTATGTATGTACTGTATCTAAGAATACATATATAGAGACAGAGTATATAAAATCCAAATGCAACGGATAATTACACAAAATATCAATGTATATATTGTGCACATGTATGTATGCAGCTATCAATGACGGGGGGTAAATGTTTACAACAACGGTGGTGGAGTTGTGATAGTATTGGTGGAACGTCTAAGTATAACCCCTCAGCTACTCAGACCTTCTCATGTTACCCAGTGGAATATTGTTTCGCCTTTCGGAAAAAATACAATATCTACTCGATGTTTAATTCGGACTCTTAAAGCTTCGATTTGACTTGCGGAATGATGATGTCCTTCCACCAGGAAGCACGCTCAAAGGCGCCCGGATTCGTCATGAACTCACTCTGCAAATTCTCATACAACAGTCCATCGGATTTGCCGATGACCGAATTTAGAGCAAAGTCGGGCGCCGCAATGGCGTCCGCCACAGCCACAGCAGAGTCCTTAAACTCGGCACATTTACGCAGCAGTTGTGCTCGCACCAATTCTGCGAATTTCGCATCCTTTGCGAAGCCGCCGACGTAGAAAGTAGTCATGTGCCGATCGATGCACCACAGCGCGTACACGGCGTAAAGCAGTCGCAGCACCTGCGCCAGCTCGGCAGTCACATCGGGCCGCTTGAAGCGCGCCACAAAGCGGCACAACGTAAAATACTCGGCGTAGGCGAGCGACAACTCGCGTGCGCCGTAGACCTGCGAGTTGTTGCGCGCCTCGAAGCGATGCACACCCGCCTTCAGATCCTGCGCCATACGCTTCGAAGTCGTGTCGAGTAAATAGCATAGCATCCATTCGTAGGCCCTTAGCGGAACTTTGGGAAAAAATTTCAAATGTATTTCAAAGAAAGCTAAATTGTGATCTCAGTTCGCTTACATTCCATTGCATCCACTGATGTCTCTCGCAACACATCCTCGCAGGTTAGGCGCAGTATTTTCTCGCGCTGCTGTAGAAACTCTGCCGTACCAACCGGAGATGCGACACCATCCGCCCACTGTCGCAACAGCCAGTTGGAGGCCTGCTGTCCCAGCACATTGTTATCGCCTTCATACGTAGTGCTGGGATCATGATCGTTGCGTAGATCACCCAACTTGGAAGCCTTCAGGTAGCCGTGACCGCCACATGCCTCACGTGCCTCCTGTATAGCATCACGCGCTGTCCAGGTGATCAACGGCTTCGAGGAGGAGATCACAGCATGAATTTCCGACACAATTTGAGTCTGAAGGAAGAGCAGAATTTAAAAATTCCAAGAACTCTCAAATAATAACCTTACCAACAGCTCAAATCCATTCGAATCAACTTGCGATCTCTCTATGATGCCCATGTAAGTATCCGTCAATTCCACTACAGCCACTTTCAGTACACAAGCAGCCGCCAAGTACGGAAATATTCTCCATTGCTAAAATTGAAATTTCCCATTGATTAGAATGCAACCCAATGCGGTGAATAAAATGCTTTCACTTACATGCAGCTGATATTCAATGATGGGAATTTCCGGCCCGTCTTTCTCGGGACCAAACTGCTTACGCAGCGCCGCATAACGCACCGCAATAACGGCCGCAGACGAGAGCGTGTTCACCGCTTCCTGCATGATGCCGATGCGACCAGCGGAGAAGGACTCCAGGGCGGCGCCCAACACCTTGCCCGGCTCAGAAAAGACACTCTCGTAGACACCCTCCGGCGTAATGTCGCCCGTGCGATTGAGTAGATTCTCGCGTGGTATGCGATAGTTAGTGAACATAACAAAGCCATTGTCGATGCCATTCAGACCGACTTTCTCGCCGATATCGCCAACCAGCACACCCGGATACGACTGCAACGTGCTGGGATCGCGTATGGGTATCATGAAGCCATGCAAGCCTTGACTGACACCGTCAGCCGTGTACAGATTGGCAAATGTCATCGCCACAGTGGCCGTCTTGCCCAGATTGCCCACCCAGCATTTGGCCGCCTCGAAATCGGGAGTGTTTATGACAAACTGCTGCGTGGCAGGATCATATTTGGCAGTCGTGCGTATGCTCTTCGTGTTGCTGCCGTGCGACAACTCCGTAATGGCTAGACAAGTGATCAGCTCTCGATTCCAGGCTGCCTCAAAGTACTTCATATGGCGTTCGGTGCCCATGGCGCGTATGGCATTGTTGAATAGGCCAACGCCCAAAGCGATCTTCACCGACAGACTGGGACAGTAGGTGTGCAGCGCCTCATTGATGCTCATCAGATATTTGGTGCGCTCGCCGAAGGATCTCTGCTCGATCTCTTTGGGAACTAAATCTAGATGCACCATGCGATTCACTTGCATGGCAGCGAGACGTTTTTGTTCGTCGGCTGGCAGTGTGATCTTCGGATGTGCGAAGAGCGGATCATTTTCCAGTATCTTCCAAACTTTGTACTGCATAGAAAAAAAAAAGTGAGAGTTGGCAAAAACTGAAGCTGCTTGCTGCAAAAAGGAACGGCTCCTCTCACCTTAATGCGCAGCGCCTCTTCATTCTCAAAAATCAGCCTTAAGCGCTTCCAGTCGAAGTTGACGCGCTTGCGGTAGGCACACAAAGGACCTTTGGGCAGGTCTGGTATAAACGAAGTGTTTGCACTCTGCGCCATCTTCTGCGCTACTGATCTGCAAGTAGACACCGAATTAGTACGCAAGCACACTAGCAATAAATTCCACACTCATTCGAACAGTCTGTCGCTGGTATGGGCGGCAGGCACAAGACATAGCGTGAGTGTGCTCAATTCAGTTGACTCAGTACATGCAGTTGAATAGCCTTCGGAAGCCTCAAAAGTGCTCCAAAGCAATTTCGACTCAACATGAGTTGTTGCCGGTCTGCATCATATATCACTAAACATGCGTAATTGGATTCCAGGCGGGCGGGTTGAGGGCTCAACTTTAAGCAAAACCAATTGCAGCTCGCCGTGAAAATGCACGCACAATTCCAACACACCGCAACTACGGCAACAAAACAAACAAACAAACAAATCAATTGCAGTAAACAATTGCCAACGTCAGTCACTTCGTCACATGGCGATGAAGCAACATGAACCGTTGCCCCGCAACCGCGCTTCCGAACGCACTCATGCGCCGGCTGCTCCCTATGCCATTGTTCCGAATGCTCGATGAAAGTGAATCACGGTGACCGGCACGGTAATTAGACACCGTGAAGTGCACTATGGCTCAGTTCAGCGCTTCTCAAATATTGTGAAAATCTTCGTTTTCTATAGTCAAAGCTATATAGCTCAAAGCAGATCTATTTTATAAAAGAGCAATCATAAATACTTTCAATTGCCGTATAAAAACGATTAGACAGCTTGAAAAAAAGGAATACATATTTCATTTATTTTGATTGAATTTACCAGATCAGGAATCAAATCTGCAAGCTATGCATGCTTTTTTAGCACGCTTTTTTGCGAATTTTTTTCTAACAACCACGTAAAAACTATTGTCGCTGTATTTTCGATCAACTATTTAATCATGTAGTTATATCATCAAATTTACCCTTTCGTGAAATTTTTACTACAATCTATTGTACAAAAGCTTTGTAATTTATTTGTTGAATTACCTCAAGACATGCTCACATTAAATCACATTTGTCATATCATTTATCAAATTCTGTTTAATTTCAAGCATTTTATCTACGCATGAAGCCAATTAAGAGCCACTGCATTTCCTTGTTATGATATACAAGCACATTGTTTATCGATGTTATCATGTGAAGTGGCGATTTGTTTGCATTCGGTGATTACCCACACGTTTATTGTTATAATAAATGATTGCACTGGTTGATTCCAACGAAATGAAAAAAGTGAAATATGACTGTCGTTCTATTGTATACTAATTTCAAATAATTTCTTTTATTTATAAAAGCTACTCGAAACCATTGGCAATTGAAGGCATGTGCCAATATTATTGATCAATTCAAAATAAATACTCTATAATAGAATGACATAGGAAAATATACAAAACAATTTAATCAATTTAAATTACATACTCGTACAAAACTTGCAGCAGATTCATATTTCTCAAGAAATATTCAGAATAAAGCAATTTACAGTGCGAAATAAAATTAAGACGATTTTTAATCAACTTTTGTTGAACAAGCATAACAAAAGTGCTTAAGAATTGAAATATGTACATGATGTGTACATTAATGCCAGTACAGTACTAATAAACTTATCTTCATAGAACTAACATATTAATATACAGCAATTGGAAACTTGAAAAAAAAATCAATGTACCTACAAACTGTGAGCCAGTAAAACTTGCAGGAACACGAACCCTCAAGTGAAATAAATTAAAGAGTACTTCTAAGTAAAGCCTGTGAAATTTTGCTGATAAAAATGTTTTAAAATATACATACTAGCATTTACCTGGCATGTACATATGCATGTATGTATATAGTACATGCGTATGTGTGTGTGTAACTAACTTAAAATCGCCAGCTCGTGGCTGAGTTACTGTTTCATTTTTATTAGTGTGCATGCCAAATGAAACGTGTGTTTTCAAAGCCAAAAACAGCAAACTCAAATGAAACATTCCAATAGAACTCACTGTGATAAGCAGGTATAGTGAAATAGATGGTATGCAAAATTAGTAGGTTTGAATTGAGTTCGTATGAGAAAATATGCTTATAGCTGCTTACGTCTTCTTAAAAAGATTGGTACTCTCACTCTCTGGCCACGCTGTCATATAAATAGCTGCAGATAGGCCGAGCGAAAAACATACAGATAGATAAAACAAACAGACAGCCAATTAGATAGATTAAACAGACAGACGAATGTACTTACAAATGGGCCTAGTAACAGAAAGTCACATATTGTAGATAAGAATTGAACACAGATCATATACATATCTAGATATCATATATAAAATATTACACACTGGGTGCACTGTAGGACTGATGCCCTACGGACTAGAGCATACGCTCCGATAAATATGCCAATATAAAGACAGTCTTTAAGAGACCAAAAACTCGAAGATATCGAAAAACTGATTACACAGCAATACTATATTTGACATCCACTTTCCACTGACTATAAAGATTTTTCTAGGTGTGAAAACTGCTGTCGCACGGTGTTACAATGTAAGCAGGAACTTTAAATGTAACTCCCTGACCTGCTTCTTTCTACTGCTAATTGGCGCATGGACGTGTAAACGCTACAACGTCACTGACAATGGGTGAGGTGTTGGAATATATTAACGTGTGTGTCATCGTGACATGCAGGAAGTCGCTTGGGATGTACGCGAACAGAGCTCACTACACCAAGTAAACTTAATTCAGGCTAAATGTGATAATGTCTTGTTAATTGGAGCTAATTGAAGCGGCCATTAGCAGCCATGAGCAACAACATTGTGCCAAATGTTGAAAACTTGAATTTTTATGCTTTAAACTTATGGAAAAGTAAAAATGATATTTTTGGAAACTTGTCTAGAAAATTTCCTTGTTCTACCACTTGATAACCCCTGTCACTACCACTGTTAATTTATAATAAAATGTTGCTAGACCATAACAAACAAGGAATTTAACCATTTTTAGGCAAATAAAATATGTGCATACATACATACATCAGACACCCTCAACGATTGTACAATTGGTATTTGAAATGAATTTTTATAATCAAAAATCAATTGACCGTTTATGAAATCCATCGAAGCATGATATATGTATGTACTAATATTAATTACGTATGTACATATGTACATGTGCATATTATGCAGTGGATCGATGCATATCTTTTCCTCTTTCTTAACCCAGTTACGAAACAGTTTTCAATGTGGTGCTTTAAATTACTATGCTAGAAGAGCCTTGAAAGAATTCACAGAATAACAAACAGGTATTCCTTAAAAAATGAAGTTAAAGGAAGCGGCGTGACACACTCGCAATCCGAAGCCTGCACGCAAAGGCCAAAACAAATTACCCAATTTCGCGCACACACACAAGCGACTAGGAACACATGCACATACATAATGTACTCGCATACACAAGAGTAAATATATACATATGTACATATGTAAATAACAAAACTCGATGTGCGTTTGCTCAAGAATATAGCAATTCCTAATCGCATTAATTGGAAATATATTTACTTAAACCTACCAACGCGGAGCAGACATGCGAGCTACATTTTGCTCGTCATAAAACGAACAAAAGTAGTGTTCAGTTAAACAGGTAGTAAGTAGATACGACAACAACTTCATTGCGGCAGCTGCGAAACCGCCAAGAGTCATGAAGACCCGCGCCGAGCCGCTTGCACACGCACCGCATGCGACAGCCAGTTGCGTAAGTATGTATGGGTATTTGAAACAAAAAGCCGGTACACACAGATACAGCGGCAGAGACAAAAAGACCCGCACTGCTCTGCAGATCCCATCGTAGTTGCCAACAGCAACACGAATATGTAAACAAAACTGGCATGCGAATAGCTGAGAACCACGGCGCGTCGTCAGTGTCGCTCAAACTGTGTGCTCGATAGCCACGCGATGACGCGACTCCAGAACGCCTCCGGCGAGGAGCAGCGATCCAGGGGAGACGCTTTAAGATGTATGCAAATTAATCCGAGCACTCGCACATGCTACCGACACGGCGAAACGACGCACAATGAGAAAAAATATTTAGTCTTCGAAATTAAATTTGACATGCATCGAGATTAAAATTGAGCAAGAGAAAACACAATTTAAAAATTCCAAAATTTTGTGCGCTCTCAGACCATTGTTCGCAGAAAAGTACCAACTACACACATACTCGCTGCTAGTAGTGGTGAGCGCGGGTGAAGAGCTCGCCCTGGAGCGTTTGCTTGCAACCATAGCGAAACCACATGATTTTGCTCTCCAAACCCGCCCGTCTCAATATCCCACGTCCCTCTGCTCAAACTGCTACAACTGACTGTGCTGGTGTGCAGGGGCGTGTGCCTGCCTGTGTGTGCATATTTTCCTTATTGGCTCAATGATTGCCATTACAGAGATATTTTTGGAATTTTATGCGTTCATGTTTATACGTGAAATATTTAAGCATTCGTTTATCACTTTTATAAGCGTCAATATAGCGCCCTTTAGTAATTATAAACGCCTCCTCGATGGCTTGACGAACATTTTTATCTGATAATTTTTATTGCTTCTGCAAAAAATTTCGAAAGTAAACTTTTGATGTTCGATAAAAAATTGTGATTGCTCATCAAAAGTTGTTATATAATCAGTTCGTTCCAGATTCAAACATTACTCACGAGCCTATTTCATTTTGAGGCCCGTTTAACAATAGTCAGATAAGCTTCAGAGCGTTGTTCAATAAATATGCATATCATTTCAATGAAAAATTGCCAGAGAATTCATATGCGACGGGATAAGAACCAAAATGTGATTGTCGGGGTGAAGGTAAAGGTAAAATAATATATGTATGTATGCTCTTTAAGTAGTGTTCATCGCTATTAATTTCCTTGGAATGGGAATGAGGCAGCCATATTTTAATGCTCTTTCTTCTTCTTCAAAACTTTTTTTACAGTTGAAGGGTTAAACATTTTTCCTATCCCTTTCAGCTTATTACAAATACGAGCAGGCCGCTCGAATTTTCGGCTATGAAACGAGTTTCTGCGCTCGCATGCTTAGAAATGACTCAGCAGAATACTTCTAATTGGCGAATTTAAGTTGTTCCATTCACTGCCTTGTCCGTGCGCGGCTCGGACAAGCTGGAAATGCTATTTTTATTTAAAGCACACTAAAACCAAGCCGGACGGAAGCGTTACGCGCGGCGAATAATTGATGTTGTCGGTCGTTGTCTGGCGAATGAGGAAGCGCTTTGACTGGGACTGAAGATATGCGTGCCTCTACTAGTCGAGCGGCAAAGTGTAGCGTCTGCTGCTTTTAGGGCGGCGCACTAGGGAACTGCGCTGGATTTCAGTGTTCGTATTCATATTCGAACTGCTGCCACACCCAAATGAGGCGGCAGAATAGCCGCAATTAGGAATCGCAAGAACGCACCCAGAACAATGACATGCCGCTTCTAACTGGAGCATTAGGCAAGCTTATGGCGTGAAGCATCCACTAGCTATTTTAATTTTCTTATTATAGTTATTGTTATTTTGTACTTGTTTTTGTTGTACCTTGTTGTGCACTCGACTGCACATTACATCACTAATTGTGGGTTTCATTGGCGCTACACCACGTGAGTTCGTTTTTCATACGAGCTATGAGCGTTCAGTATAAGTAGAAGTGGAAGTCAGTCAGACACAACTTATGTATGAAGTTGATTACAGTTTGCAACAACAAAAAAGTGACCATAAGTGATGTGACATGTTTGATTGCATTTTTTCTATATGATTCTAGAGCGCTCTTAAATGTTACATTCTCAGTTTTTGCAGCATATCTTAAAGTTGTATTTATGTTAAAAAAACAGTTCGACTTTTCACTGTATTAAGAAGCATATTTGATGGAGTGTAAATATATAAATTGTGTCAGTCGCAGAAGAAAAAAATTCCAAATTTGTTGTATAGTGCTGTTTTATGTCATATCTCGTGGACACTTTTTGAAGGTCAATCTACAAAATTGCAACAAGTACGTAAGCAACGAGACAATTTCCAAATGCATGCAACTACTGCCACCCTTCTCAAAAGCTGCGTCAACCCATACACACGCTTACATACATACGCACAGATGCATACAAATGCATAGACACACAGATGCATACAAATGCATAGACACACAGATCTGTATGTATGCGGTTTAGCATACGTACCAGTCGTTTTCACTTTTTAGGGTAGTGATGAAAAAAAACTGCTATAAAATCGAATTTTAAATTTGTTTGCTCAGAATTTTGCGACTACGTCACTCGCGAAAAATGCTTGGCGCTTATATCTTGCGGATATAATGCGCGCACATACACATGCAAACGCGTATACAGCTCGAGCACGCGTTGTTTTTTTTCACAGATGAAAATTTAAATTAAGACCAATCAAATGGAATTCTGCTCACGAGGCGTTTTTTTAACACCGCACGTACGATTTTTTGTTTGTTTGCAGTTAATAAATGCGAAATTTGTATTTAGTCGGTTGTTTTTTTAGCAGACAAAATGGAGAGCATGCGGGTGGTTAAAAGCTTGGTTCTCGCTTCGGTATCAGTTTTTGGTGCGCGCTACGAAAACTACAATAAGCGGCAACGACGGCGATGTATCTGTAACTACCAAGCGTGAGCTCGGAAAAAACATGCGAAACGGTGGAACGCCAATTAATTCTGCCTGCAGCTGCTTCAATGGCAACAAAAACAACAACAATAAAGAACACCACCGCCAGATACTTTGGATATGACGTATGCTACAGCAGCATACGGCAGATATATTGAAACGGCATAGAAATGGAACAGCACGCCAAAGTGATGGAAGAGAGAGCGAGCCGGCCGGCGAAAGAAAAAGGAGAGCATGAGCACCGGCAAATTAGAAGAACCGGCATAATCAAAAAAATTACTTTTTATTTCTGAAACGTGAAAAAGTCTGAACACCAAAAAAAGATATAAGTAAAAATTTAAGCTTTCAATCATTATTTACCCGCGTTTTAAAAAAGAATTTGATCTAACATAAATATGTGAAAAGGCAGACATTCCGAGACATTTCTAAATTTGGCCTTTTCAATATTTTCATAAACAAAACATTGGTCAACTACATACATATGTACATATTTAAGTTTAGTGTTTATGTTAATCCATTCCCTGTCGGATAGACGCTCAATTTTTCCGTTCCATTCCATATCCGAAATGAATAAAGAAACATACGTCAGGGAGGAAAAAGAGAAATAAATGCCGTTTAAAACCAAATATGTAGAATTAAAAAATTTTTTGTAGTGTATTGAAATATCGCTTACCAAGTTATTTCCAGGCGAATATTCGTGTAATGGAAACAATTACACATGTCACTTTATATTCCATTTCTTTTGGTTTTTCTTCACTCCACGAAACAACATAAATTGAAACTTCCGACAAGAAATATAGCCCGCCAAAATATTTCGTGCAAACACGTGCCGAAGACGAGATGGCGGCACCGAACTGAAGCTGTCCCTTCCATTTTAGAGAATGTTGCCAAATCAAAATTTCAAAAAATTTGCACTCTACCAAACACTCGTCACATTTTTTCAATTGTAGAAATGCATGTCATGAAATAAAAGTTATGTAAATGTTTACGATACATTTCACGAATAAAGTTTTTAACTGCAATAGATGATGCAATGACGCAGATTTCATGCATTGGAAAATGGCAAAAGTAGGCTGGGGCTTCTCTAAAAATCTATACATATATGTACTTACATTATCTTTGGATTGAGCCTTAAGTTACGTGAGAGTCGGAAATCATGACGCCACTTACCATTTTAATCTATTTCAATCAGTCTTTCACGTTGATATCTTTCTGCAATTGCCTATAAAATCAGTGAGCGGCCATGTTTTACACATTATCACATTGTAATTCCTGCAACAGCGGTTTTTAAGCAATAAATGGAAACAATTTCTTGCACACGTGGTTAGGAATTAAAAAACATTTCACACATCTTTTTTAAATCACTTCAATGCACTTTTTATTTCACCCAGATTTAGTAAACTGAAATTTATTTCTTTATTGAAAACTGCTTCAATTGACTTGGAGAAAGTACTTCGATCCGCTTTTTTGCAGACTACGGCATTTCAACCGCGCACTTTTGATACAATAATTTAAAGAAGTGTCGATAAGTTCGGAAGTGGCGTAACGGAACTTTTTAACGAAACTTTTCGGCTCTCTAAAACGTTGCCATATCGGCGGAATTGCCATTTGCTAGAATTGTAATTTTTCCATTGTTAGTACGTATTTAGTATTTTGGTACGAGTTCGAGGTGTTTAGCGCGTTTCTCAGTCAAAATAATTCGGTCTGAAAATTGCGCCAACATACATTTGTATTTTTTGAAGTAAATTTTGAATTTTCTGAAAGTCATAGATAATGTAATTGTTCCATTGTTAGTACCAATTTAATACATTTGTATTTTTTATGTACTCAAAAACAGAATCGATAATATATATCAGTGGTGCCCATGCCCTATACTCTCGGTGCTCCTTTGTTTTTGTAAAAACTCTTGGCATAGGCCGAGATTTCTTCACACAGACACAGCTCGTCGCGCTAAGCAGTACGAAAAACACAAACAACAATGTTATTTTCGTTTCGTCTGCCAGCTCGCGCGCATATGCTTTGTTGGTACACTTTTGCGACAGTTATCTTCAACAAACACGTTGTTGTTGTCTTGCGCATGATTTCGAGCAAAATAGTGTGCAGCTGTGGAATGGGAAGCACTTGAAAAAATTTTTGCTCATATGTATTACTAAATTTAAATTATTCTTTGCAAAATGGATAACATATCCGCAGAAGAGAAGTGGGAAATTGATTTTTTTTCCACTCATAATTTTAAGGCTGAAGTACATGTTTGGAAGCACATATATTTGTGAAAGTGCTTTTTAAAATTTGAAATTAATAAAAAGCAAATACAGAAATAGATTAAGCAACGAACATTTGGAGGCGTTATTAAAATTATCTACTAATGACGTTGACATAAATTTGGATCACTTATTGGAAGGATCATGGGAGATTTAAATGAATTTTGAGTAAATTTTTTGTTTGTTTTCATTACATATGTATAACTTAAGCAGAATATGGAATTAATTTTTTTTACAGTGTACATGTTGAGCAAATTTTTTTTTTTCGTTTTTATCATAACAAAGTGTGTATGTATTGGTGTTCACTCTTCCATAAGGAACTTTTGGGCATCACTGATATATATTTACATAATGATGAAATGTTTCAAATTGAAGAAAAAATGCATGCGCTTTCGTTCGTTACATTTTATTCGTTTTCAGGTTAATGAATTGCATTCAACAAATTGCTTAATATATGTATGTAGCTCGCTTGTTACATTTCTCTCGTTGCTTACAAATGCATTATTAGAATTACAAATTGACTTATCTTACAAGAACAGAAAAACATAATATAAAGATTATAATAATTAGAACATTGTGCTGCCGGATAAAAGGCAAAATCAGCATGCGTAAATATTTCAATAAATTGCATGAAATATTGCTACCAAATGAAATTTCTTGCACACAAAAAGCAGAGGAAACCCAAAAGTATATAATGCAATTACATAAGAGAACATTTGCACAAACTCAACATATATATTACAGATATAATGGAAATCAAATACATACTTGAAGTTTGTGTAAAAATATAAAATTCAAAATTAATACAAAAATAAGGTGAAATTTAAATAAAAAGTCAATGTTTAAAAATCCAAATACGCTAATTTGCGCCTGAAGACGTTCGATTCCTGCTTCTAGTGCAGCCTAAAGCTATTTAGAAGGGCCGTCGTAAATGTGTATAAATTGTGTTGGGGGCATGACAGGAGTGCACTTGAGCTCGTCACTTTTGCGGTTGCTTCAGAAAATGCGCTCGAAGCATTCGTGGCAGTAGGGCTTGTCGTTTTGTTCCTTGAAGGTGCCCTTGTTCAGTTGCTTCAGGCAGTAGACGCAGACGAAGTGCTCCGGATGGAACTTCTTGTACATGGCCGTAATGCAGCGTCCGGTGATGGGCTTCGAGCAGCCCGCACAGAGTGAGCCGCGTTTGGCGTGATAATGTGTCTCACAGTAGGGCAGGCCTTCGTGATCGAAGAAAGAGCCACCTTGGAAAGGCTGTCGGCAGTCCTGCAATGAAAAGAGCAACGAAGAATAGATTAAGGACTTGTCAAGAGAGAGAAAGAGACTCATAGTAAAAGAGACATACGTTTTTGTTACTTTTGTTATTTGATTAACTTGAGTTGATTTGAATTTACATTTTGCTGTTACTCAGAATGGAAGAAATTGTTATTTTTGTATTTTATTGTATATTTAAGAATGCTGTCGTTCTTGTAGATACATAAAAGAAATACTACTTAATTGTATGGCTTAAGAATCGGAATCGATGCGACAAGGCGAAAGAGAAGACCGTCGTCCATCATTGTTGATTGTTGAATTTGGCGCGCGCGGATATATATTATACTGATGCTATTTAACCTTGCTTCTTCCTTCAAAGTGCATGTTAATATGTAGAATCCTCAAAAGCTCTGCATGTTAATATGTTGCATGTTGCTTCTTCAAAAGCTCTGCATATTAATATGTAGAATCCTCAAAAGCTCTGCATGTTAATATGTTGCTTCTTCAAAAGCTCTGCATATTAATATGTAGAATCCTCAAAAGCTCTAATGAACGAACATGTTCGTGCGCATATAATTCTGCTAATATGTTGCGCCGCTGTAAAAATTTCTCTGTTAATATGCCACGTAGCAAAATGCAAATTTTGACAACTGTCAACTGTTCTAGCCATTTGCGCCATTTCGCCATTTGCTTCGCGCTGCAAAATTAATTTTGCTTCAATAAGTTTAACAAGTTTAATAAGTTTAATAAGTTTATCTGCAATAATGCAATCATCAACACTCAACGTTCTCTTAGAAGAGATAGACGGTGAAATACAAGTGGTAAGTAAAAATTGTAATTTGCTTGTACCCTTTGTATTTGTGGCTGTTGGAATTTTTGCAAAATTTTCATTATTTCGCTCAAATGCTACAAGCAAGCATTGCTTCAGTTCCTTTCTTGCTGACTTTTCGCGCCCACATTATCAATTATAGTATATTCAGCTACTATCTTTTGGCATACACGTGCTCTAATCTTGTGTATTTCACTTGATTAAAATCAATTCAATTGTGCCGCTTATAAAAGCATTCTCCGGGCAGTGAAAGTGAGCAAGTAAGGGTGTTCCCTTGTTGCCTTGCGGCTGCACTAAATGCCAGCAATTAATTCAAATGAAAATGATGTGCCGAAAAGTGCGCACTTAAGCAATTACGCATTGAAATCATTTAGTATAAATATATGTATTTTTTATGAAAAGTCCAAAGGCAATCAATTGTGACTGTAAGGCCACATGGAATACTTATATCTAACTCTTGCTTCGATGCTTTTTGGCATTTAAGAATAAAAGAGAAAGTTGCCAAAATGAAGTTGAAAACTAACGACTCCTTGCCCTTTTCGCCGTTTCCTGCAACGGTCGAATTTTATGGTATAATATCAATTTTGGTGCGCTGGTCAAAGTCAATGAAACCATAAAAATTTTGCAAATAGTTTTTCTTTGGCAACTATTCATCGAATCGATTAGACTCTCGAAATTCAAATAGCAAATGCCACGCGACGTCTGCGTCAGCGTGTCGCGGCTCACGAGTATTTTATTGATTTTCTGGGCCAATTCGGGCGCATGCTGTTGCATGGCGGTAAGCACACCCTCCTCATTTGTAAGTGCGTCCAAATTGCGCAACATGATCTCTGCATTGGATGATTTCATTGGATTTTAATTTCACATTTTTAAGAGTGTAGGTAAATGCTTAGTTTGATAGATGATAGCAATTTGCAATTAGGTTTTGATATACTTTTCGTAAGGATGTTGCTAACTTCATCGCTACCCTCGCCGCCTTTTTCGCTCTCTTCGCGCGATGCGTAGCACTTGAGCCAGTTAAGAAAAAAAAGTTGGGCACGTTTTATAATGAAAGGAAGTGCCATGAGACCAGGCGTACATAAAATAACTAAAGGCTACAGAAAATGCCAGTGGAAATACTAAATTTTAGTAAAAAAGAACTCTTTCAAAAATTTATAGCATTACAAAAATCACGTATGCATATAAAAATGTATTTAAATACATAATAACATAATCAAATAGTATATAAATGGGACAAATATGCGAGAGATTAGTCTCCAAGTCATTAAAGTGCGCTATTTTCAACACTTTGCCGCAAACAGACAATAAAATCATTTATTTTAATTTTATTTATATTTCAGATACATAGTAACAGCAGCAGCTGCTTTGCACACCGCCATCCAATTGACCATATTGCATATTGCGGTCATCTGACATTGAGCTGTGTACTCAAGGATTTCAAATGTCAACAGTTTTTTTCTGTCACAAAGCAAAAGTATGCTTTTTTTGAAAGCACAAAATGTCGCCGCTAAGTGGCGAAATTGCGTTGTCAATAAACCGAGCACGAGCAACAACAACAACAGCAGCAGCAGCAATAACAGCAACATAAAATGGAATTATTGCACACCACATGCCACATGCCACAAGCCAAATGGCTGGTCCATTGCAGGCCATCATAAATCAGCGTCCATTGGGCGTGCATTAACACCAACGGCACTGCGCCGTCTAAAACCGGTTATGCATCAAGGGAAGCCTCTCGTTGCGGCGGCCAAAACAGATGTAAAACCTAAAATTTTAAATTTGCTCTTTGGGTAAAACAGAAACAGAAATTTCGGCAACAAGCGAAACGTTGCCCACGTAGGAACGACGACGACGACAAGCTGTGGGCAAATTTGTATAAATTACATGTCAAATGAATATGCACGAAAATTCTTACAAATTCAATTGAATTCCAACACATTTCATACAAGGCACAGTGGGCGTGAAGTCATTAATTTTGTGTAGAATACATATTAGAGAAATATTATTAAACTAATGCCAAAGTTTAAAGTTCTACAGCAATATCAAGTAGAAATGCATGTTACGCTTTTAAATCGAATTCTCCAAGCGTGATCATGTCATCGGAGAGATAAAGTAGTAGGTGCGTCATACTTTCAAAAAAGATGTAACTACCGAGCAAATATATTTTCGCATGATTTCCAAAAATTTATAGTTTAGGTCGCGTTAAAATGGAATCTCGTTGTCAGTTTTATTTGTGATCGGAAATATAACAATCAATGATTGATTTAAATTTTGTAGGAAAAAAAAGCGCCCAAAATTTTTGATCGAATAAATAACAAACGAACAATAAATGTTATAAAGCAATTTCGATCGTAAAATTCAAATACCAACAAACGATAGAATAACAAATAATACACCAATAAATTGTACTTTTAGTTGTACTACTCCTACTTCTAAAAATTGTATGTTACAATATTTCCGAATTATAGAAAATATAATAATTACATTATTGTGAAGTGTTGTAGCGAAAAGTATGATGTCCTGTCAACTTTACAAAAGCTGATACTTTGTTCTCTCAATAAATATGCTTTCCTCATCAAAAAGTAACAATTCCAATACCAACAAATTGTGACTGCAAACAAAAGGAATGGGATGACAGATTTTCAAAATTGTGACTTTTAACTGAAATGCTCTGCCCCACTGTGCATTTTCGGAAATGTGAACATAGCGCCAAAAATTGCGATAAATATTTTTGAACTGAAAAAAATACGAAATACATATGTAAAATAATTAGGAAAACAATTTTAAAAATGTAAAACCAGTTGGAAATATGAAAGGAACTACCAGAGAGCTTGTTGGAGCGGCGCTCGATGGGCAAAGGATGCGGTCCTGTTGTATACATGACTGCAAACAATTGAACAGCACACTTCTTTGGCAAAAGCTCGAAACGAAGCGAATTTTAATGTGCTTGTGTATGCATACATACACACATACATATGCCACGAAAGACAGCCAAAAGTGAAAACATTTGCGACAACAAGTGAAATGAAAATTGATGATGGCAATTTAGCAATGCTAATACACTAGCAATTCTGACATAATATGAGAACAACAACAATGCTTGTAATTTGTTTATATTGCCTGAGGGCGTGCGAGCGTGGGCGGTTGCACGTACAACTGGCATGCAAGGATGCGCGATTTGCGAGCGCGTCAGGACGTCGGAGACTCAGTATGACGAGCGCAACGAGCTGACGCATGCGCTCGCTGCTCCATTTTGCCAAGGACGCGCTGCCACTTGCAAACGGCACAGGCGAGAGCCAACGGCGAAATGCGGCCCAGCGGCAGCTTTCGCGCAAAGTGGCTTTGTGTATTTTTTGTTTTGTTGGTTTTTTTTTTTTATTTTATTTTTGTTATTTAAATTTTTTTTTTTTAATTTTATTTTTTGCTATATTTATTTTGCAATTTATGCAATTATTTACAAATAAACAAATTACAATCTTGTTGTTGCATAGTAAATAGAAAAAGGAAATACCTAAACTTAAGCTAATTTAAAAGTGTAGTTGTTGTTGTTGTGCTATGCTTTAAGTGTTAGTGTGCTGCTAATTGCCAGCCAGTGGGCGTGGCTCGGCTCTAATTTATAAACATTTCTAGGTGCACAGTGGCCCGGGGCGAACGAGCGGGGCAGTTGTGCTCGCAGAGAACGTGGGGACAGGGACAACATCAGACCATCAAGCGACGACCAACAAAACGCAAATGCCGCCAGTAGCGGAAATGCGCTGCCCGCACATGCAAGAGGTCAACGCGCAGGTCAACGCAAATGCAGGCTGGGCGTGGTCGCGCCTTGGGACAAGGGGTGCGGGTGGTGGTGTGTATTAGTATAACTGTTATGCTGAAGAACTGTTGCTGCTGTTGCTGATTTCTTGTTGTTGTTGTTGTTGTTGTTGCTTGTGTCGCCGTTTTGTTTTGAAGAAGAAGAAGAAACAAACTAAATAGAATTTTCGGCAAAGCGGCGCGCTGCTCACGTGCGTTGGCGTGCGCGTGTTTTCGTGCGTACTTAAAAATTGCGTAAATTGCTAACAAAAATAGACGAGCAAAGCCCGTGCGCCGGCCGAACAGCAATCAAACGAATCTTCCGCAGACAAGCTGCTGCTGCTGCAAATGTAGCGCGCCCCTCGCTCTCGCTCACTTTCGCGCGCTGCCGACAACAGCCGCAAACGACAACAAGCGAACGCTCGAGGCGCAACGGAAAAAGTGGCTAAAATTCTATTTTGGTTTATTCTTCCTCGTCGACGCCTACGCAGGTTGGACAGACGGGCTTGCCTTCCATGGCATAGAATGACTTGCCTCGCACAGCCTTCTTGCAGTCCTAGAATTGTGGAGTAACGGAAACATAAGAAATGAAAATGAGTAAAGGTGCATGTGTGAGTCTGTGCGAGTGTGTGTGGCGCAAGTTCACTGCAAATATGGGCAATAGTGTGCTCGTTTGTGTGGCCAGTTAGCGACTTACCCTGCAGACGAAGCACTCCGGATGCCATTGCGAGTTCAACGCGGAGATGTAGTTCTCCATGATGGCGCGATTGCAGCCATTGCACTTGGGCGCGAACATCTCGAAGTAATCGGTGCGGCAGTAGGGCTTGCCGTCGCGCTCATGGAAGCCGTCCTCGCCGAACTGCTGGCCGCACTGCGCGCAGAAGAAATGCTCCGTGTGCCATGTCTTGTCCAGCGCAGTCACGCATTTCTGCAAAGAGATGCCAAGAAAATTCGAACATCAAGCTTTAGTTTAGAGCTGGGGTGGGGGGAAAAGTGTGCAAGTTGTTGCCTACATCCAGTATGGCGCCATTGCAGTAGGCGCAACGCGGGCTGAACAGATTATGGTAGTCCGGTTCGCAGTAGGGAAAGCCGTCGCGCTCGAAGAAGTTGCGCGTGCCCAGCTCCTGGTTGCAGTGGTTGCACGTAAAGTGCTCCGGATGCCAGGTCTTGCCCAGCGCCGTGATCACCTGCCCCACAATCGCCTTCTCGCAGGCATTGCAGCAGCCCTTCTGTACAGTGTTGACACCTTGACGACTCATATTGGCCTGTAGGCTGCCGAGCATAGAATCCAACTGGTCCTGTGGCGGCGGTGCGTCCTCTACGATGGTAGAAGTGGTCTCGGTGATAGTTTGCGTTAGCTGCGAAATTCCCTTGTTCGGCTTGGCGTAATCGGTCACCGTCTGATGATGATGATTCGAACCGTTATTGACCTGCAAATGAGGGAAAACAAAACAAAAAGGCATGCAAATTATTAGCGATCTTATAAAAAAAAAATTTTTTAATAATTTTGGAATCTAATTCAAAACGAGTTTTCCGTTTTTCCGTGCAAAGCTGTGTTTTTAATAACCGCAGCAAAGATTCGCCGTAGTGTAGTTCGCTTACGTTCTCGATTGCGATCCAAAACGTTTGATGAAAATTTTCAAACTGAAAATACTTTTATGTGCGGCTGCCTCAAAAACTTTGCTGACTGCTGCGGAAAAACTTTTCAAAATTCAATTTTTCACAAACGTTGACCGCGTTGCGGACGACAACGACGCTTGGCTGCGCGCGACGGCAGCGACGCCGCCGTCACCATTGCCAAAAATATCAAATTGCCAATGTGTGCGTGAATGTTCAATGCGTGTGTTTTTGTGTGTGTGTGTGATATGCATGTACGTACATATGTGATATTCATACGCCACACACATATGCCGTGCCATAAAAATTTTCATCTCGGCTGCGTTTCCAATGTGTTGGTGCATGGCGCAAATTTTCGCCAAGAACACAGCAAATAAACACGCATACACGCGCAGCACTCTACACAAACACACACACACACACAAGCTGTTAGTGAAAACAGACACAGCGCTGCGGAGGGATGCCTAATTAATAACTGTGCTTATGGGCCAAATACTAAAAATGCAGGAGCGCCTTTTCATTTGTTTACACTTGAACGTTTTTGAATAATTTTTTGAAGGTTGAGTTTTGAAATCTGGGCTAATGATTATGCTAATCCCAAAATCAGATTATGTCGAACGAACACATCTTTGAAAGGTGTTATTTCAAGCTACATTTTGTGTGAAGACAGTTGTGTAATTCGTTGCTAGTGTAAAATTTTACATTGATTTGAAAAAGTAATAAAATATCTGCAGAAATCCCCTAATCTTCTTGGATGACTCGGAACAAATTGACGCTTAGCCCGAACCCTGCACTATCTGACTATCATTTGTTTCGGTCTCTGCCAAACTCTTTTAATTGCAAACAATTTACCGACCGAGGAGCTGCTGAAAATCACTTGACTAAGTTTTCCGCCGATTCTACACCGATTATGGTAGCTACCCGAAAAATGGCAAAAGGTCTTTAATAATAATGGCCAATATTTGCTCGCTTAAAATTGATTTTCAATAAAGACAATTTTTGTTCAAAAATGTACCATAAAACAGCGCACATTAATTTGTATGTGACCCAAACTTTATTTGATATCCATATTGTTTATTTAAAAACTTTTAAGTCTAGCTTTGACAAAATTCCAAGAGCTCGAATTAAACTGAATATGCAGTTATTACTATATATGATCTCTACTTTCATATCCATACCAATTTTTACATGTGTGAAAATTGTTATGGCATGCTGTAACAATCAAATCCTTATCTCCATATCAAGCGGACTTTTTTTGGCGTAGAGAATTACCACAGTCTTTTACGAAAACTTTCTTACTGTAGTACATATGTATGTATGTATTTCGCTTACGACGCGTATTTTCTTTCCCTCTGTCTAAAAAATCCAATTATGATCAAACAAATTTCATGGTTATAGCTTAATATTTTAGCCAAGAAAAAAATATGATTTACTCGTAATGAATGAAATTGAATTGTAATTTTTGTGGCTATCGCCAGATAGCTTCAAGATGTTCAGCTTCAAGATCATTTCGACAGATGATCTTGAAGCTATTTAACTAAACCGTCCCTGTATGAGGGGGAGGTACACAAAGCTTAACGAGTATAAGAAGCAACGAATGCTATTTTTAATATTCGATCGTAAAAGCAACAGGATTTCCCCAAAAAAAGCAAAAGCTATCTCTTTATTTATTTGATCTGGTTCGATTTGCCGGCAGGCAGACCGTGGCACACGTTACACTCAAATTGGCAAATGTGCCGCCGCATTTGGGCGATTACAGCACGCAGGAGCAGAGCAGAAGCGAATCACGAGCAGTTGATGATCGCAGCAAGTGGCGCTCGCAGGGGGATTAGCAGCAGCATTGCATATAAGCTGAAGTCAAAAGTACGGAAAAGATAGCCAACAGATTGCCGAGCGAGAGAGTGCGGTAGGAGTGAGTCGTAAGGACTGGCGTAGTGGGAGTGTGGCAGCGCTAGTGGCGCATGCGGTACGCTTGCCATTGGTCGCTGGCATTGTAGCAGAGGCGGACGCCGCCATCGGGCAGCCGACAAGCGGCCAACGACGTAGACGCTAGCGGCGAACGGATGGACAGGCAAGCCAGGCCAGGCTGTACGCTTCATGCTGCCCGCTTCAATGGCAATGAAAATTTGTATAGTTTTCTTTCAAAAATACGTTAATAACAAAATACAAATTCGACTCGCCATTACAAAAATAGCCGCGGGAAATCGTAATGAAAAACTATATATAAACAAGACAAGGCGGCACGGCGCGTTCGGTTTTTGTTGCTGGTGGCCGTGTGCAATATTGTTTATTTTTCGCGTTGTGTTATATTTATTGCCAGAATTTTCAACATCAACGCTAATACGAAGAGGCCCCAAGAGACTGTGAGCGACGACGCTTCGGGGAAAGGGGTGGCAGCGGTGAGACGACAAGTGGTCGTGTGCACAGACCAGCGCATACGGACTCAAGAACTGGAAGCACACATGCAAAAGCACACACAGGCAGACACTACCACAGACACTCAAACACATACAGACTCACATTACATACACACTCCCAAACAAACACACACACACACACTAATGCGCATATAAAGATTAAAGATAAATAAATAAATGCGACGCGGCCACACTTCACTTCATTTCAATTTCAAATTCAGTTTCAGAACAAATTGAAAATGCCAAAATCTTTGAACGTATAGAAAAAGCAGAAGAAGCAGAAAAAGTCAACATGAAAATCGCTACAATTGTGTTGTTGCCGCCATAATCTTAATCTCTGTCGCATATGACATTGAAAAATCGCGTTAAGCACCTTCGATTTTGATATGCCTTTCAGCGTGATTTTGTTTTCGCCATATCACACATCCTTTCACTGTTCACTGTGCTCAATGCTAATCGGAACCAATGTTGCCAGATTTTTTTTCCAAAAAACTGTAAATTCCTAAAAGAAAAACTGTATTTTCAACCAAAAAACTGTAACCTTCAAAACCGAAAAGATTTTTGTGAAAATACGGTTTTTTAATTTTATTAAACAAAAATTACACAAAACAATTCATTTTAAATAAAATAACAAGCTTAAATACGAAAGTACTACGATTTAAATCACATTTTCATTTTGTTTTAAAGACATTTTAATTTATTCTTTCAAATCTGAAATTTAAAAAAACTGTAATTTGTACTAGGAGGTAATTTTAAAAACTGTGAGCTTGTCTAAAAAACTGTAATTTACAGTTAAAACTGTGAATATGGCAACATTGATCGGAACGCACGGCTGCAACGGCCGTGAATCAGCTCCATAATAATGAGATCTCAATTGTATACATAGGCGTGGGTGTGAACTGTGAATATATTCTCCAAACTAACAATAAGTCATAAGCTATATTTAAATGCTGGAAATTTTAATTTGATTTTCGTGTATCAAATTCGTGAGTACTCACAATTCACTTGCGCTTGGCAACAAGTCAATAACAATTTAATTACGAGACATTGTACAGGCTAGAACTTTCAATTCCGGCATGCCAAGTACTACTATGAAGAGAAGCTATTATCAGTTCCAAAAAACTTTAAGCATGTTAAAAATTAGAGTGAGCTCTACAAGCATAAACAGCCTATTCCACATTTCACTTCCAATCGAAATTGAAATCGATCGCAATGAAAATTTAATTCATACTCAAATCGATTGCGACTGAAAGTGAAATGTAGAATATGGCAGTATATTGCATTAAGTCTTGGTCTGGCGAATGGATCAACGTCTCATGCACCAGTATCAATGAGGACAACCCCATCAGCGTGTTTCAATGCAGCTCTATGTCTAGCTATCAAGCTATCAGCCATGTTCAACATTTTTCTTTCGATCAAACAATTTAATTTTTATCTAAAGTGATACCTGTGATACTTTCTAAACCAACAAGTGCTTTGTATGTATAGGGGGCATCCCCTGAGAAGCGGTTTATGTGAAAAAAAAATGTGGACATAGTGGTGCAATTAATTTTTTCTAAAACATAGATTATTCTAAGCTGCAGTAATGTTAAAAGAACAGATCTAGGACTGGAAAGGAGCAGCGCTGTTTATTCAAAACTTATAACTAAAGTGCAGTTAATCAGTAACGCCTTGCAGAGGCATCTGGCCAGAGCGCCTGTGGGAGACCGAAGCCTGTAATAGAATGTAATGGCCGTCGAAGACAGTAAGTAGCTAGTAGCATCTTCCTAGTGGAAGTAGAAGCTATTCACATGGCAGCACAATCATTAAAGAACAGCCGTCAAAGATCAAATATAAACATTTAGGATATACATATGTATACAATATATATAATGAAGGCCGAATTGCAATTAATGCAACTAGCAGCCATAAAATCAAATCCAAGTCTGTGCAGAGGTGCAACAACCCTCTTCAGAATCTTTATGAAACAGTTAGCAAAAGAACTTTACCAAGTAATTAGATAAATCAATATAAAATCTAACGAAAAGGCAAAATACAAACATCTTATAGAAAAAGGAACTAGTGTGGCTACATGAGAGAGCTGCCCCAAATCAACAAATTCTTCGGGAAAATCTGAAACATGGCTTTTCTTTTTTTTGTTTATTGTGTAAAAAATATCTGAAAAAAAATGTTTACCTAGAAGCTGCTGAAACTTCCTGTTCTGCTTTATTTTAGTCTATTCAATTAATGTGCCGCATTTTTCTTACAATGTGCTTTGCAAACTCAAATCTAATTCCATTTGTTTTTGCCATATGAAAAGTTGCTTTCAAAATATATGTACATAAATCAATTAGCTAAATTTAAAATGTTCTTACTTAAATCTTTGATTTCAAAGTTTAGTTATTTACACATGCAAATGGCTTTTAAAATTTCGCATATATACCAATTTGACATTAATCATCAAAATTGTATGCTTGTGTCATGAGTACAACAATTTTGCTTTGCTTTCTAGAAAAATCAGCTATAAAATAAACTAAATTAATATTTTGAAAGATTTGGCTGCGCGCATGGCAGGCTAACAAAGACATACATAGAAATTTTCAAATGTGCTTTGCTTATTTATACATTTTATGTCAAATCTTGATATATGCAAATTAGATTTCTATTGAAAGTTCTGACTCTTAATCCAAGAGATAAGACACCTATGAAGTGTGTGTGTGCTCAAAATGAAAGTGAATGCCAGCATAAACAATTATATGCATACATACAAGCTATGATATAAGTTCAGTAGGGTTTTTAGAGGCAATGAAATGCCCTTCCTACCTTCATACCATGCTATCACTTTTCAATTAGAATCCTTCTGAGTGACTACTGCCAATACAAATACCACTTCACTCGTAACTTTACGGTAACATTGCTAAAGACAGGAGATAAAGTGGGCGCAAGAATATATGGATTCATACCAAAAAAATGGTTATATGAGGGCATGGACAAAGGCAACTCTGTGTTTCAAGTCGAAGTGCTTGCTTTTGAGAACTGCCTCAGAGTGCGTTGACAGAATGCCAATAGGCCAAAATATCTAACATCAGCTCATATAAAATAACTTCAAAACTGGTAAGCAATTGCAGCTGGACTATGGGGCCAAACATAATCGAGTTCATTGCATCTGGGCTTCAGCACATAGATGGCTTTACTGGCAGCAAAATTACTGATGAACTTGCTGGGAAAGGACCAGTACCATTAGGTATAATCTTAAAGTCTGGCTTAAAAGGAAAACTACCCATTACTGGAAGGAAACGGAAGGTCAAAGACAGGCCAAAACTTGTATGCCAGAAGCTTCTCAGGAGATAACAAACAACCTATTAAAGCTTAGCAGAAAATGCATACGTATACTGCGAAGTAATGAAGCACATGACTACCATGCATATACATAGTACAGCATTGCATGTAAAGAATCTATAACAAAGATGAAGAAACAACAGAACACATGTCACTGTAATGGGCCAGTAAAGACCAGATTTCGTTACTAGATAATATATAACTACAAATGCAGAATATTACGCACAGAGGCATTCGTGAGCATATCTAAGTATATGGAGAACCGTCACAATGCGCCTTTCGGCTCGCGACTTCTAGGAGCCGAGATTTCTTCTCTCAATACAAACCTATCTAACCTTACACAGTAGACGAGCAAGCACACAAACCGATAAATAGACAGACAGGCAAATAGAATAACCAATTTTGAAAGAAATGTTGATTATTTTAATGACATCTTGAAACTAATGAAAAGGATTTACCAATAACATCTTGGTTGTCGCCAGATTATTCCGATAAATCTTAAGTTTGACAAAAAATTTATACATGCTTGCTTTCCTCAAAGCCTTTACAGATTTATAATTTTATTTTTAAATTCTTGAAAAATTTGTACATTGCTTTAGATACAAGCATGCAAATAAATTTAAGGAAATAAAGCGAAACATGTGCGCTTCGTTTCGGACCGGCGAAATTTCGCGCTTAAAATAAACAAATGTTGTCATTCTTATTTTAACTCTTGAAATGTACCTATTATAATATTTTATACTCGCTATGAAATTCGTCGAAGGCGTACCTAAGTGAAAGAAATGAAAATGCAGTACGAAAGACCTTGAGATTTTGTAACTTTTAAATAAAGAGAGCAAACTATTTATGAAATTATTAAGAGCAAAATAAAAAACAAAAGTGAAGTAATGCTGAATTTTATGAAAAATGCTGGCATGAAACTTTTAGAAACTATTTTTATGAAAGGCTCAAGTTCATGAACTGAAAGCAGATAGTGATGTTACTGCTAAAGCGATGAAAAAACCCGAAAACTCATTTTCTTATATTCATTGTATTCATTTCGTAGTATGTTCGAAATTTTTCAGAGAATATATACTCGGTATGTGGTGCCAATTCCGATCCCAAGTTCGATGCCTAACTAACAAAATTTTTCATTGTGCATTGTATTAGACTGATTCAAAAAGCGGCATGATTTCAAAAAAAAGCGCCTGAAAAGAATTCGATAAGACTCGAAAAACATCTTTAAAGCTTTACAAGCAATTGGAAGTCGGTTCAATCTAATTTGATAGTCGGTTAGATATTTGTAAAGTAACTCACAGAAATATTAATATTTTTTAATATTTCGAGCGACTCTCAACGAGGGCTCATATCAGTACTCTCTTTTCACTATTCACTGAAGTAACTGTCATCTTTGATTTTAATTGCGAAAGCAAAAATCGCTAGTTCACGATATTTGTATAATTAATTCCAAACTTATAACTCCTTCCCTTAACGTTTTGCTGGGATAACAAATTTCCGAAATTGTGTAAAAAGAGAAAATTTAAATAAATAATTGGCATAACAAAATATAAAATTAGATACTGTCCACTAAGCCACCGCGCCGCGGAACAGAAGATTGAGCACCTATTTATTTAACAAACCCAGTTAAGAATAAAAATTTGGACTCACCTTAAAGTCCGACAATGATGCCATCAAATCGTCCAATTCTTTAGTGGCTGAAGAGGCGTACATTTGATTTGAAGCATTATTGGGCGTAAATGAGTCCTTTTGTGAAACGATTTTCTCCTCAATCGAACCAACTGTAAGTTTTATAAAAATTTGTTATACATTGAAGTGTACCAAAGCGACTTTAGGGTGCATACCTGGTCCTTCAGGTCCGGTAAGTTGTTCTGTTTTGGTTTCACGCACCGTAATTGTTACGTGACGTCCAGGCGTTGGAGATTTCGGAGAGCGAGCGCTGCAACAGTTAAAGATAACAGTTTAAAAAAATGCACTTGCAATTAGGTAGAACTGTTTATTACCCATGAGGCACAGCATATATAGAACCACTGTCCATTTCATTCAATAAACTGTCCATAGATGGTCGCTCCTCGGCAGTTGAGGTGTAACTGTTATACGTGTTGTATTTGGAAGTTGGTTGGCTATTGTAGTTGACCGGCACCACATTTTCTGCACAACAAAAATAGAGTTAAATTATTTTTTACACAAAAACATTATTTTACGAGTTTGAAAGCGGAACGGAAAATAGCGAATTGACATGAAAAGCATGCACAAGATTATTTACGGAGCTGCCGATTTTTTAGAACAACTTTTTAAATCTTCTCAAACAAGAGTATTAATAAAATTTAATTCTATTGAGTCATACTTTACAGTAGATAAGCTATGGTCATCTAATTTAAGCAAGTTATCTAAAATATTTGAAATATATTAAAAATTTAAGGCAGACTGCAACTTCAATTACGATGTTCGACAATGAGTTTGTTACAAGACTATAAAAGTACATATTTTTAATCAGTGTTTTTTTTAAAGACCCAAATTAGTACTTCTTCAATTGCTTTGCTTATATACTATTACAAAAACTTGGATGCTATTTGAAACTAGACAGATTAAGATGATGCGGATGATAGTAGAAATATATTGTATCATATTATCATAACAAATGTGTTAATAATTCTAGTCATGCTCTTTAAACAGTTCCGAGGACGATTTTACAATTTTCGCTGGTAAAAAGCACAGCAGACAAATGTACTATGAAATACGCTTGACAGAATCTCTTCTAAAGTATCACATTGGAAACATAAAAATGAACATTATGGAGAAACAGTAATTAAATACATAAATGATGTTGAATTCTAAAAGGCAGCGCACCTTTCTTTTCATAATTATTATATCTACCATTGCTGAGGTCCTCCAGCAACGAATCCAACTCAGATAAACTGCGATTGCTGTGTGGCTGTTGTGCCGGGCTGGTCGCCGTGCCATTGTAACCGCCGCGTGGCAGAGAGCCCTGACTATGGTTCTGGTAGAGTTGATTAGAGGATGATTGTGTACCACCGAAGCCATTGTAAGCGCCACGGCCCACGGGCGACTGAGATCTCCTCGTCTCAGTTACAGAGTAATGCTCTTGGTACACCGGCTGCAAGTGGAAAAAGAACCTAGTTACTTGTTTCTGATTGCAACAAATGCAAAGCTTACCGATGGTGGCGCCGGCTTGCCTCTCAGACTGCCATAGCCCGAGGAATCCACATAGTTCTGCTGTTGTTGTTGTTGCTGGAGCTGCTGGTGCTGCTTCTGCTGTAAAGAGCTAGCATATTGCGGTTGCTGATGTCCAGGAACGCTGTTTTGCAAGTCAGCAAGCAGAGCATCTGCAATGAAAAAATAGATATTAAATTAGAAATGCTTAGATAATGAAAAGTTTTAAAGCATAATGCAATTTCCCACCCAAATCATCATAATCGCCGTACTGAGTCATTGCTGAGCCCAGCAATAAAGAAAATATTTTTAAATAATTCACTACAAAACTGACTGATTTCTTGAGTTCTCTTAAAAAAGAAGCAGCAGAAAATAGCAGTGAACGCAAACACGTCCAAATACCATCTACCTTACACACCATTCCAAGCACAAAGGCTTTCGCAATGTACTTTATCGTATCTGTTGCTGATGATAAGGCATATTTTGTAGCAATGCTTCCAGTGTATCTACGACGTCACACATGTGCCATCAGTGGTGTGGGCCAGTAAAATAATTGCCATACGTTTTTATCTTATTGAAATGCGATTACTTAAGATAGTACTTATACTATGAATATAAGAGTGCAGACAGTATTAGCCTGAAACTATGCAGCAACTCTCCAAAAAAATCTCTTTAAAATTCCCTAGCGATCCCGACTCACATGTAACGAGAACTAATAAATTGTATATAAGAAGAAGAACAGCTTCAGCTTCTATACCTTTCGGCTGTCAAATATCTAATCAAACTAAATTATTGAGAATATACTAAAGAAAGATAATCACACTTATACCCATTGTCGTGAGTCAAAATCGACGCTACTTAATTTCACAGTTGGACTGCAAAAAAGCTCGCATTTGAATTTAATGGGGAAAAAAGTATACTATTTGATTGTAACGGACAACTAAAAGTTTTTTCATAATTCCAAACGGTACGTATACTGAGATTATTGCTTTTCCTTTGCGCGTTTTGAGTTCCTGAATAAAATATAGTATAATATTATGTATATGATACTACTCCTCTTACTCCAAGCTATACTTATATACATATGTACATATATAGCGATACAGATACTTTGTTGACCGCTTGCTGCTTATCTATGCACGTGCATTGTTAAAGATACAAATCAATGACGTACCGAAAATAATAATAAGCCCCCAATAATAAGCTATAAAATTTATCACCAAAAAAATGCTCTATAGAATTTAAGATTTTCGAAAAATGCCAGTGGTTTGGTATAAATTATTAAATGTCTAAGGCAAAGGTGAAGATCGAACTGAGTGCGGGGAGATCAAAACGAGCAAATCATGAGCTTTGATCTTTTTTTTATATGCATAAAATATTTAATATAAACTTTTTGCTGAGCGAATTAAAAGCTTAGAGAACTTGTTAAAATTATATAATATATGCACAAAAAGAAGCTGGAATGCGCAACAACAACAACAATAGAAACACGTTGCTTAACCCCCACTCACTTACCCAGACGTCTTTCGAATGTGCCCACTTTGAAGCAGTCGTTAGTTGAACTGAACGATGACGATATAAGTTTCGAAGACATATTGCTATATATTTCTTTTTATTGCAACAACTTTTCTTTTTACGTTCAATGAGAATTCACTGTGAACAAATTTCGCACACGTTAACAAGCTGTGCTAACGGTAAACACACTAACATAATCAAACAAAATCAAATTAAAAAATTCAATACCGGCTGCCGCAATCTGAACTGTACAAGATTGAGCTGCTCGAAAAGGCGGCGGTTGGAAATCGCCAAAAGCGTATGCGCAAGTGACAGCAGGAAAAGGCAAAACGCTTTGCCAAACCTGGCCAAAGAAGGCAGCCTGACGGCGAGCCAACAAGCCGTCGTTGCCACAGATTGTGGCCAAATTTGTAATCAAAGCATAGCATAAAGCGTAACCGTCGATGACGACGGCGGCAACACCCACATGCGCCAGCAACAACATAGCGCAACTGTAGCTGCTCGTGGGATGAACCAGCACTCTACATATGTATGTATGTAGCTGCCAGCGCGAATGCCACTAATACAAAGACATATGTCAATGATTATGACTTGATATTCTACTCGTATTCAATTAATTTAATATTGCCACACATTTAATTTGGCTAAGAGCATTCGATAACGAAATCACATGCAGGCGCTCCACAACAACAACAACAACAAATAACATTTTGAGTTCTTAACCATGTTGCAGAGATGTTGGCAAGGCGCGAATGTGTAAACAAAATTCGAATTTGGAACCAGACAGCAACAGCGAGCGCTAGAGAGCGAAAGAGACAGCAGCTAGAAGAACACCTGTAATGCTGCCAATGCCAAATGTTGGATTGCGTATACGACCCAAGATACGCGACGACGGCAGTGAGGAAATGTAAATGTAGAGCGTAAGTACAGTGAGCAACAAAAAAAATCTGCTCATTTTCTCTTTAATACTTGCAAATTTTTTAGAAATTTATGCAGTTGATTAGACTGCGTAGCATGAACAAGAAAATTCATCTGAAATCAAATCTTTCATGTCGACTAATAAAATCAAAATAATACATAACTATTTTCAGATCTCCATTTCCTTTCGATTTGAGTAGATAGTTAGACGATATTTTCTTATAAAATCAACTTTTCTACTTGGCCACTGTAACTGCCCACATGGCAACTATGAATATGCATACTCATATAAAAATCATGCACACATGCACATACGAGTTCTGCTTGTGTGTGTGTGAGTCTTTGCATGCTAATCGGAAATAAAACTGAAGTCCACTTCAAACTTCAAAACTAAATTTATAAATCATTTAAAGGCATAAAATGTAAGCGGCAATTTTGCAAAGAGTGGGCCAAGAACTTTTTGAAAAATTAACTTTCGTTTGTTTCATATGTAAGTTGGCGCTGTATGTGTGGGTATGTACATATGCCTGCATGTGAATGAATGTATGTATATATAAGAAAATGTTTAATATTTTCGATCAATAGCCAAAAACTTGAATATATGTAGTTTATATTTAGAACAGCGCAAACACAACAAATGGTAGCGTTTCATATTGTTTAGGCGAAAGTTCTGTGCCCTACACACTATGCCGCTACAACTTGCAACATGACCACACACACACACACAGCTGCTACAATAGCTAAAATCTTTAACAAAAAAATTCTAAAAAACTTTCCAAATTTTAATAGAGCCTTTTGAGTTTTGAAATCGAAATACTAATGCAAGCCGAAAGCTTATGAACTTCTGGTTAAGATGTATTGCCAACATGAGCGATTTCTTTAAGGACGCAAACTTGCAAATTGGAATTCGTCGATTGGAATTGAGTTCAAAACTTATTGGCAAAAAAAAGTGATGAAAGTCCTCTTTGGGCTCTACGAATTCAATGAATACGATTACTAGTAATCTATTTTATTTAAGTAAGATGTGATTGAAGTATCAAAACAATATTGGATCAACTCGCTTTACACGCTGTGTTCCAGAGATTTATAGTGAGTAATCATAAGTGGGGTGTACTCGAACATATACTCAATATTTGTTATACTACTCAGTCGGACTCACTGAAATTTGAGCGGTACTGGAAGTACGCTTCTACTCTCTTCCGTTATGTCACTTTCTCTCTTTGCTTCGGTGCAATGATCTGTAGTCGCTATTAATAAGAGTCGTATTCTGGGCAAAGAATTCATAAATTCAACTTGAGCAGTTTGACTGTATTTTAATTAAGTTTAATTCTATTATGCATGGAACTTTTATCTGATTTTTGCTCCCTTTACTCTGTTATGCTTCATTCTTCAATGTGCGTGTAAGTATTGAGTAGTCCTAATGCACAAATCAGCTACTCTATGTATCTCTATAAGATAATAGAACCTTGCTCCACTACTACTCTAAATTTTATTAGTTTTGATTTATAGACAACGATTTAGTACTTTAGTACTTTTTTCTTAAAAATGCCCGCTTTTAGAATACACATTTCAAAACAAATACTATCTTTCCTAATGATGTAGCGTGCAGAGCGGAGAAACAAAATTTTCTCAATACTTGCTTATTCCCATTTGTTTTCTCGAACAATTTTTAAAAATACCATGTGCTGTAAAATTTTGTTTTGAGGCAGCCAAAAGCACAAAAATGAAAATTGTTTGCTTTAGAAAAGCGTAGAATGCCCAAGAGGCTTCTAAATCTGGAGCTTTATGGCTCATCAAATCGTTATGCTTCACTTGATTGACAACTTCAGCCAAAAAGAAGCACAAAGCAAATGAAATCTATTAAATTTTAAAAATTTCAGAAGAAAGATTTGGTCTTTTTTTTATAGGACAAAAGCAATTGTGTAAGCTTGCAACATTTACAACCAAAAAAATCTTAAGGTGGGGTCACGCTTGATTATTTTTTCCGACTAGAGATTATGGTAAGTTGTATAAGAGTAGTTCAGCTGGCAATAATAATCCTACATGTAAGGGAAATCAAATACTGAAAATTTAAAAGAAAAAAGTCGAGTATTACGAGTAAACTAAAAGCAGGAAGAGTGAAAGCTCTTTCGTGACCCTAAAGCAAGCACCACTACTCAAAGTGGCATCTTCAGCAATTGGCACACTCTTTATTATTTGCCCCGTTATTTTTCTTCAAAAATTATTCATGTTTTTATTTATATAGCTTTCAGAGATGTCGCTTCTTTATATCAGTTAAAGTTATTTGCTTTTGTTGTTGTTCTTATTAAAAAAATTTGTTATTGACGACATAATGCAGTAGACATGTCGCTGTCATCGTCGTCGTTGATCTTGCACAATAGTGCCACAGCCTCACAGCTGCACAGACATATAAATATATACATATATATACAAGTAGTAGACAGCAATGATTGAGGCAATATTTCAATTGTAATTACAACAGTTGCTCTGTTGTTGTTGTGATTGTTGTTCTTGTTGTGGCAATTGGTTTGAATTCACTTTCGATTTGAAATGCATGCGCATTTCGTTATTTTCACTGTCTGATCTTTGTTTACGTTTTGATGGCACCAAACGAAAACTAAAACACTCAATTCTTATACAAAATAATAAATATCAATATTATCAAAGTTTTTTTGTTTGTCTTATACTTTAACTAATTACAGTTAAGCAGCAAACAAAATCGAAACGTAAAACCGCGAAATCTTACAACTCAAAAGTCGCTCGCGAAATCTCAAAGACAACTGAACGGCAAGCTCGTTGGGAAAACAACGCACGATCAACAACGCGCCAAACAACTCAACTCAATTCGACTCAATTCAATTCTTTGCGTGTTGAGCAAATTAGTTGGCTCAAAGTGGCGATAGTGTCGCTGCCTCGACTGCGTTGGAGGCACCCCAGATCTCTTTGAAGTGAGTGGCTTGCTTGTGTGAAGGCAAATGCTCTAGCGCGTCTTCGTAGACACAGGTCAACCCCCCATGGATTTGGTTTCGTTTGTTGCATCTGCTGCATTCTCTCAATGGATCGCAGGGGTTAAATACTCGCGATCCTCAGCTCGCTCAGCATCTCAACTCGGGGGTGTCTAACTCGTGCTCCCTCTCTCTCTCTGCTATGTTAGTGTCTCAGGGTTCTTCTGACGTTCTGAGGCGTCTAGAATGAATCATTTGACTTTGACTAAAATTAGACTGCAGCAACAACAACAACAACAAATTAAACAACAACGACAGCAAAGCGTGTGTGCTTGTTATTGGGACATTCATCAATTGCGCTGCCAAATGTCGCAAAAAAAAGAAATTTTCCTTTGGTTCATTGGGCAAATTCGCCCCAATTATCAAAATATAGCACACAATATAATAACAACAACAAAAATAAAGTAATTTAATTTCTTTGAATCTTCATGGAGCACATATGTCTCCAATATACAATAGAAACAAATTGTTGTACGTTGTCATCGTTGCTTTCGATGCTGCTTCTAGATTATAATATACCCAGTGATCATATTGGCATTAGAGACCAGCTGTTTTCATTACAAAAATAGCTTAAAAAAATAAAAATCTTACACTAAAAAGGTTTTTCATCCCAGCACTAAATAGCATGACAGAATTTTTATTCAAGTCAAGAAGATCAACTTGATCTCTAGATCGCAGCTACACTACAATGGGCTACTCTACATAAAACTCGCTCTGTAAGTTAAGCTAGTCTGAAAGAAGCTGCATGTTTTCCACCTCTTTCACTGAATCCAATGTAGGTTCCATACAAGCAACTGGCAGCACACAAAAAACTGCTACCGAATTGAACTACTTTCGTAATTTTCCAACTGGCAATCCTACCGGTTCGTCAAAATAAACCCACAGTCGCATTGCAAAACTCAGAACAACCCTGAAAAAACAACATAACACAGCAGAAGCTATAATTTGTTGCTTTTCTCAAACTAAAAAATGTGCAGACGAAGAAAAATTAATTTCCAATTTGTTAGCCAACATTGAATTTGCTTTTCAAATTAAACCAAAAGCAGACATTCATTGAAAGAGCACATATGTCAACCCCAGAAATCCATTAATTCTGCTTGCACCCAATTAAAACTACAAACAAGTAAGGAAGCAATCAGTCGGGTTTCACCGACAGAGTAATACCCTACACCATGTTCCCAAGTGGGGTGATAATTCACTGAAATTGTGGGCGTATTTGATTTACAATCTACATAGTGAGCGGACCACGCCCATTTTTGGCAGACTACAAGATATACCTAATAGGACTATACATGCCAAATATTGATGCTCTGACAGGTGTACACCAGATGTTATCGGCATATTTATTTTACTGCCCCCATGGTGGGCGGACCACGCCCATTTCTGGATAATTAAAAGACATTCCTACCAGGAACGAAGTAACCAAATCTGAACTCTCTGGTGTATATATTATGGAAGTTAAGAGGATTTTTTGTTTATCACCTATATAGTGGGCGGACCACGCCCATTTTCTTGTATGGCATCTAAGACCTATATATCAACTTGGGAACCGAATTTCATTAATTTATATTCGTAACTAGTCAATTGGGAGCCATTTTACCGAAAAAATTTTGCCGGCTATATAGTGGGCGGACCACGCCCATTTTTTCCTGAGATATAGAAGACCTACCTCTTAACTTGAATACCAAGTATTATTCTTTTCCATGAGTAATTACACAAATTATAGCAATTTAATCGAAAAAAAACCCGAGGTAGTGGGACTTACAGGCCCATTGTGGGCGTGTCCTTTAACCGATTTGACTAATTTTAACACTTTATCTAACCCGAGGTTCACTGTAACTGTGTACCAAATTTGGTCCAAATCGGACAACTCCTTCTTTCTTTTTTTTGCATACACGCAGACGGACAGACGGACAGACAGACGGACCGACGGACAGACGGACAACCGGAAATGAAAAGAGAAAGTGTTTCTGATCATTTCTATATACTTATGTCTATACCTAGGAAGGCTCCTTTAATGCGTTACAATTTTGGCACAAAGTTATTATACCCTATTACCATAGGTGTAGGGTATAAAAATCCACACAAAACATCACAAATTCAAAGTATTCACTTCACAAAAAACACGCCGCGTCGTTTCGTCGAGCAACGCGCCATTCGGCGGACGACATTTAAAGTGTTGTTCGAAAGTGATTATTAGGTCAGCGCACAAGGTGGAGCACTTTTTGGAACGCGCTTACAAATGGCGTAGATAGAGGCACCGCATCATATTCTATTTCCATAGGAAAATGTTAAACCAATGATTTCAAAGTTTTATTAGAAAAAATTCTAAAATCCCACGCTATTTTGACATTTATTTGAACACATCTGTGTGTGTGTGTGTGTGTGTGTGTGTGTGTGCGTGTGAACATGTGAATGCGTGTGTGTTGAACAAAAATGTCGCACTGTATCACAAATTCCCTCAATAAAAAACTATCAAGAAGACTTAAAACTTATAGCAAGTGTATAAAAGTTTAGTTGATTGTGTGAAGAAACGTTAAGGGGCCGTTTACACTATGCGGACTTTCCATATATGTATGCATTTATTTTATAGCGAATTTTAACACAATACACCTTAGGTCTAGTCATGTGAAGGCGTTTTCGCTTTAAATACAAGCTTACCGGAACGATAGTTTTTTTCAAAGTTTTAACAAAGCAGAGAACTAACTCTCTCGGAGAAATGTCAGCCTGAAAACCCGTAAATTTGACGTAAGCTGCCACATCTGTCAAACGTGCTATTGACAGCATGACAATTGCGCATCGTGTAAACGGCCCCTAAGGCGCTACTATTTGTGTGTGTGTGTGTGTCTGTGTGCGCTTCAGTGCAGTAGCAAGCTCACCCACGTCAAAGTGCCAGATGGCAAGTCTTCAATTTCAATTAAAATTATTTGAAATATGCAACCGAAACGCGGCAAAGCGCACTCAAAAGCCAATAAGCCACTCCGGCGGCAATATTTGTAATTACTGCAAAAATGCAGCAGCTTTACAATTAATTGTAATTGATGCCAATTGTACAAAGTTCATGAAGTTAAATTGCTGTGCAAAGTAAAGTTAATTTCTGGCTTTTGTTGAAAATAAAATTGCAAGCGAAAATTTGTAATCGTCCAAATTTCCCGCAGAGTAAAAGAAAATTTAAATGGCATATTAGAGATTATATACTAACCCTTACCAGCGTTGTTGTATATAATGGTAGCGCGCATAATAAGTTAAAATTAATTCAAGAGTGATTCGTAAAAAAATATTTTCTTAAAAGTAAAAAAGAGTGCTGGCTGATTTCAGGTTAAGCTCGTAAAATAAACGATTTTAGCATTTCATAAATACTCAATGAAAATGACGCCATTCTTTGTTGTTGTTGTTGTTATTGTTTACCTGCACAAAACTGCTCACCTTTCGTAGTAGCTTTGTCGCTTTATAAAGTGCGAAGTATTTGCATACGACACTATATTAAATGATCAAACGTAATGGAGATCGTAAAGTTTTTGTGTGAGCTTTAGCCGCAGCATCGCGACGTGGGCGTACAATTTTATGAATGCTTCTCAAATGTACACTAAGGTGCTTATTTTGTAAATCCCAACGCCTCACCTTCCTTCACCCTGCGTTCACTAATTTGGTATTTTGTAAAACGCATCCACCCCCTTCACCTCCAGTGACTGCTCGCGTTGTCTTACGTAGTTTCATATGAAAATTGGTACCGCGTAAAACGCAACGCGGCGCATTCACTCACTTGAACTGTCAAATCAATCGTTCACTTGGGTTTGTGCTCGCGTTCAGTTTTTTAAACGCAAAATTTTTGGTAATTTCGAGTGAAAATTGATTTGTAGTAATCTGCAGAAGCAAATAATAAGTATTGTAATACTTTTTAAAGACAAATACTAAAGAAAAAAGTACAAAAAAAAGAAAATACTAGCACTGCGGTTGAGGATCGAAATCACAAAAAAAAAAGAAATGTATCGCTTTTGAGGATTGAACTCGCAACTTCTCGCGTGCTAGTCGAACGCTTTAACCACTAGGCTATGGACGCTGCCAATTTTGTGTGTTTTGTATTCGGCTGATAGATAAATTTAGAAAAATACAACTCTTTTTCGTAAGAACGTGACAGCTCAAGTGATGCCGTAAGACAACGAACGCAAAATTACGCCGTGATTTACAAAATGCCGTTTTTTGATCCCGGCGTTGGCTTCGTTCGCGTTGCGTTCGAATACGGTATTTATACGGTAAGGCCGTATCAATCATCTTCGAAAAACGAGAATCGAGTTCTCTCTCTCTCTCTCACACTTGATATATGCATATGCCGACGGCTTCGCGCCTACAATTCAGCCTAAAAGTATTCTAAGCAAATTAAAGTGTGTGAATCGGAGTCTGAAAGTGACACAGTGGTGTCGATATCAATCGCATGCACACGAAAAAGAGACAGGCTGTATTCCTAAACGTACTTATGCAAAGCAGTGCTGCCCTCAATGCTCTACTGATTTATTTTCTGAGTGCTACTGCGATGCATTGCATAAATCAGGTTGGCAACACTTTTTAGTTTGGGAACACACTTGATGGAAATTGTAAAAAACTACTTATTCAACGCATTTTTGCATTTGAGTAGCGAATAAACTCCCAGCAAATCGAAATTAATTATAAAATTGAGAAAAAGGAGGCGAAATTAAATCTCTTCCTAAAAGTTTCAGTACAGCCGAAAAAACATAACCTAACTAATCACAAAGCATCAACAAAATTTGTGATGAGCTGTTTGCGCATTCGATGCTTATCGACAACTTGATCCTGGAACAGGGTTCACGTGCAAAGTTTTTATGTTTGCGTTTAGGAACATACTGCCTTTGTACTTATGCAGCGCAACTGACGTTTAGGAATACAGGCCACAGTGTGCTCAGTATGCAAAAAGTATGTGTCCAAATACGAAATTTTATTGACCTCCTGATTTTAACTGAAAAAACAGGCATAGAAATATATCTTTGCCATCTCAAATTTTATGACAAAATGTCCATCACATTCACTTTCAAATCAAGTTCGAAAAAATCACAAATGATTAAAACACTACAGCCTTTATTTCTTCTAGATCTCCTTTTGAACCAGCAATCGAAGCTCCAGATGCAATTAAAATTCAAAATATGCTCAAAAGTCGGTATATTTAAAATTAATTTTTTCAACTTTAAAGTAGTTGACTTTTCCAGAGTTGATACTGAATATAAGCTAACAATAAAAAGCGTAACAAATTTGGAAAAGCAGATTATACTATCGTCAATGGTTGTCAAAATACGATTTAAGTACTTACATCCCGGCTGTATTCCTTTCGATCTGACTGTGCGATATGGCTGCCTTGCACCAGGATCAATTTTACCATACATAGTTCTATCCATGTCGCTTTGATTGAAATTGTTATCACTCAAAAACTTATGAAACTCTTTTTAAGCACCGTGAGAATATAATTGAACTGAACGCACTTGGACTATCAATCAAACTGTAAAAATGTAAAGACACCAAAGATCATCGAAGATCGTCTAATCCGGCAAACACAAATAACATCAACTAATGCCGGGTGACGACGGCGGCGAGTAAACAAAGCCGAAGCGCGTGCGTTTGCCAAAGCCCAAGAGGAAATGACAAATGACAAAATGTTGATCTGCATTCGACTGGCGATGCTTTAATGCCGCAGTTCACCTACAACATGCTCACCGAGTCGAAACAACGTGCAAAGGCGGACGGCTGGACGGACAAGTCTGTGCGCGCACACGAAGCCAACGAATCATCGCCGGGTATTTTTTTATAAAATTTATTTCATTTTCATTATTTATTTTCATGTCTTTTTCAAATTTTACTGAAAGATATGAGTTATTTTTGGAAGATGTGCGGCCACCTTTACAGCTAGATAGAACCGAGAATCCGTCGCACAAATTGTCGCTCAGTGTCGCTCGACTAAAATGCTGCGGTGTACCGGAATGACGCGACCAACATTGCCGCCGGAGTGCGACGATACGAGATACGCGCCACACGAAATTCTGTTTCCATTTCACAGTGAATGCTTTTCTTATTTATTAAAGTTTTGAGGCTACTATGTTATTATTATAATGCGAGTTTTTAATGTGAATTCTTTATTGTGTGCAGTGAATTTAGTGTCGCTCACGCTCTTGAGATAAGAAGTGGGCTGAGTAAGATGCTTTCAGTGAGTTGGCACCAGTGGCGCAGCCAGTAAATCTACTGGAAAACGGCTTTGGTTGACAAGAAGAAAAAACCGTATTTAACACTAAAAAGTCGACTTTTTCGCTTAGTCATAAAGCTGAAAGTCAATCAAAAATTTTGTAAATTTATATGACATCAAAATTTTGTAATTACATATTAAAACTTTCTATTTCGAAACCCTTCTACAATGTGAGACCTTTAAGCCCATAGTAGCCCACATCTACTCACAAATGTCAACGCACAATGACTGATAAAAAGCTGGCTAGTGAACGACTAACCATAAGCAAGATTATAATAACTTTTTGGAAAGATAAGAAAATATATGCGAAGCTTGATTAGAACAAAAATAAATTGCTCAGAAACACTGTAAACACTTCCAATAGTGATGCAAGAAACTCGATGATTCTAAGAAATCAATCACAACTGAAAACTGACAGGTTTCTAGGAATACTAAACAGTAATTCAATACAAAATTTTCCTTTAAGTATTTTGGGCTATGGCATGCATTAGGAGGAAGTTGAAGGAAATATGTTTCTTGCACTCACAAAATTAAAACATACAAGCAAAATAGGTCAGTGTCGAATTTTTTGAATAGCAAGAAAAATGTTAACTTATTCTTTCAAGAAATATTTATGATTGCCAGCACGAAAATGTATTATAAATTTCTTCCGTTATAAAAGTAAAAAACTTTTTGAATTTCGACTATATTTCTATATGAGCAAGTATGCCGATCTTTACAGTAATTGTCAGTAGATTACTATTATATACTACTAAAAAGATTTTACCACACACGTACGCATTCCTTCAACAAATTTAAAAAAACATTTAGACTACCTTGATAATCAATTTATAGAATTTTCTATAGTATATTTTTCTTCAGTTAATAAATTTGCTTACGGCAAACGTGACGAAGTCGATTATTCTATGCCCTACACAAAGAGTTATGTTTCGTTCATACAAATTTCTTTTAAAACTCTTTTAAAGAGTAATTCCAAGATCTCTAACCCGGAATGCTTCATAAAATATTTGGCATAAATGAACTGAGCTAGCTTTCTGATAAGTCAACTTGGAAAAACTTTGATCTGACTAAATGTTGATTCCAAAAAAAAGTATTACTACGAATAACATTTAAAAGTGTTCACATCCAATCTTTTCCTTACAGCTAATCGCTCTACACGCACGCTTTGCTCAATTTCCACAAAATTTCTTTCAAGATCTTCAATCAATGCAAAAGGCAAACAAAAAGCGTACACGCATTTATTAAATTAAAAAATCTCTTTGTTGTTGTTGTAAGCCGTTTTTTAGCAGTCAATGTGACCGGCCGCGAATCGAGCGCGAAATTCGCATAAAACTGTTCTAATTTGTTTACAAAAATGCAGACGAATTGAACAGAGTTCACTTGATTATAAGATTTGGTGGCTACGTATTCACACAATTGCAGCTGCGCACAGTGATTCGATGCCACTAAACAACGACACAAAATTTAAAGAAGTGCTGTGATTATGCTAAAAATTCGTCTGCTAGCTAATTTAAGATTTCCGGCAATAATTTGTTTGGTCTTTGACACTGCAAATTTATTGAATTTTGTGCATAGCATGAACCACTGTACTGCGTGCTGCCAGTAGCGCTAAAATTGGCGGCAATGAGCGAGCTCAATAAAATATGCTCTCGTGTATACGCACGTTTTTTATCAATTTAAATTTCTATCAAGTGAACTGAAATTGTATTGTGGCAAACACACACTAAACAGCAGCATTCTCTGGCAGCAATCACAGGAAATGTTTGCAATGGAATTGATGCGGCTTCGTCATCGACGCGGCGGCAGCATGGATGGCAGTTTCATATTTTTAGTTTCCGTCTATCGACACGATGATGATGCAACCTTGGTTCTCAGCGTCAATTTATTGTTTTTTCGGCACTTTTTGGAGAACAAAAAGATCATAAATATACTTTCAAGTGCAATAAAAAAATTTTAAAAAACTGCCAAACAACTTTTATGACTTTCAAAAGTAATTTTGCCAAATGCGAAAGACATTTCAACCTGCGATTCAAATCGGAAAGAGTTCGTGCTGTCATTGGCATTAACCAAATTTGCTACACTTGAAATCAATTAGATATACATTGTGTTTACTATTTGGACATATCGCTTGGAATATTCAATGAAATAATGCATTTATGGACCGCTCGAGAAGGTGGCAAAAGATACACTTAGTGTGAGGATGCATGCAAACAAGCATAGTCCATAAGTAATGATTGCAAAGTCCAAGCACAGTTTCTGATCTTTGCGCAAATATGTACGAGTGGTTGATGTCATCGTAGTTTAGCACAAGTTATAAATATATGATGCTTATATTTTGCAATCTTGCATTCTAAAGAAATTTACGTTCGAACAGTTTAGAAGTCTGGCAGCCAGTTTCACGCAGACTGCTTTAAAATCGACCAGAACTTGAGATTTGCTTTCCCAATTACAATTGATTTGCACCATTTCGAAAAAATCTATATATTCGCCTGATAAATTGGAAAGCATTTTTCGAAGAAGACTAAAAGCTAAGCTAGTCTACAGTTAAACCATTTCTTATTTATATTGAAGATCTTTTGGAATTGTCAAATTAAGAAAACTTGCTTTTAAAATTTTCAGATGGGTCTCATATTAGTTGTCAGTAAAATAGAGTTAGCCAAATACGAAAGGAAATAAAATTGAGGGGGCTTAGGAATTTTGCCTAGATTGTTAAAAAAAATTTTAATCCTAAATAAGGTACATTCTTTGAAATTTATGATTTTCAGTAGATTGTGAGAAAGGGCAACTATACCACTGAGGTTTTACAACCCAGAGCAGTAGCTCAGTGGTAAGTGCTCGGCGCCTGATGCGTGGAGTGGCTGGTTCAAATCCCAGCTGACTCATAAAAGATAAAAAAAAGAAACTTTATTTCTGGATCTACTGTATCAACCAAGTACGATGAGCTAAACAGCTTGGGTGCTTGCCTTTTCAACATGGAGATCAGCCACTCATCACAATTCTATCTATTTACATAGTCGTATCTGACGAAGATTTTTATTTAAATTGTAATTTTTTTTACTAAAATCCGTTCTGCACTTCGCTGTACACATTTATTTGCGCAGAATTAATTGAATCGCATAAGTTAAAAAGCTAACAAAAATCTGTTGTTGGTTTTTTCTTTCTGGTGACCAATAAAACAAATGAAAAAGTTCGAAATCAAACTGGTTGTTGTGGCCATTTGTTTTAAAAATCAACATTTCGATTGTTTGTTGTTTTTGTTGTCATAAACTAAACAATGTATGGGTGGGAGGTAGCGGAGAGGTGGGAGTAGCGTAGCACAAGCAGAATCAACAAATGTCAACGTCACTTCTTCGGGGAGCGGGGAACACTGCACAAACAAACGAAGAACTTGTACGACTTTAATTGAAAGCGACATGACAAGCGGCAAACCGTTTGAAGCGGTTCAACCGGTACGTGCATAGCATAGTAAATGAAACCTTCACTGTTTAAATTATGCAAATCTAAGAATTTTAAAATTCCGTTTTTTTGTATTTTGCATTTTTAGTTATAGCTTGCGAAAAGCTTTATACTAGAGGCCTTTGCTCTTCTTATCACTTCACGACGATTCGTTTTATATTTTTTTTTTGTATATGGCACATAATTGCGCGACATTACGTAACTGCTGATTGTCTGAAGGCAGTTAAGGCGCACGGCTCAGATTCCCAGCAGCAATACACGGCCATCGATACACGAATCGATGAATTATTAACAAGTCGCCAAAAAGCGGAAAACGTCATCAATTATCGAATCGCAAAAACACGCTGGGAAAACAAACAGTATTTACGTTTGAATTTTGTTGTTAGCGGCACTGACAAAAAAAAATTGATGTTGTTGTTATTATTTTTCGAAATGTTGTCATATGCCGCGACAAGACGCTGCGATTTGCGATATGCGCGGGTATCTCGAAATGCCGCTCACCGAACTGAACTGATGAGCAGCAGGCGAACGATAGACAGCCAAAAGCCGCACAAACAGAACGAATGCGTTGCGCTGGCTGACGGGCTCACTGGCTGGCCAGACCGCAGTGAATCTCAATAGCGTAGAGAGCGCACCCAACAACAAAAACAACAGCGGTGACTAGAAAGACACCGGCGTTGGAGAGAACGAGTGCCTCAAACGATGAAAGCACTTCTACGCTGCTCCAAACTACCCACGACGACACTCGCCAACGCCAACAACGCCAGCGCAAATTCCTCAACGAAAGCGCCAAGTGGGAAAGTGGAAATGCACGGCACGACCGCAGCACCACACAACCAACAGCAGCCAACTCCATTGCACGCCCTGTGCAACTGTGTGTGCGGCATGGAGTGCCGCACTAACGGATGTGGCACTTCACTTTGACTTGCAAACAGACAACAGCCACTTCGAAGCTGCTCCAACCGCACGACATAGAAACCGCCACCAGCAAACGTGCACCAGAGGCACTGCATTGCGCTGAAGACGCAATAGTGTCACACGTCACACTATTACTGTGCGTGTGAGTGTGCGTGCGTAAAATAGGGATGTCAATTCCGCGTTGCCGAAATTCCACAGCACTCAGTCACATAGTTCCAAAAATCTCAGCATGCGGAAACAATCTCGGCAAGCGGTTGCACCATGTAAATGCCTCTTTATATGAAAAAAAATTTACTATAGGCAATTTTTGACCTAAAAACTGTATAACTGCAGGACAGGCCTAGTTTATGAAAAAAATCAGCTGGCTTTGAAAAGGCATTGCTGCTAAAAATTACAGCTTCGAGATCTGGCTAACCAAATACAATTAAAAAAATTATTTAGATGGGTTTTAAAAGAAAATACCGTTTTTTGCATAAAATACCAATTCAGAAACTGTCGAAATCTCGAGATACATACATATACGCAAAATCCCTCGATTGCCAAAACCTTTCCGGATTGACACACTTAGTATGCAACAGTCTGCCATGAAAGGGTGACTGTGCTCTGTACACATGCCGCCACGAGAGTATAGCCTGCCTAAAGACAGCTTGGGAACTGCCGACGGTTGGAAATATTATGCTATTGCTTCGATCTTCCACTCAATGCATGAATGGGTGCTCTTATCAGCCATCGACAGTGGCGTCTTGGCGGGTCTCCCACAGCCACAATCTGCATCACTATGCCGCACATACAGTGCTTTCGTATTGTTTCATTGCTGCCGAGGAAAAGTGGAATTCATTCAGAGAACTTTTTCAAATTGATAAATAGTAATTGTATGCACTCTGCATGCCCTTCAATGGAGTACGAAATTGTAAAGAGTGCTACACTTGATGCAATGATTTCATCATTTTCTTCGGAATGAAAATTGAAATCTATTTTAAGCATAATAATATACGTTCCAATTACGCCAAAAAAGTTTCAATAGTAATTTATTGAAAATGCAATTTAAAAAAAACGTTTAGCAGCCCTACAAAAGTTTTAGCAAGAATCTTATCTGTAGGGGACAGTATTTTGTACGAAATCAAGGGTGATTTAACTTGACGATCAAATATTTATGAAATAGGGGGAAAAATGAGAACAAGAGCTGATAACAGCGATAAGCTTTGATTAACAAATATTTCGTAATCTGTTTAATGATAAGCAAAGGTACATGTACATAAATAAAAACGATGATCATAAATGCTGTACATTAAATGCAGCTAAATAGACAGTTCTCTTTACTTTTACATAAATTCTGTAGTTTAAGTGATAATGCCAAAGCATAACAGACAAAATGGCGTGGCAAATCATATGAAGATTAGTTTAGCATTGGAGCGTAGCAAGAAAGCAGATGATGGTCTTTAAGTTTGTGGTTAGTTGTCTGCCCATACGCCTGCCTGCCTGTTCGCCTGCTCTACTTTTGAGCTGTCCATGAAGCATTTTGTGCGCTCTTCTTAGTCACTTTTTTGGAATTCCTCAGCGCGCACAACAAAGCTGTGGATACTTTATGTGGCAAAACAGCTACAAAGCAACGGCGTCAACCATAAAGCGCCTGTGGACAATGACAGTGACGGCACGATAAAGACGATGGCGGCCACAATGTGCATGACTCAAATACATTTCAGAGAGACACTTCCAGGAATGCGACATGTGCAACAACAGTCCATAAGGGCGCGTCGGCAGCCGCCGTCAACTGATAGCGAAATGGTTAAACAAACTTGAAGCTTTTGCACATGAATGTCTCCTCTCCGCTCTCGCTGTCTTTAATATGAATTTCAATGAAGATTAGCTATATTTTTATTAGCTGTACTTTTCGATTAAGGAGGCACATGTAATTGAAGCATGTTTTTTCGCATATATGATTTCAATCGTATTAAGCAATTGGTTGAACTGTCTAGCGCCATTACTTTGGCTTTTTGGCAGGGCATGCAATTAGCAATTAGCCTACAGTAATCTCTGAATTTATATAATTTTTAGCAGCTTAATTTAGTTCACGCAACAAAAATTTGTTTGCATTTCAAAATAAACTCAATTTCTAAGTAATATTTCATGAGTAACAATAATCTGTTAACTCTTCTTTTGACTCTTCCAAAGTTAGCAGCGGCACTTTCATCGCGCCTCCGTTTTGGAATAGAACTTCAAAATGAACGAAAATTCAGTTGAGCTTCCTGCAAGTGAATGAAAATTACTTTGAAATTCTTGGTATTCCTTTTAAGAAAAGATACATATACAATTTCAAATTGTGTTGCTGTAAGGCACAATCATTCCAACCACGAATGCTCAATTTGTGAAAGAGATTTCTTTTCTGGCATAGTTATTTAAATTCCGTTTAGAGAAATAGCCAAAAGATTTTTTGCAATTATTGCCTATTTTACACTCAACTGTAATCTGTTTGATGCAAACATCAGATGATCAGGCCAAGCCATGACATCATCCACGTTCTTCCACAATGTGGCATCACAGCGTATATTCGCAATGGGCCATAAATACTTCACTTCCCCCCACTTCGGTTTCAGCGCACGCTTTTCAACAATTGACAGCTCGGAGTCGCGAGGCCAAATGATCATTGCCAAGACTAAATCCATTTTATTACTCTGACAAATTAACAAATCATTGCAGATTCAATGCCCCAAAACCAGTTGCAAACGTCACCAATTCTTTCAAAATGTACATGTCTACAATCCAATGAAGCAGCTTACCGCAAACAAATTACTTAATAATATCTTCCGATCATGCGAATTTGCAATTATGCTTGTTATTTTGGGTAGATATCCTCCACATATCCTTGTCAAAACTTTGTACATATGTATTTAATTCGTTGCAGTTTAGTTATTTTTTGCTGATGCAGCGAAAATCTAGCCAATGCTGTTTATCGCCGACCTTGTGCCTTCATCATTGCCGGCTGATTCGTTTGAGCTCCGCCCTTTCCTTAGTGATATGTCATATGTCCGTCTGCAACACTTACCTAAATCATCCATTTTGCTGTGTGGGCACTTTTTTGCTGCAGTCAAATTTTTTGCACTTGGAGCAGAGTCCAGTCTAGATTCTAGATTCTAGCAATAGCAGGTACTCACGGTGCGGTAGTCGGCGGATTTTGGATTTTGTGTGTTGGCAAATACCGCGGAATTTACACAGCAGCACTACAACACAATGGATAAACACGAATACGGAACGGAATTACTACTGGAGACCAGCACAGAGCACAGAATCCACGCACGCAAGACGTTGTCGGTTGTCGCTTCTTGAAGCTGAGACGTGATTTGCGATTTATGATTCACTTTTTGACTTGGTCAACCCGCGCTCACACCGTTCCACCGTTCAAGACCCGACTCGAGAGAAATGACAGAAATCCAAATAGAAAATACGTAAAACACAAAAGAACGTAAGAGAAAACCACAATTGACAGTCAGCCAAGCGCTTTCCAGTAGGGTTGCATTCGCGCCATAGCAAAGTGGAGCGATTCATGGCATAACACATAACAGCTGGTCTATTGGCTTATAAAGTCTTTCGTCGATGTAAACAAAAACGAAAAGTGCAAGAAAATTCTAACTTTAATCTCGTGCAGCTACATAATTTTTCAAGAACAATTTAAAAGAAAGTAAGTTGGATAATTTTCTCTTCTGTAAAAAGTATGAAAGTGATCCAAAGCTAATTTATTAGATTTAAGCTCAGCGTCCGTTTCTTGAGCTGTATCTTCTTGCGGCAAATACATAAAATTCCTCAAGCTTTCTCTGGCCTTTTTTATAAGCTTTATATTTTCGATAGAATTTTTTTATTGTGTAACGAACATTTGAACATGGAACCAGAAGTCTAGCGCTTGCCGAAGCTGATTCCTGTTCTGTTTTCTACCTTTTCTATAATCAAAATCTACTAATTTTCGAGTCATATTCTTCATCATAGTTTGCCATTGTTGAATGATAACCATATTTCTTAGAATGGACTGCGAAATTGCAACGGTAAAATCATATCTTTAAAAATATGCACGAGCGCGAGCTGTGTTAAATATGCAATGGAAGCCTAATAGAAAAATTCAACCAGGGCTGCAGAAATGTTTAGGCCTTTCATAAAATCCCCAAACCTTTTTTGACCATTGCTTTTGTTAAATATAAATATGTAGTAGTCATATAATTTTCAGTGCAAATTATAGGTTAAAAAACTTTATTTTATAATTAAGTAAATTCTATTAAAGACTAAAATTCTGTAAAAACAATAACAAAAACTGCCGTGTTCAATGAGAAAAACAGCTAAACTTCGATTTTAAAGAACCATCGAACTAACGAAAACGCCGCTAAGGTAAATTAAGCATTATATTGATTATACACATATGTATGTATGTACATACTTACTGTCGACTTGATTTCGCAAATATTGTTAGAATAAATCTCATAATTGTTTTTAACTTTTCTGAAATTTTTGGTGAAATCTTTATTATTCAGTGCTGCACAATTATTGCTATTTCATTCTTCATAAAATTTTTTTAACATTTTTCTTTTAAATTCGATTTAGACAAGTAAAATGTATCCAAAGTTAAAATATTAGCATTAAAATTCCCGTGTTTTGCTTTAAGATTTTTGTTGTTGTAAATTTTATATTCTTATGCAAAAACTAGGTAAATAGGTAAAAACAATGAGTAAATATTTATAAAGTATATATCAGCTTTATGTAGAAAGGTCCTAACTAAAAGACAGTTTTATTGATTACACGTAAATAAACTCACTTCAAAAAATCATATGTGCCGTGATCGAAAGTAACATATTTACAAGCAATTGAATGTTGTGTCCGCGGTGCTTGAGTTTCATTAAGTGTTTTCCTTTTTGTGTAAAATGCCAAACATTTTATTTATGGCCTTTCTACATACATACATTAAAGTAACGATACGTACATACATATATATAAATTCAAAATCCGAATATTTATATATGTTTAGTCTTAATATCGAGTGGCAAGTCGTGTGGCCATATATAGACAGCCTAATTCACAAATACTTATAAAAAGATTTTTTAAAAACCTTAATCCACAATCAAATGTGAAAATGCTAAAAAATTACTGTATGATGGCTTGATGAATTAGGCTGTAGGTGTGGTGTAGCATGGGTGATGTTTACGCCCACAAAACAATTTTGGCAACAATATAGGGATAAAATAAATAAGCAAAATAGTTCAGAGTCTGCTTTAAACGCTAAGAGAACTGACCTAATTTAGTGCTAACACTAGTATTTGACTACACACGATAATGATTATAAAGTTTTTTTCCACTACACATAAAACAAATTTTAATTAGTTGTTAAAATCAAGAAAACATTTAACATGCGTTTCCAGGGACGCAACCAGCAAAAAATTGGAGAATGGCTTTGCTAAGAGTTCAGTCAGCAAGAAGGACATAAAAAGGAAATATTGATGAAAAAGTTTGTGTATAATGCAGTTCTTCTTTTTTTAAAGCAATATTTTACTGCACTTTATTTTTTGTTGGGTGCGCCGCCAGAGTTTCTATAGAGAGAAGAACGGAGTTTCTACAACTATATATGCATAATTATTTAAAAATGTATGATTGTATTTGGTAAAACGTGCTCCTTTCCGGCAAATCTATGCCTGTCCTCGAAAAGCGTGCCGGCAAAGAAACTTATGGCGCAAATGAACAAGTCTGTTTTTCAGCTTTTAAATATTTGCATGTGTATGTGTATATATGTTGTGTGTATATATGTATAAGTAACGCTGTGTGGCTTTGTTACTTTTGAGAATCGAAAATTATATTAAGATGTGCTACTAATACCCTTGAGCAACACGGCTGCTGTTTTAAATGCGGCACATCGGATCGTGGCTGCGTAATCTAAACTGTTCAGTACGCACTGCTCCGACGAAACGAACGGAAAAGACAGCAGGCGAAGAGTATTGTTAGCACCTTAAAATAAGCAGAAATCAAAGAAATTTTAATAATTTTTCGAATTTGGGTTCTAAACTCAAAAGCTACACAAAACTATTCTTCTAACTCACTTGAATGCCAGCAACTCCTAAAACAACGCCGGCAAGAAGAAGCGCCTTGGAATCGAGTATGGAGAGCAACTTGCTGAGACAGCCTTTCTGGTGTGCATGCAATTTGGTGCATTCCTCGGCTTCATTCAGATTAATAACAGCGCAGCACGAAGACGGCAGCGTGGTATTTTGAAATACGGGCTCCCAATCAAGCGGGCCATAAGTGCCACAGCAGTCCAACTGAATACAACATTAACTTTATATTAATATTTAAAGCTACAAGCAGAGAAGTGCACAAACTGACCTCGGACTGCAACAGAGTCCAAGCGTCTCTGTAGTCCTTGCGCTCGTTGTATTCCGTCATAGTGGTATTAAACTGAGCCTCCATTATGTTCTGCAATCCGGCATGCTTGATATAGCCGGCAATGCCCAGCCCGACTTCAAACAGAAATATAATTACGGCCAAGATGGCAAAGGACAATATCATGCAGCTGTTCTCCTTCAGCGCGCCACAGCAACCCAGAAAGCAGATGAAGGCCACCACCGCGCCTACAACAATCATAAGAATCGGCACGGTCCAAATGTGATCGCTCACAAAGTTAGAATAGTGCGAGTAGTAGAGTTGCACCATGGCGCCGACCGACAGTATGACCAGTCCCGACACCTGCAACATGCAAATATGTATATAGTATGTATGTATATGTCGAGTAGAAAGGTACAACTTACGGCGAAAAGCAAATTGCAGAAAAAGGTTATGTATTTGACGCATGTTAAGCCTCCTGAAGCCATTTTGTTGGAAAATATTGCAACTTTCTTGTAACTGTAAATAAAATATTTAAAATTTGTTAAAACTTAAAGGTATTACAAAATGCATATATGCAAATTTGTTAATTGGTCACTGACAAACCAATACAATTCTCTAATAGACCAATACGACAATACAAAAGTGACAATTGTCAAGAGAAGATGCAACAGACACGCTCGCTCGAAAGAGGCCACCGCAAACAACTGCGACGGTACCACTAATAATAACAACAACAGCCAATTGAATGAAGCCCAAGTTTCAACAAATCAATATCAAACAATAAAAAATAGCCCACTGCCGAAGCACACACATGTTAAACCCTTTCAGTAGCACAATTCTTCCCTTGCTAACAAGCACTTCTGCTACCAGCCACCCACCCCATCACTTTCTCCTAGGGCAGGTGAAAATTTCTTTACAGAAAGCGACAATCGTGTAGCTTCTGCTTGTTAAAATCATATGGAGGCATATGTCTAAAACATATACCTAAACCTACAATATACTGCGATTAAGGTTGAGCACCCGCTTGGGTATTTTCTGCAAAGTAAGAAGTGCATATAATTATTTCAAGGCGGCTGAAATTGGTTGACAATTAATTTACGTTATGCTGAAAAATAGCCATTGGCTAATTCCGGAATTAACAAACTCTTCGCGATTGACAGCCCTAGTAAAAATTATGAGAAGTTTGTGGTAAACGAATCATTTACATTTGAGATTCAACATAATAGCATTGTTAAGCCCTACCCGTTTGGATATAACAAACATATATATAAAAATGAATATTTGAGCTTCTTCGGCTTCTACACTGTCATGCGTTGGATTTCCTTATACGCAAGGTACATATGAATAGGGAATCCACCAAGTCGACAGGTAGGCGAAGCACAGTTCACCATGTCAGCTGGATCAAGTGTGTGGGACGTTGATAACAGATGCAATGTTTCCCTCCAATTTTGCGACACGCGTAATGACGAAAAAACATTATTCTCTGTTCCACTATTTTTTGTTCTCTGTAATTGAAGCCTATTATAGAGCTTTAAAACTTTGTTGGGTTTGGCGGGAATACACCGGAAAGAAGTGTTGAAAGGCGTGAAATTGGCGAACGCTGACACACTTTCAGAAATCGATTAAATGTGCTTGTTTTTGTTAGCTACTGATTTTATAATGAATTGAAGAGGTTAGCTTATGCTTTTGTTTCTTTTCTGTTCGTAGTTCCTTTAAGTAGTTCTAATGAAGACATTTTGGTACGTTTTTAAAGCAAAGTTTTTGGTAAAGATTCTTCAAATATGTAATGATAACAAACAATTATTTTTCCTTTCAAAATCCAATGAAATTGTAGTCTAAATATGAAACTCAATGCTGTGAAGGTTTATATTGATCAAATTAATTTGTGATTTGTTGGTTCCTTTATTCAAGAAATTTTGAAAGGGATAGTAATAAAATGACTTGACATTGCAAAAATCAGCTGTTTTGAAATTATTGCGTTATCTTACAATATTGATAAGGTATCTTGCATTTTTTCCGGCCGGTATTAACTAGTTTTAAATTGACTTTATAATGACTAATCAGACGTTTTTTCATTAGTCAATAATTATCTGATGTTCTATGTACAACAAAGCGACGTTAGCGTGATCGGTGTGTAGATAAAGAAATCTCTTCTTATCGGTGCCAGAAGTTGCGATTTATCGAGTATCGGTATATGCTTTATATATCAGGCAACTACTTCCATTTGTCTGTTTTATTATGTTATTAATGGATAAAGTTTTTGGGGGGCGTAACATTTTTATCACACTAGCTTGTAGCACCGAAGATTGGAAAATGCAACAAAGTTAATGATAAAACGAATTAGCTTTATCAGGTTGAAAAAAGTACATTAAAAGCTTGAATAGTATAACAAATGGGAGTTGCCTACATCTAAGCTGCTTCACTCACACACAGAAATGCCTCAATGTCTAGGCCAATTCAATCAATCAAATTATTAGTCATTTTACCTACGATAAGATTATAGTGTCAAACATAAATTTGAAGCGTAATTCCTGACGTCGTAAAAGTCAAATTTACATCGAATGAGTTTCACAATCTCGTGAAACTGTTCGTCTGCTTTTCATTTAGATATAAGATCAAGATGACACTTTTTAAAAGTTTAATGTCAGAACAAAAGTTCAATTGGTATGGTCACTCAAAAGGTGAACATTTTATGCCTAAGCAATTTAGAAAGCGTTGTGAGTGGTAGAAATTAATACTAGTTTCTTTGTTATTTTTTCCAGAAATGCAGAAATATTTTCTCCCACTTTTGCTACCTGCTCGAAAGATATTTTTTTTTGGTGAAAAACTACAATAAGCCTGAACAGAAAACAAGAATGTTAAAATGGCTTCTTAACAATGAGAAACGAAATTACGCTGAAATAATTTTGGCGCATTTTCGAGCATTTTCTCTTTTGTAATAGGACTTGAAGTAAAAAATTGGCAAATGAAATATAAGTTTTCTTTTTAAACATTTTATAACAGACACTTAAAATATGAATAAAAGCGTCAGAAAAAGTGCATAATAGAGCGGCGGGAATGGCTTCGCTTTAGTTTCGTAAATTAAATCCTTTTTATTAATTTTGTGGCATAAATGAGTCAGACGCTCTGATAAAGAAAAGACAGATCCTGTATATATGTATGTATGTACATATGTATGTATCTCGCGCTAACCGTTGCTTATTCCACAAGCTAATTTAAGATTTAAAAAAGTTTAAGAATATATTGATAAACAAAATTGTTTAAGCAGGAATTTCCGGAAATCGTTATAAATAACAAACAATCGCAGCAAATCCTGTCTACGTGACGGATTTCCACTGCCCCCGAAAGACTGAAAGAAGTCGACAAAGTGCTCAACTGAACGTTGACACTGGGCCGTGCGCACAGAAGTTTGTTATTGTTTATCTTTTTTAAGCCAACAAAATTTGCATTAAAATGAATCCAAGCTTTGCAACGGAAAGGGGCGTGTGCACAACACAATTCACTGCGACTCGATGCAATTCTCTTTGCCTATGCATATTTAGTTTTCTTTCAAAAATTCATGATTCTTTTTCGCTGCACAAAAAGCATTCAAAACACTGGCATGTCCATACATATTGTAAAATCATTAAAAGGAAGAAGTGATTTTGAATTATAGCAAGCGCCTGGAAATGTTTGTACATACACGTGCACTTGAATTTCTTTACTTACGCACAAATTGCTCGAATTTTTAAATTATTTACCTGCTTTTTTCAGGTTGGCTCAGTTATTGTTTCGAATTTTGTCAGCGAGTGTCTCCACTTCGTCTGGAACGCGTTCCGCTTATTTTCCTACTGCAAAAAATCTGTTCACACCAACCAAAGCAAAGAGGCGAGCGACTACAACAAAAACAACAACCTCAGTTAATGCACTTTCCTACTACTCAGTGCTGTCATTTATTTGATAACGTAACACGGCTACTGATTACCGATTACGCGTTGCCACCAGCATTTCATCATAGGTAAGCATTTACTGTTAATTGTTAAATAATTGCCAGCTGATCGAAATTATTGGACTCCTTATGACCAAGCACGGTCCGTTTCTTAAAGCAAAACAACAACAAAATCACTTGCAATTTAAGTACACACTATAAAATCCACCCTTCATTTGCAATCCCCAATATACCAATATAAGTACCTAAATTTTAACTCGAAATTTTTGTAACTTGCTCTTATCAATAAACACACTGGAAAGTACCCGACTACTGGCGTCAATGTCTAAACAACTTTGAGTGGAGTAGAATGGGAAGAATGCATCAAAACAAAAAATCAATGATAAGAAAAGCAAAGCAGAACAGAACAGAGCAGAAATGCCGATGCGCATCGAAGCAGGGTTGGCAAAACTAGAGTTGCATTTGCTTGTGCAAATTTAACCTACTTACAACCGAGAAAACTAAATAATATTCAATAAAATTTTTTTTAAGTAGCATAAATGTGATTTTAGATCAATTACATATATTGGTGTGCTACCGGCAGCGTAAACGCTACAAAAACTCGATTTAATAGGAGCCGAAAAAAAGGTTATTCGCTTAATAGTGGTTCCGACAAGATATAAATATGTGTCATGCACATTTGAAATACATTTGATCGTTTTATCGGATCTTGAAACATTATTAGTATTACCCTTTTAAAAGTAAAGTACTACAAAAACGACCTTAATTTTAGTTTGGATATTTAATATTTATATTCATCATATAAACACAAAGAACATTAAGCAATTCCATAACTTACAACTACAACTATAGCTTATATTACACTTAATTTATTGCGCAAATCTTTTAGTAAATCACTAAATAACATTTCAGTTTTTTAATAGTGTTATTTTATTGCTCTTAAATTTAAATTATTTTCTTCTTTTTACTTTTCATTTCACACATACCAGTATTTTGATTATTTTACATAAAATAATAGATTTTCGTTTAATATTAATAAAATGTAATAAATTTAAAAAAAAAAAAATTTTTATAAAATTAACAAAAGGTACCACCGCTACTGGTATAATTGTTAATTGATATACATTTATTCGGTATAAAGGCTACTTGAAATATGTCTTTCTTTTGAAAAATCGCCTCTAAAAGGCTTATTCTAACGAGAGTCGAAAAACTCACGTCAATATTTTGTATCTATAGATTTTTATTCTATGAATAAAATTTTTTCAAATGAAATAGCATTGGAGATGGCAATCTTTTGTGACTGTAATACCAGTATATAGTTGTAAGTAAAATACATTTTCAAATATATTATGTTTATAAAGATTTTTACATTTTTTAAAGTTACTGTTTCGATATTGCATTACCGAGCAGAAAATGAGTTGAAATTTCAATATTTATAATTGTTCTTTTTCACAAATATCTTATTTATTCTAAAGTTATATATCATTCCTTAAAAGTATGAAAGCACGATTCCTGCAATTTACCTATAGTACTCTTCAAATGAGCAAATATTCGCCTTTGTTTCCTTTTGTTTTTGTTTTTTGTTATTCGTTGCCATTTTTGCTGCATTTTGTTGTCAGTTCCCGTGGCTTGCGACTCGCTGGCATCAGCTTCGGTGATTAAATCCTCTCGAGGCAGCATCGTTGACGCTAATCAAGTAATCAACGGGCTTATGTGTGTACTGCATTGTGCTTAATTATTTATTTGAGCCCCTTTAAGACCCCACGTCCCGTTTCCCCACTCCAGGTACTTCCAGCGATGCCGCTTTTAAACTAGTGCGTCGTGAAGCCATGGCGTCCCGTTGTGCCTGTTCTGCTACTACTCCTGCCCACACCGAAAATCAAACAAACACATTTTTATGTGCTGCTCCCGCCTCCTCGAATGCTATCGGTATCGATTTCAATATATCGCATTTTCTTACTGTAAATACACAAATGCGAGAGTGGCATCACTACAAGCGACTCCCACACACACTCTCACACACACACGGACGAAACAGCAAGCGCTTAAGCGGAAGTGAGCCAGTTTTACTCATTTAGCTTATCCGCACTGCGCTTCAATTCAGCCTTTCTACCTCCTTCCGCCTGTTCCATCTTCGGCACGCTCAACGGCAGCGCACACGTATATAAGATACGAAATTTGAAGTGCATTAAAATGTGATCGCGGGTGGCAAATGCGATGAGTGCTAAACAAAGATGGCGGCCGTTAACTGCCGTTGACGTTAATGAGCCCGATAGACCCTCGCTGCGCGCTTGATGGAGCGTTATTATTCGACAACGCACTATAAATAGTAACGAAATGCAATTAAAAGCGCAAATTTATATGTGTATGTAAAAGTGAGCGTGAGTGTGAGTTAAATATATGTATGTATTTATATTTGGTAAGGCTAAAGGGAACTGTGCACCCTAACAGAAAGCTGCTGTCCCAAACAAAAACACCGCCCGCACTTCAAAACGTATAAAGAATTTTGTATAACTGATCAAATAGCCAAAGAAGATCAAGAAAAAAAATTACTTTTGAATTGTTCCCATGTTCAAGAACATATTCGATTTTCTTGGCTTCTTTCAGGCCAAACATTTGTTCCAAAGAGCCTCTTTCAAGGAGCTTATCCCACTCCGAATCACCTTTCATTTCAAAGGACAACTTCAACTTCTAAACACCGATCATATCATACTTTAAGGGTCAAATCCAACTGCCTAATGACTTTCATTGCCTTATTCAAGGAGCAAATCCAACTTCGAAATGCCTTCATTGTCTAGTTCAGTAGCCAAACCCAACTCTGAAGTATCTTAAAATATTTGATAACAGTTTATTAACATTTGAATTTTTGTATTTATTAATTGAACCTTACAACAACCAAAACTAATTTAAGCTAATCGCTACTAACATCGATTCGGGCACTCGCTCTATTTGCATTTCACTACCGAATACAGCAAATGCTTGCATTCTCTTATAACTTCGTAATTGTAAGTAATCGTACAAGAATTAATTTGTTGTTGTTTTTTGTTGTTTGCGCCACTTTGCGTTCGTCTAAATATATTCTATATATTTTATATATAGGCATAACTTAAATAAGAATTTGTTGTTGCTTCTTGTTGCTGCTCCCCCGACCCTTGGCGACGATCCCTTTATATGAACTCTCTAAATGGCTCGTCGAAATTGTTGTCGTTCGTATCGACGAATCCATTGTTGAGGATGATGGCCGCCGGCTGCTGCTGCGGATACATCAGCTGGTTGTGCGGCGGCTGCTGCACCAGGTGTGGCGCCTGCTGCGGCTGCTGCATTAGACCGAGCGACTGGTTTTGTATTTGTATTGTGGTGGTGGCGGTGGTCAGAGCTGGCGGCTGATTGACCGCCTCGGCCAGCACGGCGCAATCGTAAGTGGCGGTATTTGCGAGCGCCTCCTCGTAGCAGGCGCCCGCCAGCTCCAGTTTCATGCCCACCCCGCCAACATCGTTGGCCACGGCTACAGCGTCGGCGGCGCCGTTCAGTATGACACCGTTCAGCTCCAGCGCGGATTCCTCGTTCCGCTTCGAGAGAATAATATGCGTCAGGTTGATGATGTAGTTTTTGGCCAATGTCAGCGTCTCAATCTTGGACAGCCTCCGCTCCATTTCCACGTGCGGTATTACTTCGCGCAACGACTGAGAAGTAGACAGAACAGAGCAGAACAGACACTACGCTTAAATGCAGATTCGTAAAATTTTACAAAAAATATTCAACGTATACTATAAAGTACTAATAGCCAATTTACACACGGAAGTATTTTTAGGACTATTTTTCATTCTGCCCTTAATTTTCATGCGCGTTTACACAAAGAAAATTTGCACATACCAATTCTATTCGGAAAAGAAAACTTTCCGTATTTAAAATGAGACTAACAAGGACAGGTCTTTGAGTGTGCGACGAGGATTCGGAAGAAATTCGGATATGCAACACAGAACCAAATCAAGACCTGTGCAACCGGGCCTTAGGCCTAGCTTGCTCGCATTACCGTGTGTGTGCTTCTTCTATTATAGCTCAAGTAAATAAGACCTACAAATTTATTCTATGGCCGTATCCGAATGGGGTTGCAAATTTTTATTTTCATGTCAAAGTACACCTTCGGAGAGTTGCCAATTTTTGGCGAGAGATTTTGCCGCCTGTAAATAAACGTTTCTTTTTTATATTAGATGGTATGAGTTTGATGGGATTCGAACCAATTTGATAAGCCGCCTAATTTTTGATATAAACAAATTTATTAAAGGCTGGTTTAAAAATAAACAATACTTTTCTCTTTTAGTATTTGAAAAGGGGGGAGATCCTATTAAACAGTTGTTTGTTTAAACTAAGATTAATGGAATTTCTGTTAATGAACAAATATTGAACTTATTACTGAATGTAGCAAGAACTTTTAAATTGTTAGACATGTGCATTTATGAATAGTTTAATACCTGAAAGGCATCGTTCAAGCTGTGCATTCGCATGCGCTCCCGCTCGTTCGACTCCAATCGCCGCAGATTGCGTTCCTTTGCATTGAGGGCGCCTTTCCTGCGGCGACTTTGGCTGGTTCCAGATGTGTTTCTGCTACGACTTGAAGGTCGGGCACTGCCGCCATTGCTGCTGCAGCCGCCTCCGCTGGTGTCGTCGCTTTGTGAACTTGAATCTGTCATTTCCATATCATAGTTATTATTGCTTAGCTGCAACAAAAACAACAACACATCAAAGATGGTTATGACTCTGCCGCTCTGCTCTCGCAAACAATTGTTTCATAATGTAGCAACCCCCCTCCCCCCACCAACCAGCATGCAAAAGCTTACGTGTGCATTTATGATATAAGTACAGTGAATTTGCTTATAAAAAAAACAATTCACTTGAAAGGCAGTTGCCATATCCAGTATACTATGTAACAAGCAACATAGCTCATGCTAGATCAGTTCTATGTCATGGCTTACCTGTGAGGTTCTGCGACTAGCTCGACGCACGGGGCGCGATGATCTCTCCTGCGCATCGGGAACTGGTCCAATATTTTCAGAATTGAAGTTGTTCATCTGCGGTTGTTGTAATAGCGGTAGTGGTGGTAATGGTTGCTGTTGTTGTTGTGGTTGCTGCTGTTGTTGTTGCTGCTGCTGTGGCTGCAGTGGCATAAATTCGTGTGCCCCCATGATTTCGTTGAAATTCTTAGCATCCATCATTTTGAACGTGTTACCCTTAGCGCTGTTTCACCATTTTATACTTTTCCTTTCTAAAGAAGAAAATGTTAATACTTTTTAATTTCTGTGGGAAAAAGTTTTAATAAGTTACTAAACTTTGCATGAATTTAAGGCATAAGTAACTGAAGAGCAAAAAATTGCAAACTTTAGTTCCAAATGTATTTACTATAGTTAGATACAATACTACAAACATTTTAACAGTCGGCTTCATCTGTTCATGGACTTACAAACCGTTTTGTTCAAAACCGTTTCATCAAATACTTTAGATTTAAAAAACTATTTCATAATAAAATTTTTAGTAAATGTTTTGCAAATTGAAGCTTTTGTTGGGCAAATGGCAATGTAACTAGTTTTAAAATGGTGTTAACTAACAAACAACTCATATGGAACAAACTTAAAAATGGTTCGCTTAACTACACTAAAATTGCGGTTGTCTTGATTCAAAACGGTTTCTTCAAATACTTTAGATTTAAAAAACAATTTCACAAACTGTGCAAACTGAGATTATTTTTGGGAAAATTGTGCACTTGTGTTGTAAAACGATATTTAGTAAGAAACAACTCATATGGAACAAAATTCAATAGGGTTTGCTGACATTCCGGTAAAATTGCGGTTGTCTTGATTCAAAACCGTTTTGCGACCCCGCAAATAACTAGATATCTCAAATAATACAATATACATATGTACATACTTATATACTGACAGTGTAAGGCAGGATTTACCCCATAACTGCATTCATTCTGGGCACTTTGAAGTAAATTCACTTTAACCACAGGTGCTCTGAGAAAGGCGCTAAGCAAGGATGCATTTCCTGTGTTCCTAACAGCGGGAAGTGCTTTTATCAATTCACGATTGCAGAGTAGAGTGCAGTGGCTGGCAGCACTCGTACATTAGGCGTCCGTTGTACATGTGCGCCCAGTGACGTTGACAGCGAAAGGGTCATAAATTTATGCCTGCATACTTATTAGCTCGGCAGAAGAATACCCTACACCTAGTAAGGGGTGGGACGGAAGTCTACTGTAAGAAATGCAATTCGGGATGTATCAAATTTACCGCCTCCAGATGGGCGAACTAGGCCCATTTTTGGAAAATTTAAAAATATTCTTAATAGCAATCAAGTGACGAAATATGGATGCTCTGGTGAATATATTATAAATGCTATGAGCATTTAACGATTATCTTCTATATAGTTGACGGACCACGCCCATTTTTTCGGATACATAATAAAGTCATTTTGACGAACAAATTCCGAAAAAGGTGGACTTATAGGCCCATTGTGCGCGTATCCTTCAACCGACGTGGCTCAGCTGATAAATTTCATATGTTCCTTATTTTTTCTAGCTTTTTTTCATTCCTTGAATTTCTATTCTGGGCACGCCTGTGTTATCAGATATGTGTAATATAGATAGATATCTGCCGAATAACTGCATGTCAATTCTGATACAAAATGACGAAATTAATTCAATACATTGAGTATTATTTAATAACTTTTTTAACTACATATTGCAAAGTCCAAGGACCGTACGATTCCTTCGTTTAGATTTGCAGAAAGATGCATTTTGTTCACCTTTGAACAGAGTGCTCGAGAATCACCAAGTTCAAATATGAATTCCCAACATGCGCCAACAGTGAAACATTAAAATAACAATCGCCATCAGAAAGCATAATTGCAGCTCACAAGGCGACATGTACCCTTGATTGTAACCCTATAACCTTATTTTTGCTGGCTTCATCTCGGCAACAAGTAAACACTCAAAGGGTAATGTAAACATTCAAAGAGCACATTAGAAAGGGTCAAGAAAATGCAACGCATTCAACAGTGCGACTTCTAAATGCACAACAAAAACGCGAGGCAGAGGATGCGGAAGAGAGTAGGTCTGCGGGAACTTAAACAATAACGGCATTGTTTAACAAAGTGCGGCGCACGGTTTTCAGCGCGGTCAAATGTCAGAAGCACGGGGACTTACCGCGTAGCACAATGCAACCGGCGTAATGCAAACAATGACGCACTCTTGCCGCCATTTTAAAGTTCTATTAATGTTGTACAAAGCGCTAAACTATGTAATTTTTTTAAATCGACGCAGACATGAAGATATTAACACTTGCTTATAATCAACAGTTAAAGGCAGAAAGGATTTGTCACGGATCATTGGAAAGGAACTAAGCATTTCTAAATTTTTACATTTTACTCCAAGCAAAGCGAAAGCCCAAAAGTCCACAAAAACTGAAAATAGTCGCATCGATTTCGAATCAATTGGCATAACAGTAATTTTTGTGTGCCACAAAACTAAATTTTTATAACTTTTTTAATTTTAACTAAATGTGATTAAACCAAATGAGCCGTGAAACACGCGCTTAATAAATTCCACGAAGTAATGTTTGATATTAATCACTGTTTTCAATATGATATCAAGTCAAAAAGCAAGCCTTGTTATCAAACTTCACTTATATTCGCTTCAACTTGATATCAAAACTGTTACTAAGCATTAGTTCAAGTTGCATAGCAAAGGTAAGCTGTAGCTCAGTGGATAAGTGCTCGGTCCCTGACGCATGAAGTTGCTGGTTCAAATCCCAACCGAAAATAACATCTAATAAAAAAAGAAAGTTCGTGCGGCTACATCCCTCGCGTGATAACTGGCAACTCTTCTAGAGCATAATTTGCATTGGTAAAATTTAGTCAATCCTGTTAAGAAACGGCTATAGAATAGATTTTTAGGTGCTGAAAAAAAGAAAGCTCTCACCGTACCAAAATCACGCGACTTCGGCTTTTAGAACATATTAAATAAAATTTATTTAGGATTAATTACAGACCATTTTGACTAAAAAAGAAATTCCGTTTGAACCGGATTTGATGTGATTTAATTTATTTTCTTCAGTTTATTTAGTATGCGATATAAATATGTATATGTATATATATTTATGTTGAGATTAAACTTGTATCGAGTAATCTAGAAACTAACATAGTTACATTAGCTTCTTCCCAGCAAACGTACATAGAAAAAGATGCGTTCATTTCAAACTTGAGAGGAAATATTAAATCCAAAGGAATAGTGCTCCTTTAGAACAGCCAAAATCTCTTGAGGTCCGTGTTTGTTTAGCAATGTACAAGAGCAGAATTTAGAGAAGGCTTTTCTCAAGTGTAATTAAAAATGTGTGCTCTTCGCTAGAAAAGAGTTTAGATAATTCTTTATTTACAAGCTGTTTCGATAAGATATTTGTACTGCCGCGTAAGTTTTTTATAGATTTACTTAAAATTTTCCTTAAGTTACATATTTTTGGAATATGCCTTTGGTACGCGACGGAGAAATGACAATGAGATGTGTTATGTTAGGTTAGGTTAGGCTTATCTGGCTGCCTAAGAGATGAGATGTGTTGCACAAGGAACACGGCTTGGGCTGAGGTTTCTCGGAATAACTTGTGTCTGCTGGTTCTATTTTAGCAGAAGATAATGGGAGCAACCAGATTATTCTATAACTGTTTTCGAACCGGATTGGGAAGCTTCATTTATTCTTTGCGAGAGAGGGCGCCGCGCCTTGGATCGAGTTTGAAAAGTTTTCTGCAGGCAACTACCTAATTCTCGCGCGGAGAGTTTCCAGTTGCACGTTTTATTTTTAGCACAAGTTAGCGGGACCTACAAAGAATGCTTTTTAAAATCGTGTTCGACGGAATTTTAAAGTTTTATCAATGCAAGGAATATTATCGTAGAGCTATTAGTTCATCACGAGAAATTACGCCGCACAAATAAACATTTTGACAAAAATTTGCGTTTTTAAGATTTCAAAAGTCTGCCAGGAATTTAACCAGCTACCTCGTGTATTAGAAACTGAGCACACATCCATCGAGCCACTGCAGCTCTAAAATATTATTACCAAGAGATTTTGATGATTTTAAATTTAAAATTACTTCGAAACTCATGTTTGATTGTGCATACAATATTTTTCTTTAATTTGAAATGCTTTATTTGTAAAAAATATTTTCAACTGATTGGCAATTGTAAGTTTTAGCCCGTTGCTCTGGCATGTGAGTCACTTACAGCTTTGGCTGATTGCAAGCCGCTCCGTCGCTTAGGCCGGGCTTAAATCCAATTGACTGAAATTCACTAACATTTTGACACTTTGTGGGATTTTAAAACACACGCACACACACTTTTGTATTTCCAACGCGGAAATTTCTTAGAATTCTAGCATTTTTGGTACGGGGGCATTTTTGGCACGCGACCATTTGAAGCGCGACTTTGACCGTGGCGGCTCACGACTTCACTGCATTTGCAAGGCTTCCGAGGCGACACGGGCACAGGCAACTTCACTTGTTGATTCCAAGCGTGGCAGGGACGAGTGTGTGTGTCAGCAGCGGCAGCGACCGATTTCCGCAGCGGCAAAATTTGAACTAAGCGCGCTTGTTTAGACCGGAAGCACAACGGCCACTTGTGGAATGGCAGGCATTGGCGCAGCACGAAGGCGAATGCGAGTGCGACCAACTCGATCCGACAGGCTGGCGGCACACAGAAGCAACAAGTCAAACTGTTGCTGCACACAGCTGGAAGCCCGAAGAGGTTGGCCAATCCACCCACAGGCGGCGTAGACGTGTGCCGCGCGGCCGCACTGCGCATGCCCCCGCTTTGAGTGCGTGTGGCGTCACACAAACGTACGCGCCCGACGCTGTGGATCAGTGCTTTGAGTGCGCCGGCAATGAGTGGCGGCTGCCGGTTCGCACTCAAGCAATGAGACGCTTTTGAGTGATGGTAACCTGGCCAAGAACAAATGCGCCGGCAGCAACGGCAACAGAAGAAGATGTACTTCGATTTACATCGCAGCGGGTGCTGAGCAACCCACAACCATTTGCGTCCACTTGTTGCCAGTCAACGAGGGTGCATTTTAGCGGAAGAGGGCGGGCAGGAAGGGGAATGCTTTGTGGCTGTAGTTTGCTTACAATGCCACAATTGCATTTTGCCGACGCCGGCTGAACGAAGACAGAGCTGCCAGATGCAATAAAAGTGGAACAATTTGTGTTTATTGCGTGTTTACAGAGAAGGTAATTAATAAAAAAAATGCATATACTCACGCCGTCAAACTTGAAATCAAAAGAGTGCATCCTTTTCGAGCGCCGACGATACTTCATGGCAACTCAATGGCAGCCCGGGCGGCCGCAATTGCTGTTGACATGCGGCATGGCATGGCAGCGGGGTGGCATGTTTGTTTTGGCAACGCGCACGCCACGTGCTGTTTGCGTTAAAATGTCGAAATTTCTGCATATTCGCACGAATTGAAAGGGCTGTGCTTTGGCAAGGAAGAAAGGAAGGAGGCATGTGATTGATAATGATGCTAATCATAATTGCGCTAAATGCTGATAAGGACGATTGCACTGTGAACGTATGCGGTGGTAAGTTGAGCCATACTAGGCAAGGAGTAGGCAGCCCCCAAATTGGCGCAGTTGCGAGTGCTGTTTGGATTTCTCTTATCGTGCTTGCCTATCAACGATGCTTTCCATAGACAAACAATGATAAGGACAACGATGATAACGAAGTGCCTGAACCCTTGATGTGTGCCACATTCAAATGAGCTGCAACCACATTGTCGCCAAGCTGTTGCCATGTTATCGCCACATGCCGCCATGGTATATACATATAAATTTTTTTTTGGCTCAAAATGAGCGTAATTTGTTGTGCTCATTTTGTAGGACATCTGCGCAAAGTAAACTGAAATTTGTTATTATGTGTTTTGTTGCTTTTACGAATATAGAAAAATTATCATAAATTTTTATAAAATATCAAACAGCATATGAATTTTCAAGTGCAAGTAACGGGTAAAATTAATATAAAGTTAACATTAGACCGTTCAACAAAATTGAAGTTATGGCCAAAACCATGAGAAAATCGTATATATCTATATCTCGTATAGAACTAAAATCAAGTATGGTCGTTTCTCTGTACCAAATCGCTTATGTTCTTAAAAGCAATATTTTTATATTAATATTACTCATACTACACCGTTTATCAAATTTATTTATTATTTTATATTTGCAAATAGAAATAGAAATCTGTCTGTTTTGTCTGCGATACGAATAAATACGATACGTCATCACTAACTGAGCCTTTAAAGTTAGGTATCATCATTATATAGGTTCTGGCTGACTGATAAATTTGCAATTTGTCTAAGTGATACAGTGGTACTTTAAGGTGAATCAACAACTTTTAAGAACTTTAAAAAAATTGTCAAATACCACTCAAAGACAACTCAACAAATACATTTTCTAATAGTCTAAAATTTATAGCCACTTTATTGCGCAACAAGTATCGTAATATTGCACAAAACATGGCAACCGAACGATTCATAAGACCAGCAGCCAACACTTCTGATTTACTTAGCGCTGCCCTTCCCTGCGCGCAGTTGTCATCGGTAGTGCATGAAAAGCTTTGCATCTCTTTACTCTTTATAGCGCAAGGAAATTTTCGCAAAATGTTTATTTGTTTTCGAAACAAGTTGTCGAGAACAATGATCGGTTTAATATGTTAGACCACCACTCGAAGCTGTGGCTGAGCCGCCTTCCGCTTACATGCCCACGCAGTCACCCACAGTCGCTTGTCTTACCCTTGTCTACGATTTACATCATATGCGAATGAATTCAGCAGCAATATTTACTTTAATTGAGTCTCTCCAAACGAGTAATGCCCTACAGCAAAGTTTTTTTTAAAGAAATTTCGTTGATACCTTTTCCACTTTTTAAGATATGACGAAAATTAATACCAGTTGGAAATATAACTTTATGCAATTCTGCAGAAATTCGAAGTAAATAATATTTATAAAATTACACTTAAGGTGTATGGTTATGTTGCCGCTTTCGGTAATATCGAAATCTGAAAATCAATGCTTTGATAGTATTGGAACACGCAGTACAACTCTGTCTAATTTTTCCAAACCAGCACAAGCAATTTTGAATTTTATGGAAAGATTCCACTTAAAGAAAAAAATCGACTTTAGATATGTCAACTTCTTTCTCTTCTTCGAAATACTTAAAAATTAATCATGGAAATGTCAAGCATCATTTCATTACAATTTCAAAACTCCAAACTCAGGGCATCTTCTTCAAAATGCCTCAAACCACGCACAAAGTTTGAATGCCCTACAATGCTGACTGTAGCGCAGGACATTGCAAAACTACCAATATTTACATAATGGCCTTCGTCAAGCGCTACTATGGCTGAAGCTGAAGCAGAAGCTGCAGTGCAGCGAGCAGCCAGCCGTCAATATCGAGAGCTCCACAACGAGTATGAAAAGCGCAGTCTTAGCCAGCGCCGCTCCCTCGCTTCGAGTGCCTTGCGTCTAAAAATGTTATCTGTCAATTTGTATTTGGCACCAGGAGCAAGAGCAGCGACGTACCGCTCGCAGGATTCAAGGCGCTGCAATTGCAGCTGCTGCGACTGTTGCGGATGGGCGCTGCGTGTCGCTGATGGGTGTGGCTGAGAGTGAGTGTTTGCACAACATGAAGGCGAATGGTTACGCAACAAGCGAATGGCAGCAGCAGACCAGAAGCGGCTCCATTTTAAAAATAAGTATTTTAATGATGCACTGCTTGTGTGTAATCGCTCTGCCAGCGTATGTAAATATTTCCAAAGTGCCGCACAATTTAATGTGAATTTTAGTTTAATATTTATGAAATTAAAAAGCATCGCAATGAGTTTTACAGCAGCTTTTAATGCGACATTTGGGCTTTTCCCATAATCTAGATGAGGTCCACCTTCTTGTATTTGTTGGCTATACTAGCGTTACTTGCTAGAGTATGACAGCCTGAGTCTAAATTAGGTCCATTCCCTTACTATTCAAATTTAGTCAACTTTAGAGGATTTAGTCAGCATTGCCAGCCTGTATATGGAACCCTCCATTTCACCCTATTTTCGCATAATTATGATGGTTTTCTATAGATCTTTCAACAAAATAACTTACAACCGCCTCTACGAATGAAATTTCTGGCCACCGCCGGTTGAATAATAAAATTACTTTTAACTGAAATTTTCTGGCTCCTTTCACGAAACGAAGAACCCTAGAGACTGCTAGAGAATTAAGTTGACCTGCTCTTCATGTCTGACTGCAGCAGCAGTAGTCTTGATATAGATAATGCAGGACACTCGCAAAAGACTATTCTCATTCAAATCTCAGGCCGACCTTACAGAGACTCTCGTCGCTTAGACACATCAAAATTTGTTCGCCCTTTTGGGCAGGACTTCACGCATCCAACTGAAGCTTCTAGACCTTATCCAATGTCCTGTGATACCTTTATGGCCACTGCAACCAGTAGCAAATTTTGGTCTCTCGCAGCAGATCTCTTCAGGAGCGCCTGCTTCTATGCGCGCCTACAGCAGTTCTATTGCCTTCTTTAATTTAGCTGAAACGCTGTTTTTCTTGCATATAAACTTCCTTGCATTATTCTTAAATCCGCTTTGTTTTAAATAAAACCTCAACTGATTGTTCCTTTGAGTGAATTGGATTGCGGTTTATTTGAGCAAATTCACGTAATTGCAACGGCTTACCGATTCCATGGAGAACGCTTAACAGCGCAGCAAAAATAAAATTATGACACTTTTAATGCCCGCGCTCGTCGCTGGCGCAACTTGATTGGAATTTTGAGGAGCGTATAATTTGCTTAGGTTTAATTTAATCATTCACTGCGAGAGCTTAGCAAAACACCCGCGGCTATTTGGAATTCTGATAAAATGTTTGTGCTGTGGAAATAGCAAAAGCGGCAGGGGGAGGGGGGAGCAAAAATTGAAAGAACAAAACAGATTTGTTCGTATTAGCAGCGAATTTAGTACACAATCACAGCCGACGCTCCCGCCTCTGCCGTCCAGGCTTTGTAGGTTTAGGTCGAGTCGCGTCGGGTCGGGTCGGGGCGTCGTGGCAACTCCTGTCAAATGTCAACAGCAAGGCATCACACTCTGCATGCTGATCAACCACGAGCCGCAGGAACAGCCTTCGTGCTGCCTTACACCGACGGCGCTGTCGACATCTGACGTTGATGTCCCCGACTCTGTTGTTACAACGCATCGAATCTGTTGACTTATTTCCATACATAAACCAGCCTTCACACCGCTTGCCGCTGCTCTGCTTCAGCTGCCTGCGAGACATATTCACATCCTTTCAATTTGTAGTCATTTTTTATAATCAGGGATTTTTCGTAGTTTACTTTGTTTGCTTGCTCCCATTTAAAATGCGTGTTTATTGAGGTCAGCGCGCGAGTGGTACTGACTTTCAAGGCAAACACAACAAATCTGGAATTATGTAATAAAATTTGCTATGGCAGGATTAAGCTAAAGTCGAAGGCTTTTAATCTCAAAAACACTTAAAGGGTATTTTGCTTTTGTTAATAAGCTCCATTAAACCTGCCTACATGACTGATTTAATTATATTTCTGTCACATTAAAATTAAGTACCTTCTAAGAATTTCTGGTCTTAGAGTCGCCTAGTTCCACAAAATATCTTTTCTAATATGTATATAATTTTAATAACTTACTAAGATAAGCCATGGGAGGAAATAAGCATCTCTCAAGAAAAAGTGTCCTGGGTCAAGTTGGAAGGCAAGCTGCAAAAATAGCGTTCCTAATCTTTGGTACCATCATATCACAGAATCGAAGACAACGAAGAAGCTAATAAGTTAGCAAAGAAAGGGACAGCTGCATCTTTCAAAGGCACAGAATTTTTCTGCGAAGTTGTTGAATGGGTTCAAAAATTCTTAATGATGGGAAAAGAGAAAAGACAAAGGAAGTTATGCTGGTCAAAGCTTCCAGAACACTGCAAAGCAACCATAGCTTCCTACAAGCCAAAGCGCTTTAAGGCATGTATTTACATATCAATCTGATGAATAACAATCTGAGAATTATAACAGAAATCTTAACAAGGCACTGCAAACTGAGGAAACACCTGACGAAAATCTGCATATTCTCGGACGACTCATGGAGGACGAAGAGACATTGATACACAATCTTCTGCAGTAGCAAACGTTCGACAGGGAACTCCAGGGTTCTTGAGATGGAACTGTAATCTCTTGAAATATGCCATTTTCTATGCTATTTTGAATAATATACTACATACATAGGGCTAAGCAATAGATCCTTGAAAGAAGGAGCGATAGAGTTTTAGGTCGCAGTGCAATACTCCTTCAATTAATGATTATTTTTAAGTCGATATGCTTAAGTTTTGATATTTTCCCACTAAGTTTCGTTATCTATTTAGAATTTTATTAGTTGTTTGGGACTTTGCTTTACACTCGTGCATTACGTCTTAATGTATATATATAAATGTATATGTATGCGGGAATTCTTTTTATCACACACAGATTGTTAATGGTTAGTCTACGCATATCTGCGAATATTCGTGTAGCTGTGCATTTGTCTGCATCTAGGCCTGTATACGGCGGGGCATCTAATCTGGATGAGTTGTATTTGTAGGAGCTGCGCCTGTGTCCCACGCTGCACGTAACAACGATTAATGATAAGAACAGAAATTCCCCCGTAATTCCATCAATAACTATTATTGCAGCAAGGAAACGTGAACAGTTGAAAAACACGACAGCAGGTAGAATGTCAGCAACAACAAGCTAGCAACATATTTTTTTCTTCAAAATTGACGCCCACGGCGGAGTTCTGCCTGCTTGACCATTCGTCCGTCGTGCCGTCAATAAACAAGAAAAGAAAGCAACATTCCACGAGATTTTTTCATAATTTATATGCAAATGCGAGTCAATCTCTTTGAAGGTGGCTTTCAAAAGTTAGACCACGTAAAGGTGTGCTATTTGACTGCTGCTTCGTCCTCTCAGAGATCAAGCGTGAACTTTGCTCACTGCCCCTCCAAGCAAAGACCTCTGGAATTCTCATGCACAACACGGAAAAGTGGGGTGCAGGTTAAATGCAATGAATCGTAAAAGTAAAAACTTTAATTACATTACAATTTCAAATAATGCTCTTGCCAATGAGCAACTTTATGCATTTTAATGGGGCTCAATAATGGCAAACATTCAAATCCATTGATGCAGAAAGCTGCGTATCTACTAACTTAAAGTAAATACTTTGTTCATATTTTAGATTATGATTTGTTTGAGTGTAAGCAAAATGAAGGGATTTTCTGTCAAGAAATTTTTAGAATTTTATAACAATTAATTTACTCTTCTGCAAGCTGAAAACTCTTATAGACTTTGATCGAAACTATATAAAAAAAAAATATTTTTTAAAGGTATTTACAACAACTAAAAAGTGTTCAAAAAGTAGACTAAAACGTAAAATATTTTGCTTTTTCCTATAAAGGAAAATAACATACAACTCGGGTAACCGGCATAGACCCTCAAACATCTTCTGTGTCTTACTCCCGTCGTTGCCAGATCTAGCCTAACTTATGTCGGAAACTCATGGCTTGATGTGCTGTACATGGCCTCAAAGCTGGTAATCAAATTTCTACTGAAGTTCGCTTGAAAATCTCGTATCCTGACAGATCACTACTTCCCGCACTCATAAGATCACCAACTGATATCACTTATGAGCTATTCGGGCTTAGGCATGGCATCTTTAGTCTTTCAGTGAAACCTAAACTAACCTAAAACTCCAGACCAAGTAACAGCATAATTACTTTCTTGCAACTTATGGTTGCCTTATGAAAAATTATGAAAGGCATAAATGACAGCGAAAACAGCTGATCCTCTCAAATATTTTCATCGTTTACCTTTATTTTCGTATTGAGGCTTAAAACTAGTTGCATTATGCAACCTCATAAAAGTCTAAAATTTAAACAAGTTTCTGTTCTTAAAGAGATATTTTTATAACAAAAATTGTAAATGCCTTCAATTACGAGTACCTTCTTTAATACCTCATCCTTCGTACATACTCATAATGGTTGTATGAAATGAATGACAGCCGCAACGCTATGTAAATAATAATTATTTCAACTTTTTACCAAAGAACCAACAACAAAATACATATAGCGAAACCATGCATTTACTTGAGGACAGCTCGCTCCTTTTTATCGTTCCTTTTTCTTCCTGTGAACATGGCGCAAATGTGGCTGCTGATGAAAAGTATAGGGGTATGATGCGACGCATCACATGCTTCAGTTTTACAAGAAAACAAAAATGTGTCTAAACATTTGAAAGCTTCGCCAAAATACCGAAATTTCTTATAGTTTCAGAACCGAAGACTGTGACTGTGCTTTGTGACCATTACAAGTTATTGCAGTTCTCAACGGCGAACAAGATCTCTACAGGCGTCTCTGCTTCAAGCGCGTCTTCTTCTTGGTTTTTAGCTAGGAATTCTTCCTCTTGCTGCCTACACCTCATTTCATCAATTGCCTTAACAGAAAAACCTAGATTGTGAAGCTACAGAGAGTAGATATAGTTCCACTTTCAGTCATATATGGCTTATCCCTTTTACTTAAATACTATGGTATATAATAGGTCTACTAGTTCCAACTAAGTTACTTCGAATCCGAAGATTGCGTCAGTTTTTGCATTATATTTCTCTTTTATTCAGAGTGTTAGCTGAAAGCTATAACCCCCCATATAATAACATAGCCCTACAAATTCTGCACACAAAAGTGAAAATAACGAACTCCGCACTGCTCCCTAAGCATACCTCCTCAAATCCTAAATGCAAACGTACACCAAAGCAAATTAATGGCTAAAAAGGAAACGGCGCTCAGCAAACATTCAGCCGCACTCAGCCTTGGCTTATGGAAATCTCTGGCGCCAAAGTGGCAAGACACCCTTTAATCAGATTCCATTTATTTACACCAAATGTACAAATTTAGTTATCTCCCACCTACGGCAAACCACCGACGTCAAGGAATTATTTACGCAAACAAAGTGGCGGCAAGAGGGATGGAGGATGGCAGTTGCATCTGCGATAAGAAGTAGGAAATTGAAAAGTTATAGCAGATTTTACTCGTGTGTGTGTGTGACATGATATTAAAGAGCTATGCTCATAAGAAGCGGAAATTCGTAAAAAGTTTTGGATATAATTTTTATTAAATATACCAATTAATTTCTTAGTTTCTATAGTATATACACCTACCCACTGCCTTAGGTATTTCTAGCTACCAATGTAGAGCACCATCATCTTTTTATTTCGTTCCAAAGAGATTGTTTAAGGCAACAAACACTGCGAAGTTTGTTAATTATTCTGCAGTTCTAATGATTCATTGAATACGCTGCGAAGCCTTTAGGATGCATGCTACTCATTTGCATATGTAAGCAGGCTGTGATGATGAGTCAAGTGACAACATGGAAAACTTGCTTCTTTTATTTCATTGCTTCCAAATGATTTAGGGAAACCATATTCATGGAAAGTTGCTTAAGTTCGAATTTCCATGTTATTTTTGGCGGGGTTATATAACTTTTCCAGCTTTAAAGTGCACATTTTTTCGTAGCGCAAATTAAAGTGGCAATTTCTGGCATAATGGGTTTCCAATTTGCCGCAGCTGGTGCCATCAGCTGCAAGGGCGCAAAAATGTGTTACAATGAATGCAAAGTGAATAGATTGGCTGCCACCAGTGCAACAATTGGAAAGTTGCCACTCAAAGGCGTTTTCCATTTGCATAAATGCGAATCAAACAGATTTTCAATTGTCTTTTTTTTTTCGTTCACAATTTACCCATCCATTTTAGTAAAATTATTAAGTTACATGTACAGGGAATGGGTATTTATAATACACCCGAGTGTTCATCATGTATTAGCAAAAACAAAAATTGTCATTAAATTTAATTAGGCATCAAATGACCGTACCCTAAATCATGACCCAAATGGACTGTGCCCTATAATGGGACTCTTGTTGTTAACACTTTAAAACGCAATTATGCGCATGCACAGTGGTCGAAATTTAATAAATACTGAAATAATATTTAAAATAAATATTACTATAATATTACTAAATTAGCAAACTATTTGTTTGGCAATCTAGAGAAAGCAATTAATTTCAAACTAGAGAAAATTAAACTAGTTTACAAATTTAAAAATATGTACTTGTATAAAACAGGTATTGAAGATCTATAATGATCAACATTTAATTGATTTTTTCGTACTTATTTGTTGTAATTGATCGTTAGAAGCCCTTCATTACACACAAGACGACGATGTTAAAAAAAATTCGAAGTTTTGAGGAATCATGCACTACTATCACTCACCTATAATCCTTTCAAAATCAATCAATGCTTTCTATGTATGAAGGCTTTCATGCCACTGATCCTTGATTTCCCAATGCCTCATCGAAATGTGAACAGTTGAATATTTTCGACATCGTTTAAGGAAAACCTTTCAGGAGTAGGGACTCCAAATATAGTATTCTTGTCTATCTTATCGATTTTTATCGAAATTCGAAATGCATAGCTTTTTTCATACGGTTTCTAGAAGTATCGGGAATATTAAAAATTTACAATTCCTGGCATAATGATTCGCACAGATATTAGGCATCTTTGTGCTACTGTGCAGAAGTAAGAGATAGACCACTTGCCGTATAAAATCCATTGGATATGCATATTCGTTGGAAAATAACTTGGCGCTCATGACTGCATAAATCATGCCATACAACACTCACAAACAGAAGCCAGCCATGGACCGACCACGACTATTACGAGCGACATTCTGCTGACAGCCAACGCTCAACCCCCCAAAGGACTTAATTTGCACAGAAATCAAATGACGCCGCTTGGGCGACAATGATTTCCAGCACGAGAAAGAAAAAGCGACACTCTTTCACATAACATTTAACAAATAATCATGGTTCTATGAAGTTTGAGTACTTAACACTCCCAATCCCATGCAGGGCTGGGGGCATGAGCGTGGGCATACGCAGGCTGTATGTGTGTATGTATGTGAGCATTGTACGAGCGCAGGTTGGGCGTGTATTTTAATGAGCAAACAACGCCAAAGTGAAAGCTCATATCTGGTTGCTCATAACGCATTGCGAATTTCCATTCAATATACGAATATATGCATACATTTTAAGAGATAGTGATAAATGTAAATTTTATGATGAGAGATTAATAGCGACCATATACTTATGCTCTATACATATGCCACATCCTGCATTCATAATATGCATAAGACCGAAAGAAGAGAGTAGAGACTATCTTGTGCTGGAAATTTTTGGCATTTGTAAGAATAACATCAATAATAAAGATACAGAATTTGTCAAAGAAAACTTTCTGCGTGTAAAAGCTTAGGGAAGGAGCAGAAATCATCGATGAAGGGACCAAGTCGAAGAAGGCCGCTAAGCTTAGAAACAGGCACTGGAGAAGCAGGGGCGCCTGGACAGAACTGTAAAATGAGGCGAAGAACTGTAACAGGTTGTAATGCTATATAAGTTAGTAAAATTGTGTTGTTTCAAATTTTAAGTACTTTTGAAACTGTTGAAATAAAAATTTAGCAGAACTTAAGTAGAAGAAATCAAAAATATATGTAAAATATGTTGCTGGAATTTTGTTCAACTTTAGACGGTCGGAATAAGCAAACACATGCTGCGATATCTTCTGATCTCAGAATTGTATTCGACAATTAGAGAATTCTAATCAAAATGGTTTAAGTTTTTGAGATAGCAGCCATTCTAGTCCAAAATGTATGGCTTCTTCTAATTGTTACCAACTTAGATATATTACTTTTTTTGAAAAGCTCTGCATAAATGCATTATCCATGCACCATTCCTTGCTTGCATACTCCTTGCTACGGACCACGAGGCATGCGTGCCTCATGTTGAATTTGTTGTTGCTTTGTTCAAATGCGCTACACGAATTCGCTCATGATGCAAGTGCATTTGAAAACGCTGCAAATGTTTGCGGCTGCATTTAGGCAGCCGTTTGGAGTGTGCCCTTTGGAAGCCACTTGCACTTGTTTGCTAACCCCTAACGACAACAGAAATCCCTGCAACAGCAACGAAGAGCAACTGGTTATGCCAAATTAGCCGTAGACCAATTCACAAGTGGGCAAGAAATGATTAGGGAAATGTCACGTTCCACTTCTGTGCCAGCGAATTTCAGCTGCATTTTCGAAACGAGCCCACTAATTGAGGGATTTCTATGTTTCTACATTTCAGTTTTAGGCGTGAGGGTAGACATTGTTTTGAGAATGATACTCGAGAGTAATTCGAGGGGCGTAGAGACAATTGAAAGCCATAAAGGTATAAGCATGTGTAATTAAATTATACATAATTGTTGTACATGCATTAGAATTAGCAAAAGTACCGAAAAGTTATTGTAATCTCGGTCCATTCTGTAATGCCTTTGTTCTTCAAATTGTTTCTTTGCGTGGCGCCAACTCTCGCGCAGAATTGGCAACTCTGCGAGATTATTCTTTGCCATGAGAATAAAGCTTCTCAATTGCGTTCGAATACGAATTTTATTGGAATATTTTATTGAATATTTAAACACGCGCACACGACTTGCCTTGTTGGGAAATTTATTCGAGAGTAACAGAAAAATATTTGACAGAACTAGCAAAGCAAGAAATCCGAAAAGCTTATTTCTAATAGTAACACAAAGTAGATATCTGTATAATGTTGCAGGTTTCTAACACTCCTTCTCAACACATACATATATTAGATAAGCATAAATACTTAGGGATTAAACTAAACAATACAAATTAGTATAAGCCCATTTCCTTTGTGAATTTACAATGCTTAAGTTTCTGCAAATTTTTTGTTAAAATATCAGCTAACATATCATTGGTACATACATAGTTGAGACTTATTTCATTGTTTTTATAAGTATCGCGAATATGGTGATATTTAATATCAATATGTTTGCTCCTTGGGTGGTAAATAGGGTTTTTTACTAAGTGTTGGGCGCTCTGATTATCGCTATTGAGAACCATTGGTGTTGTGTAGTGGAAACCCATTTCATTGAGCAACTTCTTAATATAAACAGCTTCCTTTGCTGCAGTTGAAAGCGCGACATACTCCGCTTCCGTGCTGCTAAGTGATACGATGTTTTGCTTTTTCGATTCCCACGAAAATACACTACCGGCTGCAATGAACACACAGCCTGTATAAGACTTCCTATCGCTGGCGTCTCCGCCCCAATCAGCATCAACAAAACATTCTACGGGCTGCCCGGTCTTGCGGTAATGAATCTTCAAATCAGATGTCCCCTTCAGGTATCTCAGGATATGCTTGGCTCCAGTTTCGTGCTCGCAATGTGGATCGGTGTTTCGTTGTGCGAGTTTGCAAACAGAATGCAAAATATCCGGCCTCGTCGAAATGGCCAAATACATTAACGCACCAACCAATGACTGATACTCAGTTTGGTTCACCTTTCTGCAACCATCCTCTCTACAGCTGACTTGAAACCCTGCGCTTAATGGTGTCGCCACAGGATTGCAGTTTTGCATGCCATACTGGTTCAGAAGGTCCTGGATGTATTTTCGCTGGCAAACAGTAATAGCACCCGTTTCACCTTCCCGCTCTATTTCCATGCCTAGGAAATACTTAAGTTGACCGCCATCCACAAGATCAAATTCATTCGCGATTTGAGCTTTAATCGCCATCAAATCATTTAGTTTAGTGCTACCTATAATGAGATCGTCAACGTATATAGCTATTACGTTAAAATTACCAATTTCATTTTTTGTGTATACACAGGGCTCACTGACGCACGGTGAGAAACCCATTGTTTTCAGGACTGCGTCAAGTGTGGCATTCCACTCGCGCCCACTTTGCTTCAGCCCGTACAACGCCTTATTCAGCCTCAAAACGCGATGAGGGCACTTTTCATTGATGAAACCTTCCGGCTGCTTCATGAAGACAATATCATGCAGTTCACTGTTCAAATAGGCTGATGACACGTCCATCTGATGCAGGTGCAATTTGTGTTCACACGCCAATGCAAACAGCATGCGAATCGTTGCATATCTCACCACGGGAGAAAACGTTTCGGTAAAATTGACACCAAAGCGTTGACTGCACCCTTTTGCCACCAGTCGAGACTTGAAGCGTTGAATACTGCCATCTGCATTTTGCTTTATATTGAAGACCCACTTGCAATTAATAGCTTTCTCTCTGGCTGGTAAATCTACTAGTGACCACGTACTATTCGCGACTAACGCATCGTACTCCTTCTGCATCGAGTCTTTCCACTGTATCGCGTACTCACTATTTAAAGCCTCTTCTACGCACTGCGGTATTTTAATATCGCCTTTCTCGATCAGATTTAAAATATTTCGTTCTTTGCGAGGGCGCCCAGGATACCCGGTTCTAACCAGTCTGGGCCGACCTGGACCAAACCGTACAGGCTCTGCACTGTGGACGACCTCGCCGTCACTTACTTCAGCTGCGGGAGAACCGACGTTATTATCGCAACTCACAGGCACAATTTCTTCAACGTCAAACGTAAATATATCATGCTGCTCTTCTTTTGGACTAACATACACATTTTCCATGAAGACCACATCTCTGCTCGTAGTAATCTTTCCAGTCTCTGCATTCAACAAACGATATGCCTTGGAGGTATCGGAGTACCCCACCATGATGAGCTCTGTTCCTTTTGCTTGGAACTTCTTTGAGTGTGTCTTATCAATTGCAATTGCCAACGAACCAAACACCTTCAAATGTGCAACTGTTGGAATTTTTCCTGTCCATTCTTCGTACGGCGTTTTATTTACGAGTGTTTTTGTTGCAGCTCTGTTGCGTAAATACGCTGCGGTTGAAACTGCCTCCGCCCAAAAAGACTCGTCTAATCCACTTTGGACTAGCATACTTCGCGCCATTTCAACCAACGTACGGTTGGCGCGCTCCGCCACACCATTTTGTTGTGGTGTGTATGGGACAGTTAATTGACGCTTTATACCATTCTCGTTTAAAAAACTATCAAATTCTTTGTTTATATACTCGCCGCCATTGTCGCTTCGCAGAAATTTAATTTTGCGACCTGTTTGATTTTCCGCCATCAGTTTAAATGACTTAAACACGTTCAAAACTTCGCTCTTATTTTTCAAAAAATAAACGAATATATATCGCGACTTGTCGTCTATAAATGTCAGAAAATATCGCGACCCACCAATTGAATTTTTGTTTATCGGTCCACATACATCAGTGTGCACTACATCCAAAACACTTTTTGCACGATTCTCAGAATTATGTGGGAACGGTTTCACCGATATTTTGCATTTTGCACACGTAATGCAATCATTCAAATTTTGGACTTTTTGCATTTTAAGCCCATGCACCAGTTTCTTACTGCACATTTCTTTAAGGCTATTAAAGTTCAGATGCCCAAATCTATTATGCCAAGTTATTGCATCATTATTTGTACTATTCGAATACAAACACTTGTTTGCTGGGTTTTCAAATGTAAACAAACCGCCTACTGCTTTTCCTGTCAGCACAATTTCGCCGGTTTTTTCTTTTATGGCCGCGTGATTCCCTTCAAAATTTACTACAAAACCATTTTCGCATGCTTTGCTTACCGATATGAAATTACAACGCAATTGTGGCACATGCAACACATTTTTCAATTTTAGGCCTTTTCTTATTCTTACTTCACCTCGCCCCTCTGCTTCAATAAATTTGTCTCCAGCAAGGTCTATTCTCTCTTTGCGGTCTTCATAAGTGATGAATAATGAACGATCACAACAAAGATGTGATGTCGCGCCGCTGTCGATGCACCAAGCATCACGATGGAGTTCATGCGATGACACAGAAGCAAGGATAGCCAAGGACTTCTGATTTCCCCTTTCTTGCTTTTGCTGGATCTTCCGAGGCTCTCTGCATTTTGCAGCAAAATGACCACGACGTCCGCAGTTGTAGCACTTACCGCTTACTTGTCTGTTGTTCAAGTTTTCGGTATTGTTGTTTTCGCCTCCATTCCTGCTAACGGATTGGCCCTTTCTAAAATTAGCTTGCGCCACTAACGCCTGTTGGCCGTTGCCATGTGCTGATTCCTCGCATCTCTCTTGACGTCTGGTCCCTTCTTCAAGCAGCTTAACCTTCAGCGCATTAAGGGACGGCAAAGTGTCGCGTGTTTCGATGGCCACTACGAAGCTCTCGTAAGCTTTTGGTAGACTGGACAACAGAATAATGACACACATTTCTTCTGGCACATCAATCGCGACTTCTGCCAGCTTTTCTAGGGTCTCGTAAAACTCATTTACGTGCTGTGAAATACTGCAACCTTCAGACAAACTTAGGTACAGCAGCCTCTTGAATAGACTTATCTTTCGAGCTGGCCCACTTGGCTGGTATATCTCCTTCAACTTGCTCCAGGCCTTTGTCGAAGTTTCACAATGCCTAACGTGGTTTATCTGCGTTGGCTTTATGCAAAGCATTATGCTCGCCAGCGCTTTCTCGTCTTTTGCGTCGAACGCTTCCGATTCCGCGACAGACGCAGTTTCGCTTTTCAATTGTTTTCCGCTTACAATTGCCCATAGTTCCGAGTGGACAAGGACACTTTTCATGTGGACTGACCACGATGCGTAATTTGCATCATCAAGCTTTTCAATTGAGTATAAACCGACGGCACTCATTTTTTCTAGTGGTATTTGTGGCCTGGGCCCATAACCTATTGGAATATTTTATTGAATATTTAAACACGCGCACACGACTTGCCTTGTTGGGAAATTTATTCGAGAGTAACAGAAAAATATTTGACAGAACTAGCAAAGCAAGAAATCCGAAAAGCTTATTTCTAATAGTAACACAAAGTAGATATCTGTATAATGTTGCAGGTTTCTAACAAATTTGTGCATTTTCGTACTTTCTACAGTTTTTCTATCTCTCTCTGAGAGTCTTTTTCTTTTTTTTTTTAACAATTTTAAAGTTTTTGGTGCGGAAAGTACGGGAACAGACCTAATGTACATATATGTCGGACCATTTCGCATGATGCAAAATTTGCCAAATATTACCAACAATCACAGCCTAATATAATATATTGAAATTAGTTGCCAGCTTATCGCTCGCTGCGCTTATCAGTCATGAATTTAGTTGTTTACCAGCTGACCGCATTTCGTTTGAGGTGTGCCAAATATTTTCTATGAAAGCAAAGCGTAAGTGCCAGAATCGAAATTAACAATAAAATGTTGTATTTTTTCCGAAAAGAAATGTGGGGTATTCCTTAGAAGCGCCACCATAGAAGAAGCGCTCAAGATTGAAGTTGTACCTGTGTACACTTTCAATGTAATTGAAATTGGCTGCTGAAATTTCCCGCATGAATGCAAATAGCACGGGTTGTTTACATATACCCCCTTTTTTTTAGGGAAAAAAATGGTAAAAGTTGCCCTGCTGCAAACTGAATCGAGCCGGTATGCGGGTGTATGCGTTTTTGCGTTTGCCTTTGGGCAGATAACACTTTCCCGATTAGATAAGCCGCACTCACACACAGGCAAAGTACAAATATTGAAGTAACGCAGGAAAACGCACGCTAGATTACAACAATCAATAAAAAAGAGCTATATAAAATAAAATACCCTTCAATGCATTACAATAAAAGTCTACTCCCACGTGCTTAAATTACGGCTAAGTTTACTATCCGTGCTCTTTGAGTAGTGCAACTTACGCCGAATTTCATTTTCAACACAGATTCTACATACAATTAATATGAAGCATTTTGTAAATAGCGCAGATTTGTTAAAATAATAAACATTTTCTCTAAATTAAATTCACTACATTTAATCTGCGTCGGCATAAGAAAGTGAATACCAATATCCTATCCAATCCAATTTAAAATACTCATTCACTTGCACTTTAGAGAATTATACAGCACATTTTATTACAATCATCATGCTCAATATACAGAATGTTCCTATACGCTTCGTCAGTAGATCGTTAGTAGAAACGAAAGTTGAAGTGTATACAAAGTGCATGGGTAATTTTTAAAGGAACACTTAATTTGCTGTATTCAATTTCCACCAATATGGGAAAATTGCTTGCAATAAAATATGATTCTAGACATAGTCTGGATATAGTGAACCCCCGATATAGTGAACACCTTGATATAGCGAACAACCTGGATATTGGAAACAGGCCTTGCAATAATTAGTTCACTATATTCAGACTTCACTATATTTGTTTTTATAGAATTAGTACATCTTGTGCTGCCCCAAGAACATGTAAGATTTTAAAAAACAATTACTTAAGGAAAACCAAATCATATGGAACAAAGCAAAAAAAGAGCTGGTATCAGCAAATAATTTCAACAAAACAATGTATCAGTGATTTTCTAAGGCAAAATAATTTACAATCTTCAATGATGAAAACATTGTAGCTTTGTGCTTGTCGGGAACTTTTTGCCAGAGCATCTAATTAGCCCCAAATTATTGTACTAACGCAGTTACAGCTGAAACCTACATACATTCATATTGTACTTGACTCACATATGCTGCTGCTCTTTCATTTGCACTAATGGCTCTTAATGCACTCCACACAAGCCTAATCAAATATTGTGTATTACGTAGATTATTACGTAAAAGTAGATGTTTTACTTAAGGCCACAGTAGACGTAGATAACAAAATGCAGACCGAGAAAAAATCATAATTGAACTGAGTATAAAAAAAGTATGTATAAGAAACAAGTCGTGAAAAAGTTAAATTTAAGTTAAGTCGTAAAAGTTTTTCGAAGTATTTAAATACTTTTATATTATGGCAATAAAGCTGGGTTAAAACTCGACCCTCATAAACTTCTTTGCTATTTTCAAAATTGTAACTTCATTAACACTGAACTACCGATCGGTCAAAATGAACGGTTGCATCAATTATTATACTTTTAATATTTAAATGAAATATATTTTAATTTCTTCAAATCTAATTTATCTTATAAATTTATAGTTTAATTTTTCAAATTTGATTATTTTGAACGGGTTATTATAAACAGGAATATGACAGTTGTTAGTAGTTCTAGTGTAAAAAACTTTGTTCAAAATTATGAACTGCATAATCAAGAACAAAGAACAAGTGCGAAGAAACACCAACAAAGCATTCCTAGGACCTTGTTCTGCAATAACACTCGCTCGAAGGAAACACGTAGGCTGCTACCAAATTTCTAAGACTGAGTTTAGACTAAATTTCTACTCTTTTCATCTATGATTTTTTGAAAAGTGTTTTCCGCATATGGTCCCAGTGGCTTTTAGCGCACTATTTTATTATGGTTCCAATCGATCGTGTTCAAACAGGCTCAGATGTAGTTATAATTTGATACAAACCTCAGATTGGCCGGGATTAAAGCATATAAATCCCGGTATTGAAATTATTTCGGTATTCAAAATTCCATGAGTAATATACATACATACATTTCTGCCGCAGCAAAATGGCGTACCAGTTAGAATGCATATTCCGGATAATTTAGGGTTTCAGTACTAAAATCCCGAAGAAATCAATGAAATATACGTACATATAAATCGAACTATATTTAGTAAGTATATACTAATTGTAGTGACGTGTGCAAGCACGACAGAAGTCGTAAAATGTTTAATATATATGTATGCATGCGTATTTGAGTGTGTGCGCGCGTTTTGGAGGCTTATGCGCTGCTAATAAGTGGTTTAGTACAATGGATGGAAATTGAATTTTGCGCCAATCTTAAATTTTGCACTTTGCCCATTGTTGCCACAGCTCAGCAAACACTCACACACACAGAAACAGATGCATACAGGCGAGTATTCATAGACGCTGGCATGTATGTACATACATACATATTTAGCTGTGGGTCCCGGGATACTTGCAGTGCTGCGAGCGAGACCGACACCAACAACAGCCACAACAACAACAATGGCGACGCCGCCGCCACCGCCGACACACAAAGTCCCAAACGTAATTTCCCGAATTCATTGAACTGCGTGAGTGTGAAAAATAACAATTTAGATAAACATTGCGTCGCCATAGGTCGCGCCACTGCTGCTCACCCAGCGCGTCGTCGTGCTCATGCCGCAGCATAGCCTGCTCCTTCTGCTTGCCGTCCCCAACTCTTCGTCTTGGTGGTGGCAGCGTCTAGGAAGCGCACACAAGCCGAGAGCGTGTATAGCAAATGCCGCCACTGACGCTGGCTGATGTGACACAGAAATCATATTAATATAAATTAACGATGCGGAAAATTTAGTTTAGTAGTGAAATGTCATAGCGCACGCCTGACATCGGCACTGCCGCCGGCAGGCGATATGTGCCTTAAACCGCATCCGGATCCGTAGCACGCACGCACCGTCCGCATTAGTCTCAGTCAGCCAAAATACGTAAAGCTGTCTTGAAAAATCGCCTTTGGCCACGAGCAAGTGAAGCAACCCCTTCTCAATTCAGTTTGGTCAGCGAGAGGCTACGAAGAATCAAACACAAGCGTTATATATGAGCCCTTGATTTTGAAAGTGGTATAAGTCAATTTTCTGTTATTGCGAGATATTTCATTGTTTACATTTCATTCTCAGTGTCACTACTATGAAGAGCTAAAACTTCCATCTCCCAAATACAAGAATCTAAATTTTTTTTTACTATAAATTGTTTACCCATAGAAAGATCAAAATAAGTTTTATCTAAAAATGCCATTATCTACATTTTTGTAAAAAATTGACTTATACCACTTTCAAAATCAAGGGCTCATATGATCAATTGAAATTGGGAAGGATTTTTGAAACTTTTCTATAATTTAATATGCAGATTTATTTCTTTAATTATATATTGTAGATTACATTGTTTGGCCAAATAGCACATGCATAATAGCTGTTGGGTCCTTAGCGATACCAGATGATAATCATTTAAGAGTCCGGCAAGTAGTGATGTGTTAAAAGACGAGAGTGTTTAGCAAACTTCAGTATGCAGCTGTCTTCCAGCTTTAAGGCCTTCTTCACTGCGGCATTGTTAATGGGTGGGAAAAGGAATTGACAGTTCCGAAGAGGCGCTTTTGCTTTTGGACAGAAATCAAATTAATTGAACTTTAAAGTACACCCAGTTCTGTTTTTAAACGGTCTTTTTTACACGGTTTTGATTTCACACTGTCTAGAAAAAAAAATTTATTCCGTTTGTACACGATTTCATTCGATTTAGCACGTTAAAAAAAAGCTATTGGATTGAAATTTTAAAGCAAAATATTTCTATCAACCGTACTAGTATTTTTACAGGGTTGAAGGATATTTGACACGGTTTTGTCTGAAACGTATCCACCGTGATGATTGTATTTAATATTGATAAGAGTTAAAGAACTTCATTAACATATCTCTTCGTTCTCCATAAGAGTAACTAGAAACTTCAATTAATAACGCGCGGAACGTTTTTTCCAACTTTTGTTTTAAACTTTGCTAAACGATTAACGTACAGCTTAAGTAGCTTGCTGTATGCATTTGTATGATACGAGTATGAATAAGTGAGTGAGTGTGTGTGTGTGTGTGTGTGTGTGTGTGTGTGTGTGTGTGTGTGTGTTTGTGTGTGTATAGCATACACATGATAATAGATTTTTCATAATAGGATTAGCTCAGAATCTAAGTACTGATTGTGATTGAGTTGGCATTAGCGTTGATTGTTTATTATTTTGCATCGAAAAGCGCTGATGATAACGATGACGTTGACGGTGATGCTGACGGTGACAATGATACCGTTGGCTGTGATGAGACGTCGATGGCAATAAAGCTGATCTGTTGCTGCTGATGATTTAACAAAATATTTTGTGGCATGTTTAAATGTTTGAAAGAGGCAAAGAAATCCAGAGCATGATAGCTGAATGCAGAGTAGCGCTAATCTGTGTTCCCTAATATGTACTACAGTGGGACTCTCGCGCTGTGGACGAGCTCCTAAACAGTCTGCGATAAGCATACAATATTTCTTTTTAAATTTTCTTACAATTTTTTTTTGTTGAAAATTCAAACTTTAATAAAATAACATTCTTCTAATCTCTTCTTTCAGCTTAGTTACAAAAAAAGTGTTTCTGTTAGAGGCGGAAAATTTTTATCAACTATTTTTTTTGCTGTGCAGAATTAACGTACATGTATTCCGATTCAATTCGATTATTTAGTATACCCATATGAAAATCAATCGCTTCACAGAATTTATGTGGAGATGGGAGGAGATGGGCACCTGGTCATATGAGGTTGTCAATGTGGGTATTAAAATAACGAGGAGAATCTCGGGAAAAAATGATGCTTTAGAAAAAATTATCAGAACGAAATTTTGTAAATTAATTAAAAATGTATTTATGAATCTTTATGCTTCTTTACAGACAAACCAAAATATGACATTACCAGCGTCAACTGAGACAAAAACGCTGCTGGATCTGAACGACGACTGCTTGCTGAACATTCTGGAGTACCTGTCCCTACAAGACACCTTCAAATTGATCGGCGTGGCAGAGCGCCGCTTGGATGAGGTCGCCTACAGAAGAATAGCCATGTGCAAGCAGCTGAACCACAGCCTGCGCGACTTTCCGAGCTACAACAAGGAGCAACTGGCCGTCATTGCACGCAGCTTGAAAACGCTCGTCCTCAGCGTGGGTTACGCGCTGCCCGCTGAAAAAGTGCTGCAATTGCTGCGGCCGCTGTGCGCCGGCGCGGAAGGAGCAGCGCTGAGGCAGCTGACATTGCACTACGTCAACTTCGATATAGACTATGCGGCTTGCCTGAGCGGCGTGGCGCCGCAATTGATCCGCATCGACTTGAGCCACTGCCAACTTAGCGATGAGCTGCTGGAGCCGCTGCTACTGCGCTGCAACAATTTACGCGAGCTGAAGTTAATTGGAAATTATACGCTTTGTGGCGAGTCCTTGCGTGTGCTTCACGCCAGCTGCCTGCAGGCACTCGAGATTGAAATGCACGAGCAGTGGACGTTTGACATTGAGGCGTTCTTTAAGCGACACTCCCATGTGCGGATTACTGCCTACAATAAAGGACGACGAACAAAAGCGGAGTATGTACCCAAGGCTCAAGCGAACATTCACTGACATTCACCAAAGGCGTGATTTTTACATATTTTAAATTCTTGTAGTATCCTACTTTAAAACTAGACGCCGAAAAATCTGTAAATCTATATTGAAGCACAAAAAAGCCGCTAACAAAATTTCCTTACTTCCTATTGTAAGATTATGTATAATACTTAGACCCAGTCAGATTCGCATCTAAGACAAAACATCTGCTTTTTAAAATCAATAAACCTCAAAATAATATTTAAAAAACTTCAATAGAATATTATGTTAAAACCCTTTTTATTAATACATAAATTTTTTTGACATTGCAAATTTACGCTTAAACATGAGCCAAAGCAAATCGTAAGCATTTCACACAGGGTCAAAAGGGTTCCTTGGTTTGATGGTGTGTTGGCCTGTGCGTGTACCGACGCAGCAGCTGGCAAATTGTTTTCGAAGACCCCGAAGCGTCCTGTCATGCGTGCCAAGCCGCTAAGCCGGACAATGCTCGTATATTATTTGCTTGGCTGTACAGTGGAACATGTTTTCGCAGAAATTTATAAACAGAAGGCAAACGGAGAAAATGAAAAAGTAGTGTTTCAGTTAGACAAGGAGCAACATGAATACAACTTTGCAACAAAATAAAAAAATATTACAAGTAAAAGCACTAAGAACTAAGTATATGTGTGGAAGGTGTAATTTGAACTAAGAGCGAGACGGGCTGTTTGTTTGGCGCCCATCGACCGCCTACTTCTGCTTTTGCTGATGGAACTCTCGAATGAGTGTTTTCAAGTACTTGGCCTCGCGCTTGCTGTCGGCGAGTATGCGCTTTAGCTCCTCGTTACGCTGCAAGAGTTGCTGCTCTTCGGTGAGCACATGCTCCATCTCTTGCTTTTTCTTCTGGCGGTAACGGGTGGCGGCATTCTTGTTCTGCTCCTTTTTGCGTACTTTACGATCCTCAATGCCGCGACCGTACGGCCGTGTACGTTTTTTGGCGTTGTTAGCTGTACTTTTTCCAGCCTGCGACGGCTCCTCGCCACTGTTGTGTGCTGGCGACGAACCGGCCGAGGACACTGACGACGAGTACACGGATGAAGTGTCCGGCGTCCAATCATCGGACTCAGCTTGAGAAGCTGCCGACGAGCAGATGGAGGAGGACATGGACTCGCACTCATCGTTCCAGTTGAGCAATTCTTTGGCGCGTATATTTACGATATCGTCGACAATCTGCACATCTCGCGCAATACTGTCGCAATAATCGACATTCTGCGCGCTGCTCGAACCATGATTGTTGTTCCACGGAGAGAACTGTACACTTTGTACTGCCGAAGATGCATTGGAGACGCTGGTTTCAATTGATGCCTGCGGGGAGAGCGGTGCTGGTGATGTCGGTGACTGCTGCAGCAGACTGATGTTGATCTGTGAAGAGCAAGGGAGAGTTGCTTTTATCACAGCAATTGTGCAATTATTGCAGGTAATCACTTACATGAGTGTTGTTTTTGTTTGGTACGGCCTGGAAGGGTGGCGAAGCGATCGGCTGTGATTGTGGCGGAGAGTGTGGAGGTGTCAGTTGTGTTAGTATCGCATTGTCGAAATTTGTTGAGCCGAAATTGATGGCATCGAAGGGACTCTGCACCTTGGTGATGGGATTTGGATGCGAGATTATTGCGCCTATCTGGTATTCCAGTAACGGCGTTTCAGACTGCAATTTGATGTCACTCCAATGGTCTGCAACTGAGGAAATAAAAGGTTGTTTAGTCAAATTAACTATACTTTAATTAAATCAGAGGGGTCCAACAAATTATAACTCATACAATTATTTTGTTATCGATATATTTTCGATCAAAAATAAAAATCTATACCTCTTTTTCAATCGAAATAAAACTTAATTTTACGATACAGATTAAAAGTTGCTCAGTGATCGTTGTTTTTTCGAGCAAAACCGAAGTCAAAAGCAGGAACCCCCAAAAATTGGAACATTTTATTATTTAGAAGCTCAATTTCGTCATAAATGCGCTGAATAAAAATCTTTGCCAAAACTTAGATATTTCATTTGCGTCATGGACCTTTGATGAAACTGTACTCAAACTGCTTTTCCAAAATCTTGTTTATGCTATCTCAAGAACAAGCAAATATGTTTAAATTTGTAAATCACAGTAGTTAAGAAAATACAAAGGTACATAATTAGATTGTTAATTCATCGTTTAAATGTTTATAAATATTTATTAACCTTAGATTAACTAAAAGGACGCGAGATAAAGATTGCAATTAATATAGTTTACTATGAATTGATTAAATTGAGGGCATTTGAAATAAAGCATGTCTGGGAGAATGTACTTCCGGAAGCCTTCGGCTACAAGTATGTATACAAAAGAACGTAGTTTTCAATAGACGACCAGGGTAACCCGATATTAAATTTATTTTGTTTCATTATTTTGATAAAAATGCTAAAAAGGTTGCGGTTTTAAATTCCACTCTAACTTAAAATGTAGAAAGATTAAATAGACCTCGTTTTAAGTGTCAAACATGTCAAATGTCTATCGCTTGTTGTTGTCTATATTTGATTTGAGAAAAGTATAAGGCTTACAGTATTCTATTTTGAATATTCTTCAGTGCTCTATTCTTAGTCTTAAATCATAGTCCACAGTTTAACTCTTTCTAATAAACTACCCTTTCATGATTTGCCTTCACGCCTTGCTACAGTATTCTAATTAAATCATTAAATTAATCAGATTAAAATGTGCGCTAACATTTCAAATGGCATGGAAAATTCCTAAAAATGTGTGCTAAGAAAACAAACTAAAGAAATATAAAATAACGAATTGAATTAAAACAAAATGAAACGATGAAGGACATACAAAACATAAATATTTGTTTTTATTTCTGTATTTCTTATACGCTCGACAGCCTCATTGTCGACCAGTTTATCAAGCCAGAGTGTGAGTGCTTGGCCAGAGCAGGCTAGCTATCGCAAGCATAAGCGATTGGAGTCTAATCTTACTCCAAGCAAAGTCGCCAGTTTTATTAAATGAGCGCCACTTAAATTCAAATTTGAATCGAAATTTGAATTCGAATCGATTTCGCCAAAATCAAAATCAACAGCAACCGACACCGATTCTAATTCTAAGCGACAATGGCGATGAAGAAAAATGCACATACGCACACAACGTCATGTGAAAGAAATCTACAAGCAAACACATACACATGCATATAAATAAATAGAAACGAGTCCAAAAGGTTATCGCTGTGTCCCAATTACCAGTTTGTATTGCGCACAGTTGCGGGGGACAGGGGCAGTTGAGTTGAGCGCGCCGCTTAGAGGCTCGATGCAGCCACGGCAGTTAGCTGCAGCGCCCACAACAAGGCCAATAAATAAGTGCGTCAAAGCACACTTGCATTCGCGCTGAAGCGCATTTGGCGGTAAAATGTTTTTGAAAGCGCGACTGGACGACGGAACAGCCAACAAAATTTTGTATTTTCAATTTTCGAAATTGCGAATTTTGATATTTCGAGAAATTTTGCATTTTGGATTTACGAATTCTGAAGCATTGAATTTAAAACGTCGAAATTGGAATTTCGAGTTTGAAAAACTTTAAATTCTAAATTCGAACTTTAAAACTTTGATTGCGAATTTGGATTTTAAAACTTTGATATTTGCAAGTTTTAATGATAAAACTACGAATTCTGAAAATGGAATTTCGAATTAAAGTATGTATTTGAAGTTTGCATTTGGAATTTTTGAATTAATAAATTTTGAATTTTGGTTTTCTTTGGAGTTTTAAAATTGTTCGAACCCGAATTCTAGAACTTTAAAATTTCAAATTAAAATTCCGGAACTTTTTTTTGAAATTGCGAATTATAGTTTTGGTAATTCGAGATTAACAATTTTTGAATTTGGCGAATACTAAAACTATTGACTTGAGTGCTTCGAATTAGGATTCTGTAACTTCGAATTTTGACATTTCTAATGCTAAAGTTTTGACTTCTGAAATTTCGAATGCTATAAGTACGATTTTAAAATTTCGAATTTGGAAATTTGAGCTTTCGACTTTTGAATTTTTTAAGTTGCTCAAATCTGCAGCACACCAGCTCGAATCTCGGGGTTGCCTATGGCCTTGCTACGACACCTGCTCGCTGTGCATTGCTTGCCACAAGCTCTGATACAAGTAGCAAACAGCAAGAGCAGCTGGGTCGGACTGGCCTAGGCCGCGCGCTCCGATCTGGGCTGGGTCCATCAGATTTTGCGATTAACATACTCGCTTCAACCAGCCTTTTCTAGAGCGATTTTATATTATATTTACATATAACAAAGTATCATTGGCAACAGCAACACTTACAACAGTAAGAATCAGCTTAACCGCGTGCGCTGCTTTTTTATTTACATAATTTTCCTTTATAAACAAATAAACAAGTTAATTGAAAAAACAAATGCGATCAATTAGCAACAACAAAATCAATTCCATTAGAAGCTTTACTCTATAAATGTAGCGAGTATTTGAAGTAGTTACTTTGGTATGTTCATTTATTCCACAGTATTTTATTAATGCCGTAAAGTTTCAAGTGGAAATATGCAGGGCAGAAGAGGGCAAGTTTTGTAGTGGCACTGCTCAAACGCCTTGATCATTCACACATTCACTCACGCTTTAACCATGCACACTGATTGGCAACAACAGCAGTGAAGGTCATAAGCAACAGCAACTGCGAGTCGGGAGCACGTTTCAGCAAACTCCAGGGAACCCCTTTCTCAACTGAAGCATAAGCAAAACTGGCGAACATGCTAATAAAATAAGACAAAACAACAAATTGCTAAAACATTCTAATGCTACCGGAAGGAACAGCATGCGCTCATGGTCTCCCCACTCAAACAGTAATACTTTCATATACTTTGAAATGGTTTAATGATTTAAAAGATTCGAAAATTCTGGAAAGCGGCTGGCTGCTTCTAACACCTCCTCTCCCTGCTAACACGTTAGGCTTGCATTATAAAACATTTTGTCTGCAATGCAAATCAATTGAAAACTTTAATCTATTGTGTGTGTATTATATTTTGAAGTATATATGAGTGCAGGAAAGTCAAGGGGGTATCACTAATTTGTCTACAATGTATATACAGATGTATGTACAAACACATGCAAGTTAATGTCTTGCAAATGTGGAAGTGGAAGCTATTTTAAACAAAATTGTTGTCGTAGAAATATAAATTAAATTCTTTAATGTATTGCTGTTGATTTTACAAATCAAAGTAACTGCTCTGCTGCATTGAGTAAGGTCTAACTTAAGTAAAGTTTTACTCAAATGAATGAAACTTCTATGCGCATGAATGAAGTACGAGCTGAGCTTAAAATCACAAAACAACAGTTTCAATTGATCTCAAGGCTGCAAAGAAATTGCTTTAATAAAGATGCCTTTCAGCTTTCGAAATCTAATTTCAGTGTAGCTGAAACCAAGAGGGCAAATAATTACTTAGGAGTTTGCAAAGGCGAACTAGACTCTTTGTGGCTGGCAAAAAAATTACCTTGGTTCACAAACTAAACAAGACAAATACCAGTGAAGAAAATTGAGCAAAACTTTGTACTGTAATTGCTTCCTAGCGACAAGAAATTTATTCTGACGTGATACGAATATTTATTTTATATTTATTTATAAAATTAGTGCAGTGAATGCAGTTTCAAAAAGGGGATTCAAATTCATGGCAAATTTTCCATATGCCCGCATTTGACTCTATAGATCAAGCTCGCACGTGATAAGGCAGATGTCGGTGCTATGGGTTATCATCAGCTGTTTCCAGCCATACACACAGAAAGTATGTGAGCGAGTCTAGAATGATTCGTTTATGCAACTATGTACTTTAGCAATTGTCAGGTACTAGATTTTGGTTTGCCATTTTGGAACTTTCTTAACGTCTTGCTATTATCGTTTATAATGGTTTTTTGCAAAAGACATGCGCAAAGAAATACTGTCAAAAAAAAGATCACCAATTAGACTCAAACTTGAAAAGTGTAAACAACTTTAGATAGACGTAGATACTTGTAAACACTGCCAGCAGCTCATCCACCCTTTAAAAATCAAAATCTTTATCTCGTTAATTTTTTACAACAATGATATCGAAAATTTGAGGAAAATTTTAAAGAACTTTATATCACTGTCCGCAGAGTCATACGCAATATGTTACTGCACTTATGAGGTATGCATCCTTGATAAGGAAAGTTTAAAATTTCAACGATGCATAAGCCACAGCGATAAGGTCCATTGCACAACTGACGGAGACAGGCAGACAAATAAAATAAGAAATATAATAAAAAAAAGATTGGCAGGATTGTATTTGCTGTTGCTAAGCAGCTTCAAGCATGATCGACAAAATGAATAATAATCAATATTGATTTATTATGGAAATTAGATTGCCTTGAAGTGCGAAGCGGGCGGCTTAGCTTAACTCAAAGCAAAATATATCAAGCTTACATTCTATGCCAGAATACATCGTAACAAGCTCGTAATTAAACAACGATTACGAAAAAGGGTCTACAATATTTCCAGATTGTTCTCAGAAATTATAAAATTTAATTCAGATAATTCTAATTGATTTCAGAGGGGGAAATGCATATAAAAAATAGTAAAATTGATTTTTATTTGAACAGACCAATTGAATTCAGATTTGCCAATACGATTTGAGAAGTGACCAAGCTTTCAGCATAAGATGGTGACAATTTCAAATAGCCCATTCCTTCGCGTCTTTATTAAATCAGTATGTATAAATAGATAAGACTACACTACTAATTGACTGATCCAAAGCGGTATTTTCGGTCAGAAACTAGTTTTTTAAATTAATATAATAATAAAAGAAAACAGCTGCTGATATCGAACGATTTCGATCAATAATTCATGCAAATGAACACTATCAATACATATACGAATTATATAAATTATATATGAATTGTGTATGTATGTATGCACGAATTTTGGTACAATTCAAATAAAAGCAGAAAGAAAGCTAACTAAAAACTGGCAAAGTGAGATACTGCAAAACAGCGTTGCCAACTCAGCAACTGTAGCGCTAAATTTAGTGCTTGTTGATAATTAATATGCAGAAAATATATAATTTTGTATGAATTCTATACTACAATTTTGGCAATATTAAGACAAGCTTGACGGTTAAGTTGGAAAAATTTTTTTTTTCTTAGATATATTGTATTTTGAATTGAAATTCAAAAGTTGGCAACACTGCTCACAAGTAAGGCTGAAGAAAAAAGCGTCAAGTTGAACTTTCTTTGCAGACAGCGAAAAATGGCGATAAAGCGGGGCTAACAGCCTGACAAAGCAGGCACGTAATGTAGACGTCGAAAAAGCTGAAACAAAGAATATACTCAAACAGAAATAGGGACATGGATGGAATGGATCGATACTTGGGTAGTTGATTGGTGGTACTGGTGCTCATTGGGGGCATATAGATTACTAACCATACGTGTTGGGCAGCATGTAGCCGCCGCCAGTGCATGGGTCGTTCATATTTGCAGTAGCAGACAGCAGGTTTACGAAGAAGCGAATGTAACCGAATGGCAAAACGACGAATGATGCCGAAGCGAAAAACGATAACGAAAACGACAGCGACGGAAACCGAAATCAAAGTACGTGGTTTGGCGCGCGCACGCGCGAGCTTGTATGTGTATATGTATGTGTGTGGAAAAAAACACGTAAAACACAAAGTAATTAAAATTTTACTAAAATGAAAAACAATTTTAAATGCTAAGGCAGAATACAATACAAAGTCAATTAAATAATTTCAATTAAAATACGTAAAATACAACTTAACAAAATGCACCAAAATGCAAAAAACAAATCAGTTTATTTAAAAAAAATTACAAATAAAATCACAGAAATTTGAATTTTTTCTTTGTGTTTTCTGTTGTTGGTTTTTTTTGTTCAATTCCTTTTTTTAGAGGGGGGATGTCATGTGATTATACACTATATCTAGTATGGTTTTTTACTATATGCTGTCTAGTTATAGTCGAGGGGTATGTGATTAGACTATTAGATATGTAACAAGATCTTAGAAGTTTTTATGAATCGACACAAATGGCAAGAGAGCAAATCGAGTATAAATGTCTATAATTATTTTAATAATATTTTGTAAATCGAGTTTGCAAGTTTTTATTATTCAAAAATTCGATTTGACAGGGAAACAGGAACCCAGCAGGGGCGCGTGTTCTAATCAAGATAGTTAGGGGCGGGCGGCTGGCGGGATAATTGGGTGCCGTGTGCAAATTGAACGAACGACCGATCGACAGTTGCCGCGTTGCCGCGTCTGCTGTTGTTCGCTGCTACTGCAAAATTCTAACGTCGCTTCACCAGCTTCTGCGAGTTGAACACAATTTCACGGTTCCAAGTGTAACGGTATCCGCAGTGTGGTATCATGCTCACGGTTGAACTTGCCGCACTCAGTATGGCGTACTGCTTAGGCACACACGCATGCGCAATTACATTAATGGAGCGGCGAAGCGCTTTATCGAGCAAGTAGTGCTCCTCCCGGCCGTGGACTGTCGACGCAAGAATGCCACTGCATAAGCAAAACTTTAAGCGCACTGCAGCAAACAAGTGATATCAGAAGAAGCTGCCACTTTGCGGTGTATTCAGGGTGTTCCAGCTGTTACGCAGGTGATTCGCGCGCACGCGTAACCGTAACGTTATTGCGACGCAATAGTCTAAGCCGCTCACGAACACGTAGACGAAGACGTGAAAAGGTTTTTATTTTTATTTTCCAAAATTTGTATTTGCTTTGTTCGCGCACAACTCACACAGTGTGTGCTTCAATTGAATCAAATTCAATTTTCAATTTAAATGTTGTAGCTATCGTATCGATTTAATGTATTCCACAATTCCACTTCACAACAAATCAATATGCGACGACAATCAACGCTAGATATATATAAATATACATATATATTGCTTTGCGCTGATGGAAAACTACCGCCGACAATGTCTGCACTGAATTCAAGTCAAACGAGACTAAGCGCGAGCTGAAATCAAAACAGCAGCACAAGCAATCGGTAGATTCGAAATGCACGATCCGCACACGGCTCGCTGTGATTTTGAATATGAGCGGCTGCTCAAACGCTCCACAAGTCGTCGAGAGACGAGAGATTGCCAACGTGCTCAATGCGATTCAATTAACAAGTAAACAAGCGCCACACACCCACCCAATGAGCAATGGAGCACTGGAACGGCACTAATTTAAAGTCATCATGCCAAGCCATCTTGAAGTCTATCAAGCGCAGCACCGTGAGGGTATTTTAAAAATTTTTAGCGGGATTTTTGAAAAAGTGGAATAAAACAAAGTGTTTTCATGAAAAATTTAAGAAAAACAAAGTGTATTCAAAAGAATATCGAAGTCATCAAGTCAAATCGAAGTGGTTTTTTTCTACAAAAGTGATGTGAAAGAAAGTATTTTTATCCAAAAAGTGAAACGCATAAAAAACATTTCTAAAGTAATATTGATAAACCGAAGTAAAATTTTAAAATCTGTGGTTTATTTTCTTAAAAAGTTAAGTAAAGTTAAGACGTTTAGAAGCCTAACAAAATTGTATTTGAAGCGAAGTGTTTTCGTGAAAGTCGTAGTGACTGTAGACGTGATGGTTAAAAGATTATTGTGAAAATCGAAGTTCGACTTTTCGATTGCAGTCTGCGATCATGATCGATTAATGGAAATTAATTCTATCAACTTCGACTGCCAATCCTAATGAAACGTCAACACTACGTCAGAGAACGCCTGAAATTAGGCGAAGCCAACAAACATATTCGAAAAGGTTGATTAGAATAACCTGCCAAAAGAGCAAATAAAAATATCACTATACATATATATTTGGCATGTGAAGTCGGCGTGATCGCTGCTTGACGATACTCTCCCGCTCTCACTCTGTGAAGTGGAAGTAAGTACGGCTTTAAGGCCTTGGCGTTTGTTTGCTGGGGAATTTCGTTGCGATTTATCGTTGGCGCTATCAGCACAACAAAAGTAAGAGAGCAACCAGAGCAAAAAGTTTGGAGCACTCATTTCGAGCAGTAGTCGGGCAGAGCACCGATATGAGCCGAAAGTCTGCCCAATGGCTACAACCTGTCAAGCAACTGAGAGTTTAATTTGTGTGATATCAAAAAAATTACTAATAATTAAATACGCACAAACACCCTGTGTGCCACAGTGAAATCTTTGACCGTCTGTCGCCTGCAGTGCTGGCGTTATGGGTCTGTGGGTGCAAGGCACTTGTGGCGATTATGGCGTTGCAGCAAAAGCAAAACAAAGAACAAGATAATTTCCATTCTGTAAATTTGCCAAAAGCAAATGTCCAAAAGCATGAGGAAATGCAAAATATATGTACGTATGTATGTATGTATATAAAATCGGACAACTCCGAGATAAACCGCAAATGAAAGAAACGAATTCTCATACCGACTGCGCCTCAGAAATTCGAATTTTGAGTGTAGACGGTTAAGAATATACTCGAATCCGCTTTGATTAGTCACCACATGATAAACGCAGCCAATACCAACTACCAGCAGCCCAAAGGATAAGGCACGAAACTGGAAGACCAGTGGGATCATGGGCGAGCCCTTTTTTTGCCATATAAGTTATCCTTGCTCTTAAAGATTTTATAATAACACTGGCTTATCATATAAATTAAATTGAAATTATGTATTGTTTTACAGCAATCCAATGAAGTGCGGTAGGGTTTTACATGATTCCAAAGTTCATTGATCTTGAAACCAAAAATCCTGCATAAACAATAAAACATTGGATAAAATATTTTAACATGCGTAATTTGAATAATGCGGTCGTTAGCTCGATTAATGCAGCTTCATTGAGCGTATTTTTGAACAAAACTCAGCTTTCGACAATTATAAATGTGGAAGGACGAAGTCTGTATGGTTATCTCAATGTAGAAAGGGGGCGCTAGAGAAGTAGACTCACCCCTTTAGAACCCCGTAGCACTACGCCAAATGGCATACATGGCCTTGCACTAAAATCCATTGTTTTTTAGGGCAACCGCTCTGAAATCAACAACATTTGTTTGCCGTTTCTACTATAATCTGGTATTTTACGTGACCTGCACTGGAACTCGGATTACAAACTTTTGCCATATCAGCCACGGCTGCAATTACTCTGCAGAAAATCAAACTAATCTAGAGGTACTTTATAAACCAGTTCAATTGTACTTGAAAGTGGCCCATTGTTTGCTGCATAAATAGTTTTAAAAAATTTACTACAATAAGCATCTATAATTTGGACTTAAATGAGCTTCTGTTGGCAAAACCTTGACTGACGTAACTATTGTGTAAAATATAATTTTGGACGAAAACTTCGCTGTCTTATGATTATTTCAATAAAAATTGTAGTAATTCGCTTGAACACTTTTAGAAATAGCTATTTAAAAGGTTTTTTGCTCTGCTGAAAAATTGTGTTTTTGCGAATAAGTATAGGTAGATTATCGGAAAAACGCTCTTGGTATACAGCTCGGACTGAAGCAAGCCGCTGATGTATTCTCATAAAAGAAAATTACAAAGTCAAATATCTACGCGTGTATAAAAGTATTAGTCTACTCTTTGAGTATTCCAACTTACAGCTCAAAATCACTTTATCTAAACAAGAATATTGATAGAGTCACACAAAAAGGGGTAGGGCATAGGAATTATAAACAGTCCAACAACTAAATCAACAATAACAAGTACAACGTAAATGCGTGGTCAACTTGTTTTGAACAACTTTTACAAGTTGATTTCATTTACAGTCGCAAAGCTTACACAGTATAACAAGAAATAATTAACAAAAAAACTATATAAACGCTCAATTTAAAGCTTCAAACCGGTTTTTCTTAGTTGTACAGTAATCATCTGGCGGTAAATGGTGTCTGTTGTTGGTGAAATGTTACCAAGTTAGTGTCCGAAGTGATAATATGCGGTAGACAATCGAATGAAAAATTGGATTGTATGCAGACACTTTTCTCTTCTACCCTCTAATCTATTTATCAAAGTGTATCAATTCTGCAGGAGCAAAGATTTTACTCAAAAGAGTGCATCGGTAAATTGAAACAAACCTATTGTAGACACGAGATTGACACATATTATAAAACAATTGATTTTTCTTGGTCCACCAGCAGTCTCGGATATTCACAGTTCCTAGGATTAAACACATATTGATTGGAATTCTACTAGGGACCTACATGGCAAATATAAAAAGTGTTTATAAAAAATATTTATTTATATGTTTCCAAATTTTTAAATGTACTTCACATTATTTTAAGTTCTGTGAAAAAAATTTAATTTGCATGAATGATTTGTATACTTTTTTATGGCCCTTGAACTTGTTTGGCTGTAAATTGTCGTCATTGCTCATAACGTTTGCGTACGTATGAGTTCATTGTGATGGCAAATAACAAAAATAACTCCATTAAATTTGTACGTATATATTTTGATATAAATCATCTAACTTCTTTAGAGCAAAGGAAAGCTCCGCATTTTCTTAACAAATCCACACATACTCGTACGTAGTGTGACGTTAGATTCAATACTGATCAAATAATGTCGATCTTTTAATTTGGCAAGCGCTGGCAGCATCTATTAATACCATTAAAACTGTTCAAACGTTCAAATATTAAACTAGCTCACAGCTGTAGCTTTTAGCTTGTGAGTATATGAACCCGAAAACGAGATTTCACGATTTGCAGACGTGCAAAGTCCATCATTTGTTCCAGTTGTATGGTTTTCAGTCGAAACGTAGTATGATATACAGGGTATCACTTGAAAGCAACATTGAAAACATATTTACTTATATTTGTTTGTTACTAGCGGCAGTAAAATATAAATTTTTAACTAAGCGTTTTAGTAAAGGTGCGCTTCGTGGAGCTGAATGGAAATTTCTTTAAAATACTCCAAGTATTTGGCTTGGATAAACATTTTGATAGTATAAACAAAGGAATATATTTGACTGTTAACTCTTTTGCTTATGCATGAAGCATGTGTTTCTTAGCCAATAAATATGCTCATATAAAAAATGGACTGTATAAATTTACTCAGAAAGAAATAACCGAGCTAATTTAGGTTAAATCAGTTAAACAGACATAAGCAAATGCGAAAGCATAACAAAAAATTGGAAAGGTGAAGGAACAATATTTAGAAAATTCGTATTCAGCACAAATAATTTTAATTTTTTGAATCTTTGTTTGGTTCAGCCGATAAACTCGAGTCAGTAAAAAAGGTTGGAGTGTGTTTTATCACAAATGATCCTCAACATACATAATTCGCTTCACATGTGAATCAGGAAGGCTAGAGCTTTTTCGGAAAAAGCCTTAAAAATAAGTTACATAGTTTCAAGCTTAAACTTTTCTTAAAGCCTGAAATCATGCAACAGATTTGTCAGGTTTATACTTTTGAATCGTACGCTTTTGTCATACGTACGATATATTAAACAAATTTTCCCACAGTACGGAAAAGGATTAAATGTAAAATGCAATAAAAACGTATTCCTTATGTAAATTGACGCGACAGCCTGATTTCTTACAAATCCCGATTATCTGGGAAAGAAAATTGCGTTATCATACGAATTTTTACCAACAAGCAGCCGCTATCATAACAGAATTTTGCATATTGACGTAAATCCTCATTATTAATACACACGAAATAAAAATAAAGCGATTTACAAAACCATTCATCCTTTTTTAACGCGTTTTTGAAGAGATTTTTTGTACGCGTTTTGTTCGACTTTTGAATAAGAATTTTCTTGAAATGTATCTATCGCGTTAAAAATAGAATTAGGTGTACATAACAATTCTATTGCCACGAGCGCATAGAGCCTATTGCAACTAGTATGAAATTATAATATGTGTATTTCGAAAGTGGGCGGGACCAATTAATTACTTATCATTTCATAAGCGCAATTGAAAATCTAGCAAACTGCAGGTTACATAAATATAAACTTAAAAGCTGGCGAAAATTTTATCAGTATACTTACTTTCTTTCAAGTCGTATAACTCAACAACAAGATCTTCACTATTGATTAGTTCATGGGTAAATTCAAATCCAGGCTTTATCTCCAAGTCATCATCGTCAAAGAATTTTATTCCTGCCAAAGACGACAAAAAAGTGTAAAAAACAAAGAATCAAAAATGAGATTCTATGCAATACTTTACCGTTTGCAAAGTTGTCTTCATCGAGCCAATTTCCATTCGACTCAGAAATGGAAAATAGCTCGCTGGACGGCGGAGATGTTGGTTCCAGCTTGCCGTCCCAATACAGCTCCCGAGGCAATGCAAGCGACTCCATTGTCAGGTTGGCCGAATCGGATTTGTTTGTGGTTGCAGCTGATGGCGGCTTCATATTCGGTATCCGATATAGAATATGATGTTGATGGTATATAAGGGTATAAACTGATGGAATCTGTTCCTAAAAACACGGTGTCTGGTGTTGAAGAAGCCATGGCGGCTCTGAAATTTAAAACAAGAGTTATAGAGTGATAGCAAACTATTTTGTGATGGGTGAAAAAAGCGGCAAACACAATTTCCAACATTCTGCCAATTAAATAAAAACACTTCCTTTGTTTATAAAAAAGAGTAACGCGAAAATTGCTAACAACCTCAACACTGATAATGGCATGCGAAGATAACACTGTCTGCGCCCCTTATGAACTCGCACGAGTCGTGAATGGAAAAAATAATTTTTAAAAAGCGGGAAGAGTTCAAACTTACGCAGTATCAAATTCTAACTACAAATCTACTATTGCGAAGTACGTATATTTATATTAGGCTTCTTTGCGAATTCATAGTATGCATGAAACTCTAATCGTGTATTATCAGCTCCAATTGGCACCTGAACGTAGTAGTTGCCCAGTTGCCCACACCTGAAGTTGCAGCGCAAACAAGTTTGCTACCAAGTGCCACCGTGGAGATGTTGGCCAACGAAACATGGTAATTGGCCCAATTATTGCATCAGCCAAGCTGTCATAAGCTAGCAGTCTTAAACAATCCAAACGCATGGAACGTGAAAGGCTCGTGCAGGTGCAGCTCCAGGATGGTTTCAAATTAAGTAACATGACACATGCAAGGGAGCTGCGAACCCTCCCCACCCACATCGTTCGCGCTCCAAAACATCAACAAGCGCCAACATGGCGTAGCATACGGGGAATTCCGATTTCGCAACAAATCCGCGCACTGAGATTCGAAGGGTTCCATCAGCGTACTTACATTCGTTTTGAAATCATTTTTGCTGAGAAGACTTAGGGCACGATTAGGTGCTTGATTTTGCGGTCGCAAAAACACTAGATATACATTTTCACCTCAATATAAAAGATCGAAATTCACAGTATAAAAATTTGCCTTCTTTCGGTTTCATTGGGGAAAATAAACTGAACGAGTGGCACTTGAATCATCGACGTCAGGGTTGGGCTGGGCCAAAATAAAAACGTACCCCATTTTAAAAAAACGTACCTTTTCCATAAATTTCGTACCATGAGAATACAAATTTTTTAGAATAGGGATGAGTTCGTCTTCGAGTTCGGTTTCATGAGCAAAAAAAAAAAGGTCCTCCCTGAGAATACTAACATCTTAGAGGGATGAGTGCTTCCCTCCTTCGATGAGCAAAAAAAAAGAATAGGTCCCTTACTCGTTATAGGCAACACGCAACAAGAACAAAATAACAACATTTAAAACCATTGCCACTGATTAATATTTTCTGCCCATTATTCAGTATTAAGTTACTAGCACAGTTTTTTCCCCCTCAATACAACGCTGCGCTTTCATTCATTCCACTTTCCCACATTCTTCTTTGCTGGCAGTACCTTGAATTACAGCCCTTCCAGAAGCTGGAATTTGTCAAAATTGTAAATGGGTACCATGTTCACGTGAGAGGAAAAGAGAAGATATTTGGAGGCATGACTATTCATATGCTAAACAGAAAAAACTAGTGTTTCTAGAATCAATCATAAAAATATTAAAATTTTTACTTTAAACAAAGTTATTAGCGAAACTGCAATAGCCAATCAGAGCACAGACAGAAGAAGAAGTACGTAGGGACAGACGGGCCAGGAGCTGTTTTATCGCATTTTATGTAATGTTGACGTATTTATAGAATACGAAATGTGTAATGACCTAGATTTATGCCTGATTTAGTCCCCTACAAATAATATTATACATATGTATAGATCATTAAATCACATCAAATACATCAACAAATATTCTTGGGACAGACGGGCAAGGAGCTGTTTAATCGCAATTTATGTATGTATATAATTTTGCCGTATTTATAGAACACGAAATGTGTAATGACCTAGATTTACGCCTGATTTAGGCCCCTACCAATATATAGGCATCAGAACCAATATTATAAGGATATAACATTAAATCACATCAAATACACGAACAAATGTTCCGCTGACAGACGGGCAAGGAGGAGCGCTGCTATTCAGCCGAAAACAACGAAAACCAAGAAAAGGGCAGACGGGCAAGGAAAAGTACTCCTATTAAATTAAATAAAATTAATTTCAGCAACAGCCAATCAGAGCACAACGGGGAAGAAGAAGCACTGCTGTATATAAGGAGCAGCTGTAGCAAAAGCGGACAGAACTGTACGAGCTGCCAAGCAAAGAGGTTATTTGATTTTTACTCTTCGTTGTTTCTTTTGGATGAATTCCAACCTCAAAAAGGGTATTTCTTGTACGGAACCCTTGGGGCGCGAGCCCGACGCGCACTTGACTGCTTTTTTTTTTTTTTTGTTTCTATGAGCGACTTTTTCCCATGGCGTTAGGACGCCTGCTCTCATTAGTACCTGCGGGGTTAAATTATAGAAACGTATAGGAACAACATGCAAAATTCAGTACTATTTAATTTTGAAAATTACGGCAGTACCAGTACCATATCACATAATTTCAGTACCTTTTTGTGAATACCAATAAAATATTGTGTAGTGCTCTGCAAGTTTTCAATTCTTTTTGCGAAAAATTTCAGATCTCTAAAATTCAATTTATGGGAGACTAAAAAGTAGAAAATAATATTATATAAAAAAAACGCCCCAAGCTTTTATGGATAGTAAGATACTGGTGACTTCGAAACAATTTATTTTCTACTTTTTAGTACTTTAAATGAATTAAAGCTTATTTTTAAAAAGTTTTTTTTATATAATATTATTTAATTATGTCGAGTTGAAAATGAACATATGAAATTGAAATCGTTCGGTCTCTAGAACACCAAAAACATTTTCACTCGATTTCAAAATCACTTTCGATTTCACTTTCACTCGAATTCTGGAACCTGCCTGTATAAGTTTGTAATATATAATAATAATAAAAAATAAGAAAATGCCATTCATTGGCGGGGGAAAAAGTTAAAATTCAGTTATTGCTTATTTTTAATCCTCTGTGGAATCCGAGCTGCAAAGAACAAAAAATTAGATTACAATGTCCAATGCGACAGAATTAGTCGAAATACCCAGGCGTGCTCGGTCTCCACGAGCTTGCCTCGGAGGAGGAAACCTCCTCCTCTTCGCTACTTTCTACGAGACGCCGGTCTTACAATTCTGCTAGTAGTTGGCGGCGCCTCTTCTTTTCGCGCTCCTCCCGCGACGGCCCTCCGCCGGTACTCATTGCTGCGTACATTCTGGAAATATAATAATAAGTATTAGAAAACAAATAATTATATAATTGTTATCGGTTATCTTATTTCAAGTTGCCTTTGGAAGATTAAACAACATAATAGTCAATACCCAATCCTTGTCGAGCTCCTTACCAACCATAAATTCGACAAAATCAAACCAAAATTCAAAACTGACCTTGCTAACTGGAACTTATTCCAAGATATCTGCCGTGACAAACTATTTCGATCCCTCAAACCAAACCATTTTTTACTAAAGCAACAATCCTTGGTGGAGTAGCGTACCCTACACTTACAATTGTGTTGTTATTGTTGACGTAGTAGTAGTAGACGAAAAAATGTAGCAAAACATTATTGAATACTAGGACGTACAATTAATTTCGGCCTACGTGTTGGCGTCGTGGGCGACGCTTCGGCAATTGCGTCGTTGATGCGACGCTTGAAAATAACTTTCTGTATCGAACTCATTTTATTCATTTTTTTTATTAAATTCTTGATGAAAATTTCGTCGGCATCCTCGCCGACGGATTCCTTGGTCTCATCATAATGGCGAATGTGCCGCGCCAGAAATTTCAGCTCCTGGCAGGGTCGCCATGTAATGTCGTGGGTATCTAACGTCTACTTGTCTTCGGTCAGAGGCATTTAAGCGTGCCAACGCTGTAACAGTATGGCGCAAGCGCCGCAGTTTGCAGAAATAAAATGAGACAAAGGCTGTGACGCCAAAGAAGTTCAGTTTAAGTCTGTCTTATTTCTACAAAGTACTGGCTTATATAATCGAAACTACATACAATATAAAATCCCAGTATTTCCAATACTCCGCCCTATTCCAGTGTGCAATGAATATGTACCAAGGCAATAGCCAATCACTGAGCTGCGCGACAAATAGCATGCACAGCGAAACAGTATTGTCGCGTGTGCGCCCTGACCTAATACAACATGCATGTCCACCTCTTTCCTTGCCTCTGTGCAGGACTCACAGCAGGTGATGGAGGTGGTGGGACTAGGATTCCTCTCCCAAGAACTGCAGGTCCTTGAAGCAGAACCATCTAGACTTGTATGAGTCATTGTGTCTCATACGGTTCACCTCGGGACAATTCTGCACTCGCAGACCGTGGATTTTCTTTTTTAATTCTCTAATTGGAATATCTCCTCCGAGGCTTGCGCTCACCTCCATCCACAGACTTCGCTTAATCGCCTTCTTGCTGTAGTCGACATGTTTTGTATCCCAAAGTCCACGGCGCAACTTTGCATACATGCGTAACCAAGCTTTTATGGATAGTAAGATACTGGCGACTTCTACTTTTTAGTACATTAAATGAATTAAAGCTTATTTTTAAAAAGTTTTTTTTATATAATATTTTTTAGGTTCCATATGATTCGCTTACTCGACTTCCTCATGATCAGCTCCAGCCCTGGGCATTGCCTTACCATTTTCAGAGACACATGCAAAAATACAGTACGTTGCGTTTTACGCGCCATTATAATTACCGTCTTAAGCTGAACGGGCAAATGTCAGCACACCGCTACTGCGATGACGCGAGTGAAGCAGTTATATGAGATATAGATGTGATTTTTGTGCAATTTGAAAAGCATTTGCATTTAGATGAATAAAACTAATAAATCTGCAAAAAGTGTTGCAGATGTCAACTTCTGCCCTTCCATCCAATTAAAACCAAAACGAATTTCAAAGTTAAATCTTTATTGATAAAAACACTTAATACACATATCTTTAGTTATGCATTTGTAGTGACCACATTTGGCATTATAAATAGGCAAAAAGATGTGCCTGACATTACTTTAATAACAAATTATATGCGCTTGAAATAATTGCGCCAAAAAGAGCACAACTTTGCGTTAATATTTACTGCATATTGCAGAATTTTCGCATAAAATAAAAGGCACACATATAAAATATAGATATACAACTTCACTTCCCCGGAATTTGATGACATGACACTTTCGGATTGTTTAATTATTCGAAAACGTACCACTTCGTACCCGATAGAAAAATTTTAGCTGCGCGCGGCCCGAGATTTTGTTCTTTGACTGCAAGATTCTGCATGCTGCATGAAACACTAGTTGTTTCTGTTTAGCATATGCATAGTCATGCCTCCAAATATCTTATCTCTTTTCCTCTCTCGTGAACATGGTACCCATTTACAATTTTGACAAATTCCAGCTTCTGGAAGGGCTGTAATTCAAGGTACTGCCAGCAAAGAAGAATGTGGAAAAGTGCATGATTGAAAGTGCAGGGTTGTATTGAGCGGGTAAAAACTGTGGTAGTAACTTAAACATGAATAATGGGCAGAAAACTGTATTATTTATAAATTAAATAAAATAGATTCAGCGAAGGAGGGAAGCACTCACCCGTAAAAGCTTTTTATGCTCAGGGAGTACCTTATTTTTTTTTTTTTTTTTTTTGCTCATCAAACCAAACTAGAAGACGAACTCATCCCTATCCAAAAAAATTTTTATTCTCAAGGTACGAAATTTATGGAAAAGGTACGTTTTTTTTTAAAATGGGGTACGTTTTTATTTTGGCCCAGCCCAACTCTGATAGCCAACCAAGTCTATTAGTGTTGCCTACTCTAATTACCTGACAACACCTGCTAAAACGAACTACAACTTAAAAAATTTATAATGCGCGCATGCTTATCCCCATTTAAAATAACTGTATTGCATTCATAAATGTGAAGTTATTAAAATTCGGAACAATTTCATACATATAAATTAGGCCGCGAAAAACAAGCGCCAAACGAACTCGACGCGACACCGAAACACAAGATTGGCAGTCCCCGCTAAAGAATTCGTTTTAAGTCGTAGTACAAACCGATTACAAAATTAACGACTTGTTTATAATGATGTAAGGGGAAAAAAAGTTGCCAAATAAATCATAAACATTTCATGCATTTATATATATGTATATATAAATAAAACAAATATCGTGTAGCACACATCTAATTATTTTTGGATTATAATATTTATCAGAATAATCCCTTTCAATTGATTCTGACTATTTGCCATATCTGTGCTTGGGACACTGAATCGCTTTGCAACCCTGCTAGATTTACACTTCAATCGCTTCGATTCCTATTTTTTTCCCTGGCATTGATAATAAGTGAAATAAAAACAGTGTTTGTTGAAATTTTCCACAAATAGATTGCATTGAAAGGCCTGGAGAACTCTCGCGTATACGTAAAAGTGTTTTGCAATAAGCTACCGCGCTCTACCAGCTCCATTGGTGGTGGTGGCTTGGTTATCAAGTGCCTACGTCAATGTTTTGATTTATCGCATCGCTACAAAAGCAAGGGAGGCGGATTGATTTCTGGTGGGGAACGGATGCAAACAACTTACGCATTGGGAGACAAAACGACAAAACGTCCAGAATTGATTCCCTACAGAGAATGGTATAGCAATTGAATTAATTGAAATGGGGTGGTCAGCATTTAACAATTTCAAACGAATGAAAGCAGCATACACTTGCACGAACTCTTGCAATCTATCTTGGCCCAATTCTTTCATAACTTGTCAGTACGGCGCAAAGACTTCGAGACATTTCTTTTGCGCCAGTGAGGTTGAGGTCGTTTGGATTGCATAGCTCAAACTCGTTTTTCCTTACCTTCACGTGCAGGCGAATTGAACGCAACACAAATATGCGGAAGCATTTTGTAAACAATGGAAAATTTGGAAAGCCTAACATTTAACGTTTTTTTTTTCTTAAAGTAGTGCAGACAGTTTAGCTGAACATTAAAAGTTTTAATCGCATTGAAAGCAGTCGACAACTTGTTATTTCCCATATTCTCAGAAGCTTCAATGCAAGCGCATAATATTAATTAATTTCGAAGAAACCAACTGACTACAACAATTCAATGCGCGGAAGAAAATCGATTTATTTATTTGTTTTTGTTTAAATAACTTTTCTTGTAAATTTGAAAACAAATAACAGTAGTCGCTCGATAATATGCAACGTATTGTTAATATAAGATGCTTTATTTACCTTTTTAATCTGTCATTTATTGCATTTAAATTAAAAAAGAGTTGCAATTTACTTATTAGAAACATTATTATATAAACATGCCAGTTCCAAAGAGCACGCTTAGACTGTTAAATTGGTTACGGGTAATGCTATAAAATGCATGCGAGAAATATTGCATTTTAAAAAGGTTATTTTAGGAATATATATTTCTTTCTGTGCTTATAATACCAATCATTCGTACCCCTACTGTATATGTATGTATGTACAATACACACAGGTATGTGTAATTTCAAATATCTTTACCACACCTAATTCTGGTTTCTTTAGTAGAATCCCCAACACACTTCCACATGCAATCAATATTGCGAACATATCACAAGTTCAACTGAACTTCTAATCTTAAATCTTCTGCGCATTTTTTCGCAACAGCGCAAAATAAAATATAGCCAAAATAACACTAACAAATATTAAAAATCAAATTAATGCTATAAAATCTATCATAAATTTCTGCTAAATTTAAAAGTGATAAGCAAAACACAGAGTTGTTGGCACAACATAGCGCGCGACTATCGTTGAACTTTGAACCAACATGACTAATTGCAGCAACCAAGTAAAAATGCGCGTTCTTTAAGCATTCTCAAATGTTCAATCAATAGCGAATGGCCTGAAATTATTAGGCGAACATGTTTTCAATTTAATATTGCTACTTGTGCAATTGTTATATGTATTTTATATAGTCGCGCTATTCCAAAATGTTTTTTATAAATGTTAGTTAAGTTGTTTCAAGTCTGCTTAATTCTTGCAGCGAATTGTCCAGCATCCTTCTGCAGTGTACATGTACACGCATACATACACATTTATGCGAATGCGTATATTATTGCTTGCAGTGTTTTGATTTGTTGTTTCGGTTTTCTGCTTGGCCCCACATTAAATTGTCAATTTAATTTTAGCGACAACTCGAAACTGATAACGCGATAACAGAGCGCAAGTGCGAGAGCGACAGTGCTGCACAGTAGTGAGAGAGGGAGCGAGAGGAAGAGATCGAGCGAGCGGCCCGGCAGTCGCTTGAGCGTCGTCGTGTGGAAGTGTGGCGCGTTGTGAGTGCGAGTCCAGATCCAGTATCGATCAGTACAGGTTGTGAAATGGAAAAGATATCATCGCAGACGCCTGAAGTCTGCAATTATAATAGCAATACACTGAGTAAGAGCAATACAACTGTCACCACAACAACCCTTGCCAGCATATACTAAGCGCAGCGGCAGAGAGCAGCAGCAGCCACACCTAGCAATGATGTTAAATAAGTCACACATGCCCATCGAGGATTATCATCGAGGAGCGTCGGCGTCCTCATCGTCGGACGGCATGTCGCTCGACTTGGGCGCGAATTCGCGAGCCGAGCGCGAGTCCATACATTCGGGTCAATTCATGGTGTCGCACTTTGAGGCGGAGGATGCGCAGGATGATCTTGACGACGATGGCGAAATAAAAATGCTCGACCCTGAGGATCCCAGTCTGGTGAAGCTCGACGAGCCGAATCCGTGCACCGAAGTGCAGCTGTATGTGCCGCGCAAAGTGGCGCAGCTGCAGACGGACGGCGGCAGCTCCATGCGCATGGTCACCTCGCAACTGGAAATCGAAACGTCGCTCACCAAACTTTTCAAGTGTATGAATCTGGCCTACAGGTAAGCGTCTCTTTCCGGTTTTTCGTTTGGTTCGGCAAATCAAATGCCGCCCCTTAGCACATGCTGGCGGCGTGATACTCGCATAATTGCGATATGCTGCCTCATGTTTCTTTAGCGCTTACTGTGCCCCACGGGCGCATGAAATGTGTTTTGCAGGCATAAACAAATTCGGCCAAAACGCAGCGCGCGAACTTCAAATGGCATCAAATTAATGCGCCGACTCTGCATATTGCAACAGGCGGCCAAGTACAACATTTGTATACCTGTCATTTACTTGTATTTTAATTGAGTGATTTGTGATTGAGTTTTTTGATTAATTTAACATTTTGCCATTGCAGCCAAAAACTAACCTCACCCAAATGGAATCACTTTAAGGGGGTTCGCTTGCGCTGGAAGGATAAGATACGCCTCAACAACGTGATCTGGAGATGTTGGCATATGCAGTGTAAGTATAGAGCTCGCACTGGCACTTGACACAAGACAAATCGTAGCTCTCCGAAAGCATTTAACGCAATCAAGAAATATTCTTAAGTAAACAAAACATTCCAATGAAATCTAATTAATTTTCAAAACAGAACCCGACTCAATTCATTATATTTTATAGCGTGCAAATGCATTTGCTTTTACAAGGAACAGAACGAGAATTAATCATAATAACGCTTTAAGTCCCTTCTACTGATTACTTTATTATTATTGTTATTATTATTTTTACTTACAGCTTTACGTTTAGTTAAAGCTAGTTAAATTTAACAAGGCCTACGGCGGCAGCAAGTAGTAACGTCATTTGTTTATTCAAAAGTGGTACTTGTAAGATAAATTCCTGTGGCAGTGATTACAATTGCTTTCTTATAATAAGTTATACAATTGAAATTTGTAATTTTAACTGCAGACCGTGTAAAAACAAGGTGACCTGATTGTGATTTCTTTATGCGACAGAGATACTGTCATATTTCAATTTCGATCGTCATTTACTCTAATGAGCACAAAAATTAGGCCACTCACTGTCTACCATATCTAAATTTTTATTTATACTAGCTTTGAAAGTTGCTTCCTGAATTTACTTTTGATGCAGTGTTGCTAGATGTAGATATTTTAAAATTAACCTTTTTTTAAATTCCATTTATTTGATGCCAGCTGTACTGTAAGGACATTTTCTACATTTAGTATAAAGATGTAAAAACTAACATGAGGAATATAGACCAGTGTCAATGTTTGCAAAAAATCTTATCTTAGATTAACACAAGCTGATGAGATTGTTGAAGAAAACAAGACGATATTCATAATTAGTTAAATATTTGGCTAGTGCATATAGGAAAGCGACTAAAATGTAAATATACTTGATATGTCAAAGGGACGCTGTTCATTTGTTCATAAGTGCATGTGTGATTGTTTGACACCGTGATTAAATGATAGGCGAAAACAAACAGAAACTATCGTGATACAAATATAAAATTTTTACATTTTTTGTACAAATTTAAAGGATTGAAAGAAATGTGAAAAATGCTTGAGCATTTGCATTCGATTCGTTGTATTTAATTTGTTTAGCATTTATAATATGAATATAAACTTATAACTGTCGTGTAGGATGAGAAAGCGCACAAAATTATTATTGATATTAGTATAGAACAAAAAACCCGCTTCTTTTTGGTGCTGCTAGCAGTAAACAGCCTTTATAACCTAACCTTGGTGCTCTTTTAATAAAAATTCATTAATTCTTTTAGAAATAGTGACTGGTTTTTATGGCTCCGCTGAAAAATTATGTCTGCATATACAGGGTATTGAAGACAAGCGCTTGCGTTGTAAAAAGGTGTTTATTTACAGATAAATATCTAAAGCGAGAAGACTATTTTTGCTAGGCAGAAATTTCATAATACATGAGTATTATAGTTTTATTTGTTTATTTTTTTCTATTTATATATTTACAAAAGCTGTTGTATATATGCATAAGATGAGTGGGAGCCACATACTGCTATGTAGAAAATAGTTTGTTTGAGTGGAAAATTTAGAAATTATAGAAGCTGCATTACGAAATGCAGCTGAAAACGCGCACATGTTTTTCCACTCTTGAGCACACACACGTGCTCTCTCTCTCTCTCACTCCTTGTCACTTTGATCTGCTTCACTTTCTGCTCTACTCTTTAGTGCCTCGCTCTTTTATAAGCTAATTAAAAAAGTTTATTTTCTTCCACTATTTGAATTGGAATTCAGGCGCTTATCTGAGCGCAATCTGCCTTAGAGCGCTCGCTCAGTTGAGCTAAGGGCACCATTTTTTTGGCGGCCATTTATGTCAAGGAAGTGTGCTGCATACTGCCTAATATTTTTGTGGCTATTGGCGCAAATTATATATTAATATTGCTGAAAATCCATAATCAGCGCAAGCTTCATGTTTTTGCTTTTTTATGTTATTGTTGTTACTGTTATTATTATTATTTATTTTGTTGTTGTGCTGGTTGTTATAGTTGTATATAGCCGTCTAGGCGCGCTTATCAGTGGCACTTATCTGCGCTCATGTGTTTTATTAGTTTTTGCTTTCTTTAATTTACAAAAGTTTGCTGCGATGTTTGTCTTTCTGCTGTCGCCTATCGTACTAGCGCAGATTTAATAAAACTCTCCACGACGCGCGCGAAGTCAGTCGCCGCCACAGATTCCTTCATATTTTTCGCTTCTTTTAATTTTTTCTTTAATATATTTTTGTATTTCGGTTTTTTTTTGTGTGCTCACAGCGATAACTCACAAAGCTTCATATATTCCTGCTGCTGATCTGACAAGAAGAACGACATACTATACCGGCAACAGCAAAACCCACACGCTAGCATTTCACAGCATTCATTCGCCAAAAGAAAATAACTATATAACTTGTTGAAAAATCACTTACAAGATAAAATTTGCAAAAAATAATAATAAAAAAAAATAAGTATTGCTTCTAATTGTTGTCGCTGCTTGCAATTGCTGCACTTGATGCACTCAGCTGCTGCTTGTGACAATTCTGGTTGCTTTTTATTTTGTGTGATTTAGTTTTTGTACTAAAGTGCACTTAATTGTCATTGCTATTACTGTGTAAATAAATATGTTGAAGATTTGCAGCGTGTTTTGCATTTTGCGTCGAAGCCGCTACAAACTTACAAATGGAAAAAATTAGGTTAATACAAAAATAAACTACCTTTTTTTTAAGTAGAGATCGCTTCCTTTTCTGTTAAAACTACAATAATGAAAATGTATGTATATGTTTTTCTTTGCAGTTATACTAAAGCGCAGAACGCCGGTGTGTCAATTCGCATCCCCCCTGGACGCGGACATACACAGCAATCCACAGGTGAGCCAGCAATTCACATTTTCCCCGTTGTCGGCCTCCATAAAACCGTTTTGCACACGTGACAAATGATAAGCTATTTTCGATAATAACCAGCAAACCCACAGCAACTCAGTAAAAAAAAATCTGTATTGTTTGTCTGCTTGAGAAGTCGCCTACTTTTTTATGCAATTTCATGTTCGGTATCTTTGAAAATGCTTTCATCTGATTTTTGAACATTTTCGTTGCAGAGTGTCGTGCTGGAGGGCAAATACTGGAAGCGGCAAGTTGTTGTCATTAAGGCCGAATACAGAAAATGGAGAAGAAATTTTAAAACACAAGCCATTGGATCATTGACGTATGACAATGTAAGTAGACTCAAGCACCCGAGACTTGCTCGGCTTAAATTTGCACTCGAATAAACTTAAGTATGGTATCATTTCTTAAAACTGAAAACGTTTTTAAATGTATTGCTAGTTTGAAATATCACAGCAGTTCTCTATAGCTGTAGCTGTAAAGTACCAGCAAAGGGATAAATATCGAGGCAAAACTGGGAAGGTAACAATTTCTATCGAGAAGGATATTCGAGATAATATAGTTTTGATATTCCCAGACAGCTTTTTTTTTGTTATCTATTACAAGAGTTTTTTCTTTCAATTTATTCCTATAAAGTGTGGCAAAGCCCAGTGCTCACATGCTTTTCCTCTGTAGCCAAATTTCTACGGATCGATCCCTAGCCGGAACGGATCTATCTAACTGAAGAAAAATGCACAGCTTGTAGCTTACATCTAAAAATCGCTGTGTACTTCATTTGCTCACGTTGATACATACATATGTCTCCTCTTTCCCTGTTAGAAAGTCAGATCAAACTTCACTTTATGTTTGCTTACGCAGTGTTAAAAACGTTGAGCATTTAGCGCAGGGTAAAAAAGCGATTTATCTCTGTTAAACTGTTGCTTTTTTGTTCGTATAATATTTTTGGCATTTACTCGCTGGTAACGTGTGCAGATAATCTGCGATAAGTTTAACACGAGATATACAAAAAATTGCTGTTTTACTACTACTACACAAAATAGTACTTATCACTAATTTTTTGGCAATTTTTCGTAACATAGATTATTTCGAATTTCCTATCTCCTTTTATTGCATATGCACATATGTACATACATACGTCAGCATGTTGCAGTTCAGTTCACCGATCGGAATTTTTCGGGGCGAAAGACTCACCCAAGATAAGGTTTAGGTTTATTAGATTGTAATTCAATGAAGAACATTTTTGCGGAAATTAAAAAGAAACGCAATAGTTTAATAGATTACTTTCACTCTTCTGAGCATGAGTATCTTGAACATTAAACTCAAACCCCATCATCAATTAAATCCAATAAATATTCTTATTTTAGTGTTAATTTAATTTTCGAAGCATAGGTTTAAAGCAGTTTAACATAATATCCTGCTAACTATAATATTCCAAGTACATTTTTATATTTAGCTCGTTGTGTTGGTTTCCATTTCCTTAAATTGCACTAAAATTACCATATATGTCAGTATAGCAGTTCCAAGCTGCAGGGAAATAGAAATTTAAATTATATATAAATTTCTATTATATCAGCACACGCACATTAAATAAGGCGCTTCTGTCCATGGAGAAGAATCCATACGCAGTTAATATGGGTCTGGGACGTATATTCTTCAGCAAAAACTTCTCCACCTACAGATGTGTAGAGATGGCAAAGGTGTAGAGATTAATAAGTGTAGACCAGAGATCTGCAGCTAGTAGTCATAAGCACTCAATTATTTATATTTTTTTTACACAGAGCTCTGACTTGCACTTTGGTTTGCATAAGCGAATTTAAAGGCAAGAATTTCTGGTATAGAGTCAATATATGTATGTATGATTATTTCTCACCATTTTTTCGACTCCAGTGCCTGAACGTGGCAAATTTAACAATATCTGAATGGTCTTGCTTGCCTAAAAAGAAACGCGAAATACTTATGTATGTTATCAGGAAAACGATTGATACAAAATCTGGTAACTGTTACGAACTTTTTCGATACGTAATTTCATAATAATGCCTGTCTAAAGCGTTCTAAAGCGTATTACTTACAATATCGTAAACAATCTCGAAAAAGATTTGTTCAAAAACCGAAACTTCGTTTTCAACAAAAAATCAAGAACGAACAACGTATCTTTCTCGAATCTTCAGCGATAGTTTTGTCGAGAATCCCGCGGTAATTGTATTGTTATTGTGCCGAGTGAGCTTTCATCAACGCACAACTCACCTCCCGTCCAACGCCATTAAACGCCATCATTATGACAAACACCAAAGAGAGTGGCAAATTCCACGTTAAGGTTATAAGGAGCGCGAGCCATTCAAAGCCATTGCCCACGCGGTATTCGAACACCACCGATATGAGATAGAAAAATCCCGATGGCGCGGAGAACAGCATGAACGCGGTAATGGGCAGTATGATGATGCCGTAAATGCGGTTGACTTGTGAGTGGCATAGCAACAGCAGCTCGTTGCGTTGCATGAGCGTATTCTTGAAGCGACGACGCGATTTTTTAGTGTGCAGTCCGGCGGCCACCAAGCGTGCTAGCCGCCTGTTGAAGAAGTCCAATGCGCCCTCCAACACGCTCTCCACGCACACATAGAACACGATGACAATACCGCAAATCATGAAGGACAGTGACAGCAGCGAAGCGTTCAGCACCAAGGCATAGCCCGTCATTTGGGAGTGCATGAAACCTCTGAAGTGATTGTACCAAGACAAAAGCGCCAGCAGCACATACAGCAGGTACAGCTGGGAGAAGCGTGTACTACGGCAATTCTTCAGGCAGTCCCGATTGAAGTCAAGTAACTGTTGCACCAGGCGCATGTGCTCGTAGCGCCTTACGTAAAAATACAGATTTAGCACGGACAGCACGACGCAGCAGAAGCAAAAGTTGAAGAGCAGATAGATCTTTCCAGTTTTACTGTGAATGGGCGGATAGAATTTGCTGGGATATACTATGTAGCCGGCCAGCAGCGCAGCTGAGAGCAGCTGCGTCGTACAGAGCCCGAGGAGAGCACACAGCTCATCTGTACGAGTGACACGCAGCAGGTTGCCCTCGCGCTCGTAGGAGACACACAAAATACCCAAGCACTTGAACGTGCGCAAGTAAATGTGCAGATCCCGATAGAATGACATGCTGGTTTCAACTGACGGTGTTCGCGCCGCGTCGGCCAGCCGGCTAATGGAGTTAGTCCATTTAATTAATTGCATTCATATTTTACTCGTTTGTCTTGATGCTGCCGTGATAGTCTGAACGCAATTGGCGCTTGGAGATGGCTAGTTTAGATTGGCTTGTCGATCAAGATGCCATGCCGTCCAACATGAATCGAATTTTAATTTTGCTGTCAATGAGACACGGAGGGAATTTTCGTCTAAAATCTAGAGGACATGAAAAGCATATTAATTAATTTCGATTGTTTTTGTGTGTTTTTCTTTTTTGGTTTGTAGAGAAGCGAACTTGACTTTCTGGAGTGGTCTCCTTTGAACGATAGAAGTTTGATGCTATCTGAAGACTGGACCACCGATACGCTCTTCTCATCTATAAATGGTCCATTTCCTTTTCCTGATCAAAGAGAAATTGGTATGTTTTGTTTTGCACTTATCCTATCATCGTCGCAATTACTTAGAATGCAAAAAACTCACAACGTTTCAGCTCGTGGCGCCGGCATTGCCGACTTTATACAACCTAGTCTAGGTTCCCTACAACCCAATTTGGACGACATCGATTTAATAGCTGGTAGCTAAAGTGTTAATTGCATGAAAACATTTTTGGCCAATTCGAAAATTCGTCTATCATTCATAGAACTTCTACAGAACCCACCACGCTTGCCGCCGGTACCGGAAGAGGGCACTGATGATATGCTTAAAAGTGAGGAATATAACTTTCAGGCTATGATAGGTGAGAGTTTGAGAAAAAAAAGCTTAGGAATTTATTTAAATTAAATTGGTCTGTTTTTTAGGCTCTGAACAAATTGGATCCGGCAACATCATGGATGTCGGCTCCAGTAACGTCAATCAGTTGCAAAATGAACCAGACTCTAATATGCTGGAACTTAGCACACCCCTCAACAATGTGCCATATGGTGATATTGAGCAACAATTTGTGTCCCGCACCAGCGCGAATTCTCTAATGGGCAATCAAGCAGCAGCCGGCAACGAAATGAACACCAATGACACGCTTATGCAGGAGGAACACAATGCTGTCTATCTAACAGAGCCAACAAGCAACAATCGCAGCGCCAGTAAACACTACAACAACACAGTCGACAATTCGTTGGGCAGACAGACGTGCGAGTTTCCTGGCAACATAAAGGTTATTAAAGGGCGCATTTCAAAGATCAGGTAATAACCCAGCAGAAAAGAAGTATCAATTGTTAAAAATAAATATCTTTTAACTAACTACTCTGGAGTAATTGTGAAAAAGAAATAGCTTTAAACTAGCTCAATAAAACTAACTTTTAACTACTTCAGTTAAGCAATGCATCTCACCTGCTGATATTCCTGATGCTATTTGTTCTATAGTTTGTCCTTTTTTCTGTCAAGAGTATAAATATGCAGTTAGTTAATTTTTGTCTATATTTCGAGTTTGCTTATGAGCGCCTCCACCTCTAATATTTTAGCTTAGCAAAAGTGTTAATTTAAATTTTGTTGCATATTGTTGCTAATTTTCAAAGAAAGTTTTTCCCACACCATATCAGACCCGTTAAGTAAACATCGAATTAGAATACAGAACACCAATTTCGAACACCATCATGTGGCTATGGATTTTGGACACCGAATTAAGTCAGTCGAAAATTCGCTTTTGGCTAGTGCTTCAGCAAATCTCTTATATTTATTTAAGCCAGTATTTTAAAATTCTTTCCAATGTTTATTTAAGACGGGAGCCACATAATTACGACAAAGCTCAGCCGACAATGCATCAAACCACAATTTACCAGCAAATGTTAGCGGAGCAGCAGAAAGTGCAGCAGCATCAGCAGACCCATCACCAGCATCTGCAGCCGAGCATGAGCAACATGCAGCTTCATCATCAGGCGAGCACGTTTTCAACCACAGCACAACAACAACAACAGCAACAACAACAACAGCAGCAGCAACTGCAATATGCCAGCGCACATTTTCCACAATCGTCTCCAACGAATTTTGGCTATGCCCCGAATGCATCGATCACAGTTACCTCATTAAATACAGCGCCGTCGAGTGGCCTCACCAACAGTCTGATAAGCATGCACAACAGCATCAATGCGAGCTCGAAGGGGTTCGCCTTGCTGCAGACCAGCGCCAATGTGGCGGCCACACAAGCCACAGCAGCTGCGGCACAGCAAATGCTGCCGAACGTAAAGATCGAGCCGCCCTCCGCGGACGTGCTTTCTATGTTCAATCTGTCTTGTCAATCTGCCAATGAGCTTTTTGGCAATGCCACCTCCAGTATCTCAAACTGCTACAAACCCTATCCGAATGTGCCGCCCTTCAAAAAGTCCGCCTCGACGGGTAACTACATAAATTTACGCGGGAACGCGGGAGCAGCAGGAGGTGCTGGTGTCAGTGCCGCCTACTTGCAAGACTCCACGCAAGCGAGTTCGCATATGCACGCGCATTCACTGCCCTTAAGCATGAACGCTGCGCTCATGAGCCCGCTGCAGCAGCAGCAACAACATCATCAGCAGCAGCAATTACATGCACATCAGACGCAACTGTCACCACCCACCTCCACATCTAGTCAACAGCAGGCGTCACATGCACTGCACCAGCTGCTGCAGCACCAATCGCAGCAAGCGGCACAGTCATCCACCGCGCAGCATGGCCTCATGCCGAAGGAGATGTTCCGCTCCAACAGCTTGCCGTTGAACGTGACTTTCCAGAGTAAGGATGCGCGCTTGAGTCACGAGAATTTCGCTATTCCCAAGCACAACGTCAAGAGCAGCGGTAGCGGCAAGACGCGCTCGCGCAGCAACTCCATACACCAGCACGCGGCCGCTGTTTCCAGTGGCGGCAGTGTCGGCAGCTTGCAGCAATTGCAGGCGGCCACCAGTGACCCTATGCTGAACAGCACGCTCGCTCAGCTGCTCACAACGAGTAAGTATCGCAGCAATGCGCGCTCATCGTTAGAGCCTCTAATAAGCTCATGCTTAATCTCTTATAGATTCGCGCGTGTCAACACTGGGCCTAAAGCAGCAAAGTTCTTCCACAAGTGCCATACCGAACTTAAGCGTGCCGTTGTCTACAAGCAGCAGTGGCACCAACAAACCAGTCCAAAACGTGTTTCTGTCGCCCGCACAGTCGACGTCAACGTCAACCGCGCTAGGCCCATCATCTCCGGCGACCAACTCACAGGAGCAGCTGCTGCAACAGCATCTTCACATAAAACAGCATAAGCAGCAACCACATAAATCACCAAAGAAATGCTCATCATTGCCAGCGCCGACAACGTCTCAGATGTTGCATAGTCCACCCGGCAGTAAGGTGCGTTCCACAGCATCTGCAACTACTATTGTCATGCATTTCTCATTGCCACTTATAACTGTTCCAGATGATGAGCTATCCACCCGCAGCCAATACAGCACAGCAAGGCAGCAATACGCATCTCAGTCTTTCGCCGGAATCGTTCCACGACCAGGACTCGCCGCTTTCTCCCACGCACAGCCTCAAGTATCCGCGCGACAATCTGCGGCGCGCCGGGCACATACACGCCGAGCAGAAGCGACGCTACAACATCAAGAACGGCTTCGACACGCTGCACTCGCTGATACCGCAGCTGCAGCACAATCCCAATGCCAAGGTAAAATGCCGCAACTGCTTTCTCTTTTATCCCACCTGGTGACTCACTTACAGCTCAGCAAAGCGGCTATGTTGCAAAAGGGCGCCGAACACATTAAGCATCTGCGCTCCGAGCGAAATCAGCTGAACGATAATATGGAGCAGTTGCGCAAGGAGCGGGACACGCTCAACAATTCGCTCATGTAAGACGAAACGAATTGGCCAGCTGCCGAAAGAAAGTCACTTAAAATCGTTATTGTTTTATTTCTTACTGCACTTAGGCACCTGCATTCAATACTTCCGGCCAATGGAGCACCTGTTACGCGCCAAGGCACCGAACATGTGCGGCAGCTGTACGAGCAATACGTGCGCTACCGAACCATGAACAATTGGAAATTCTGGATTGTGCGTAGCAAGTGCCCAGAGCAGTTCAAGTGTAGCCTTTTTTCATTTTTGTACACATTTAAATTTCAGCTTGGGCTCATTCTGGAGCCATTGCTCACGTCGTATACATCGTCGGTCTCAAGTGCCAGCATGGAAGAACTGCGACGCACTGCCTTTCTCTGGATTGATCAGCACTGCTCTCTGGTTGACCTGCGACCCGGTATTTTCCGTTCCATTTCGCAATTTCACACTACACAAAGCGCCACTAATGCCTGTCCTCCTTTCCCAATTACAGCTGTTTCGAACAAACTAAAGTACTTGTCGATGAAGACGGACATTCTGTCGGATCCGCCCTCCACACTGCAGGAGGAGGTGGCAAAGGCCGCCAGCAACAACGCCGGCCAGCAGCATCCCAATCTGCATGGCACTTAACAGCGGAGACTTGCTCAAGTGATAATTAAGTTTTTCGTTCTTGATCAATTTCAATTTGTACAAATATGTAATTCTTTTTTTGTATTCTATCAAAAGTGTGCCTATACTTATTATAAGAACAAAGTTAAATGATTTTATTATTTTTAATACAATTTGTAGAAAACAACAAAAAACAACAACAATTAATCAGTGTGGCGTTTCTTACTTATGTATATGCTGAATTATAGGAATGTATAAACGGTTTTTAAAAATTATGTTTTTGTTCGATTGAGTGGAAAGTACAAGATAGTATTTAGATAGGTAGTGAATTGTCGAGATCACACCTCCGCACGATCGGCCTTTTTTATTTACCTATTTTCCGCGTCTATTATTGGTAAGGCAGTTCGTCCAATGTCATATCGCCGCTACCATTTTCGGAGCCGTTCCATTGCTTGGATCATCGTCGGAACATGAGATGTTTTACAATAAAAGATCTTATCCCAGCTGCCCGCGTGTTTTCTCACATGGCACTTTTGCCTAGAGAGGTTCCTCGATTGTTCTTTTTTTTGTATTTGCCTTAAAATAGGCACATACGAGTACGATAACAACGGTAAATATGCTTTTCGGCTTTAATCACAATAAAGATTGCTTTTTTTATTCATGTCATTTGCAAATTATACAAAATTTGGTTGTACAATATTATAGCTTATAGATATTTTTAGTAATAATTTAGTGTAAAAAAGTGCAGTTTATAAAAAATTCTCATAACCATGTCGTTGTAGATAGTTTCGCATACATACGTACGTACATACGCACATACATATGTATGCATGCATTTTGAATGTGCAAATCATTCATTATATATTTTGTTAACAATTGTTCATATTTCAAAGGCAAATTGTTAAGTCACTTTTCCCTTCTACTTTTCATATATTATATAGTATTTTAATAAATTGTTCTAAAGCTTTAATTTGAAAAGTTATTTTTTTAAAGTAGTAGGTATATCTCTTTTTAGTTTAAAAAAGAATTTAAAGCGTATGCTTAGTTGTAAATTGTCTTTTATTTAATTTCTTTGCTAATGTTTCAGTGAACCATTATTATCACTCATTATTTAAAGCTCGATGCATAAAAATGCTAGCAAATTTGAATATTGCTTGAATAAATAGTAGATATATTGAAAAAAGTTATAAAACACAATATTCAGATTTTAGTTTTATTTTCGGTGTGGGGTACGAGATTGAGTGCCTAATCTGGAACTCTCAATCTGAAGCACATTGTGCGCGCTCACGCTGAAGGTACTTAATACACTCATAATCTTGACGGTCTGTCAGCCAGAAACCATGATAAGCGTTGAATTGTCAAGTTTCAAAAGTTAGATTATAGCTCGCTGTAAAAATGCATACAATTTGTGATTTAAGGCTCAGTTACTCCAGACGTAACGTACCTTTACGCAACAGTCTCAACAACAGTTCACACCTTTCACTTTCGAGTGGACAGACACTGCTTAAGATAACTCTTTACCATAAACCCACAAGCTACCATTTCAAAAAAAATTTAATAGGTAATAATTTTAGCACTGCTTAACAATTCTTACTAGTTGTTAAATACAAACTATAAATCTTTTGAGCGAAATCAAAATGAAATGAATAAACCGAAGATCTTCAAAAGAATGCAAACTGAAAAATGCAACAACACAAAAATTTTAAAATTAATGCGAAATATATTTGTAAAGAAGTTGAAAATTGCGCCGCAAAAGAATGTGCTTTAAATACTTAGCATAAAATACTTTGTAGAGTAAAAAAAGTTTACATAAAAATAATATAAAAGTATAAAATTTGACTTCTACTGGCACAAAATAATTTTCACTTTCCGTGTGGTCCGTCTGGTTGTGCTTCTGGCAAAGTTCAAATGATCAATTCTCATTTTTTGTAACAGTGTGCAAAGATGCTAGCTTCAATTAATCAATGAATCTGAGACGTGTGAAAGAGCACAGCTTTTGTATATACTTAATATATGTGATAGATCAGGGGCATTATATGAATTGTAGCGAATCAAATTGTAGATTTTTGTACATTCAGCAATTGAGAATGACAGTTAATTTGAAAGATTGTGGCAATTCCGGCCATTGCACTGCAGCGATTCGCAGCTATGTTACCTTCTTGGCCCACTTGAGGTCGTCGTCACGCGGCTTGAAGCCGGTCGCATGCTCAATTATCCATTCTAGGCTCGACCAGAAGCGAATCTTCTCCAGCGGCCAGTTCAGCCAACCGGTGGTGATGCAAAAGTAGGTCTCGTGCGGTGCCACATGATGGATGCGGTGATGCTTGCGCGGCAACACAATGTGACAGCTCTGCAGCATGAGCACCCACTTCGGCAGGCCCCAGTAGGTGTGCGACCACTTGTGTATTTGGTTCGTCATGGCCACGAATATGGAGCACAGAAACAAATACGATATCCAGCCGAAATCCTGTTGTATTTCTCCTTGCGACTTTGTGCTGAAGGAATAGGCGAGAAAACCCAAAAGGGGAATGCTCAACATGAAATTGTCGCCGTTCGTCTCGATGAAGTCGTGTCGCGTGATGGATGTCGGATCTAAATGATGCTCCCGAAAAGGACGTAGAAAATTCTGAAATAAAAATTTTTTTTTAAATGGGCATCCAAAGCAACTGATACGCTGCTTCTTTTTGAATAAGAGTATGAAAAAAATCATTTTGGCTTCGTTGACTGCTATGAAAAAAATTTAATATTGAAATCGTTATTTCCCAAGTCCAGAATGAAATTTTTATTTGTCTTGAGTAACGGAAAGAACATGAATTGGTATCCCCTCGTTCAGATTAAGAACTGATGCATCAGAATTTTAGTTGGTTCGCTTTTAAAACCATCAAAAAGTTGTAACTTTGATTCAAGAAATAGTTCGACGGGACTAAATAAATTGTTTTAGACAACACTATTCGATATAAATCCCCTAAGATGTCGGATATCGTTTAAAGAACTGTTGTTTTGTTTAAGGTTTTGAATTTACATATGTATATAGTTACATAAATACATAAATATTTTTATTGTATACATTTACAATAATTTGTATATTCTCTATCTATTTCTAATCTGCAAACACTTTACTTATCTTTTTTAGATTAGATCTAGTCTAAGAGTGTATGTCTCGTAACAAAGCCATATGCATTGATATTGTAATAAAAATAACTACTAAGCTACAATTTCATTGCTATTTTGTTGATAAAAGCTGTCGAGGTGAATCACTTACGTTGACAAATTATACAATAAAGGGAGGGTATGAACTATGATCTGTCGCAAAAACTTTGATATAGATTTTATGGAAATTTTTGATATAATTCACAAAAATTACAAATCAACATTTTGTATCAACTGATATATTTTTTGATGAATAAATATTTTTTCCCTAAAAGAAAGTAACAATTCGATATGCCAAAAAGTTGTGACTGCAATGTCGAAAGGTATTACCGTTATGCCGTTATTGCAAATTTTTTAGGATATTTCAACAGAAAAAAATATGAGCAAGTATATACATACTTTAATTAAATCAATGAATGATACGCTTTTGAAATATGTTGAAAACTCTCAATCAATTTGGAATATTCAAACTTTTTCGCCACAAACAGGAAAACCTTTACTTCTTTGCAGCATTTGTTAGTCAAAAAATAATGACTAACCTTGCCGAAAATGGGTAAATCCACAGAGCCCCAAGTGTCTGCGGCCCAGTGCACCAATCCAGATCCAAAATCCGCAGTTATTATGCCGCCCACCGCTGATATGCATGCCACGTTCATTCGATCGAAGTGAATATGCTTCAGGATCAGCACAAGGTCAATTAGCATTAGAGCAATGCAGGTGTAAACGCAAAAGGTCTCCTGAGCGCGTTTTCCTACAGTCATGAAAATTATTGCAATACATTAACTATTTCCATATGCTCTCAGTTACCTGGACTATAAAGCTGGGCCAACTCCTGTGCCCCCTTGTGTTGCGGACCCCATCTGGGTGTGGCTTTTTGCGTAAAGGTTTGTTCCAGCGCCGAATTACCATTTGGATCATCTTCATACATTGAATTCTCCAGAATCTCCTTGTCGCTTTTCAATGCCATCTGCAAAACAGAATAACGCACTTCTTTATTTTCTACAAATAAGAACAATAAATTTTATTTTAGTTATTAAGTCAACTGTGCCTCAATGCCTCAATTAAGAATAAACCACGAAAATCCTTTTTTTCACAAATCGACCACGCAAAATTATTTCTAGAACTGCTTATTTCACCGTGAAATTCGACTGACAACTGAATTTGTAATTGTTCGTCGTGTGTGGGAAAAACATTTGCAAGAATCCAACTAATTTGAAATTAACCATTTCGATTCATGTGAAATCGAACACTTGGCCACTTGGTGACTTGGTGAGCCAGCCATAACATACACATAAAGTATCCTTAAAATATTTTATTTATGATGGAAAAAGTTACAAGTGGAAACAATATGATAGATAATTCGCTAAAAAAAATACAATAAATAAAGCAAATTGTTTTGAACGAGGCTAAATTTCCAGTGGCAAATAGAATAAGAAATTTGCTAATTAAATAGGTATATCATTATTCAAAATATAAATTTGATGTGCTTGTTCTAGACATGTTGAAAAGAAGGTTTTGCCACGCTCGGGATTTCAGCGCAAAAAAATTGCCCTCGTTTCGAAAATCCTGAGATTTCAGCATTTGATATCTTGGAACTTGAGAACAAAATACCAAGTAAAATTACTTTTGTTGGATATTTTCTGGCTACGGCCTTGAGTACGACACACACAAAATAGCAGGTCCCAGTCCAACAGCTTCCCATGCCGCCTTCGACTCAAAGTTAATTATGAAAACTCCCATTTAATTGCCTGTAAGTAGTTTCATAATTTATTATTCACCCTGAAAATTGCGTATCACGTAAAATACTAATTGAAAGCTCAACACCTATCTTCTTTGATTTTGCCAACGAACCAATCATTATAGGACTTCAAGCGGATTCGGTCGGCTGGAACTAAAACGTGTAACTTTGGTAGCAGAGATTGAAAGCTGATCCACTCTCGCGCCAAATTGGCAATTCTTCGAAAGTATTGCTTGCCTTAATACGGCATCTCCATCCCCTTCGGACACGGCAATGGACTAAATGTAGGTCTCGTATTATATATGTACATATAGACTCTGTGTAGAAATTGTCGGTGATGTTTCCAACAAAAAGTTATTGAGTTAGGGTCATATATAGGGGAACATTATCGGAAAGGCAAAATAAATCCATTTTTGGAGAACTTTCATAATTCTTATAGAAAGAGTATATCCTTCAAATAGGGACGCTTAGTCGTCAGCACAGAATGTAAATTATTGGCATATTCAGTTTACCACTTATTATTACCTCTTAAATACCGAGAAAAGTATATTTAGAGGCTGATTGTGGGGCGTGTTATTTTTCAATAACTCGTATTTATAAGTATATAGAATACTTTATTTTAAACCACGATTCCTATACCGCACCTTCATATGTACTATTTCGAAATTAAAGATTATGGCTTTTCTCGCACCTAAATTAAAATGCCAAAATTAGACTGCAAATATTTTAAGACCGCCGCATTGCATTTATGGAAAGCAAACAGTGTTACGTTTACCTGTTGTTGGTCATGTCTTCAGCGACTCCCACTTGCCACCCTTGCACTACTTACTGCGCCTAATATACCATGCCAGAGCGTGTGGCCCGGCCCGGGGGTAGCATGAATCTGACACTGGGATTTTCGTCATCATTAATTTTTAGAAACATTGGTATGAACTGTTGTTGGTTGGTTGGTTGCCCAAGGGGGCGGTTCGAGACGGGACAGACACACAAACACACATAGGGCTACAGTAAGGGTCGCTTGACATTTGACTAAGCTTTGATTTTCCACCAAGCGATGAATTAAAAGAATTTGGTAAGGCAACAGCGCAGCAGGCACGGCACGACATGTGCCACGCGAGGTGCAACAAAGCGGCCACATTTATGAGTAACAAAAATGAGTAACCGCGACGATGGCACTTACGCACTTACCTTCACGAAACGCGAAGGCACATAGGCGCCTTCTTAGGCAAATTTAGCAATAGTTTAAACAAAATTACATCGGTATTGATTAATGAACGGAAAAATAGCCACACAAAAACTTCACTAACTAACTAACAAGTTTCTGGCACTGACACTGGCGCTGCTCTAGTCACCATTGGACGCACACGACGGCAACGCACGTGATATTCGATACCACAAGGCACGCGGGGTCCTTGCCTCAGAAGCTCCTCGATTACGACTATTGGCCCCAATGACTTCTTCGCAGGCAGTCAACTGCTCATATGAATGGAAGCTCTTTCTATGCGACTCCACTCCATAGTCCCCATACCCCCCACCCCCCACGCCGCTTTACTACAATTCTAGTAGAAAGCAGCACATGCTCGTAATTGGGGAAAAGCTTTCATTTCCATAAAGTTTTTGCGGGCAAGTGTGGGCTCGATGCGCGCGCGAGTGCTCAAAGTGGTAAAACGGAAAACAGAAAATCAAATTATCGCTTCAAATTGTGCGTTATTAATTCGATGTAACTCAATTTGTATGGAGAAAAATGGTTGGGTTTATTTCGGATGCCGGCGGCATAGTTCACATTGCCTGGAATCACATACGCGTATGTACATACAATAATGTTCGAAATGGCGCACCATAAAAAAAATAGCGGTTAATCATATAATTAGTAAAAACATAAAGTATCACAAAAGTTAATGATACAAGGGTAATTCCTTTATTTCTAATGTTAGGTGACAGCATGATTTAATTAGTCCGCATTCACACTAGGAATTAAATGATAGCTGTTGTTTTTGTTTACTATTATGAGAGAGCGTTCATTTTCATTTGACAACAAGAGCAACAAGAACTAAAATTTTTCATGAAAAAACTTTTTTATTTATTTATAGTTCAATATTTTAAATTCCACATACATTCTTGATGAATCAGTTTAATAACAAATGGTTTCTTTCGAGAAAAATGTATAAATTTCTTAGATTTAGTAGGCATGCGTAAATAAGTGACAAAAAACTGTTTAGGTACGATTTCGATAATCGTCTGACTCGACATTCGAAATATACATAATTCAAAACTTACCAGTATTTTACTACAACAAGCCCGTTGGCTAGTATGTTAAAAGAAGAGCACTATAAATAAAAACAAATTGTATGCAGAAGCTTTTAATGTTATTTTAATGAACGCAATTGGTTTTTAAAGCTGTAAATAGAGTCAGCAACAACATTTGAGCGTTATTTTGAAGAAACTTTTCAAACCGGAAATAAAAACGTAACATTCAAACGTTCAAAATTTTAAGTGAGCGGTTTCCTCGAAACCCTAAACCATTCTTCCGTATTCAGAAATACTGGAAATGGCAGAATGGCACGAAGCAGTGTTTTTTCCATGCAAACATGAAAAAAAGAGTAACTTCCGGATGGGCAACCATCGCAGCCAGATTCTTACAAAGCGACTGTTATATACACGAGATAAGACAAGAAGGCTAGGCCAGAAATTTCAAGTAAATTTGTAAATTGTTCTTATTGTAGTATATGTTGTTCATTAATTAATAAACTATGTACTGTAAATAAATAAAAAAGTATGTTATTCATTTTTTACGTTACTTCAAATTGAGTACATATTTCAACTTGGCTTGGCAGCCCTGCAAAGAAATACAACGCTGAACTAGTTACATCACGATACGCAATTTGACAGCTCTGGTCTTCCAACGTGATAAATATTTTCCCGGCGTGGTGGTATAATTTTCCAACAATGTTTTCAATTTCACAAGAAATCTCGAATTTTATAAGAAAAATTGCTTTCGCAACACCACGCACGACTCTCCCACAATTGAGTGCAATCCAGCGCACATGCAGCAGTGCCGCGGCAACCGCAGAAACCACCAGCGACGGCAACTCCGGCACTGAAGAAGAACCCCTAACGGCCGAGGACAAGCGGCGATTGGAAAAAGATCGCACGCGCGTAATACCTGTGGAAACGTCGATTCGTTACTTAAAGAGTGCAGCGTTTAAGGAAACCTACGGAAACCAATTAGTGTGGGAGCAATACAGGTGAGTTACACGCATACACTGTTGCCATCGGGAATAGGCTGACAGTCTAACATATACAACACCACTCCGTAGGCGTAATCACAAAGGCCTGTTTCCACCAAAGAAGACACGCAAAACCTGCATACGTAAAGGCGTCATTTCAACCGGTAACCCTTGTCCCATCTGTCGAGACGAGTACTTGGTGCTGGATCATCATAATACGGAACTGTTACATCAATTCATATCGCCGCAGACGGGCGAAGTGCTGAGCTACACGAAAACCGGTCTCTGTCAAAAGAAACACTTGGAACTGATAGTGGCCGTCGAACGGGCCAGGGACTTTGGTTTGATAACCTTCAACGTGCCCTTCCGCGAGTACGACTACAGCGAATACTACGAGAACGCATTGGCTGACAATAAAAAGGCACAAGCTTAACTCTTAACTCACCACAATTATTAATAAACTAGTTAAGTAAGTCATCATCTTGAGTTGAAAAAAATCCAATATGGAACAACAGCAGCCGCAACAGAGCAATTTGCAATCAACATCAGAGCAACCGGTTGAGCAGCAACAACAGAGTAACACATTTCACTCCACACAGGAGCAACCAATTTCAGTCACCTTCCTTGTTGTGGGCGGTGGCATAGCAGGTGTCAGCTGCGCTGAAACTATTGCCATTTGCTGTCCGGAGGAGCGCATTTTGCTGCTGACCGAATCGAGTGTTATAAAGACCGTGTCCAATCTGGAGCCTATCGCTCGCTACTTGCATAAGTTTGACGTAAAAGAGCGCCTCACCAGTGACAAAAGTCTGGCACCCAGCATCGTCACAATCGTGGATCAATTGCAACACATCGATGCCACAAAGCGCCGAGTGATGACTCGAGACAATCGCATTATCGAGTACCGCTATCTGTGCATTTGCACGGGCGGCAGGCCTCGCCTCATAGCGCACGATAATCCGCGCGTGCTGGGCATTCGCGACACAGATTCAGTGCTGGAGTTTCAGCGTCGGCTTAAGGACGCTCGTAGCATCGTGCTAGTTGGCAATGGAGGTAAAGATTATCTTAGTGCACCATTTGAACGCAATTTTCATTGTTTTATGCATTTCAGGTATCGCCAGCGAGTTGGCACACGAACTACACAACGTTGAGACTCACTGGGTGGTAAAAGACAATCACATCGCTTCGACTTTCGTAGATCCAGGTGCAGCACATTTCTTCCAGCAGGGTAAAAGTGTTGCTGCCGCAGCATCGGCTGCACATTCCGCCGGTGTAGTCAAGCGTTTGCAGTATGCTGAAATGGAGGCATCTGTAGCGAGTCAGCAACATGGCGCAGCACTCGGTCCCGACTGGCATCGCAACTTCACTTTAAAAGGACAGCTGGGCAGTGCACCTGATGCACCCATTATGCACTATAAAGCGAACATCGAAAATATAGCCGTGCTAAAACCGGATAAGGACAATACAGAAGAGGGTGTTCTCGTAACGCTTTCTTCGGGAGAGCGCATACAGTGCGATTTCGTGGTTTCCGCCACAGGCGTTGATCCACGCCACGACTTCAGCTGTAACCAGGTACTGAAGCTCGCTGCAGACGGTGGCATTTTGGTAAACGCCATGATGGAGACTAATGTACCTGGTGTCTATGCCGCGGGCGATGTATGCACTGCCGGTTGGGAGCCTGCGCAGCATTGGTTCCAGATGCGTCTGTGGACGCAGGCACGTCAGATGGGCGCCATGGCCGGACGCAGCATGGCAGCAGACTACCAGGGAGAGCAGATTTACCAGGACTTTTGCTTCGAGCTCTTTGGGCATGTGACACAACTGTTTGGCTACCAAGTGGTGCTACTGGGACGCTACAACGGTCAAGGCTTAAGCACAGATTATGAGATTTTATTGCGCAGCACACCTGGCAAAGAATATATTAAATTTGTGTTGCAGCACGGATTCTTGCGTGGCGCCATACTCATAGGAAACAGCGAGTTGGCTGAGACGTGCGAGAACCTAATACTAAACAGAATCGATTTGGCGCCATTCGGCGATGACATACTCAATCCGGATATTGATATCGAAGACTATTTTGATTAATAGACACACCATGTATTTCCTTATTTGTTGCTTTCTTAATAAACTGCGTTGCTTGTTGCATTTCAATTTAAATCCATTTACATTTTATATTTATGTAGCCAAATGTTAATTTCACACGCTAACTGGATACTATTTCGACTTTTGTCATTTGATTTTTGCCTCATTTCCTGCCGAAGAAAGAAACAAAACCACATCATAGTGCGCAACAGTACAATACACAAAAAATATACCTCTCAGACCCGCACACTCACCCACATATTTGATTTCATCGAATGCTTTACGCGCTTTCTTCAACTCCTCGTTCATTGTCAGCAAGTCCTTGACGCGCGCATATTTGCGAGAGTCCTTGCGAACCAGAAATATAATATCCTCCACCTGTACGCGCCCTGTACGTCCAATTTCCATTGCTTTATGAGTGGTCTCCGTGATAAATTCGATGACAAGATCTTCCAGCAAGTCCACGCTCTCCGTATACGGATTCTTATCATCTCCAAAGCCGTACATCATACACCGTAATTCCTTGCTGAACAAGCGCTTGCGGCCCGATCCCGTTGTTGTGGTCACGAATTGTTCTTCTCCCAGCTCATCCTCGTCGAACTGCTCGTTTTCGAAATTCTCATCTATGCTGGCGTTTGCGGTCATATTAAGCTTTTATAAATGATAAATGGCTAAATTCCTTTCCACGACGTAAACAAAACTCGAATTATTAGAGATGACAATTCGATCCGTTCCTCCGTTCCGTAGCACCGTAGCGTTGTTGAAGCACATATTCTATTCTGTGGCCACATTATGTATTATTCGCACTGTTGCGTTTCCGCAATTTTTATTTGATTAAAACGAGAGAAAAGAATTTCCTTCAAATATTCGGTAAACGGTTCTTAAAACGGTCTGGTACGATATAAAATGTAACTGTGCCGAATTCGTATTGTTTTAATCCGATTTTACGCAGAGTTTCAAAGAAAGTGTATGTTGGGATATTAGATATACGGCGCCTTACCGTATAAATCACCGTGATCGAACGCAACGCGAACACGAAGCCAACGCCGGGATCAAAAAACGGCATTTTGTAAATCACGGCGTAATTGCGTTCGTTGTCTTACGGCATCACTTGAGCTGTCAAGTTCTTACGAAAAAGAGTTGTATTTTTCTTAATTTATTAGCCAAATACAAAACACACAAAATTTGCTGCATCCGTTGCATACCTCCCATAGCCTAGTGGTTAGAGCGTTCGACTAGCACACGAGAAGTTGCGAGTTCAATCCTCAACCGCGATGCATTTCTTTTTTTTTGTGATTTCGATCCTCAACCGCAGTGCTAGTATTTTCTTTTTTTTGTCTTTTTTTCTTTGGTATTTGTCTTTAAAAAGTATTACAATACTTATTATTTGCTTCTGCAGATTACCACAAATCAATTTTCACTCGAAATTACCAAAAATTTTGCGTTTAAAAAACTGAACGCGAGCACAAACCCAAGTGAACGATTTGACAGTTCATGTGAGTGAATGCGCAGCGTTGCGTTTTACGCGGTACCGATTTTCATATGAAACTACGTAAGGCAACGCGAGCAGTCACTGAGTGAGGTGATGCGTTTTACACAATACCAAATTAGTGAACGCAGGGTGAAGTGAGGCGTTGGGATTTACAAAATAAGCACCATAGTGTCTAACGTGTGACTGACGCTAGATGGCAACGCAGCAAGTGGCGTCGAATCCGTTCTTTGACGTTTATCAGCTGATTAGGAAACCAAATCCTTTTCTTGAAGACAACATTTTATATCTATTTGTTGAAAAATTATTTTATTGGTATTTATAATGGAAAAAGTTGAAGAAATGGAAGAGAAGCTGATTAAGGCTGTGGAAATCCACCCGATGTTTTACGATAAAAACGATTTGGACTATCGTAATAAGCGGGTAAAAGAAAAAGTTTGGAGGAAAATTGCTGTCAAAATCGGGGTGGACGGTGAGTAAAAATTAAAAATAATAATTATTAATTGCCACGACACCTAGATTTCTCGTATTTACTTTTGTGTGCTTGTTATATTTTGCACAAGTTAACGGGACCTACAAATACCCGTATCCGAACGGATTGAGAAGCGTTTCATCGCAAAGAATACTCTATGAGTATTGCAAAAAAGTGGCGCCGCGCAAATAAACAATTTGAAAAACAAATTCTCTTTATAATTAGATGTTATGTGCCCGGGATGAACGATTTGAACCCAGGCCTCCCGCATCAGCAGCGAACAAGCACATTGCCCATTATTAATTTAAACATTATTTCATTTCAGTAAGGCAGTGCCAGTGTCGATGGAGATCTCTCCGAGACCGATACGTGAGAGAATCTCTTAAAATAGATCCGGGGAGTGGGACACCGGACCCGGCCCCTTGGAAATATCACTATCATTTATCATTTTTAAGGCCTCATGTACGAGAGCGCAGGTATGTCCACGAACTTATACATACGTTTTTTTTAGAAAAGTAATTATTATATTATTTCAGAAACGTTTCTAGTACAAGCTTTGATTATGATCCGCTCAGCAGCCCCACGCAACCAGCTAAGAGAGAAGTTCTACCCTACTGGGACACAGACTCTCAACTAGAGTCGCAATCTGCAATAAGCTTCGAGCATAGAAAAAGGGCACCTTCAATCATCTTGGAAACGGATTCGCAATCTGCGAAAAGTTTTAGGCATCCGGAAACTCCGCCTGAAAAATACTTGTCACAGGCAGATACTCAACCTACCAAAAGTAGTGAGGAGCTCCTCGAGTCTTCATTTGAAAACAGGCGTGACAACGAGCGCTGCAATTTGTTAATTGGCGCCGTAACAGATTTATTATCTATCCACATGAAGAATGAGGAAAAAAGTCGAAATGCAGATTTTCTGAAAGTTCTCGACGGTTACCTGCTGCAGTTGCCAGAAAATGTGCAAGACGAAGTGAAAGTAGAGATGTTAAATTTTGTATATCATAAAAAGAAAGAAATGTCTGCAGATTAGTAGCAGCTGTTTTTATTGACTGGTGAAGCAAAATACCATATTGGCACTATGAATATTTTATGTCAATATGTTTCTATGTAGCTCCACCATTCAGACACAGCTCAATAACACGATATAAAACTCGCCAGACGCCAATTTTACTTATTATTTTTATCGACGACGGAAAACTTCATATTATTATCTACCTTTTATTTGTTAATTAACTAAGAACGTGTACTTTATTTTAAACTTTTTATTTCGTCTGCAACTGTTGAATACTGGCGAACTTTCTCGTCTTCTTTTAGTTTCAAAAAAATTAGCATAATAAAGTTTGTAGTATAATAAAGTTTGTACGCATAAAAAATGTCTCCAAATATATGTATATTATAATGTTCATCGACGTCTAAATGATTACATTTACATGCAAGATTAAAAGTTCCCACATATAGAAAACACAAAACTAAGCAGATAAATTCATATGCTCTGCGGAGCAAGTTGGCGATATCATAGCTTCCTGAGCCTGGTTGATCTCGTCGTTGGCAAAAATACATTTGAGGGATTTGTTAGAAATAAGAGACATCCTCTGATTTATAATGTAAACATTCGTTTTGCAGTCTCGAAAGCTACATTCACCCGTCCATGAACAGTAATCTTTTGAAGGCAAGTATCTGGGAAGGAAACACGTTTACTCACAACGGTTGCATGCTACTTACGCATGTAAAACTTACTCTGTCAGATCGGTCAAACTTTTTAAAGTGAGACACTTAGCGTCTGTGCTCTCCAAGCACATGGAATCCAAGTATATGCCACACTTTGCAGACCCGCAAATATGCGTATCCTCGAAATGAGTTTTCGTGCTGTGCGCGCTCAAGTCCAAGCCGACTGCGCAATAGGATATCTTTGTGCCCGGTAGTGAAAGGCAAGTGCCTGCGTTCAGCACGATGCCCGTAGCGAAGTTCTCGATTGAACAATTCTCCAGCGCCAAAACCGCATTTCCAGTGCAAATAATACCCTGTTGTGTGCTGGATTTACCATCTCCCAGCAAACGACAGCTCTTAAGACGCACATTGCCGTTTTTCACTAAAATACCTGTCCGTATATTCTGACAATCCAGGACCAAATTTTCCAAAAGATAGTCCCCGTCGAAAACCATAAGAATGCTGTCATCATCTGGCGACATAATGATCGCGCTCTCTGAGCAGTCCTTCTGCTGCGATTTACGTCGTACGAGCCCAGTGATGCTGCCATTATCGTTCAGGTATTCCAGAAATTTTATGGTATGTTTACCGGATGATAAGAATATATTGGCAGAGGCTTTGCAAACATTTAAAACATTCTGGAAATGTTATTTAGAAAATTAAGGTCTGTATAAGTTTACAAATTCTTTAAAAACTCAACCTGAAGAGTGGGACATATTTGCACAAGGCTGTTTTTTGGAATGCATTGCTCAGCGATGTGCAGTAGTTCCATTTGCCGCTTCAAACTTGAAGGCAGTGTAACGAGATAAGCGACCATACTTGCTATAGACGCCAGTTCTTGGCCCGGTACCGGCAAGATGCTGCCAACATCCTTCAAGTGCTTTTCGTCATCAAAGTTGACTTCTTCGTAGATGTGTCGCATCTCCGGGTTCTCAAGCATCTCAATCTCACTGCGTATCATGGCAAGCCGAAGATGTAAGCGCATCAAGTCCGTAATCTGTGATTTGTCCAGTGTATCTTCCAATTCCTCATCGTCGCTCAGGCCAAGCTCAAGGTATTCCCGTCGCTGCTGAATGTACTTGGCCTCGACGAGCAAAGTGCGTATGTGTGCCGCCAGCGCACGTTTAATGCTGTGTTTGCGCATGTCGTAACAAAAACGTATGCGCGTCTCCAGATGCTTCTCCACCCAATTCAAATCATCGTCGTTGTCATTGTCCCAAGGCATCCACACAAAATTGTAGAAGAAGCGCAGCCGATCTATGCAGTCGGCAGTTCGCTCCACATTCAACTCCGTGTTCTCCTGCGTGCGTGTAGGCCACAAATCTTCGAGAGCGACTTGATGCCGCTCGGGCAAATGTACATTATCATCCTGCACAGCCTCTACGACAAAGACGACTTTTAACTCCTTAAAAAGCACCTGTTCCACCATGCCAAAAACCACAGTCGGAAATCGTATGCGCAGCTCTTCGCATATCACGCGAGGAATTTTCCACAGCGCTTGCCAACCTACATTGAAGTGAGCAGTGAGCAATGCAGCAATGCAACATTATATACAAATAGATAGTTAAAAACAAATATATCACCTGTAGGTTCGATTTGTAATTCGATAAAGTAAGCCCATTCAAAAATAACTTGGGAAGCTGGTATCACTTGATCCTTCCACGACAACACATTCATTGACTCCTCCAAGCGGTCGAGCAGGCATTTGTCAAACTCATATACTTCCATTTTGCAGCACGAATTTCGTATGGATTAAAATATATCTTCACAAAATCTGTGAAATAAAAATTGTCGGGCGCGGCGCCTCGGAAATCGAATTTAAATTGAACTGCTGCCAATGTTGGAATACCTAATAAAACCCTGTTACGCAGGGTTGGAAATCCTCGTAGGGATGGGTAACGCAGCGCTGCGTTGAGTTATTGCGCTAGCGCACTGAAATGCGCCATTGCGCTGATACACTATTTGGCAACACTGTGGCGCAGTAGCGCAGTGGCGCAGTAGCGCAATAACTCGGCGCAAATTCAGTTGATACAGTGTTGCGAGCGCCCAACGATGGGTAGCGCAGCGCTGCGTTATTGTGCTAAGACTCCCTCTGTTGTCGAAAAGCAACAACAAACACGCCGGTGTGAATTCAGCGCAGTGTTGGCAGAGACTAAATATAGACTCTGGTGTTGCATAAACGAATTGGTAACTCAAAGCGCAAATGAACCAATTTTATTTTGCAATATTATGTATGTTAATTATGTTCTACAAACATATTTAGGTCTTCTTTACATTCCCAAACAAATAATATAACAAACCGGGCCATAATTTGTATATATGTATTTATAAATAATCTTTTTATTAAACAATTCAATTGTAAAAACACTTATGCACAACACTACAAACACATACTGATACACTTGCGCTGGCTTCAGTGTATCAGCGCACAAAAATTTGCGCTATTACCCATGTCATGGCGCTGTATCATTTTGGGTATCATGGCGCAATTGAGTTAACGCATTGCGCTGATACACTTCACTGCGCTAGCTTCAGTGTATCAGCGTACTAAAAATTGCGCCATTATGCGGCCCCGAGACGGTCAAATGGTTTGAGTCAAACATGTGTCCGTGTAAACTGATGCTTAGCCCTTACACAAAACAAACATTGCCATCAAATCTTCATAATTTCCGACTCTTTGTGGTGTGCAGACATACTATGAGTGACACGGACGATTGTATCGCATTTTTTGCACTGGCAAAGTGTGTTAAAAAGTGAAAAAATAAAGAGAAGAGCACTCGGATTAAACAGTGCTTAAGAAAAAGAAGTCAGTTATCGCATAAATTTCGCGACAAAAATTGTTTTTCCGCGTCGCTTGTTTGGTTTGCCGACATGCGAACGATGTTAACAGCACGACGAACAAAACGAAATGGCAATTTTGCTTTGGCCCCTGCAGTGCGTCACAAATATCTAAACCACTTTGATATTTGGTCAAACATTGTCTGTGTTACCATACATACAAATATTCTCCAACACATGCTCACATTTGACTCAAACCATTTGACCGTCTCGGGGCCGCATTACCCATGCCTAAAACCTCGTACTTAATCCGATTTTTTTCAATAAATTTTGAAAGTTTACATTTATTTTGACAACCCAAAAGCTGTTTTCAAATATTCGAACTTCTTCTCCCAAATTTTGCTTCTCCCAAGGGGATTAGATCAGGAGAATTTGTCTCCCAGGAAAAATAAAATTCTTGGGAACTAAACTCCCAGGGAATATTCAGGATTGGGCTGTGTATTAAAAGTTCTGTGCTTCGCCTTTTTGTTGAAACTATGAGAGATAACTTTTTAATCAACCCAAAGCAAATCAAATCGATAATTTTTTGTTCAAATTGAAAAAAGCCAGTTGATATTTTGTACATATTCCGACAAGATTGCCTAGTTTTCTTTATAACTTTTCTTAACGTGTAAAATATCAAAAACTCAGCTTGTTTAACTTCGATAACACCATATTATTATTGAATCATTCAATTTAATCGAAAGCGACAGATTTCATAAAAAAGTGGCAGCTTTATATTTCCTATGTTTTTGTTTACTTAATGCGGACGCAAAACATTTATGACCTTTTCTCATAAATACTAAAAATCGCAATCAATTAATATAATTACGCTATCATAGTGCTGTGAAAACATGTCGACCGAAGAATGGATGACCTCATTGCCGGAACCACTGCGCAACATTTCTATTATAAATCTCTCAATACCAGGTCAGAATGAAATAATAAGATCATTCGAAATGAAATTGGATCGTGTTTCTAGGTTCACACAATTCGATGACATTTGGGATCAACTCGAAATCAACCATCGCCCCTGATGCGAATGCTTCCACGCGCCGGCTGAATAAATTGTTCCCTTGGTTTGTGCGTCGCTGGGCAAAGACGCAATCCTGTACTGTGCTGGAGCAACTGGAGATGGGAGTACGCTACTTTGACTTACGCATCGGACAAAAGGATGACAAGTTCTATTATGTGCATGGCCTGTGTGCCATGGAGATATTTGAACCATTACAGGCGCTCAGACAATTCTTAGACACGCACCCTGGCGAAGTGGTGATACTTGATTTACAGCATTTTTACGCAATGCGGGTGACACACCACATGCTACTGCACACACAACTTTTAGATTTCTTTGGCGCACGCCTGTACTCTCCAGCTGACGGTCCGCTTGCAGCCTGCACTCCCAATCGTTGTCAGGAGTTGAACAAGCAACTGATTCTTATTTACCGACGCTGCCCTATACAACTACCCAAGGAGCTCTGGCCCAGCCACGCTTGGCCCACGCCGTGGCCCAACGTTGCGTCTGCAGCGAAACTCCGTGCCTTCCTGGAAGATTCACTCTTGTCACGCGGTGCTAAACAAGGTTACGTGTCACAGTGCATCCTGACGCCAACTGGCGGTTATATTACGCTGAGGTGAGAGTTTTCGCCAATTGGTGATTTCTATACGGTTGGATATTTATCAATGAACTTTGTTGCAGATTCTTCTCTTCTCTGCGAAAAACTGCCAAGAAAGTGGATAAAAAGCTGTATCCATGGATCGAATCCCAATGTCCGGGCCCATTTGATGAGAAGCAAGCGCCAAAAGTGAACGTTTTTCTGGCCGATTTTGTAAATTTGAAGGACGCACAATTTTGCAAGTGGGTAATTGGCCTAAACGCAAAGCTCTGTGTGAATTCAGCTGCATTGGAGCCTAGCGATGAAATAGTAACCCAACAGCAGAAATATTAGATATTTTTTAGTTAATTTTAATTTTATGCGTTTTAGTCTTTTCGCTTCAGAAGAGCGTCATTATTATGCCATGATAGCAATTTAGATTTTCACAGAGGAAAAAGTATTTTCAATTGATACTTGTATCCACAAACTAAAACGTCTTTATTGAGATGATGATATTTTGAACAAGATTTAGAAAATTATGTACCATATAGGAGAGCTTAATACACTAAATTGTAGACAATTATGTATGTATTTATCTTATTGTTATTTATCATTGGGAGAGCAATTCAGACAAATTTTATTTCAAGTAGTTTATTTCAATTTTAGTTATGCTATTTCTTTATTTTTAACGCATACATTTATGTGTGCTCTTATACCTTTCCTTGTGACTAACTACAAAAGCACGCCTTATGAAAACAAAAATAAACGCTTTGAATGCAACTTCATAAAAACTAGACTAATTATTAATAGTACATACATTCATGCTAATCGACTAAGAAGCGTACCGACTTTGGTGTCTTCGATGGCGACACTTCGGTGTTGTCCGAAAGTAATTGCTGCTCTAAGCAGGAACGCATGCCATGTAATATGCTCTCAAGACGATCAACCGCTTCCCGAATTGCTTGCTCCGTTGTCATATGCTGCTGTATATTCTCCTGATCTTGCTTGGATTGTTCACACAATTTCTTCAGCCGCAATGCAGAGCGCTGCATATCGCGTATCAATGTCGTGGCGCTGGGAGCGAAACCCTGCTCTGCATGTCGATTGGAATATGAATTTATGGAGGCGGAGCAGAGTGGAGAAGTGGCGCAGCTTTTGGTGAGCGTGCTCGCTGGCGGTGTGGTATCGTCGTAAGTGAGCATTTTTTTCGTTTGCAACTGCGAGGCGTTGAGCAGCGCCGACTTTGTCAAATGCGATGATAGCTTTAATTTGCGGGAGCTGCTGCTGGAGTTGCCGGGGGAACAGGTAAATATTTGTGACACTGTCGGTCGGGGGTGCTGGAGCAGTGCCTCCTTGACAACGTTCAGATTTAGCGAAATTTTACTAGAGTTTAGTGAATCGTTCAGCGTTTCATTGGCATCGCCTTCCAACGGCGTCCAATCGATATCCACAGAAGCGAAAATGTTGCTGGCATTAATACTGTCCGCATCGCGCAAAATGTCCAGCCATACACCCAGTCGCGCAGTGGGCCATTCCGCTTTGCGTTCGTGCGCTCTGTCTAGTATCAGGACCATCGTGCGGAACATACCAAACTCGTCCAGCACCTGTGACTGGTGGAATTCAAGCTTCAAGCCGAGACTGCGGCAACGCTGGGTAGCCTCCTTCACCTGTGAAAGTTAAATAAGATCGATGTAAAATGCTTTGCTGTAGCTGTGTGATAGCACTATGCAACACTTAGTAATTTTTTGCGAGTGGCATAGTTTTTAAAAAAATGCCGAGAGCTCTTCGCCGCTCTCATATTATTAATTCTTATCTTTAAGAATACGACAGTTTCAGAAGAACTTTAGCAGAGAGTTAATTCCTAACTTCGAGACCTCCTCAAGCAAAGTAAACCAACCATGCGTTGGCACGTTATTCTGTGTGCGACGAAAAATGTATGACGTTGGGAAAAAAACTTTTTGAATGCGGTCCGGCCAGGCCACAATTTGGAAAACTATAAATTGTACCAGTCGCATTTTTGCCGTTGGACTGTAACCCACCATCAGCTGCGTCTTGTGCAGACTCTCCTCGCTCGGCTGCTGCATTATGCGGCTGATCTCTTCCAGCAACGTCGACTTGAACGAAGGTGTATATGTCAAAGCCTCGCACAATTTGGCGTCTGTGCTTGCCGCCTCAGCCTCCAGTACTTTGCGCTCGGTTTCCAGTATTTCGCGATTGCACTTGAATTTCAGTTGCTCGAGCTCGAGTTCCTGCAAGCGATCCTGAAAGTTCCGTTCGTTCTCCGCGCGTTCTAACTCGATACGCGAAAGTGCTGCGCTCTTCTCCTCCTCCAACTCGCGACGCAGCTTCTCCTCTTGCTTGTGCAGTATTTCCTGATGTGCCAATTGAAAATCCACCAACTGTAACAGCAAAAAAACGAGATAATAATAGATCCTTTTAGTTTTTTTTATTACAAGATAAATTTACCGTATTACGGCAACGCTGCGTACAGAACGGATTGGAAATGCGAAAGTAATGTGAGCCGCCGATGACCAAGCGGTCACCGTGAAACATCTGCTGCCGACTGTGCACTAGTTCGCCGTTCAGATAGGTCTCAAAATCGTCGTTTTCGGACGTCACGTAAAGCTTGCCATTTTCGTTCTCGATCATGCTGTAAAAGTACAAAATGCAAGGCTATTAAAAACGAGTTCAAAAATACTCCAAAGCGCAAATGCTCACCAGTGATGGTACGCTACCAAAGGCCCGTCGAGCACTATATCCGGTTGGCTGCAGTACGTCGACGTGCGCGTACGGCCGATTTTCACTTTGCCCGGCGGCAGTATGTAGAAGAGCGTGCCACTCAGTATGGGATCCGCAGTCAGATTGACCAAGCACGCCTGCTTCTGATCCGCGGACAATTCCAGCGCCAAACCTCGGCGCTTTAGTAGACGCAGTTCGGACTTGCGTTGATTTTCGGCTTCGCGCAAGCGTTCCATCCATGATTTTTGCGCACGCGTTAATTCGCGCTCACGCTCTGCCAACTGCTGGCGCAGTGCCTCCACCTCCGTCTCGTCCACCGAGGTTTCGATGATGATCTTGCGCGGGGTCGGATGGCTATTGGCCGACAGTCGCCGTTGGCGCTCATATTCGTTGCGTAGCGACTTTAGGCGATCCACCTCAGCGCGCAGTTCCCGTATAATTTTGTCATGCGCAGATTCGTTCACTTTGACGCGATTCACTATAGTGCGCGCCTGACAAGCGTACCGCAGAGTCGCCAGTGTCTCGTCTATGTGCACACTGGCTGGGGATATTGTGGCAAGCATAACGGTTTTGGAGTTCCCTCCTAAATTTTCCTGTAAATGGTAAACATTGTTATGGCTTAATAAATTTATGTGTATATGTCCTAGTTATTACTGGTATTTATGAAAACTCCAAAGCCTCAAAAGTTCAAATGTCGTAATGGGTTGAAATTTTAATTTATGTGTAAGAAATATGTGGGTAAAACTATGATAAATTTTGGAATATAAAAGAAAATATTTCATGGCAGATTTTTTAGATTTGCTAAATCTTACATGGCAAGGCTGATTTTCACTTCCCCTTTGTGTTTGTGTGTTTTTGTGTGTGTGTGTGTGTGTGTGTGTGTGTGTGTGTGTGTGTGTGTGTGTGTGTGTGTGTGTGTGCATGTGTACATGTATGTTTAATTTACACCTTTGTTTGCATCTCATCAAGCCGTTAAGTGTAAAATGTGTACATGTATGTTTAATTTACACCTTTGTTTGCATCTCATCAAGCCGTTAAGTGTAAAATGGCTTAGAGCAAACTCGAAGTTATCTTTAGTGCAATTCAAATTTCAATTTAACGAGGCAGCATACAAAAACAGAGAAACTACAAGAACACGTGCTCTGAAATAATGTTTTAAAATCATAAAAATAAAGGAAAACAGAAAACAAAATTAATTCGAAGCAACGCTTCCAATGAATAATATGAAAACACTACATACCGGAGCAAGTGATTCATTGAAAATTTTTCAGCATTATTTAATTAGCAATAATTTCAAAATCGATTCAGATTTGATCAAATTCTGGCTGAATTACATGTTCTTCCACTTGAAACAAATTTCACATATGTAATTTCAAATTCAAATGTCTCTTTTTATTAAATATATTTTGGTTTTTGCAAATATTACAACAAGCTTAATATTGGGAAATAACGTTTAACTTGCGGTTAGACCAGGAAAAGCTTTGAAAAGCATTTCAAACTAACTTAACATGTTTTTGAATTTAAAAGTACAAATATATTACGACGTAATTGAATGTAAGGTGTATTTTAACCTTCTAAAGGCAAAGTCACGCATACTAAAAATTAAAACCTAAAATTTTTTACTACCTGAACATTAAACTAAAAATATTCAGCTCTTCCAGTTCGTGACAAGTTTAAATACAATCTGTTGCATATTTATAAATCCACTGAACATACGGCTCTGAGAGCACCCTAACTGACAAGAGAGAAACTCCCTTCTAAGTTTCCTAAAGGTTTGTAATGAGTGGTCAAATATTCCTTAAAAAAAACTCTTTAAAAAGTATATTTTGTATATTATCTTCATAACCACTTTGCATAAGAATAACAGACAGACAGCCAGAATTTCCTTAACGGCTTATCTACCACGCCTACTTTCCCCCTACGAGATGTAGTGTATGAGGAGCAGTTGTTTGCATATAGCAGGTTGGTCGGTGGGATGGGACTATTGGATGACTTCATTGGGCGTGAGTAATAAACCGCAAGGCGAGACAACGCGAACACATCCACACACAAAACCAAACCCTCTATTAACGTCAGTCAATACGACAAAGAATTTAGCATACAGATTATTCTTTTTCGATCAAATGCGAAAAGGTAGTTCGGTGCGGTTTTAAAATGATGGCGCCATCGGCAATATTGTTTAATTTTATCGACCGCTGTAAGTCTATATCATGTCTAGTGTAAACCTGAGACTGTGCCACCTTGTGTTGCGGGTCGCTACCCCTTATAGAGCACGTACACAGCGCACGCACATATTTATGTTTTGTACATTTGTATGAATCGGTGTAAGTGCGTGTGTACTTTTGCAGTGTATTGGCAGTGAGAGAGCCGAGAGATGTGGCTGTGTTAAGCGAGTTGCCAGGTTAACCAAAGGTTTCTCCATGTTATGGATTTTGAAGCAAAATGAAATTGCAATTTTGAAAGAGCAGTTAAATTTATTTTTTCAATTCAGATTTTAAATCGTATTGTGTATGTAATTACAATAAATCAATTAAATTCTAATAACGTCCTGGTTACCAGGCAAATGCAAAAGATAAATCGACTTAGTTTTCATCCCCTGATAATTTATATATCTTTAGGCTTTATCTACTACGCCTCTTTTGAACATTGCAAAAAGCTACAATACAGCAAAACTACAGTAGTTTTGACAGTAGTTTGCTACAAAACTGTCAATTACAAAAATCCCAGACCATTTGCACAAGATTGTGAATTGGGCTAATATTCAGCTTTATATCGTAGCAAATTAAGCCTATTTTTGACGCCGTTACAGCAACATGGGTACCTACTTTCAAATTATATTCGAGTATGGCTTGAAGATTTCGAACGAGCGGCATGAAGAAAATAACTTGACAAAGCCTGGGAACTCTGCGTTGTAAAAGTAGAATGCCAGTGCGATAAAGAGCATATATATATGAGCGAATGTGATGAGATAAGCTAAGGTGCAAACAAAACAACAGCGAGAATAACAAAAAAAAACCGTATATGTATTGCAAAAGCACGAGACGAGCCAGTGTTGCCTGAAGCCTATCGATTTTAAAGTGCAAAACGATTATTTCGATATGAACATTAAATATTGATTCTTCAAATTTTTTTACATTGGTAATGGCAACTAATGGTTCCGTTAGACATAACTCAGTTTCGCAAATCCCAACTTAGAAAACTAAAACCTACAGCGTTTCTAGTTTGTTGAATTAATTGTGAAGCTTGTAAGTTTTAAGTAATCGCAGTGTCCGTATGACAGGTCGGCTCAATGTAAGATAAGTAAATTACGACCAAGTTTCGATAGTTTCGAACAAAATTTGCTGGCAACACTGACGACGACGAAACGGCAAACTGTAAACAAGTAAAAATCAACAACAAACTAAATGTGTTGGCCTAGGGGGGGTGGTGGCGCTGACAGTGGTCGTGAGTGGTTGTGGTAGTGGTGCAGAAAAGCAAAGAAAACTGCGGGCAGCCCGAAGAGTTGATTTCAGTTTCATGCGAGACATCAAAGCACGAGGAAGTATCACGCGATTTTTTCTTTATATCTGATGCTCTATCAAAGACAAACAGTGAAAGGAAAAGAAGTATTTAAGACTAAAAAAATTTATGATTATTGTTATTATATAAATGCTTTTATAATTGTTTGAACGAAACGGCAAAGCAACTAAAGACAACTGCACAAAAGTGCAAAGCCTGTGACAAAGAGAAACAAATTTTAAATGAAATTTTCGGTAGTGGAAAAAGTCAACGAACGTGCTAAACGAATGAGTTAACGCCTGTACAGTTCTAAAGTAGATATATGGACAGACAACGGCGACCTCGCACGACGCCACACCCCCACACATTTACAAAGAAAATTTAGAGACGAAGTGACGGACACGGCAGCAGCCACGGCGACGACGCGACTCTTGAAAAGGCATCGCCGACGAAAGGGAATCACTAAAAGCTACACCACAACAACACCACGCAAATTGAGCGGACGCAGTGTCCTAAATAGCGCCAATCGGACGGACGGGCAAAAATAGACCCCACCACAAAACAAAAACGCGACAAAAAAGCCGACAACAGCAGTCATTTGAGCAGCCGCAACAGCGACAAGTGGAACAACAACAACAATAACCGACATGGATATTTGGAGCGTGTATTACGGAGACTCAGGCATGTCGTATGGGGGCTCGGTGCGTTCGACCTACTACAGGGACTACGAGCAGTTTCCCTATGGCACGTTGGAGCATAGCACCAGTCCGAATTCGAAGGATTCCTACAGCAAAGTACAAGGTATATCCACACATGCATTGGCTAATCATAACATCTTTCCCTTCCCCAAATATCATCAAACGCCTTTATGGCAAAATTAAGAAAATTGTTCCATTCAATGAACGTCGAAAAAGAAACTATAGAAATCTCTATATGCAGCAAGCTTTTTGGATACACATAAACCTTGTACGTCTTTATATACCTACTATGTTTATATGTATGTATGTACAGCGACGAACAAAAAAATAGTTACACCATGGTATCAAAAAGATCGGATACTTGCAACAATCCGTTTATATGTATGTATGTATGTATGTATTTATAAAAAGGCGTAACTTTGTGAATTTCTTCCAGAAAATGTTTGTAAACAAATGAAAATTAAATTGTAAGAATATAATTCCTAATTTCTCCCGGATTTGTAATAAATGTTTTCAAAATTCTAGCGAGAGAAATTTGTGGCATGCAACCAATAATATCAAAGTGAAGCGATATTTTTGCCCCTCATTGTAATAATATTGGGGATGGTCATATTCGTTAGGCCTGTTTTTATAGTCGTTTTCACCAATGCGATTTTATTTACATGCTCGTAGTAAAAACACACGTGCTCGTTTAGGCTCGCCTCGTTCTATTCATGTTCGCGAATACCGTTTTTTAGTATTTGGAACATACATATGTACATAGTACATACTTATGCATGCATGCATGTATGCGGATTATATTGTGTGCACAATTTTTGCAAATATCGCAGTCGGAACTACGCAATTGAATTTTAGTACAGTTCTCGAAAATCGCGTCAGTTCATCGCACTTTTTTCTGTATGTAAATCAAAATTTATCGTTCGAATTCGAGATACTAAAAAAGATATGTGTATGTATACTGCTATTTTTTCTTTCGTTGTTGATATTGTTGTTGTTTTTCTTCTTCTTGTTAATTGCGTTGTTAAAAATTGTTCACGTAAACAATAAAGTTTATAAACAACAGCAGCAACAATATTGTTCAACACAACAACAATATAAGGACAGTGCTTTTTACATTGTTTGTAATTATTGTTAATAGAGTACATACATACATTGCCACTATTGGCCAACATCACATTATATGGCTAAAAAACACGCGAAATACTTGCACATGTTTTGTTCATTTATGGCGGCTAGTTGTGTTATTGCACGTGTTGTTGTTGTTGGTGTAATCTAAAAATAGCGCGCAACTGCCAACTCCGAAAAGAGCGTTTATTTACGCATACATGCATACATATATTAAATACACATTATACTTATACAAAGGCATGTGTGTGTGAGAAAAGCTATCTCGAATATCTCATTGAAATGAAAATTGAGATAACACGCTCCGATCCGATCCGCTCCGCTCGCATATAATAAATTCATTTAAATAATAAAAAAAAATAATTTAAAGGTCACAATAGATTAGATAAACTTGATCCAATTAGTAGTAAAAGGCACTGTGCAAGGGGAGGACGTGGGCATATGCGCACGGCTATAGTATTCACACATGATGCCACACCCATACCACACACAAACTACCACAAAAATTATCTCATAAAAAATAAAAAGTAAATGCTTGAAACAATTCTAAATTCTTAGGCGAAAAGCAGTTCCATTAGAGTAAGAGTCTGACTGTACTGTACAGACCCGCTCACTTTATTGCGTTTCGCGCCACATTACGCCAAAATGCCTGCAAAAAAAAATTCACCTTCGAAGGTAGCATTCTCGGCTTATTGGTTTCAGGCATATAGACAGGAATTTTAAAGGTACCATCGGTGTAGTTTCGTCTTATTGAATAGGTGCATAAATCTTTAAAATTTGTAGGCCGGGCTTCTACCGACTAAAACAAAGAAACTCTTAGTCAAATGTTCCTTAGTTTCTTCAGATTTTCCCTTCCCTGTCACGATGTTAATTCTAGAACATGTTTTAAAGCCGCTTCGTTAATAACGACATAATTTTCAATAAAAAGGTTTCTTGTTATGTGTAGTCTATTTTTAGTAAGTAAAGTACATTTGCCTTTTTGTAATCAGCCCGCAATTAAATCTCGTTAAAGATCGCTGGGAACGAAACTTCGATATCTACTGCTCCAAAACTCTCAGATTTCGTGACAGCATTATGTAAGATGGTACATACATACATATGTATGTATGTATTTGTCTTTGAATAGATTGAGTAAAAGTTTGCTGACTGCAGCGCGGAGCTTCTCGCATTTCAATAATCTTTCACATGGTCTAACCGAACCATTAAAAATTAAGGTAATAACCGGTTAAACGGGAAATCGGTCAACATTTTATTTTCGTTTCAAATCAAACTATAAATTAAAAGCGAAAGATTTTCTGTCCAAGTCAAACAGTCTGACTGCGCATTTTTTATTTAATAATGCGGCACTTTATATACGAGAGGGACGATCTCAAACTTTTAATGGATATAAATATAAAAAGCTTAAACTTATGGAAGTGCCCGGAAATGTTTTTGTAAACACAAATCAACAACAGATTAAGTTCACATTCACATAAAGATTTTTATTGTTTATACAGTTATGTGTAGTACACTATAAAAGAAAACATTTTTTAATACAATACAGCAGGTATTATACGTTATATGAATACAACACAATATTGCTTATAAAACACGTCGACTTGATCTAGAAAAATGAACAAATACAGCTAGTTTACTCCTACATTCAGAATACTATAGGATTTCCTATTGGATGCAAACTCGTGTCCTTTGGTGTAGCATAAAATATCGATATCGATGGTTTCTGAAAATGGCTGAATAACTGAAGAAAACTAAGATTGATCGGACTTCTTTCTAACTACATAAATGGGGCTTCACAATAGAATTGAGGTGCTAGTGTATCCGTCCATGCCTTTAAAAAATGAGCGTGCTAAGTTTGCCATATTCCAGATCTGCTTATATGTTGAAGCAATCCGCATGACACTTGAAGTTTCCATTGAGGTGCACACAACTTAATGCCATAGATAAAACGATTATCAAGGCCAATCAATCAAAGCCCATCTCTCGCTTTACACATTTCTGTTGAGTCGAAATTGAAGCAGCTAGATTTGTCAACCTCTCACAGCACTCAAGACAATCCCCACTTGCTACCAACATTCAACATGTGGTAAAAATCTGAGCACGCTATTTTTAAGTGCCGCGCCCTCCAAATCGGATATATTTATTTATTTACTTATTAATAAGTCAAGTGAGTCAACTCGCTGCTGTTGCTGCCTTAAGCGACTCCCACACAATTTGAACAATTGTTTCAATTTAGACGATTGAAAAATGGGGCCGCGACAAAGGCAGCTCCGGCAATCAACCAAGCCAAGACAGCCAAAGTGCGCCACAAATCAGTGTGAGGCGAAAGTGCACGTGCATCCGCAATTTATGCGTCCAGCAACAGCTCATTAGAGAGGCAGTGAGCGATCCGCAGGTGCCTCCGTCCGCTCGCGCTTAATCGCAGCTTGAGCGTAAACGATTTTTTATAGACTGATGACGCAAACGAGTGCCTTATCGCAGATGTAGTAATTGTTATGTATTCTAATTTTAAATTCCAAACTCAAACAACAATAAATTTGCTTGTTTTCTTCATATTTTAGAAATTGCTTTTCTGGTTTTCATATTTATCTGCTTGCGTGCCCAATGCCGTTTCTCGTCGATGGGTTTTGTAAACAAGTTGCACATTGGTGCGCTGGCACTTATGTTCCGTTCCGACACATCCGCCGCGCACGCCGTGACAATATGTGCGTCCTTGCACGTACGACGCGCTCGCATGGCTGTCGCATACCAGCACAACAGACAAATTATTACTACAAATACAAAAGCATGCTTTGTTTGGCCGGGCCGATGTCTTAAACGGGGGCATTGTATCTCTCTTCTCGACTGTTAGATACCAAACCAAGCGCGTATATCTACACTCAGAAAAATCCGTTATTTCCAAATAGAAATACAATTAATATTAAAACTTTAAATTTTATAGCAGCTTTCACTGTTAAATTAAGGGGCTACTACTAAAATAATACGACTGCATAAAAATGTGTTATTTAATTTTCGAAGATACCAGCTGCAAATCAATTGTGCTATTAAACTGTCAATAGGGCTGGAAGTATTATGCGGTCCACACTTCACTTTTAGTGATGAACAATATTAGCAATAACATGTCTTTTGTCGAATTCGCTAAACAATATGCTGATCAAATACCCTTGCTAAGAGCATTGCAATAACGGTATTTGTTTGTGGATCGGAATGCCGGTTTCGACAACATTTTAGATAATAAATTAACCCAATCATTAAAGATTTTTGTTGCACCATATTAAATGTGATCTTATATAACTAATGCTCGCACCATCAAAAAACAATTTTCAGAGTGTACTGGCGCTCTTTCGATCCAACGCTCTCCTCACACTATCTAATTAAAACGGCAGCGAGAATTGAATCAAAAATAATATGACCCTGACTTGACTTAAGGTTGCGTGATTTAAATTTTTCCCCCAGATAAGTCGTTTACCATTTTAATTTGATATGAACTGATAAAAGTGGCGACGTTCTGATTGATCTTTTGAGTACATTAGCAAGAAAACTTATTTTCATGGAAATTAAAATTGTTGAGATAAATCGAGGACACAAAATATATATGTATGCACATATTTATTACAGTCTGCTTCAGAAGAATTGAACCGCCAGTTTTTAAAAATTACAAATTAAGCAGAAACTATTGTTTCAACTATAACTCAGTTCGCCAAACTAAACAATATCGTTATATACATATGTACATATAAATGATCAGATTCTTTGAACAAACTTGCTCAAGATCAAAAAGTTCATAGAACAATTCGATAATTGTATGCGCCTATCTAAAATACAACAAAGCAAGCTTTCATCTTAAACAAAATTACACACATTAAGATACTCAAAGAGATTCCTGTTTTAACTTCGCCCACACTTGTAAAACTATTCAATAACTCGTAAAATTACTAAAGACCATTATTTTAAACGTCATTATTTTTCAATATTTTACAGATAAGTGGCAGCAAGTCAAGACGGAGAAGGAGCAAAAGAAGGATTGCCCGTTTTGCAAGGAGCACAAGAAGCGACCATTGATCACTTACATGCGCAAACGTGAGTCTCGTAAGCATCACGAGAGCATTTGCGAAGACGAAGAGGAGCAGTATGAGGAGGAGCAACAGCAGGAACAGGAGCAACATGAGCACCACCAACACCACCACCATCACCATCAATACCAGCAACAACAACAGCAACAACAAGAGCAACAACAAGAGCAACAACAAATGCAAGATGTGGTAATCAACAAATTAAACGGAAACCAATAGGAAATTGCAATTTATGAAGAAAGTCGAGTCGACATTGCAATGAAACGGTGACTCCGAGATGATGACGACAGTTACGCCAACAACAATAACAACAACAAAATCCTAACACATTGAGAATGAAAAAGACTATGAAGATATGAGAAAATGCATTTGCTTTTTTTGCAGCTAACGAAATTTACAGCCACTACCATTTTATGTATTTACTATGATGAAGCGAGAGCAAACAACCACTGCAATAGCAACATCAATAACAATAACAACAACAACAATATTTGTTATTGTTTTCGTAATGCAAGTTCTGCTGCTTTTCTTTAATAGTACACCAATATTATGACACGAGATCCTTTTTGACAAGTGTGTGTGAGTGTGTTTATTGAGATATTGCTAATTATATAATAATACATTAAAAACGTTTTACAGTAAACACACACATTTATAATTATTATATACACATATATTTATAACTAAGAGACTGAAATGAATGTTTTTCAGTGTATATACGATTATATAGATATATATTTGGAATATTGCCTAAAACTTTAAATTGCGCGAAATTGAAAAAAAACGCAGCGTAAGCTTTGTTGGAAATTGATTGCAATATATCCTTGTTCTGAACGGCCCAATCCTTGTCTATATTAGACATATGCACAGTTAACAGTAAATGGTTAGAAGCGTAGTAGTGAAATGAACAGCTTGTTGTTGTAAAAAAATTAAGTTACAAAAAAAAAATACAAACAACCAAACACAACATCTCAGCAGCGCGAATTGCGCATTACGTTTTTATTTAAGACTTTTGTTAAGTGCGCCTTTGCAGTAACTTCAGCCATTTTCATCCGACTGTGTGTATAAAAACACATCGCATTGTTAACAAAATTTTGATTGATAATTATAAGATATTTAACATAGTTAACATTAACAAATGCAAAAGTTTATATTAATATAATAAATGTTATTGGTCCAAGTTGAGTTGAATGCATTTTATTTTATCCCAAATTAAGCAAAATTTTTTTTCTATTTATAACCTTCAAACGTTTTGGGAAACTACTGCACGCAGCACGGACGACTTCTGGAATTTCGTACCAAATTTTTTCAAACAATATTTGATCTGACTCAAACTTGTGTCTATCATGCACCCCCATATGCATAAATACCATGTATTCAAATCCAGAGAAGATGGAACCCATTTTTTACCGGAATAAAAACATGGAATACGAAACAAATTGTATTCTTGAATTAATGCATCAAATATCGAATTAATATTAATACGTAGTTGGCAATAGTAGCGTTATGATAAGGAATAAATTGCCCATTCTGATGTACTTGAGAGCAGTCACGATAAAAATGCTATCCTAATTAGTTCATTTTCATTTATTTGCTACTTCTAGAAAATATTTATGATATTGCTTTGTTTCGCTATCTAGTGGCATAAAACTATAAATAGTTATTAATCTAATCGAAGCAAGAAGTAGAAAAAGAATTGAATAGAGACGAAAAAGTAAGAAAATGTAAGATCGGGACACTTGACTATTGTCAGGGCACCACATACGTGGTTGCTATCGAGTTATAGAGCCATGCCTTCTTATTGCATATTGATGCGGTATTTTGTATTGGAATCAAGAAGCTTAAATTATTGACAAAATAAGAGAATTAAAGTCATTGGCGGAAAAGTATTCTTTACAGACTTTTCACCAATCACTTCTATAACAATTATTATGTTATCGTAAAATTTTGGATATCTCATATTTTGGATCAATATTTTTCCGACTTGCATTTTTCCAAGTACATACAAATAATTTTTTTCTCAGACTTTAATCATTTGCACAGCAAAAATCCAGAACATTTAAATCTTATAGCAGAGTAATCAGACATTGTCTACGCAGCATCAGATTATTCATAAAGTGCGCTATTTTACCTGCAACAAAAAGAATCAGATAAAAAAAGAGTTATTTCAGAAGCATAGGTGCAAACAAAAAAAAAACAAATGAAGTTTTAAACAACAGGAAATACTCTACTTTAAACATTTCTTCATTAAAAAATTAGATATTCAATAAAATACAGATGGCGATTTGGGAAGTAGTGATCGGTTAGAATATAAGAGTTTCTAGCGAATTTCAGTAGAGAGCTGACAGCGTTGAGGCCGGATTCAGCCCAGCAAACCATGGGGGCTGCCAAGTAGATTAGGCAAGATCTAGAGATGGCGGTATGGAGACCAAGCAGATCGACCCCAACGCTTTCTTTAGATGTCATTACTTTTGACGCTAATATAAAACTCTTTAATATATGTAGTTGTAGACTTCCAACCATCAAATAAGTTTGATATGGAAAATTCTGCAATGCGCATTAGTGGAAGTGATTAATACTTTAAGAATCTGTCCTTAAAATGAAGAGCAGCAGTTTGTGATACATTGTTAAATTATCTGCAAAATAGCACCTGCCAAAACATGAGTGATTCATATTTAAGCCATAATAAATGTCTCATGCCATCTTATTCATATATCTTTGTGCAGATATCTCTTGCACAAATAATAATATTTTATAATTGCTTCAATTTGCAAAAATTCAAAATTTCGCTTAAGCAATAAATGAACAAATAAAAATTCAATTGATTAATCAGAATTGATTCAGCAAATACCAAAGGAAACGATTTCTCCAAAAATCATACGCAAATGATGAGCAATATTTGCATGCAGCTTCGTAGGAGATATAGAAATGTAAAATCCGCACACCTGCACAAATAACCAATAATATTTGTGATAATACATATATGTATGTATGTATGTATGTATGTAGATTGATTAATATTTACCATGAGAGTGAAATTAATTGGCGGTTATAACCGTTCTGAATAATATTCTAAAATTACATTTATATGAATCAGATTTTTAGATTGTTTTTGGAGTACGTATCCCGTCTCCCAGTTACCGCGCTTGAAAAGCCTATTTTAACATCGATTTTTTTTTATTATTAAAATTTATTTAAAGAATTCGAAATTGAAAATTATTCTAAAAGTTTTGCCAATTTGTAGAAAATTGCTTAACTTTATACAGAGACTATTTGAAACCATGAAATTGTGCTAATAAATAAGGTAAGAGTCCATATTTTGACTGCCATACTCACTCCTATGTACGAGTATAACTGAAATTTGGTTTTATAGCAAACATGGAACGCCCAACCATAAATACGAACACAAGCAAGAACTGTGTTCTGTCTGCGCGCCTTATCGTCAACAATATTTTTTCCCCAAGAATTCGTACAGAGTGGAAGCATGATATGCGGACAAACTTTAAAATACATACATATAAGTGTGTATGCATATAGAGATATGGTTTTTCGAAATTTTATTGCTGTTGAATCCCAGAGAACTACTCAAAGCAAAAAAAATGTTTGTTCGTGTGGTTTCACTTTGATATTGATAAAAAGCATAAAATTTCTGGTATGTGGTTCTCTTACGAAAGTTACTAAAAAACAATCTCACAGCGCAACCACAAAAATTTCCAGAAGTTACGAGTGTAATTTAATGCATTTGCAAAGTTGTTTTTCAAATGAAATGCAAGTAGTGTGAACGGCGTTCATTTCAAAATCAAGTCTTATGCAAATCGGTTCGTTATTCGAGCGGTGTGACGTATTTTTTTTTCATATTCACCAAGTACTTTCAGTATATTAATTACAACAAGAAAATGATTGAACGGCTTCTAAAATCATTCAGTCAAGGCAAGTGGCAAATCAATAATTAGCGTCCTAATGAAGACACGATCCAAAACAACATGTATATGTATGTATGTACATATGTACAAGTATAAAAAACCAAATGTGAAATACATTGTGCCCCGCTATATGGAACTAGATCCTAGACGAACATACTATATCCTTAATCCTTACGCTCCGTATGCGGAAATATGGGTGTTTAAATGCATTCGATTTCTGTACTTTCTATTTACATCGTTATTTTCCGGAACGAACTTTGACATAAATCGAGGCATTACTATAGTCACCGGAATATCTCGTGATCTCGTTTATTTTACTCGCAATATAAACCTATTAATACTACCCAATCTTTTCCGAATCGAAGAGTCTACAGTAATAATATTAAGACAAAAGTATGAGGGATCATTTGGGATCATGTGGAACTTTGTTTCTTTCACGCACACTCAAAACGCATGCACACATTAAATGCATTAAAACTATGCTTGATTTATGCAGGTACAAGCAAGCGACATCTGAGCGGCATCTCCTCCGGCAAAGCATGCAAATGCAAGCCGCTCGACTGCAAATGCAAGCAACGGCGGACTCGAATGCAACTGGAACTGCTGTCGGAGCGGAACGCGCGTATCTTATCAGGCGGAATACTGCTCTAAGTGCCTCCTAATGCTTGTGACAGCAACTTGAATAAACATGAGCTCAATGCAAGCGTATCAAATTTATGGGTTTTTTTTCGAATGCGGGGGTTTGAATAACTTGAGGTAGTATATACATGACTGCATGAACTGATTGTAAACTCGAACCAATGAAGAAAAAGTTGCTCATTCCATGTAAGCCTCGTGTACACATAGTGTCAAAGGGGCATCGAAGTTATGCTCACATAAAATAACACATCTTTAAAATGGAAAAAGAGCAGAGAAAAATACTGTGACGGAAACCGGCCAAGACTATAGTTTCAAACTAATTTCAATAAACGGACTCTGCAAGCCCAGCGACAGCTTTTCTCATAGTTTATTATAAAATGTCTTTTAATTGAAATCATGGATTTTCCACACAAAAAAATGTTTCACCATAATTTTAATTACTTTACTTTAATTGGTTGGTAACAACTCGTTGTCGGGTCACGGCGTGATTTTTAACTAGTCGAGACAAAAACGGGTATTTAGGCAGGTAAATTTAGACCATTAAAAGAAACAATTTCAAAAAACATAAAATACGCAGAAATCAAGTCTATTCCGGTATTTGCCCAAGGACGTCTATTTACAACCAGCTGCAGATTGCCGCAGTAATAGTTAAGAGCTTTGCGCCGAATTAAATTCTATTTATTCTTAGCTTATCAAAAAGTAAAAAAAAAAACAAATACAAAGGAAAAATTGTGAGGTTATCAACTTATAAACGGAGTAAAGCAAACACAGAAGACCAGGCAATGTGTTTCGAAATCGTTTGCGGCACCTTCGCTTTGCTTTGCAACGCCACTTTGGCCATCACCAGGTCTGTCGACTGATAAGCAAGTTTATGGAGAATTTTCCTTTATCGCAGTGAGGAAAAAAGTAGCAAAGACGCATTAATCGGCCCAGCAAAGGGTATCAATCAGAAGAGCACTTGAAAACTAATTGCACGAAATGAAGATTTCGAAATATTTATGATTACTAATGGCTGGTTGGAGCTAAAGATAAGACTATCAAATGAATTCCCTAGAGCGTGGACAAATTTTCACGAACAAGAAATAAAAGAAAAAGGTATGAACATTTTTAATTGCGGCTTTAAATTGTGTAGTTGACTTACCCGCAGCAACCACGTAAGCACACTTTCACGGTAGGGCACAAACGTCGCCGAGACAGCGTTCTTCTTGGCATCCGACAACGCCGCAATCACTTTGCCCAGCGTCAGCAAGCTCTTGTTAATACTCACACCTTCGCGCATGCGATCGCCGTTGGAGCATGAGGCGCTGATGCGTTCGCTACCCGCCAAATCGACGAGACTGATTTTGCTACTACGTGTCTGGCGTATAATTTGTTGTCCCTCGTCTGCCTCCACGCCCAGCTCAGTTAGATTGAGCACTATATTAAAGATGGAGTGGGAGCGTGAACTTTTGTCGTTCATGACGGTGGCTGCCGTTGCACGTTGAGAGTTGCCTACGGCGAGCCAGTTTCGCAGCGCCTCATATGAGTCCACAGGGTGCACGCTGAGGTCGACTACATAAGGCCCCCATATAGGATGTTCGCGCACTTTGAGTGCTTGTCGCTGCATGGGTGTATTGCTGGCGCCACCTACGCCATGCCCAAAGGCGCTAGTGCTCATTGCTTCCGCTTGTGCGACGCAAAGCAAATCGTGTATCTTCTCGTTATATATCTCAAAATAGCTGACCTCAATCTCTGCCTGCAGGCGGCCATGCACGCTTTCGATGCGGCGAAAAAGTTCATGACAGAAACGGGGTATAATACCCGCCTCCGGGTGCGGCGCGCTGCCATCTAATGCCGCATCGTCCAGCGCTTCTATGCCCATCATGCTGTATGATTTCCCGGAGCCCGTCTGGCCGTAGGCAAAGAGACAAGCGTTGTACCCCTCGAAGACACGATCAATGAGCGGCAGCGCCGTGTCATTAAAGACGGCCTCCTGACAAGCAAACTTCTTGCTCTCGGGATCGCATGAACAGAAAACGTGGTCATAATTGAAAGAATGCCGCACGCCGGCCGTGCAGTCAGCATTTAGGCCGGCCAGCACGGTGAGTTCGTTGCCGAACACACGCACCACATTTCTTACATTAGCTTTTGTGCATTCTTGCGCATTCAATGGACGCACGCGCACCGCCACAGTTAGATTGCTAATTTCCGTATTGCCATCTTCGCTGCGGTTCAGAGTGGCAGCAGCAGCAACTGCTTTTGTTGCAGATTTCGATACAGCAGCTTGCACTTTTCCACGACGTGCACTTCGTGGAGTGGGTGTGCAGTTGACATTGGCACTGCGGTACAGCGAAGATGGAGTATAGCACGCGTTCACTGCCGTTGGCTTCGGTCTGAAGCGTGGAGTTGTTACGCCTGGCTTGCCCTGCACCCTGCTGAAAGCCGTGTTCAAAATTTGGCTGCTGTTCATGACGGCTTCCTCGCTTATGGATTCCCGATTATAGCACTCGTCGGCCGAAATTTGTCTGCATGACGCATTTCCAAATCGGTGTCTTAGTCCTGCAATTTTACTGTGCTTTGGAATAGACGTAGGTAACTTGTTGGATGTAGCATTGTTTGGAGTACTCCGGTTGCTCATCTTTCTGGACTTCTTATTTTTCACGATAAGTCAAAGAAAAATATTAAAACAAGCTAAAGCATGAAAACACAATTTCCACTCAAATTCAAACAGCCGCGTTAGTTTTGATAGAGGTGAGCTTTAATCGATAGCGCGGTTCGCGCTATAGAAGTTTTTAGTGACGTTGCCAAAGGACAGTTGGTTACTCGTTACGAAATTAATTTTCATTCTTATTATTTTTTTTTTAATTTTAAGAATTTTTTAGAAAATGTCCTTGTGCTAAATTAAGGGAGCACACACAACTTAATAAGAGAAAGCTATCTATGTGATTTACTGATTTACTAACACAGTCTTACGAATTTAGAACTGCGGGCAAGTAAGCCGGTAATCCACCACTGTTCAGTTCTTCGCTTGACGTACAGTTTTTGGTGAACTTCTGTTTGTCTTTTGCAGAAGCAGTGGTCAGTTGTAGGTAGTGTTTGTCGTAGAGCTGCAAAACTATGGATAGTGGCACTATTCGTAGGTCCCCGCATAACTATCGATACTATCGCATCAAAAAAACTTCTATTAATAATGATTAAAAGCTCCGATATAAACTTGTCGAACATTTTATTAATGTTACTATTTATAACAAACACATATTTGTACATATATAAATACATTAAAGGAATATTTCACATTTTATAACCGCAAATAAATGAAAAGTAATAGAAAAAGATAAAATTAATAATAAAAATCAGACAGTTAATGTTTTACGAGATCAATCCATCACCCATTTGTTTGTTTTAAGAAGAAAAAAAAGCATGTTAACATTTTTTGGCTTCAATGAAGACCGCCTATCTTTGAAGACCGCCTATCAGAATCAATTAATCCAGCCTTGCTAAACATTCGCTCAGATTCTGTTGAAGTTATCTAACTGACGTTTGCGGGCCGAATCATGGTCATAGCCATCCCCTTTATTAAAAAAGGAGTAAATTTTGGCAACGGGGCTCGCAGATTTTTCATAAGTTGGATGCGCCCGCTTAAGGTGGTCAAGCAAATTTGAAGTGTTTCCACTCGTTTTATACTCTTTGCTGCACAAATTACATTTCGCATACTTTCTATTTTTCGTAGGTTTAAAAAATGTCCATACTTCCGAGCTACACCTCTTTTTCTTGCTGGCCAGATCTTCGCAATCACTGCCGCCATCAGTTGTTACAATTTCCTTGCCACTGCTTGCCATTTCAAAGGTACCAACACCACCAGAAATGCATAAATATACATAGTAAAAACAAAGAATAAGAAATTGTTGGTATATACCTATCAAATTTCATTATTATTGATTTTACTTACCAGCAGCCCGCCGACGCAACCAAATTCGCGAGAGTTCAACTGTTGATGTGCGTTCAAAAAGCCATCTCTCGATACTATCGATGGTGACGAAAACCATCGATAGTGAAGTGAAAATGAAAACTATCGATACTATCGATAGTGCCATCGATAGTTTTGCAGCTCTAGTGTTTGTCGTGACGTGGGAATAGAATAGGAGGAAGCGGCGTAATAACAGATACGATGGGCAAATGTGTAAAGGACTATGAAAATAGGTTGGAGTTTTTCCAGAAGATAGCGTTGACGGTGATTTTGTGTGTAGTCGTGCTCTCGTTGCCATCATTATGTAGCGGCGATAATGGAAAGGCTTCCAGCAGCTTCAAATACAAATACTCGCGGGAGGCGAACGAGGGTTTTGATCCGAAGAAAGTGCCGGTAGGACACGCTCATCACGATCATGTGCACGGGGATCATCACGAAGATGGCCATCACCATCATCACCATGATCACGAAGATGACCATCACCATCATCACGAACACGACCATCATCATGATGAACATGACCATCTGCATCAAGATGCTAAAAAAGGCAAAGCGCGATTACCGCTGGGTAAGCTTATTCGATGAATTGTGCTGTTGGAATGTGCGAATTCAGTTCATGTATTTGTTGTAGATATGTCTACCGTTTGGTTGCATTCTATTGGCTCCACTCTGCTGATTAGCGCGGCCCCCTTTGTACTGCTGTATATTATACCACTTGACAACAGCGAAGCGATGAAGCCACGCCTCAAAGTGTTGCTGGCTTTCGCCTCTGGCGGTCTCCTCGGTGACGCCTTTTTGCATTTAATACCGCATGCTGCCCATCCACACACACACGGTGACGGTGAAGACGACCACCATCACCACCACGATCATGAAACGACAGGCCACCACGGACACAGTCATGGCCAAGATATGATAATCGGCCTGTGGGTGCTCGGCGGCATTATAGCTTTCTTAGCTGTGGAGAAGCTGGTACGACTGCTCAACGGTGACCAAGGTCATAGCCACAGTCATGCCAAACCTAAGCCCAAACCGACAAAGAAGGCAGATGGGAAAGGCGATCAAAAGCAGAAATCCAGCGCTGTAGATACTGAAGACGGCGAGGTAGAAATTACCGGCTACCTCAACTTGGCCGCAGACTTTGCACACAACTTTACAGACGGCTTGGCAATTGGTGCCTCCTACTTGGCCGGCAGCAGCATTGGCATCATCACAACAATAACAATACTACTGCACGAGGTACCTCACGAAATTGGTGACTTCGCCATTCTGATTAAATCGGGTTGCTCTCGACGCAAGGCGATGTTACTGCAGTTGGTGACGGCGCTAGGTGCTGTGGCCGGCACTGCTTTGGCGCTACTCGGCGCCGACGGCAATGCCTCTTCCTCGTCCTGGGTGTTGCCTTTTACTGCGGGCGGCTTTATCTACATTGCGACGGTCAGCGTATTGCCCGAGCTGCTGGAAGAGTCCACCAAACTAGGACAATCCATTAAAGAGATTGTGGCGCTGCTTACTGGCGTTTTGCTGATGGTATTTATTGCCAATTTTGAATAAGGCAGAAATGGCTTAATTTCCTTTTTTATATGGTATACACTTAAACGATTTCTACTGTGTTAAGGCTACAATTTTGAATTTAATTTACATTATAAACCTTTGTTTCTTTGAAAAGTGCGATGCTTTTATATTGTCCATCGAGTAACAATCAATAAAATTTGCAAAAATTATCTAAATTAAGTTTTAGTACATGTGCTATGCTTGTTGCTAGACTGCTGTATGTATGTAGGCCTTAATTTCTTCGAGGCAATGTTCGGCTTGTTCGATGGCATCTGCATTATTGGTCTTCTTGCCTATGCGCCAAGCCTGTGCACAAGATTCCTTCGCTTGTGAGACAAGGCCCTCGCGCAAGTAAATGAGTCCCATATTTGCATGCAGAATGGCCTCTTGTGTGGAGTCCTTGAGCTCCTTCACCAATTCTATAGCTTCCAGCAAATATTTTTTAGCCTCGACGAATTCATCCAGCTGCGAAAAATATAGAATACGTATTCATAAAAGCACTAAATTTGCCATTAAAAACTTACATTTACACAAGCCACGCTTAGGTTGTTCAATATAGTCACGGCCTCCTCATTCACAGCGCCATATATTTCGACCAAGCACTCGTAGGCCTCCCTAAACAATTTCTTCGCTTCGTCGTATTTTCCTTGTTTCATTTGTAGCTGACCAAACCTGAGGAGCACATAAAAGCCACAGCCGTAATTAAAAAAATATTAACGTTAACACGTTTAAACTTGCTCAACAAAAACACCTCCAATACCAATTTTTCGTGAGTCCCAACAGCTCTTGCACATCTTTGTCATCGGGTACTTTTCGCATATGTTCGTCGATCTTCTTCAGCGTCCACGTGAAGCCCTGCATAGCCTTGTCCAGCTCACCCTGCAACTGAGCCATGTGCGCCACCTTGGAGCTGATGTGTAGAATCTGCGGTAGGGCTACATTCATTAACTGCCCCTGTTAGCTCATTCAACAGCTTTTCTCACTTGTGGACTGTCCTCTGTATGCCCATTTGCAAGCAGTCGCTTCATAACTTCCGCAAAGAGCTTTTCAGCTTTCTTAAACTGCTCCTGTTCCATGGAGAGATTCGCCATCAAATCATATATGTAAGTTATGCCGTCCTGACTATGCAGGTCCTGTGCCATGCGCAATGCCAAGTGCAGCATACGCTCAGCCTTATCGTACTGTTCGTTCTGAATGCACAGAACTGATCGCTTAATGGTGCTTATCAACTTGTCCTCGGGCGTTTCATTTTCTTCGCTTTGCGGCTTACCAAAGATATTGAACGAGAATGCCATTAATGTACCTGCACCACCTGCACCTGTGGCCAATTTACGGCCGGAGCTCCAACGATTTTTCCGGTCTTCATTGCTGTTATACTGCTTGCCTCGTCCTCTGTGCGTATCATTGCCATCATCTGCCGACGATGTTTCTACGGCAGCGGTCAGCCTAATATTGTAACTTCGCTGCACAATCGCAACTAAATTTTGTTCTGATTTTAAAACATTCGAATTCCGCATTAAAAGTCTCGAAACATTGCTGAAAATAGTATAATACATAATGCACTTGCACCATTAGAATTTATTGTTTGTTTCTGTAATCACGTCGATCAGCTGTTTACAGTCGCCTCCCTTCGCAGTTGACACATAATAGACGTTTGAAATCCTACTGTATCGCTCTATCGTACCCGATTACTTTTCGACAAACTATACTACCTGCATTTATTGGCCAAATGAACATATGAACTTTAAACACATTGCCAAATGAACATGAGCGTTCATTTGGCCATACGAAATCTATACAATTCGAAGGCTCCAGCCCGGGGTCATTTCCTGAAACTAGTTGCAGGTGGAACCCATTTTAGCTTAATTATTTATCAAACAACTGAACATTTTGGGAGGCAATATATTCAAATGCTTTCATTCTTGTTTATAACTGGCGAATCGTTCAATACACTATGAAAGCTGGCAGATTCCCGGAAAATAGTCACATTCGTTGTTTTCACGAATAGGCAAACATATTTTATTTAGATCGATGTTTTTTAAATAAACTGACCGGTTTAATTTTAAATACTACGACTATTTAAATACAGTTATAGATAAAATGTGAACAGCAAATCGAAGAATAAATGATGATGAATGTGATAAATTCGATGCAACTGCAATAGATGTAAGGAATTCCGCCGGGCACTGGTGCAGAATCTATGCTATTTGGCGGCGCTGGGAAACACACACAAAATTCGGATTCGAGTCAGGATTAAGAACCTGCCGGATTAGATTGTGAATATCCAATGATGCTCCATATGCAATATATATCTACGTATAACATCTATGAATGCTCTTGTTTGCTGCAAGTATTTTACAAGTGAACAAACAATTGTTGCTGTTAGTAACCACTCTTAAATGCAATTGGGGTATATCTTGGGTATATCTTTTCAAAATTGTACAATTGTGGGGGAGAGTTAAGTGTATATAATAAATTATAGAAAACATACGATACGATCGTAGAGAAATTTATAGCAATAATAAAGTACGTCATAAATATTATATCAGCGTAGTGAGCATGTTATGTTATCGTTATGTCTTGCTCTCGATAGCATTTTTTAAGTTTCGTTAATAACGCTAAAATATGCAAATGATAGATATTTCATGTTATGTACAAGCGAGTGCGCCGGTTGGAGGGCTGACAGGGAGTCCTAGTACAGGTTGATCTTCTTCAGAATGGTTTTGCGGCACATGTGACAAGTGCGTAGTGTCTCGGCGCAATGGGAGCAGGCGCCGTGGCCGCACAGAAAGGCGACATCACGGGTGCGCTCCATACAGATGCTGCAGTAATGTGTCTCCTCATACTCCTGGATTTTGTTCTCAAGGTAGCGCAAGCGATCGGCGGAGGGCACGCGCGTTTGGTCGGAGTTAGTGACCAGACGCCCATTGGCAGTGATGCGCCGTTCGATGAGCATACCGCAGCGCAAGCATTTCTTCATGCGTATGCCACACTCCTCGCATGAGATTTGGTGTTGGCAGGGCTCGAATTTGACCAGCTGCAACACTTCATCGCACACGATGCACTCCTGTGGCCCGATATGGAAGGTGTTCGTTGGTGTCGTCGAGAGGCTGGCGGCTGCCGGTACTACTGCTGTAGCTGAGGCGCCCTCCAATGTGTCTCCCAAGGGCGCTGGTGGCTTGGGTGCGGCTTTTTTGCGTGCTGCTACATTGGGTGTACCTGTGATGTTGGAGCTCGAGCTGGAAGCCGTGGGACTCATGTGCAAGTACTGTGTCTGGGCCGACGTAGTGGCATCTGCGGGCACGTTGGTCGCCGTTGGACAGTTGAGTTTCTTGGGCTGCAGCGATCCGCTGCCGCCTTCGTCCATAACCGCCACCACAGAGTCGAAGTTTTGTGTGGGTGTGTGTCTTTGCGCCGGTAGGGGCGGAGAGGTTGCCGCCGCTGTACGAGTTGTGGCCGTATCAGGGCTCGATTCTGCAGCCGAGGTAGCGTCATTCACATTCAACATATGTATGTTGCGTGTCAACTGGTCAAGGCTGGCGGCTGCAGTGCTGGTGGTGGCTGCCCCGGCCGGTGTGGCTGCGGCTACCGCAGCAGCAGCAGAATTGGTAGTTGTGCTTGTTGGGCGTTGGTGGTGGCTTAGTATTAGCTGTCGCATGCTGCGCTCGTTGATCCAGTCGAAAATGGTGCTGTTCTTGTTGTTCTGCTCCACTCGGCAGCCGCGACGCGAAAGATAGCAGAGCACGGCGTACATAAGTTTGTCCTCGGTGAGGTGCGACAAGTTGCTGTAGATGCTGTGTATTTCGGGCGCGTCCTCAACCGTTGGCACGGCTGCCTGCTGCAGATTTGTCTTCTTGAAGACGCACAGGTGCATCGCGTTGTCGCCGTCCTCATCGATCGCAGCAATCTCACAGCCCAGATTCACCAGCTTCTCAATGGCGGCGCAGTGGCCCTGCGAGACGGCCAGTAGGAAGGGCGTCTGTCGGCGATTGTTGCGAATGTCTATCTCGGCCTGGCCCTGTGTAACCAGCGTCTCGACAACGTGCGCATGGCCGTTGAGCGCCGCCAGGTGCAGTGCGGCAAAACCATCGTCCTTCTTCACATTGACCAGCTGTCGCGACAGCTGCAGTATGCGACGTGCAGCCACTACGTTGCCCTTGAGCGAGGCGTGGTGCAGCACGTTGAAGCCGCGATTGTTCTTCACAGTAAAGTCCAAATTGGGCGCATTGCACAGCAGCTCTACCACCTCGGAGTTCTCCTTCCCGATGGCGTCGTGCAGCGCTGTATCACCGTATGAATCCTGTATGTTGACATCAGCACCGAACTGCAGCAACTCTCGCACGCAGTGCGGCGTCTTCTTGTGCGCGCAGATGTGCAGCGCCGAGCAATGGCTCGAATTCAGGAAGTTAATGTCCGCGCCATGTTGCAGCAGAATACGCATTGTCTCCGGCTGATTGCCGAAAGCAGCATAGTGCAGTGCCGAGTCGCCTTCCTTATCCACCACATTCACGTTGGCGCCCTTGCCAATCAAGTACGTAACTAGCTCCACGTAGCCCTGATGCGCGGCGACTTGTATGCACGCCTTTCCACCACTCATGACATCCACCTGGGCAGCATGTGCGTCCAAATATTGTTTAACAAATTCCAAATGACCCTGTGCGGCTTCGCGCACCAACTTATCGGCCACCGAAGAGCCAGAGAGTCCCGATAAAGGTGTCATTATGTGATCAGTGCGTCGGTGGCTGAGGTCCATCATGCTATTAGAGCGTTCAGCGGCGGTGGCCAGTGGCGAACGTTCCAGTTTCACACATTTTGGATTCAAAGTCCACTCGAAGCCATCGTCTAGCTGTTGTATGCGCAAATCCCCATCGGAGTAAACCTTCACCACCTTACAGTGTTTGCCCAGCGCCTAAAGTAACAAGAAAAAGACAAAAGGAGAGGCATTTTATTTGAGCGATGCTAACAATAAAAAAAAACTTACGTAACGCATCAGTTCAATCCATTCGCCGTGACCTTTTTGCAACTGCTGCACTTTGCCCGCATCATTGATTATGGTCACCAAATCACCCACACGAAATGAAACGACCTTTACCAAAGCAGCCGGATGAAATGTCCAACGATTGGGACAGTTATCATATTGCACACTGTAAACGCAAAAGAAAGGCAAACGTTTAACCCAACAATATTTTAAAAAAATTTTTTTTTAAACCTCCAGGCTTACCGTATGTCGCCCTTCTCCGTGATGCGATGCACTGTGCCCAACTTAGAGAGGTGCTCTACCATGCGTGGATTCCAGCCACCGTGGCCCTGTTGCAATTTCATCAGCGCGTCCACCTCCAGACACACCTTCACGCGGTCGCCAACTGAGAATGTTGGCTTAACAGTGGGCACAACTGGCTGTTGCTCCTCCGGTTGCCCTGCAAGCGGAGCGGATGAGATTATACAAAAATATTTGAGATAATGGTACAAACGGCAAGTACCTAAGACTGGCATGTGGTCCTTGTAATAGTAGCCGCCGGATGTGGATGCGGTGTACTTGAGATCGACGTTGCCCTTGTGGCCGAGTCGGTAGACGTTCGTTGAACCGGTTACCCAGGAAACGTTTGCTACACTTCTACAAGATTCATTGTCCCAACCACGAATTTCCATCACACGTCCTGTTTTACCTGCCGAATGGAATGGCAGCGAAATTTTAATGATACATTTCAGTGAAGAAAATCGTGCAAATCGCAAATCGACGTGATTTGGTGAAAGCGCGAATGGAGTCGTAGCGTGCAAAAAATTTACCTTCGCCACCGTCCTGTTGTCCCCACTCCCAATCCGGACCACGTACGACTTTTGCACCTACAAATATACCTTTGAGTTGTATGCGTTTCGAACCTTTACGGGATGGAACTCGAACCCTAGACAATAAAATAAGTCGTAAGCGAATTACCTAATGGAAACAGTACAGTGGATTGTTTGCGAAGGAAACTTACCCCAGTGAGGTGGGCGTCGTATAACGAACGAACGGATGCTCAGTGTCGTGCAAATCAGCGCCGTAGCAGCTCGCGCACAAGTGATAATTGGAGCACTGGGCACATTTGAAGACTATGCCCGCAATGCCGCCCTTGGAGCAGCCATCACAGACGACATTTGAATGACGTACACCTAATGAATGAAAATTTAATTTGTCATAATAAAACATCTCGTATGACATATACAAATTAATACAAAACAGTTCGCGACATCAGAGCAAGACTGGTTCAACTTAAGCTTTTCGAAAACGATTAAAGCACACTAAATATTATTAAAATATAAGCTAAAAAAACCAATGCTAGAATTTTTTTATGTATGTACATACATATACATAGTATCATTTTACAATTTCAAATTTAATTTCGATTCCGAAAATAGCCATGAAAAATTAAAAAAATATGAGTGCTTATTTATCAGTGAGGCCAGTCGTGCTCGGAGGTAGACCCCATTATCGAATTGCGAAATGCTTACCAACTTGTGCGTTGTCCACAATTATCAAATCGTACTGATTCTGATAGCCGACACGATAATTGGTTCTGTGTCCTGAATCCCAATTGACTACTACGGTGTTCTCCGGCGAGTGTGTGGATCCGGAGCGGCCTATTTCGCAGACGGTGCCGACATGACCTTCTCCGTCGTCTGTACGAACGAGAAATGTGCGCATATACGAAAATAAGTACCATATAAATGCTAGCATACACGTTTTTGGGGACGCCTAAAGACTAACGCAGCTCAGGCGCGCTGCTATTTTTAAATGGAGCAGGCGGCGTGTGCCTCAAATGTATACAATAATCCAGCCAAGGCAACATTGGGGTGCGTTGCGTTCCTACGCAGGAAATATCGCGCTGCCGTTACGCAGCAAGCACTATATCCGGTGGTGGCAGCAGCTAGCCGACGTGAAACTGTGAAATACAATGCAGCATTGTAGCTGCAACCCCCTTGCAGTCTGCCTGCTCTGCACGACAGCACGTTGCAGCATGACAGCTTGTGAGACGTCGCGCACAGACTATTAGGTGAATGCCCCGGCGTTTATTTTTAGCTAGTCTGCGGCAATACCATTTTCCCCAACAGGCTAATAGTAAACAAAAACGCCAAAGAAATGCCGCCGCCGTTACTAAATGTAAGAAAATATGGGAACCGCACGCGCCGGTGACAGCGGCATTGGCGTTGACTTCTTAAGGCGCATGGCATTGCAGTTTGGAAACGAGTGTAGGGTACTCAAATATTGGAAACATATTTCGAATATTCAACAGAATAATTTATTGGTATCTGAGTCGGGAATGCTAGTCGTATCTTACCGAGTGTACAGGCATAGGCATGAAAATATGCTACAGTTTTTTAAGTTTATACTTTGTGTCGTATTTAATACTTGACGGACTATAGCTAACCCTTGGTTTACATAATTCAAATTTATCTAATCGGTTGTACGGATATTTTAAAATTAATTTTGAATATTCTAGAGCAAGTATTAAAATCTACAGCAGCAACTGGAAAAATCCTGAAGAAATAGCGCCGCTAATGCACAATGAATGAATATTTCTATAACCGCCTTAGTCTGTTTTCGCATTTTTTCAGGAGAGCAATTTAAAGTTTCAAATGATCGCAGCATACATATGTAAAAGCTATTAGGTTTTTGAGGGATAATTGACGTCCTTAAAGAGATACAAACATGAAAAATTGATAGCATATTTATATGGACACGCTGGCATGAAGAACTCAATTTTGTCCTAACTCGAGTTAGGCTGTTATGGCTTGTGGCTACTGATTTAAATTATACTCCTTCATGCCTGGCTTGAGGCAACTGCGGCGTTACATTTGAAAATTTCGTTTAATTTGTTTTTGAATTTTCTAAAAATAACTGAGCATGTGCCTCCAGAATTATATCGTGTTAAATTTTAAGAACAACAACACTTCGGGTATATGTGTGTGGTGTATAGGTGCATACATAAATTCCACTTACGCATCAGCACGTCAGCAGGCAAATAAGTAAGTTTATATGTACATATGTACATAAAAAGAATTTTGGAATTTTTAAAATCTGCACGCGATAAAATTGAAATTAATTTCGTAACCTTGGCATGTAGTGTAAACAAAAACGAACTTTTAATGATTTACATACAACGAAAGCAGTTTCGATAAGTATGCAAACAGACACTTTAAAATTTCAAAGAAATTTCAATGTACGATTTCAATTAAGTCTGAAGAATTATTTTTGAAATATTTTAATTGTTAATTTCGTAAGCCGACTCAAATTTCAAGTGCTTAAAGTTTTCACTAAGCTAAACGTGCTAGAATAGTGGGGTGTAGTTCATTTGCATTTTCGCAACATTCACTTGAGCTTTCAATTTTTTAAAATTTACGCAGAGTTGTTATCTTTTTTATAACAGAAAAGAGACCAAGAGATTCACCTATACATAATATTGTTTACTTGTCATTTTAGTAGCTTTATATTGTTTGTAGAATATCTAATGCTTAATTGTAATGTAAATGGAATATCTTTGCTCAATACATATTGCAATTACCTTGATTCTGCCATATCCAATTTGGCCCACGAACGACACGTATACCTGGCGGAATTGCAGCACGCATATGCTTATATATTTGCTTTGAATTTGTCCTCAAATTGATGCCTTAAACAAATGTAAATATGTACAGAGATTTTTATAAAAAATATAAAATACATATGTATGTGTAATGCTTTTGTGCATATCTATATGTTTGCATGTATGTATATATTGTTGAATGTATGTATGTATTTACAACCCTGGCCTTTAGTTCACACTTGGTGTCGATTTTAAAAATACTTGTATGTCAAATAGTTTTCGTTAGAAGAAAGCAGTGCTATTATTTTCCACATCGTTGTACATTAATACTACTTAATCTACATACATATGTATTTTCCCACTTACGGACACACATTAGTATGAATAATGCACTACATTAAATAATGTCCACTATTGATAGGAGATTATTCTAACCACAACATTGCGTTCACACAACTCTTTATTTAAAATAAAATGTATTTAGCTTGTAGGAATCTACAAACAATGCACGCCTAAATTTAGAATCCTTTTGTTATGCATACGTCGTTAGCAGAGCTAGTATATAGTGCTAGTGATATGGAAGCGCCGTTTATTGCTTGTATAATCCACAAATTTTAAGATTTAAAACGGTTCTTTTTGTTATTTGGTAATTTTCTTTACCGTTTTAAATATATGAAATTCCGGACACAGTAAAATTGTGGGTCAGTCTCTTCTTGCTTAATAGTTAAGCGGCATACCACAAAATTTGCGCAATAATTCTTTGGAATTCTAGACGCAACACATGAGATTACACCAATGAGTCATCGGTCTATCATGTCCATCAAGAGTAAACCCCACCAACACAATTTAGGCAATATGCGGCGCAAACGATAGCAAATGCATGGCAGCGTTTACCATGTCCGCTGCTCAAGAAAGACGGAAAAGCTATACATATCATATTTAAAAAACAATTTGTGTTATCATTGAGAAATAGCAGACTCATTTTAAGTAGTTTTTTGTATTGGTTTTTGATGTTTAAAGAATTGTTAAGGGGCAGCTGCTAGGTGCATATATAAAATTTAAGAGTTTCCATGGAATCCACCTTTTATGCAATTTTCAACAAATTTTGTTTACATATAGTATGAATAGGTATCTGTATATACACATGATTTTGTTGTTGTTATTCATCTTGTGTTTTCTCTAGTAGAATTGTTTAAGCGTGCATATTATGCATAATTGTTTTATATCATTATTAGGAATTGTTGTTTATTAGTTATTTCTCCGCTTTGCCGCACACCACCCACAACTTCTGGAGTTGGATATAAAAAACAGAAATCGGTTAGTTCTCTATTGAAAATGTTATCTAGAAATAATGTGCATACTACACATACTACGGAAGTAAATAAAATGTTACACTTCCGCTCTAGCTCATCTCTGGTTTCAGATGCTCCGCCCTGCTCTCGTTTATTTTTTCTACTGGCCATTTGCATCGGAACAGTGCGCGAACTGTGGCAGCTGTTTCGGCGTGTAGCTCTTTTCATGCTGCAATGGATTATACTCACAATTATTACGTGCCGTACTTGTGCACTCTTTGATGGTACTGAAATGCTCGTTTCCTCGTTCGAGTTGTTGTTGGCTTCTTCCTTTCGCTCCTATCGTGTGTAGTTCCGGCCTAGTGCTGGGTTTCTGCGGGGGTGGATCGCACCGTAAAAGTGCATGTGTATTTAAAGCACACACTCGCGCACGCACAATAATATGCAGTCAAATTAACTTGCAATGCTCTTGCTTTCCTCTATTTTGTTTTATGGAATTTCCAGCAAATCTATAAACGCCAAAACTTTTTACCAATGCCAATTAAGATAATTTTGCTATTTTTTTGGTTTTATTTGCAATAATTTATGATTTTTCCTTTGCTATAACAACGAATTTTGAATTTTTTTCCCGAGAAGCAGAAAAGTGAAAAAGTCGAAATTGAACGCCCAATCACATTTTTGGCTTATTTCGCGAGTCACTCCACAAATTGTATTAGCGATGTTTGTAGTGGGAGCTCGACACTGTAAAATTTAAAAAACTATTCAGATTTACACCATGCCAATTTTATGCAAAAGTGTGGAATTTACATTTAAGGAATACAAATAGTTTAACCTCGAGCAAAATTTTTGCCTGCCTTCCTACTTCTCTAATTTTACGTCACTTGAGGAGCTGTGTTGAGTGGTTATATTTGCTGGGCGGAACATGTGAAAATGGAAACTTATTTCTGACAGTTCTATACAGATGTACAGGGTCAAGCGCAATTATGCACAATACAAGACTAACAATACAGTACTAACATGTTGATTGTTGCTAAAATATAGTACTCCCAAACGCTTAATCCACTATACAATCTTTTCAACGGACAGCAAAGTTGAAATGTACATATGCAATTTTGCAATTGTATGTGGTATGAAGATATGCACCTCTATGCGTTTTAGTAGGGTATTGTGCCGGGAACGGAACAGAAGTCAGGCCAAGGTGAAAAACAATGGGGTGAAAAACAATCTCCAGGCCGGGTGAAAAACAATGGGGTGAAAAACAATCTCCAGGCCGGGAGATTGCTGTCAGTTGAAAACATTGTTCTCATGGACGCAAGGGATTCTATAGGCCTCGTCACATAGAATCCGTTGCGTCCGTGAGAGCGATTTTTCAACTGACAGCAAAGTTGAAATGTATGAAATGGCACATAAGCAACGGATGCGATGCCGCAACGCAAAAAGTTGAACAACTTTCAACTTTTGCCGTCCGGCAGAACGTTGACAGATATCAGCTGATTGTTTTTATTGTTTTGCCGACTTGAAATTTTCTGTGGAATATTTTTTATTTCATTGAAATTTTCTGTATTTGCAATTGTTTCGAAGAACAGTTGATAGAAACAGTACAACAGTACATTTTTCTTTATGACAAATGGGCTCAGGTGTACCGCAAGAAACTTCTGAAGGAAAATGCTGGGGTTTCTGCTGCTGGCGCAACAATATAAATGTTTTAATACAGAAGACGAAGCAGCTGATTTTCTTTGCGCTGCCAGCGTATTCATTGTGCCGACCCTCTCCGGCAGTCCGTCGCCGTCAGTTGAAAACGACGCTGTCACGGACGCAACGGATTCTATGTGACAAGGCCTTATGTGAGTGACGGGGCCTTTACTGGAACAATGGTAATGGGATGACAGTTTGATAGTTGATTGGGGAAATGACAGATGTTTTCGAACGATCGAACGACACAAATTTGTTTACAATATGACCAGGAGTTAGAGTTCTGTCAGGAAATTCGCGATTTTTTATGAAACGGTGTGCTGAAATGGATAAGTTACCATACGAAACCGCTATCAAGAAAGGTTGTTATAAGCAGAAGACATCAAATTTAGATAATGTTACATTTGTTTTTGTGTTAAGTCAATTTTATATACATATTGACAAATCTTACCAAGAAGTTGTGATTCCTTGAGCCTGAAAATATCAGCACTTAAAAATTAGAAATAACTCTTTAATTTAACCTTGAATATTTCATTTATTTAGCACAACTGGTGGAGCGAAATCCGCAACCAAATGGTGTGGAGCTGTTAGATCCAAGCCGAGTCTCTATGCATGATCAAACAGATATTATCACACTGGCCACACAAATCCAAAATGCCGACAAGCAAATCAAATCCACCACATGTCGCAGGCTTTGTGTTATACTGGACCAGGTAATCATTGCTTATCGCTTATGCTCTGCAAATAATGCAGTTTCGTTGTTTCGTGTTAGATAAAAATGCTGCAAACTCAGGCTATGGACATACTGAAAGAATCAGAAGAGAGTCGTACATTACATGGCGCTGCATGCAATTTTGTTAAAAAGCCCGGCCAAATCTATCATCTCTATCAGAAGTCATCAGGTCAAAGCTATTTTAGCATGTTGTCCCCGGAAGTAAGTTAAATCAAGTGCGCAGTTTTCTGATTGTAAACAAACTGACATGTAAATCTTTTAGGAGTGGAATAGTGCTGTGGATCAAAAATATTTGGGCAGCTATAGATTGGAATATGATCTGTCATGGACGCCATTGGATAAAATTGAGGAAGAAGATACTAAAATGAAATGGGCTGAAAAGTGTTTAGCATCAGCATCTTTGCACTCTGGCGATACCGGCGATACCGTTCTGGCTATTGATTTCAGCCCTCTAGATAAAACCGATTAGAATATTTTACTACACTGAAACTTTACAGTAAGTAAAGTTTCTTTGAACAAGATGAGAACATATGAGAGCTTATACAAAAAGTACAACTGTCGTAGTGCGTTTTCTCTCGCTGGGTAGTTGGCAGCTCTCCGAGAGTATACCTTGCCATGATAAAATAGTTTCTTATAAAAAAGGTTTAATAAAGATTCTTGCTAACTTTGCCATTTCAACACGTTAAGGCTTCGCCAGGCACCCCTAAATAACAGGCTTATTATATAAAACGCAACGCTCCGCATTCAGCTTGAATTTGACATATTCATATTTTATAAAACGAAACGCAAAAACAAGTGAACGCTCTGTTTGAGTTACGTCGTCACGTAAAGAAAATGTATGAAAATCGGCATTTTGTAAAACGCAAACGCGGCCGACTCGCTCACATGAACTGTCAAATCGTTCACTTGGATTTGTGGTCGTGTTTGATTTTTGAAACGCATCATTTTAGGAAATTTCGGATGAAAATTGATTTGTGGAAATAAAAACAGTACCGCAGTTGAGGATCGAACTCACAAAATCTCGTATGATAGTCAAACGCTCTAACCACTAGGGTATGAAAGGTATACAATGGAAGCAGAAAATTTTGTTTGTTTTGTATTTGGTTGGAAAATTTGGAAAAATACAACTCGTTTTCGTAAGAACTTGAAAGCTCAAGTGATGCCGTAAGACAATGAACGCAATTACGCAACGTTTTATAAAATACCGAATTTGAACGTAAACGTTCGCGTTGCGTTCGATCCCGGCGTTTTACATAATATGTCTGTAAGTTTATTTGTTATGAGAAGCGGTTATAAGGCAACTTCAAGTGAAAAATTGTAAATTCAGCAGAATTCATATTTTCTACCGCATAACCTATTTCGCCATTTCCTCTTGGGTGTTTAGTGAGGAGAAGGGAAAAAAATTCACCGACCAGCTGATTCCCTTAATAAAAAGTACATTTTTTCTTTGATACAAAATGCAACGCTGCTACTTTTGACGTCTCAATTTGGTGGAACAGTTTCATTGTTTTCATTAGTAAATTAGTAACTTCCACAGCGAAAACATGGAAAACGAAAGAGGAGACATTTGCCTAAGTTTGATAAAGTGGTTCCAGACACTGAATCTGAAATCGCCACACTCGAATGCTGAAGAACTTTCTTCAGGAGTGGCCTTAGCACAGGCACTTCACCAATTTGCTCCGGAGTCTTTTACAGGTGACTAAAATTAAGTCAGTCTCCTGTGTTCCTATTACAATATTACAACCCCTTCGGTCCTCTTTTTTGTCATAGATGTGTGGCTGTCGAAAATAAAGGCGGACGCAGGCAGCAACTGGCGGTTGAAGATGAGCAATCTAAAGAAAGTGGTAGAGGTAACAGAGTAACAGAGAAAGTTCTGGTACGCAACATATTAACAGAGCTATTTAACAGGGCCTCTACGATTATTATAGCGATGTGCTGAATTACTCGTTGGCCGACTTTCCCCGCCCAGATGCGATGCGTATTGCGGAGAAAGGCGATCTCACCGAATTGGAGCGCCTACTGCAGTTGGTGCTGGGATGCGCGGTAAATTGTGTAGCTAAGCAGGATTACATACGTAAGATAATGTGCCTTGAGGAATCATTGCAACAAAATATCATGCGTGCGCTGCAGGAGCTGGAGACTACGTGGCAGGGAGTTTCATTATCGCGCAATTCGTTGAGCATAGCAAATTTCGACTACAAAATGCTGCAAGAGGAGCGTGACCAGTTGGCGCAAAAGTGCTTTGAGAATGAGAAGAAGGTATGTATGCTGATATTCAATTGCGGCGAGAGTGATGAAGTAATCTCATTGTAATTACAGATGTTGCTACTGGTCGAGGAAAAGACGAATTTGCAGCAGGAATTCGCTAAGCTGCAACGTGAGCTGGAACGCCTTGAGACGGCCTCCGGAGCAATCGGTGATGATGGCATTTCCTTAGGGCCAGTGCAGGTGGGATCAGCACGTTACAACGAGCTTCGCCGACAGCTCGACTTGCTCAAGGAGGAGTTGCTACAATCGGACACGGCACGTGAGGATCTGAAGCTAAAGACGCAACAGCAGGAGAAGGAAATGCAGCACATGCAGCAGCGCATAGATGAATTAAATGTGAGTCGATTTTCGCCCATGAAGTTTAATTGCACTAAAGGGGATCTGTTACCTTCACTTGTCAGAAAACCACAGCCGAATTGACTCAACTTAAAGATGAACTGGACTTTCTGCGTGAGTCTAATGACAAGCTGAAAGTTTGCGAGGCGCAACTGGACACATACAAAAAGAAACTGGAAGAGTACAACGATCTGAAGAAACAGATAAAAATGCTGGAGGAACGCAGTGCCGATTATGTGCAACAAAATGCCGCATTCGAGGAGGACGCCAAGAAGTATGCCACGCTGAAAGGACAAGTAGAACTTTTTAAGAAGGAAGTTAGTATACAATGTCAACTATTTAAAGCTAAATACATATACATATTTTCTCTACGATGAAAAATGTTCTACCCAGATACAAGAGTTGCACACTAAATTGGACAATGAAATGAGCAAAAATGTCAAGCTGGAATTTGACAATAAGAATCTAGATAGCAATATAAATGCGCTGCAACGCGCCAAAGACAGTCTGCTCAAGGAACGTGACAATTTGCGAGAGGCTATAGATGAACTGAAGTGTGGACAATTGTCTACAAATTCGGGAAGTACGTTTGGAAGCATATTTGGTTTTTTGAAAATCTGATTTTTCCATCCCACAGGCTTAAATGCTGCGAATACTATGTCCAGGGAATTACAGCCAACGGCACTGATTGAGAAAATTCAACGCTTGGAAGTTGAGAACAAAGCGCTACGCGAGGGTCAAGGTGGACAGACTGCTCTAGCGCAACTTCTGGACGATGCAAACAAGCGCAATGAAAATCTACGTGAACAAATGAAAAGTGCAAATGAGCGCATACTCTCGTTGTCACACGCCTCTCAGAGTGATGATCCCAATATAAAAGAGTATGTATTGACAAAAATTATACAATTCATTTCCTTAAAATGTTCATATTTGTTTTACAGAAACGAATTCGGCAAGCAGATAAAACAATTGATGGAGCTGAATGAACAAAAAAGTAATTTTGCAGACTCTATATACTATCTTTAATGAGGTTTTGTGTTGGTAAACATTTTCTGTATTCTTTTTTCTTGCTTTGTCCTTTCCTTATCTAGCTCTACTATTAGAGGAGTCTTCATCACAAAATGTAATGCTTCAGACGAAAGTCTCGCAATTGGAGACTACGCTCTCGAGTCGCGAACAGGAGCTGCTGACCTGTGACGCCAAATATAGGAAGTGCGTCGAGAAAGCTAAAGAAGTGATTAAAAACTTGGATCCACGCATAGGAAATGGTAACTTTGAACATACATTGAAGGGAATGCACATAGATTCACGCTTTCTTTTGTTTTGTTTGACCTGCTAGTGATGGATGTAAATGTGCTGGAGAAATCACAAGAGCCCGAAGAAGAGCATAAGCCAAAGATGAGCGTTATGGAGGAACAATTGATGACTACAGCGTTTTATAGGTGAGCTCTTGCAGTTGCGTTGCTTTAAAGTCAAAATTATACATATATATTTTATTTTGTTTTACTTAGGCTTGGCATAAATGCGCAACGCGATGCAATTGATTCCAAATTGGCCATGTTAATGGGACAAGGACAAACGTTTCTAGCACGTCAACGACAATCGGCGCCCAGAAAGGCATTATCATCTTTCAAAGCGAAATAGTTGAAAGTGAAACACTCAACTGTATATGCAGTGACAATTGATTGCAATTTAGTGCTTCTTAGACACTTACCTACTCCTAGTTAATCATTTTGATTCGCCTCACTATATTGTTAACCATTTTGAAATAACAAATATATATATACTAATTTATACAGCGATAATTTTCAATAATTATACATATACAAAATACATACCAAACTCTATTTTAATTTAATATTTTTTATTTTTTATATTATTAAATACATCGTACATAGAGATAGGTGTAGTTTTAAATCAATAATGTATAGTCTCTCTTTGGTATTGGCACACTTTGGAAAATTTTGTTTGCACAAAAACAAGACGCTCACAAATAGTATATATGACTAAGGAGTGTAAAAGAATTTTCTACATAAACATTGTTGTCTACAACTTTTACGCTTTCAATGAAATTTCCTGCAGAGAATTCAGTTAAAAAAATTTATATCAGAAAGTGTTGAGAGCGGTACATGCGGAAATCTTTTAATTACGTGCTTAGCACGAGAGCAATTGCAGAACTTCAAAATAAAAATTAAATAAATTAATTTAATGAAAGCAAATTCCAGAAATGATGTGAGTGAATTATATATTTCCTACTTGCAAAGACGTTGTCTATTTCTGTTGTTGTTTGTTTTTTAAGAAAGGCTCATCTAAAGTTCTTATACTATATTTCTCAAAGTGTGTGTGTGTTTTTTAAAACTAATTACAACATAACAACAATAAAATTTTACACAAACAAATAAATAAACGATTAAGTAATAAGTGCAAGCAGTAGCAGGCTGCGGGGGTTGCAGCAGTTGGGGGAATGTGATAGACGCCTACTTATATACTTGGTACATAAAAGCTATTCGAGAAAATCTACAAAAATCCATGTTGAAAGACAACTAATTTCAATTTACAAATACAAGCCGATGGCAGAGGCCGCTCTTAGAATGGCCTCACCATGGACGCCACATGTTCTCGTCCTGTTGCTGCGCATCCGCTCCGATGACGACAGCGGCTTCCAAATTGAGCCGCTGCGCTTGCTGAGCAGCGTTGTTGGCTCCAGCGAGTTGCTGCTGCTGCTCGGCCGTGGGGGCAGCCATGCTCTCAGCAGCGTGTACTGCCGGCGAATGTTGTTGTGCTGCTGTTGTCGAGGCAGTGACAGAGGCTGCCGCCATGGCTGAGCAGGCAGTTGAGGGCGGGCGCTCCAGCTGCAGCACGACGCCATTTTCCTTGCCCAAAGTGGCATAGGCGGCGGCAACATGTGCCGCTTCCAGCGCTGGCACACCGCCGTATGCGCTTAGCTTGCCGCTGAGCGCAGCCGCGGCCATTGGCTGCACACGGTTCATTTCGATGAGCCGCTCGAAGTCAGTGCGCGTCGCTATGGAGTCCACAAGGGGTTGCGCGCTGAGGCCCAGGGCCGCCGCCAGCTGCACGTAGTGCGGTGGTAGCACCAGTATGCCACCGCTGGGATCGTTGACCTTGAGATGCTTGTAGGTCTCCAGCATGCTGCTGCAAATCTAAAAAGACCAGACGGAAGTAATTGCAGCAGCTCGGCAAGCGATGTCGCCATTCGCGCAGCACTCACCTTACTACGCTCATCGAAATTCTGTATGACACTCATGTCCAGCATTCCAGCTGCCAAGCCGCCAACCATATGTCGTATGCCGTCGGCTCGACCATCGGTGGCGATCTCCTGCTGTTGCCCGCGATTATTGTTCTCGTCCTAGTGTCGTAATAAAAGACAAAAAGCTTTTATTTCTGACGCCTGCCGCTGCTCGCTTTCAACTCACCTGTGAGCTTATCCGTTCCGTGCCCGGCGATATAGTGGAGTGTGCCACTGGCGTCTCTGAGCTGCTCACAAATGAGACCTTCGGTATTGAAGAGTCATTCGATGTGTTTTTGCTAAAATCCAAAGGATTCGAGTCTTGGCTACTATAGTCCAAAGAGTTATCTTCCACATGGCTGAAAAGGAAATGTAAGCAAGACAACTTTTCAAAAACTAATACTGTTCTGAATAGGCCACCGAATAATTTGTAAATACAGCCGATCTCAAGGCATTGTCACTATTTTTACAACCCGCCTCGAATAGAGAACAACAGGCTCTCCCAGATCACCACCTGTTGTCGCTACGGATCAATCAGGGTCTATGCCTGGCCTATTCATCCAACCAGTGACCCAACCTAACCTAGTCCAACCATTATACTTCGTATTAATTTAAGTACCCAAGACTGTCAAAGAACTAATATTATTAATCTCAGACCTAATTTTCCTAAGTAAGTGTGAGAAAGCCTAACCTAACCTAAGTTCCTGTTGAGTTTTGGTCAAACAGACTGGCTGAATCAACACGGTAGGAAGCCTTTAATAATTCTTACCTATGAAAGACCATCCATTAATAAATTATAAAATTGCCGCGATTTTTGCCAAATAATACTATAAATTTATTAATTTTTCACACACTTCCGGCCTGCTCGCCTATTGACTACAATTATAATGACTACAATGCTAGTATTGGCGACAACTTACGGCTTCTTTACGGCAGAGTTGATGTCGTAGCAGCTGCTCGAGGGGCTATCTGCATACGTTGCCGTGGAATGTGGGCATATTTCAATGTCGATCTCAGCGATGCACTGATCCAGATGACGCAATAGACGCGCTTTCGAGCCCGGTTCTGATAAAGACGGCATGTTGGCGAGTGGCGGGGGCTCTGGCGTGGCCAAATACCGTGCCACTTCTCGCGCACAGTCGGTGTAACCGGCTCTATATTTATTGATTGCTGAAATATCATATATACATAGTAAGCTAAGAATTCTTCATATGATTGGGGGTTAGAAGGTGTTATTTACTGGGATCATCTAGATTGCGATGTCGCTGGAAGTGTCGCACTGTTAGTTCGAGTATGTCGGCCTTCTCCAACTTCGTGTGCTTTGTCTGTCCATCCGTGGTTTTGGAGTTTTGATTTTTTGTCGATTCTAGTATGAGGGCCTTAAGTATGGCCAAACTTTGATTGATACGTGCTCTGCGACGTTTTTCCATCAGTGGTTTGTTGGTGCGTTTTGTGATGTCCTGAGATGATGTTACATTTTGTGAAGATGTAACGAGCGCAATTGATTTCGAACTGTTCACATTCGCTGCAGAAGTTGAGGCTGAAAATCCAATTCCTGCAAATTTGTACATAGTTTTGAATTGTGGTATTGACAATTCGGGATATCGCCCGATTTTGTAGTCATACTATAGAATTTTTTGCATATGGATAAACGTACATATTTAATTCGGAAAAGTTTTTCGAAATATACATTTTACTTCGCTATACTATAGTGTAATGCCCATGATGCATATATTTTCTTCTCTATTCTAACAAGAGTCGCAAATGTGATAATTAAATATTTTGTCACAATTGATAGTTTTCCCTATGAGTAAATATGTTTTCCGCATAAATATGTACATGAAATTGAAATGGCAATCAATTAATATAAACCTAGAATCAAGGAAAATACGAAGAAATGCCATTACTTTTTTTGTTGTTATTTATATACATTCAATTGCTATGAAAAAAACTTCACAATCCTGTTCAGACACAGCTATAGAACAAATTTGTAGATCCCATTAACACGGGCTGTTGTGCCAATTATTTTAGTTGATTATTTCACAATGCTATGCTGGCTTCATTTCATATCAAACCATCTCAACTAAACCTTTAGAAGACTGGACAGCAAGACAAGGTAAAATTACTATGGACATTCTGATTTTTTACTTTTCATTCTCCTAAGTTGGAACTTTTTGAGAAGGCTTTTTAGTAGTCGAATTGTAAGGAAGGAATTTTGAATTTCAATTCCGTCGTGGAACTAAAAACTAGAAAAGCAATTCTACGTCGGCAATAAATTCCAAGCCGCCCGAAGTCGAATTTTAAAATATTGTGGAAATTGAGCCCGTGAAACCTGAAGTCACCGTCAAGAAATAATTCAATCTTATTTGAGGCTGTTGTAGAATCTGATCGTTATTGGAATGAGATTTAAAACCGCCAAATGGTTTGCATTTTGATTCTGATTTTATATATAAGTTTGCATTCTGATTTTGCTAATTTCGGTCGGCAAAAATCCACTGGACAATAGGCATCGTTCCTCTCTTCGTTCTGTCTGCTTTTGGCAGGGGCCGGCGGGAAGAGGCGGTATCTAGCTAAGATTGGTATGGCTCCACATGACGTGACGGGCGGGATCCCTCGAAATACAATAGCCAAATGGATAAGCAATGTGTTTTATAAGAAGTTTTAATTATCTTGGATTTCAAATACATATAATTCCTTCATGGAAAGCTACGCCTTTATTACAATCTTGAAAGGACTGCTAGAGAAGTAACAATTCTTACACTACCTTTATAAGAATAACTGCACAATTTTCAGAAAAATATGTTTATATTGTTTAAATCATTGCTTTATGCTGATTTTAGATGGTGATGTATTTTGTCAACTTTTACAAACGAACTTATAAAAAAGAAAAGTAGGGGAAGAAACATATAAATTATAATAAATTTCAACATCTTTCATGTTGATTAAAGTGGGGATATTTTTTAAAACGAACTATGAAAATCTCAAATTTGTAACGATTTGGAATAAGCCTGACAGTGAGAAGATGATTAAACCTCGATTCAATACTTTAATAAATTTTGCGAAATGTCAATTGTTTCTCAAAGAGATTATGGAACTACATACTTCTTTTGCCAATAAATTGAGGCAGGAAACGTAAATAGGTTTAAATTTTATAATTGAACTATAGAATTGTTACATAAGCAACGCTCACAAAATTGCGCTATATACGATAGTTCATATTATTCTATATATGTATATAGGAACTTTGCATTAAGTTATAAATTAATGTCCTTTTCTCATTGCTCCATACCTTCTAGGCAATGGATTTTTGGTAGTAACGAATGATAGGCGCTCATTGCGTCAGCTCAAGGTGCGCGCGTCATTGTGTGGTCGTGGAAGAGAACGCTCGATCGGCGCTTGCACTTTGCGACACAACGCCCACAAACGCGGCGGCAGGCGCCTGTGTCTCGTTAATCCGCCGCTGTTGATCACGCCGAATTAGCTACACTGCCGCCAAAGCGGCTATTTGCGCAGACGATTCAATTACTGCGGCAGACAACAAATTTTGAATTTTCACACGCACACACACACACTCAGGCACGCACACACTCAAGGGCATGCTCTTAAAAACTATTTGTAATTATTTATTACCAGTTGACGACTTATTTTTGGCATAATCCTTATCACGCTTTGCAGTCATATTGTTGTTGTTCTGCTAGTTGCTGTTCTAATTGTTGTTGCTTTTGCTGCTATAGCGATTGGTAACATTTTTACAAAATTCACAATTCGTAGGCGCAAATTGAACGCATTCCAAACTTGTTTTTATTGTTATAATTGTTGTTGTTGTAGGCAGTGCCACAGCCAGTAGTGGCATTAGCGGTAATTGTTCAATTGTTGCCGCAGCGCGCCGTATTGAGACGCGAGACGACGCAAGAAACACGTAAATACGCGCCTACACAAAAGAACCAACAACACTAACGGACGACGCACGCGAGAGTGTGGCAACACTGAGCACGGAGCAGCGAGCCAGCAGCGCACATCCAAACAGCAAGAAGTCGCACGACGAACTAACAGAATTTAAATCACTACTGAATCATTATCCTTGCTGCTCTTCTAAATATCCTGTGCAGCACTGTGGCATGGCACGACACAGCACAGCGCACTAGCGCCAGCAACAGCAGCACACAGCCGAGGCGAGGCAGTAGCAATGTTGTCGACGACGACAACGACGACGCGCAACTCGAGTCGAGTCAAGCTGTCGAGTTCGGACGCGCCGACGCTGGGTCGGTTCGTCTCGTCGGTCGCGGAGGCACGACACTGCACCACGCCACACCGCAGCATAGCGCACACGGAATACAGCACGACTGCGAGTGGCAATGACAACGCCACCGCGTCGAGGCATGGCACAGCACGACATATTGACGACTTCGTCGGCAGTCGCAGCAGTGCTGCGTCCGTTTGTCCGTCCAGCCCACGTCCGGCGCTCTCTTCGTCCGTCTCCACCCCGTACAATCGTCTGTCCAGCCATGCGCCACACAATCCAATCCAAAACACAAAAAGTACTTTTGTGCGGCGGTGTGAACAGAGCGAAAGAAAAGAAAGCAAACAAGCACCAACGAACGAGCGAATAAACGGGCGCGGCGGCAGGAAGGAAGCACATCAGCGGCTGCCGGGCGGCCACTGTGCCAGTAGCGGTTAAGCGGGTGTACTGGGGGACGGCCGTGAGGAAGGTGACAGAGGCGAAACACATCATAACACCACACGCAGCCAGGCAGGCAAGCAAGCAGTCAAGCACGCAAGCAGCGAACACTCCAACCACTCCGCCACAGCCGCACAGCCGCGGCACGGCACGGCACAGCACATTCACTCACTCATTCGCACGCGCGCGCGGCACGCTGGGATTTCAACGACGCTTGTTTGCGAACAAAACTGCAAATGCTGCCTGCCTACTAGGGAATCCCATCTAAGGAATTTCGATCCCGGGAACCTAGAGCATAATTTGCTTCCGGAATTATATTCAAAAATATGCATAGGGATTTCGAAACATGTTTAGGAATGTTTGTTTGACTAAGAAGTCATATAACTCCTACTGTTATTAGAAAGGAGGTTATGTTAAGTTGCAAAATTAGCCAAATCAGTTGAAGGACACGGTTACAATGGGCCTGTAAGTCCCAATACCTCGAAATTTTTTCAGTAAAATGGATTTCATTTGTTTAATTGTCTATTTAAAGAAATTATATTTAGTAATTAAGGTAGTCCCTCTACGTTACGAAAAAATAACTTCCATAATATCTAGAACGCTCATTTTCGGCCACTTAATTTTTGGTAAGAATTCCTTTAAATTTTCCAAAAATGGGCGTGGTCATGGCGACAATTTCTGTTGTACACCAGAGCATCAATATTTTGCATATATACGCAGTCCTATTAGGAATATCTTATAGTTTGTCAAAAATGGGTGTGGTCCTCACTCGGTAACTTGGTGTAGGGTGTTACTCTGTCAGAGTATCCCGACTGATGCTTCCGTACTTGTTTATTATACCCCATTGGCACCTGGCATGAACTCTAACATTTCGAAATCTTACGGAAGTATTTTCACTGCAAAAATTAACCAATATAAACAATTTATACTCATTTTAATGGTTTGAATTAATAAAAATATGTGAATGAATAAATAAATGCTATAGTACTTTCGATCGTTTCATATGTGTTTGGTAAATTTTAAATAATATGCCTAAGAATTCCGAAAATCCCAAGGTTGAAAAATGTTCCGGGATTGTATACCCTACTGCTGACTGACTGAGTTAGCTGGAGCACACGTCTGTGTCTGCATCTACGGCAGGGGCAGTGGGCGACGATACAATGCGGTGACGATACGTCACGCCATTGAATGGCATGAAGCAACGTGAAACGTGTGTAATGCCGCCGCCGTTGCCGCCAGTCAAGCGCCCTCATTGCCTGCTGCCCCGTGCCTGCCGGCTTGCTTGGTTGGCAAGCCAGCCACGACGACTTAACTCACACGGCGCGGCACGGCACGGCTGCCATGGCATGGCACTTGCCATAGTTATCATATCAGCACGGCTCGACGGCGAAGCAGTGGCAAATGGCTAGCGGCAGACGGGGTGCGGTACGCGGCTAGCACCAGGTATTTGTGTGCGTGCTTGTGTGCCGTGCCTGCTGCGCTTGTTATGCTCTTGGCTGCTGGTGTCGGGGTGGCATGCCATTCCCACTGTGCCGTAACGCCCAACTCAAACGTGCGCTTCCCACACTAAGCCAAATTAAACAACAAAAAAGCAACAACAGTGGCAACAGCCAAAGCAGCAGTGGCACTGGCAGCGACGGCGGCACACACAAGCACACTAACACCCACCCACTTTGCCTAACGACCTAAACCGCCAAGAAGGGGTGAGGTTGTCGCGGCGCGCACACAGCACTCAACACACACCAGCACACACACAGCCAGTGGCTGGCTGCCTCGACTGCCTCGGCTTGGCATGGCTCTGCGACCTATGCCACAGCCAGCAGACACAGCACGTAGCGAGCGCGCGGGGATGCCGCATGAATTGTGCAAATACGACAAACAGACGGATGGACGGACGTACGGACGGATACACGTTCGTACTTTTCAATCGTCCGACCGTCTGTGTGTCTGCTCGTTCGTTGGTTCGGCGTCTCATCCAACGACCCAACAGCCACACTGCACAGCACCGCCCGATCCGGCCTGCCTGCCTGCCAAGTGCTGCGCTTAGTTGATTTTGCCACAACCACATTCCCCCGCACTCCACAACCAGCAGCCGCTGTTCCTGCTAGCCAACGTTACTGTTGTAGCGTATAATTCAGAGCCAGCCGCACGCCTGCCCCCCACCAAATTACCGACTTGAACGACGACTTCACACTGAAAGTGGCGTTCTGGGATGAAAACAACAACCAACAACAACAACAACAATCAACGGCAACGGAGCAAGCGAGCGAGCGAGGCGAGGCGAGCTACGGACGACCATCACGTTAAGCTTCAGCAAACGACTCTACTCGACGACGACGATGCCGACGACTCGACTTGACTACCATTTACCATCATCCGTCCATGGAGCCATGTGCCGCAATGTCGGCATCAGGCGCAGTCACGGGCGGGGGCACGAGCAAACGCAGGCAAGCAAGCCAGCAACATCGCAGCACGCTACGGCAACAGCCGCAGTAAATTCATAGCAAAAGGCCGCACTCTGGGAGTTACCCTACACCTGGAGTTGCCGAATTCGGGCAATGCCACAATTGCCTGAATTAGTAAAAAGTTCAGCTTTTCGGTTAAACAACAGTTAGACTTGTGGCATTGGCTAAGGGACAGATTTGTAAATGTGGAACAGATAGAACTGATAGTGGAAAGTTGCTAGTTCTACCCAAGCTTAAGAAGAAAATTGGCTTTTAGAAGTGACGAAAAAAAGTTTAGAAGTACATATTTCGTGAAAATTTCATACAGATGTACATACTAAAATATATGGCCGTAGGCATTCCAGGCCGAGGTGACTAGAAGACTGGATCCTACTCCTATATGGGCGATGACCTATTGCAGATTTCGGCTCTACACACCAGATCTTCAAGCGCCCCTGCTAAGCGTGCGCCTGCTCCAGTCCCGTATTTCAAGTGTTGATGAAGCTTCTTCTACTTGGCGCCTTCACCTAGATTCTGTTTTCACCTGCTGTGCCGGCTCTTGAGATTTGCGTCGAATATCTTCTTTTCTGGAGCATTGTTGTTTATTCGATCGACACACGCGAGTCAGCGGAACCCCTGGATGTTGACCCGATTGGCAACGTTCATATCGGTGTACAGAGTACACCTCATACAGATAGTGAAAAACTGCTCTGCGCCAAGTCACTTTCTTCCCCATATAGTAAAAAAGCGCGGAGTTGATCCCAAAATATCCGGCTAGGAGAACTTTTGGTGGAAACGAGAAAGACCCAAATTGAAAGAAGTCTGCTTAGACTGTCCTGCTTAGCGGGAGGTAATAATCGATATGACGCAATTGCTCGGCTGCCTTATCTTTCGAACTGCTCTTGAACAAACATGGAACTGACGGTACCGTCGTGGCCAGCTGTAGGGCATGCCACAGAGCAAAAAGACATAACTCTGTGGGAACAGCCAGAAAAAGTCCTAACCAACAAAAAAATAGGGCGAATAAAAAGAAAGTTATACGCCAGTGGAAGTGGCGTCGGCTGCAGAGCGCTGTGGCAAAGGAATACCAACAAAACAACCGAGTAAAAATCCCCACAGGAAAAACGCAGGAAGCGCGCGCGGCAATGAACGGGCGCGCACCAAATGCCACCAAAGAGAAAAATGACTAAATCAAAGGAAGTACGGTGTTTGGTGAAGGGTGAAGAATGGGGTGTGAAAAAAATGTGGAATTTGCGTGAGTGTTTCTGCGTGTGTGTGTGTGTGTGTGTGCGTGTGGGCGAGTCGTTTGCACACTTCAATGCCCATGCTGACGGCCCGAGGGTTGTGAGTGGGTGCGGTACGTTGGTGCTTGCTTTAAGGTGGGGTGAGGTGGCGTGTGCGCTTATGTGGCACTCAGTCGGAAGCCATGGACGTTGGTGGGTTAGTGAGTGAATGGGCGATGGCAACGGCAGTGACAGCGACGTGGATGGATGTGTGTGTAGAACACAGTCGGTCTGGCAGTCCTTTCGTCGGCCGGGTGGGCGGGTGGACGGGCGGCCGGCCAAATGACAGCGCACCATAGCCATCACTCGGTTCTGCGCTTAAACTTTCAACTGCTTGCACTGAACATCAACAGCAGACGCAGCCACAGCCGCAGCCGAAGCCAGAGCCCCCGGATGAATGAACAAACAGGGCAAAAGGCACAAATAATAAAAAATAAAAAATTGAAGAAAAAAGTTGAAGAAAATATAAAAAAGGAAAACACCAACGAACCAAGTCGATTGCGGCACAGCGACGACAAGTGGCAGAAGTTGTTGTTGTTGTTGCTGTTGTAGGTGGTTGCCATTTGTTATACGGGCATGTGGCAGCGTGCGCGCCATGCCGGAGTGAGTGGCGAAGGCGTGAGGCGCTGTGAGGGGGAGTTGCAATCCGAGTCAGTCGAATTAAGTGTGGTGGAAAAAGCACGCGCGCGTCGGATAACAAAAACAGAGGGTGCGCCATCAGCAAAGGGGCAGCGGTGCGGAGGAGCAGTGCAGCAGCGCAACAAAGGCACGCTGTGAAGCGCACACGAGCACCACGACATCGCGCGGCACTTTGAACCATGAGTGCCAAATGCTTTTGGTGCCGCCGCCGCCGCATAACGGCATTCAACCGTGTGTGGTTGTGTGTGTATGTATGAATGTGTGTGTGTGTGTGCATGCGAATAAGTGCGGTGCAAACATATAAATGCGCGACTGTAAGAATATTTTATGGTTTGCTGTTTATTACGTACGCTTTGGGTCTGGCTGTGGCTGCTCCGAGCCGCGTCATGCCGTGCCACTGGCTATGGCTCTGGCTCTGGTGGGACGCGCGATCTAGCGTACTTCTATTTGTATTGATTTGAGTAAAACTGGCAGTGGTGAGAAATTTACGAGGCCAGCGTTGAAATATGAGGCGGAGGGGCAATACGCGAGGCGGGGCGGACACTGTCTCGAATGCCTCCTCAGATTTACCAGTTGGACGGAACTTTGATAAATATTTGGCTGGAAGTGCGACTTGGCAATTTTATAATTGTCGCGAGCTTGTCACGGCATACGGCTTAATGACCTGCAACTCTGAGCAAGTTGCAATCTTGCTTTCAGCACTCAATCTAATGTTATATTCAGACTTCAGACTGTGATTAAGAGAATGATGATTAAATAGGATTTTTTTAATTCCACTCGAAAGTGCAAATTTCACCATATAAATTCTCTGAACTAAGTTTTCTTAAATCATGTTCAAATGATAATTTAGGTATGTACACATACTACATACATACATATATGCAACTCAGTGAATACCAATAAAATTATAGTTTGAACTTGTCTTTTTACCATCTTCGGGTGGGCCGAAGATTGCTGATCGAGTTCAGAGAGCAGTCTTGCATGTTTAAAATAATTTAATACCAAACTGTTCGAGCCGAAAGCCTCTGCACTTGGCGCTCCTCTCTAATTCCTCGCGAGAGGTGGAGCCGTACGAATAAAAAAACATATGCGCGTAGACCACATTTTGGACATTTTAAATAAATTCGTATTTTGTTTTTATTTTAACTTGTATTTAGTATTTAGCAAAAATTAACGGAAATTATTAAAATTTATAACTTTTCACTAAAATTTTCACTACGCCAAAAACTGCAACGAAAGGTACACTAACCACTGTGATTTATCAGCAGTGCATTTAATATTGGAATGTATTAAAATTTTGTTCCTCTGAAGATGGTAAAGCACTTATGTATAACGTCTAAATTCAATTTGGATTTCAGTTGGATGACAAAACTATAACTTCTGGAACTGTATCTATCCTCTAGGGGGGATGGGTATGTCGGCTTTTGGCTGTTGCAATTTTTCGTCAGCCAAGCGTCTCTCAAAGCTCTTAAAGCAATTTAGTTTGTCTCAAAAATGACGACTCCTTAATGAACTAAGGCAAAGAAACATTTTTAGACTGGGATAGTCCTAGCGCATGAAGGACATGACTGCAATGAAAGAGCAGACTGCTTAGCCAAAAGTCGAGCACTACGTCCCACCTTTTGTTGAAATCGAGCCCTTCTGCGGACTGACGAAAGAACACTCTGCCGAATGATAATGAAATGGATGAAATTAAAACAACAACAAATAGCAGAAGCAAGCAAATGAGAGACATAGGCTCAAAAGGCAGAGAGGAGCTCCACATCCCCACGGGATATCTTGGTGGACGTTGCTGCGCTAGATATAATGAAACTATACCTCTACAACACGAATGCATGCCCATTATGTGATACGGAGGTTGAAACTAACGAAGTACTGAAGTTCCGGAGCATTTTCAGTCCCGAAAATCTCGGTAGAAATTTTAAAGAATATAGTATGTACATACATACAAAAATTACAGAATCTCAATATTTAATGCATCTCTACCATTTCCGAATTTAAGTGAGAGGTAGTCAGACTCTCTTAATCAGCAAGTAAAGAGTATTTAATTTAATTTTCGAACAACTTTGCAGATGTCTACCAAGCCAAGTTTACACTGGTTATACAGATTTAGTGTGCCAACTCCATCTAGAATTAAACAAAACTCTTACTAAATTTGGATATTTCTACTTATAATGCTAGTGAAGACCCTACTCCTTTTAAGTTTGTGTATATATATATATATACATATATACAATTTAGTTATAAGCTTTATATTTTATTAATATTCATGGTTGTCGTTTTTCTATACATAATTTGTAGCTACATTTGCTCTAAAATTGTCGCCAAGATTAGAATGAAGTTGCTCTAATTGTTTTTTTTTTCAATAGTTTGGCATTAAGTACTTAGTATGGAGAAATTTTCTGAAATTTCATATCTTTAAGCCGACTTTAATAATTTAGCTGACGTGTGCCGCATGTGCTGCTGACACCATATCACCCACACCATCTAGCCACACACACACTCACGCAAGCAAATACAGTTTTTACGCGCACTCGTAAATTGATTCGGTTAGGGTACGGGTGAGGAATAAGTTTAACAAACAAACCATGTCAATACACACTGACGCCACTTAATACTCTTGAAGACCACAGCGACCTTAGTCACCAACCACCCGCGACCCACCATCATCAGCCCAACCACCCGTGCGCAGCAGTAATGCCGCCAACATTGCTGTCCAATTTATACCCCACCCCATTCCGACTTCATGTCATCTCACCCGCACACTTAGATGCGTCGCATGCGCCGTCCCCTGTCAACCGCTGCCCTCGTCTGTTGTCCATTACGCGCCCATCACAACGTCGCTTGTTTTCCCAGTTGCCACAATTGACGCGCCGTCGAACTCGATGCGGCGCCGTGTCACACCGCGCTTCCGATGCGATCCGTTCCGTGCGGCTCGGTTCGGTGCCGGTCGCTGCTGTTTCTTGGGTTTTAAGGGTTGCGTTGCTCGGTTGGGCTCTGCTCTGTAATATTAAAACACGCGCGCCTCGCGCTCATCTCAAATTCTGCTTAATGAAGCAACGACTACGCTTCCTGTTTTAGCCAATTTAGTATGTAATTCTTTAACCATTACTGCCACTGCCACTGGCAGCGTCCGTGCCGGAGGCGGAGGTGGAGCAGTAGCCCGAGTCACAGCCGCTGCCACCGCCACCCCAGATGTCAGCTCAGTGCAAACAATACGAACACCCACACACACAGTACAACACAGCACATTGGAGCCCTGACTGCCATGCCAAAAGTTAGTGTTAACCCAACGTGCGCACCACTCACCGCCATGCTTGATAAAATGGCATGCGACGCAAATCCCTCGACCCTTGTGGATGGATGGCTCGGGCTCGGCTCTGGCTGGTTGAATGGTTGGGCATATCGCCTAGTCGAACCGTACGCGAACGTGCGACTTGCAATCAGCCAGCCGCACACAGCAGCACCGGTGCCGCAGCAACAAAGGCGACGGCAACGGCGAATACGAGCGGCAGCAGGGAGAGGGCGCTGGCAAAAGCTTCAGCTCTGGAAGCAAAATGTCCCGCAATTACCACTGAGGCCACATCTAACGAAGCCGATGATTCCTATGGCAGTTTTCCGCACCCGCCCGTGTCTCTGTCTGTGCCGGGCGCTTGCTTGCTGCCGTCGCGTCGCACAGTGTCACTTTCATAATAAGTGTGAGCAAAAATAGTAAAATTTCCACTGGCACGAAATCTTTCTGAACTGTTTCCACTGCACTTTCACGAGATTTCTTTAACAGCTACATAGGTATGTGTAGGTATGTACTTCGAAAAAGGTTTTTGGTTTTAACTAAGTGAAATCGTTCGGCATCTTGAAATATGGAATTACAGATTTCATATCAGTGGAAGTGAGGTTAACTTGAAATATTAAGGTGCACATGTGTTTGATGAATTAAACCAATAAAAAGTTGTAAAGAGAAGAGGAATTTCAGAGAATAAGGGCAATTCTGGCGAGAAGACACAGTAATCTGAAAAACTCAACGAACACTAGTAAAAAACATTCAAATCATACGAACAGCTGTTACCGCGATCCAATAATTATCTTTTTATATCCTCTTTTTTCCGATTTTTAGTTCTCCTAAACCAGTCCACCAACAATTTAACTTAAAACCGAAAACTGCAAGTAAGTCAGCTATATCCTTCCTCTTCTTGGAGCGGTCCAAATTTATACAAATAATAATTTTACTTATAACAATTTTCAAGCCATCGTCCAAAAAATCAGCGGTTTTCTTCGGCTGTGGCGATCTCATTTTCAAGAGCACACCTATTTTAAAAATATTTTTGAATTAATTTCCTTATTTTTGGCGAAAAGTGAAACACCGGCGTCACTGTAGCTATGTGCCATGTCTTCAATTTGAAAGTTTTCTCATGCTCGCCCGCCTACTCCCCCTTGAGTGCTCACACCATTAGCGTGGCGCACATACACAGGCACCACATGCCATTTCAGTTGAACCGTTACAAGCTGCCTCTGTGCAGCAGCGTGTGCCGCAATGCCTACAGCAGTCCATCCTCCACAGTCCAATCCAAGCGGCAGCGAACTTTGCCAAACTGCTCGTTCGTTCGTTCGGTCCTTTGACGCGCCGACTGTTGGCTACAATTAGACCCACTGGGTTCGCCTGTCGGTCCGGCGGTCGGTCGGTTTGTCTGTTGTTCAGTCCTTCGAATGGCTGTTCCCTCAGTCGGTCGGTCCTTTGTCGACTGTTATGCGCTGTTTGCTTGGTTCGGGTGCTCCTGCTTTTTTCTCCGGCCCTCATCATTCCCGCTTCCTGCGCTCGCTCCTTGCTCATCCGTTCGTTGGCTCGTTTATACGTTTCGTTGCCACATTTAGTGGGCGCTGTTGCCAGAAAATCAAAACACACGCCTTGGTGTACGGCGTTCAGAGCACATCTGCATGGAATTCATAAGCACAAACATTTTCACCAGAACGCTCATACATACAGAGGCACACACACACATAAACATACACACACGTCTCTAGAGCGTGGCAAACTTTTTGGAGCAGGACCAAAGATTCAGTGCACTCAGAAAAATGTATAGATGCCTATGTACATACATACATACTTGTACATATGTACCTATATTTATACATATATAATACTATATATAATGCTTTTTCTTTCAAACAGTGATATTTTTGGATTGATTTACAGCAGACAACGGAACGAAATGCCAATAGTTTTTTAGTTCGGAAAAGCCTACTGATACACCAAAACCTTTTCGCTTGATCAACTCTTCAGAATTGTACAGGCAAGATCAAAAATTACCGAGGAACAAAGAATACACAGTTGCTTGTTTTCTCGATATCGAAGGGGCCTCCTAGCAGGCAGGGGAACAGTACAGGATAGCATGTCTAAAATCCGCAACGAAGATGAAGAAACAGCAAAGTTGTGACGAGCTAGTAAAGACCAGACTACATAAATATACCTACAGCTGAATCCAGAGTTATTGCGGACATATCCCTACTCCAAATGCAATATAATCAAATTATGCCATGAAATCTAGAAAGTTTCTGGAGACTAGGTCCTGTAGTGAGCATTACATGCTTGACTTCTTCCCTACATTTTTTCAGTGTACTCGCTGACACATTTGGTTGAAAAAAGTGTGCGATTCGTGCCGCAGGCAAGGCGCAGGATATCGTGTCGTTGCCACTGCCGCTGTCACTGCTGTTGCCGTTGCCACTGCCTCTGCACACGCTTGGCATTATAATTCTTCGCTCAGCAGGAAGGGCGGCGAGAGTTTGAGCGTGAGCGAGCGAGGGCGCACAAATGTTATAGTGCCGCACACCACATTTTAACACCCTTCAACAATAAACAGCATGTCACTTAGCTTAAACTTCAAAAGTACGTTCTATCGTTATGCCAATGCCGCAACCGCCTCCGGCATGCCTTCTTCCTCTAGCGCTTCGGCTTGTGCGCAGGCTGGCTGGCTGCCGCGCTGCACGGCTGGATTGCTCAAACGTTCAAACGTCGACAATCCCAGTTGCGGGGCGATAATAAACACACACACACGCGCGCACGGACAGGACGCGCAATAAGGGCAGGCGTCAGCGTTCAAGTGCCTGCCTGGGAGCAGGAAACGTGCAGTGAGTGCACAGTGGGCCACATTCAACTGACAAACGGCTCAGCCAAACCTTTTAAGTTATTACCGTCAAAACAGCTTATTGGAACACCCCGTAAAACCGACATAAAACAGTCCGATTATAAAGTGCTCTGATTGCCATGGTTGGGATTTTAAATTAACAGTTATAGAAACAAACAAAAAAATTGAAGAGCTAGTCTGAATATATGTACTTGTATTACTTGCTATTGGAGAATGTTATTTTTAAAGTCGCCGCAATCAGAACCATCGGCGAAGGCCCAACTTTTGGCCGAAGTCGAAGACAAACCCAATTTTTTGGACACTCTTAATAAAAACCCATTTCATACATAACTCTCAACTTTTTAAAAAAATATTGGCCGCTGTGTTATAATATTTTTGACTTTTTTACATATTCGTGCATATACATCTTTTATAATTTTAAAAGTGACAAAGATGTAAATTTAATAACTAGAACTGTATTAAATTTATAGTAGTTTGGTTACGAAAATTGTCGATTTGTTCCACTCCAATCTAACCACATGAAAATAACTTGGCATGGCTGTTGCTGTTTAGCTTATGCGCTGCCATTAACAATACTCGTTGCAGGATTTTGGCGAACGGAAAAAGTAAGTATACGTCAAAGCAGACAATGTCGTGCCAAATTATAGCAGTCTGTAGTTTAGGTTAGTCGAGGTTCTAATGCGTGTCTAGGGCACAGATGGTCTGCCAGAAAGACATACTTAATCCGTGTGTATGTGTGTATGCCTGTTGTGATACCAGATGAGAGAATTTCGCGAACTTCCTGGAGAACTTGGCAGAACCTAGCTCAACCCATTAGGACAGTTGGATGAATCACCTTCATATTTCCCAATTTGAAATCATCGAGCTGTTACGAAAGGTTAACCCAAAGTCTTCCCTCTGTGTATAGAAAGAGCCAGATAGTCACAGAGAAGGTGAGCTACAGACTTGGAGAAATAATACCTTCACTTTGAATGCCCGCCATTTCGCTTTGAATTCGAACCATTAATTAAGAACTTACATACATATATACACACATATGTATACTTCAAGGTGAAAAATCTTTCTGGTCCCACCTTCCGCAAAATTACGAAATATTTTGCTCGAAATCTCATTCCAGTAGAAATGTGGCAGCGGGTCCACATAGCGGCTCTATTGACTCGAACATTTCGAGCGGATTGGCGACAAAGCTCCAGCAAAGAATGTGGGTCAGCGCAGAAGAAGTTGAAAAATTCTCCCACAAAGTCCCTAACAACACATGGAACAGAACAGCAGAAGACGCCCAAGAAGATACGTCTATAGAAGCTGCTGCTTCGTAAGGCCTTAACCTACAGTTGGACAAATAACTAACTTTGATTCGATATATCCAAATATGCAGAGAGTTATTTGAATCGAAGTTGATATTTTAGAGATTTCCTTCCTCCATAAAAAAAAACTGCTCGAACGTGTCAGTTTGCTATTTGTGGCACGCTTTGGGCAAAGTTAAAGTTTTTATTTGCACGAGTGTACTTAAAGTTTTGCGCTTGTCATGGCAATTCAGAAGTATTTGTCGGGTGCTGCCTGGCTGGCGCTCTTGCTCCTGCCCGTACGCTGCTCATGTATAAAATACGACAACGGAGCATCTGTGTGCTTTCTACCTCCACGTCCAATGCCACTTCCCCTGCTGCCACGGTCTATGGCAGCGCGTCCTCCGTGCCACTTGTTTCCTGCAACAGCTAGAAATGCGACGTGCTCAGATTATCGTGGTGCTGACGACGGCGCTGAGCATGACGTGCGCCACGAGCAGGGGACGCAAGGCGCAAGCCAACGCGACGAGACGAGACGACGCGAGGACGAGAACGAGGGCGATAGCAACGAGGACAACAGCTCGGCACGGCGCACACAGCAGCGCAACGTGTGTTTGTGTGCTAGTGCCTCGTAGTGCGGGTGCGTGCGTGCGCGCTGCGGTGCTCATGTGCGTTTGTGTGACTGTGTGTATGGCTGGCGACTAATTGGGTGTGGATGTGGGTGCTTAAATTGGTTTGCAGTTGTTGCCGGGGGTGAGCGAGAGAATTGCTTTGCGGAGCGGTGACGGCGAAAACGACGACGACGACGGCTCGTTGTTGCTGTTTGTTGTTGTCGCTGCCAATGCCGTTGCCTTTGCTGTGTGCCAGCACCAGCCAGCAAGGATAAAGCCGCGCGTGTTAGCGTCTGTGTGTTTGTGTGCCGTAATGGCAGCCGTGGCGTGTTGGCCTGTTGGAAAGCGCGAGGCGTGGGCGTGTGGGTTTTATTTTAGTTTATTTTTTTTTTGCTTCGGATGTCGCTGCTGTTTTTGTTGGCGCTTGGGGATTTGAGCTTCTACATGCCATGCTCGCCGACAGGCGCGGAGCCAAAGAGGATGAGAGGTTATCCCCCATCTAGGGGCTATTTTTCTTAAATTTGGAGAGCTTTAAAAGTTCGTGTGGTTTTTACATATTGCTATCTTTAAAGTCTTATACCTTCGATATAATTTGGTAACTTTTGGACTTGTTAAAAACATTATTGACGCGAATGTTTAATTCTAATCCGTCTTCTTAGTGAAAAGTTATTTTAAAAGAAATTTTGATTTAAAAGATGCTTCCGGTCCACCTAAGCAAAGCCATATGTGAGCTTATTTCAAAGAGGCGAATTCACTTTAACTGGGTGGAATAATCAAAACAAGTTTTTACGTGTTTTTTGTTGACTTTAAAATTATAAAAATAACTCTCCATTGATCTCTATAGAATTTAATACTCAGTCGGCTTGTGAAGTGGTGATCTGGCTGTCCTGTTTTTATTGAACTAGTTCAGTTAAGTGGATAGGACAAAGGCTATCAGGTGCTGTAGCAAATACCTCTTAGCTTTCGATGTTTTAATTTTATTGAAGCCACTATTTACATGCAAATACATATCGTAATGACTTAACACTCTTTTTACTCACTCTCTTCCCCCTCCCCCCCTCACCTTCCCACCGTACCAAATTTCAATGTTTTATAGATGTACGTTTACTATTAATTTCGACAATTTAATAATGTTTTAACCCAAGTCTTTCCAATCTTAAACTTCAGTTCCTAATACTTCAGTTTGGAAAAAATTAGTACCCTTTTGTTAAATCCTGACTCCGCGCCTGCTCCTTGGTGTGGCGTGTTGCGGCACGGTTTGACTCTCCTTGCTTTGCTTTTGATTTGGATTCTTTTTGTTGCATATTTTTTTGCTGCCAGTTTGTTGTTGGCTCTTACTTGTTGGCGATGGTGCTGCTGTTAGCTGTTAGCGGGGCCAAGCCGCACCGTGCCGTGCCGTGCCGCAGTAGTAAAATTCAGTGAGTAGGTAAGCACAACAACAACAACGACGAAAAGCACAGCAACAACAAGCAGCACAATAAGAGCAGCAGCAGCCACCACAGCGATACTAACAACAACAATGGCGCGATGGCGAAGGAAATGTGCTAGCGCTGTTGCTGCCACTGCTGCTCGTTTATGCTCCTGGGTATTTTCAAAAGCAGCACACAGGAAACTTTGGCACCGTGGAGTCCAAGCGGCTACGCTTGAAATGCGGCAATCTTTATTGGTTAGCGTGCTTGTGTGTGGTCGCGTGCGGGCACGTGTGTACGTTTTCGGTGGCTGGATTGCCTGCTGCTTCACTATTTGCACGTCGGCTGGGTTCAATTTGATAGGAATCTGTGAACTGATATAGTAACGACCAATCATTATTTCATACACACGCACAAATTTGTTAATACACAGGATATTGCTTGAAACGTATTTTGCAAATACTTTGCCTTGAATGCTCTTACTCTTTTGGCAATTTCTATTTTTTTATCAATTAGTGTGGCACTAATTTCATCCACATCATCGAATATTCCAAGGAGCAAAAAGGGCGTTGTGCATGAATTTTATGCAGATGGTAAAATAATACAATACGTGAAAATTTTATGGGCAAGGTAGCCTAAAATTTAAGCCGATTAACATTGACGTTGTTGTTGCAAATGTCAAAAACGTGTGAGTGGAAAGAGATAAAAAGAAAATTTTTCTAGCACTAGAAGTTTGTACTCGTCTCCTTTCGATATTTTCCTTTTGCCAACGAACTCGGCTCGACCCGAACCGTGCATAAATCAGGAAATAGATGAAATTTTGGGTGCAAAGTTGCAACATTTTTGCAAAAATTAAATGCAATAGCCCAATTCACAATCTTGTGCAAATGGTCTGGGATTTTTGCAATTGACAGTTTTGTAGCAAAACTACAGTAGTTTTGACAGTAGTTTGCTACAAAACTGTCGTAGTTTTGACAGTAGTTTGCTACAAAACTGTCAATTGCAAAAATCCCAGACCATTGCACAAGATTGTGAATTGGGCTAATAAATTTTGCTTTAACAAGCAACAGTTTTGCTTCTGCCGTATTAAAACATCCCACACAAGTTTGCACCCTTAAAGGAATCGTATATATACATATATGTAAGAATTCCAAAAGAATGATCCTTAAAAATTATATTTTCATTTTTCAAAGAGTGGCCCTGGCAAGAGAAAGAATATATTTGGAATATAATATAGATTTTTAATTATTTATATACATATCAGCACTATGTGCAGTGATTTGCATTTTCAATTCTGAAGATGCCGGGTTTTAAATATCTCCCGAAAATAGGCATGTCTACCCTACGCGTTTAAAAAAAAGTTTTGGGTGTAGCATCGTATGAAAAATTGCCCGAGCCATGGAGGATGTGTGCTGACGATTGCTTCGTTTCAGTCAAAAAGGATCAGGATAAGTTTGCGCGCCGCACACGCCGACACATTCCACACACACAAATATGCATTGCCGATGCTAATGCTGATTGCGAAGACTGTAGACGAAAGCTGGAAGATGGCTTGTAGGTTGGAACTTTGAGGCTGGCGTGGTAGGCGGTGGGTAGGCGGCAGGCGGCTAACCAGAACATGGCATCGTAAAAAGGTATAATTCGCCACAGGATGTCTGTTTAACTTGAACCTTTGCATCGGTACGGTTTGCGCTTGGCACACGGTTCACTTCATTTCATGGCAGCAACAGCAACAACCACAACAACAATAGCAGCAGCAACAACAACAGTATGCGCAAGAGAAGTGGCAGTGGCAACGGCGGCGGCTGCGGCTGCTCAATTTGGCAGAGGGCGGCGGGAAATTACTCTGACACATGCAAGGATATTCGATATGCGCATACCGAAGGGACAGCCAACCAAGCAACCATTCCAATTCGCAGCACACACACAAGCACTCGGCAGCAAACGACACTGTCTCCGGCTCGTGGCATTCATTGTGTCGCAGGGGAGCGCAAGCCAGAACGCAGGAGCCGCTTGACTTGAAATGACTTTGCCGCCAATTCAACGTGCCATGTGTGCGTGTGCGGCTGTCTGTGGGCGGTAATGGGCGCTGACGGCATGCGCTGTTGTGGTGTGAGCGTAAGAACGTGAAGAACGTGCGCGGTTAGCAGCAGAACGGGTGGGCTGGCCGACGGGTGGGAGTGGGTGCATGGCTTGCTTGGCTGACTGCTGCCTCGCTGGCGTTTGTTGAATTGTTGAACGGAGCTGTTGAGTGGGGCGCCAGCGCCATCATCTGCATCATTTATACGCCACACGCCAGCCACACACCACACACACACACACAGACACACACACAGAGATTGTGTCTCGACGGCAGCATGCCAGAAGTAGCAGCAGCAAGGCAAGTCAGTGAAGCAAGCACTTTTAGCGCACAGCAGAACGGACGGGGGGGCGGTACCGGGCGAGATGGTTAGCACAGTGCGGTGAAGTGGCGTGAACTGTTTGGGGCTGGTTTTGCGGCTGGAGACGGCAGTGAAGTGAAGTGAAGCGATGGGTGATTCATGGGCCGCAGTTGGAGTGCAGAGCAATTTATTCAATAATTCGCCGTATAAGGTTAATGCAGAAGGCAGACAACAACAAAAACAACAGCAGCAACAAAACAGCAACCGTGCCAGTGGCAGTGGCAAAAAGTTGGAAAACAACAACAATGCCAACGGAAAACTTTTTTTTCTTTTTTGTTGAATTTGAATTTAAGTTGAGGCAACGGCAACGGCAACTGGTGCATGCCACGTTTCATACCCACGGCGGCAGTAGCAAATTGTGTTAGTGTGTGCGCAGCGCAGGGGAGGTTGATGCATTGGGAAATTGCGGGGGGGAGACAGTGTCGTACGTGCAAACACGTTGAATCACTGAAGCGCGCTGCTGCCGTTGCGGCATATTTGAGTGAATTCCTCCTTGCTGTCTGCTGCTGTTTCCGCCTGCCGTACCACCGTCGGCGCGCTCGGTTGTCCGCCCGACAGTCGCACTCAAGAGTGCCGGCGGTGTTAATTGTTTAATTATGGTCATGCCTATTGTGTGCTGCTTATAACAGAGCACAGCAACCAAATACCTTTGGCAGGCGCTTCCAGCTAAGAGCCACCATTCGCGTTGTTCCTCGGAGCCAGCTAATTGCAGCAGAGAGTGACTCTCTCAGATTTTGATGCTAGAAAGATCCACAAATTGGAAAAATATGGCAACTTTTAGAGCAGTGCATTGCAGAATACACATACATATGTATGTACATACATATGTACATATATAATAAAAGTACTCAGCTGGAAATAGTTTTTGCATTTTTCGTGTAAATCATAGAAGCCGCCTTTAAAGGCGTTCAAAAAATTATACATATGTATGTATATACATATGTACATTTGACACAACAACCAATGGAACGAGGCTTATGCCGATTTCTAGCATTATGGTGTGTTCGTTCAATTTTAGCACAAGTTGATCAATTCTAAGTATAGCCGAACCCGAACGTGATTCAGAAGCTTTTTTAGGGCAAATAATACTCACGAAAAGTTGCCAATCGCGCCACACAAAGAAGATGATATAAGTCTGCCAGGTATTTAGTCTGCGACCCCTCGCATCATTTAAAAATACCCTGGAATTTAGGTTATGTCGCTTGCCAAGCCTTAGATGGATAGATAGAATTGGGGTAGGGAACTAGCGAGCTCTCGCATAAGAGATCGAGCACCCATCCACTGAGACTCTGCGGTGACTATGATTTATACAAACTGAAAATAGGCATCACTATTTAGTTATTAACACATTACTATTTTATGAGAAACATTTTTACAGATAAAAAATCATAATTTGAAGTAAATTTTGCATAACTACTGCAGCTACTATATACTGTACAAAACGAATTCTTCAACAAATTATTAAGTTGTTTGCAGTTTGGTCATTCAGGCACTCGTTCCACATAGATATTTCCAACCAGTTCCTTCGGATCCACATAACTCATACCTGCGCTTCCACGTGCGTATGGTGTTATGCCATTTGTTTGCAGGAAATAATCCCCCGAAATGCTGTTAAAGAAGTATGATCAAATTATTAAATTACTACCATGAAGTTTGCGTTTAGTAAATTCCAACTTACTTCGTTGGACAATCGTGACCCATTACGACTTTGTCCTTGGAACTTATGATTTTGCCCACTTTGAAATCAGCCCAATTCTTAGCTCTAACCGCATCGAATTGATCGGGGAATTTCGCTGCAACACTCTCTGCCCAAAACCACCAGGACCTGCGATGACTGGATAAATCTGTGCCGAAAGTAGACAGTCGATTCAACGTACAATAACAGTAAGGTGTATATCCATTTGCAATTACCATTATCGGTTAACATTCTGTAGTTTCGTTTCGGACAGCCCGGCTGTAATGTTTTGCCACTGTTGGGCCAGAAATCTACCGTTCCCGAGCTGACTGGCGCACCGTAGAGCCAAGCATCGGTATGAATAATATCCACGAATTCAGCATCATGCATGTTCAAGTGCGGCGACACTTTAAAGCCATAAAACAAGGGAAAGGCGGGGTCCAGTGCCGTTATTCTATAAAATTAAATAAAGTCAGAGGAATAGACATAAGAATAGTACTTACTATATTCTACACACGAAAGCTCGCTTACCTTTTGAGTTTTTTCGTTTTATTGCTGCGACGATAAATTTCTCTGCCAATTAAGCCTGCCATTTGTCCACCGAGCGAGTGACCCACTATATGAAATTTATCAATATCTAAACCGTTGTCGAACATTTGCAGAAATATTTTCGATATTATAGGCCCAAGCTGCAATTACATATGGAAAAGTTTACTAGGAACAACTTTTTATTTTTTAATATACACATCGTATTATAATGAGGCTTTCCTAATAACATTTCGCAAAATTTCGAAATCTTTTGCTCAAAATCTCAGATTTAGGGCCACCAGCGAAGCTCAAAATTGCTTACCTGTTTGGTATTGACCACCGCATCAAACATATAATTTCCATCGGCCAGTTCGCCCCAATCGATGATGATGATATTCAGTTCCTTCCGTCGCTGCAAATATGCATCCACAACCACATGCACGCTCTCCTCATCGGGATCCTCCAAATAGCCGTGCAAGTAGAGCATCGTATTTTTGGATTTGTCAAATTTGTCATTATTCAATAAAGACTGGAAGTCATTCAAGTCATAAATGCAGGAATCTGTAAATGTGGGCCTGAAAAACGCAATAAACGGTCATTTTAATTATTGTATAGAAGAAAGGAAAACCAGTAAGTATTAACAGAAAAGTTTTTCCGAAAGTTTCACTTTCTTACCCATAATACAGTATAAATTTTGCACTACTCAGATCGGCCCGCGCTTTCGCTAATCCCATGTACAGCCCTAGAAATAGAAGAACTTAAATACCCCAATTTTGGATTTTCTAATTATGCAAACATTTACTTACTAGATTTTATTTTCACGCCTTTTAACATCTTGAACTGAAATAAAGATAAAACGTACGTCTTAAGTAAATTCCTCTCTCTCAAAATGTATATAAGTATATATATTCAAATCAAGAAAATTCGCAATTGATATGTTAGAAATATTAAAATACTTAATAGTAGATTAGTGAAGTTGTTTTTTCTTAACTAACTAAGCGAAACTATTATGACAAATGCATTTATTTATTTAAATAAGCAAAAAAATAGTAAGTTATCAGTTGAAGGTGCAAGCTTTGTTCAAGGCACAAATCGAATTAAGTTAGTTTGCTATTAAAAAATTCTGAAGAAAATCATGTTTGGTTTGAGTGTATGAATAAGGCTTTTCGCTAATTATAATATTTGTATGGCTTTTGATAATCGCATTGATAATTCTCTTTATCGCATGACGGTTTTTTCATAAGGCAACTTTCGATAACATTTACGAAAAGAACGAATTTGATAAGATACTAGCAATTTGTGAATGGGATTCGAACCAAATCGCTCGGGGGGCCCATGTGTGGGTATATTGAACTTGAATGTTGACATAATATCAGAAAGCATATTCGCAATATTTTTTTATTCAAATAAAAACTATGCAAGAAACTTAAATTCAGGTTACTGGATTCAGATCGATCATTTTATTAAATAAGCAAGTTAAATCAGTTATACTTGCTCATTTTGCTTGGAAATAGCTGATGCAAAACAATGCGGAAAACCTCAACGGACCTATGTATGTACCTTTCCAGAATCGAGTCCAAACGGAACTGAGAAGCTTTTTATTATGGCAAAGAAACCCTCCGGAAGTTGCGATTCTTCTTCGGGATCTCTTGGTGTGCATGTTCTGATCTTAGTGAGATTGCACGGAAGTTCTTTCGCACGGAAGCATGTCTTTGGTCAGCACAGCTATAAAACCATATGAACCCTGAGAGTTGCATGAAACCATTTGAATAAAAAGCACTGAAAATTGTACTACTTCTCAGTGGAAATATTTGATCAACGTGTAAATGAATAGATATAAACATTTAAAAAAAAGTAATAAACATTTGACTTCAAAAAATAACTAAACAGGAATATCTGAATACGAGGTATGCATGCATGTACATATGTGTAAAAATAATAATTAAATGTAAACTTTTTAGTAGTCGTCAGCTTTCTGGTAATTAAACAAACATGACTTTATGGAAAGATTGCATCAATGAAGCGTTAATGCGAAAAGGTTAATTGGGCACTGTTTTTTGTTAAAGTTTTCTGTACATATAATTATAAGTATGTATTACATGTAAGTACGACTGTTCAAAATGAGTTTAAATTAGCAACGCGGACCGAAGTTTAATAACTTTGTCACTTTTATAAATAATTGTTATAAACTTCAAACTAAAAGTCAGGGATTCGTTTGGCTTGCTAATAAAACACTATTGAAGATAATAAGGAAATGAAATTAAACCAAACTTTATCATATATGTACATATAAAACTGACATTGAGCTCGAAACTCGAACGAAGTCAAATGAGCAGATCGAAATTTGAATAGTATGCGAAAAAATTCGATTGTTATATGACAGGGTCGGCCAACCCAAATGATCTCGCGGGCCGCACATATGGAAAATTAGAGGAAATGACGGGAAGATTGGACTGAAAAAATATTCAAGGGGGGCCGTATGCGGCCCGCGGGCAGCGGGTTGGCCACTCCTGTTATATGACATTATCAAAATCCAAAAGACATATTTATTGCGTTTACATATGTAGCTGTTCAATCAATTGCTGAAAATTTTATTCAGCGAAGCCAAGCACAATCAAAAAAAATGCAATCTACACGCTCACTTTGAGCTTAGAACTTTAAATTTCGTAATTTTTGTTCAAAAAAAGTATTAATAGCCTAACAAGCCTTCCGACCCGATCGGAAATTTTTATTCCAAAAGTTTGAGAATACACCGGCTGGCAATATTTGCTTTGGGCATGTGTGTGTGTGTGCCTTATATGTTTGGAAAACTTATTTTCACTGGAAAGCGTTTGTTGACTTCTTCAGACTTTTTGCCTTCTTGTCAGAATTTTTTCTTGGACATTTATTAAATGTTAGTTTTTTGTTAATATGTACTTCTTTTAATTGAAATGCATACAATTTTATTTCCATTCTCAGGGTCACTTTACGCTTGAATGTGAACTGCACTGCAAACGAATTATAAAAACTAATTTGCAACTGGAAAAAAGTGCAGTATTTATTGGAATTGTGCATGTACGTAGCTGTGAGTGTGCGTCCATGCACATTACAAAATCGATTCCAAACGACTTCACAATTACCTCGAAAATGCTTTTTGTCATGTTCCAGCACTGACACCACTGACACCGATTCAAAATTTATTCGAATGTTCTTTTGCCGCGGCGCCGATTTGAGCCTCAGTTAATTTATCTGCACGAACGTTGCTATTTCTTTATTTGTTGTTGTTGTTACTGCCAGTTGGTTGCCTAGGAGCTGAGCAGTCAGTGCGTCCGAATCTGCACGCGATGCAAAGCTATCTGCCACTGTGCCACAAGCGCGAATTTCAGCTTAAGTGCCAATCAGTCCGCGTATCGTATTTAATCTTATCGCAGACAAAACCTGTTTTACCCGAGCTCTATACATGCGTTCGCTGATGACGTATTTATTCGGTTCGTAACGCAGAAATCCTCATAGAAATAGGTCTCTCTCAGACATTTACGATACGATTAAATACGATACGCGGTTACTGATTGGCGCTTTAGTTTCTTAATATTTCTCACACGCCGTGCAAACTAGTTTATTGTTTGGTACTTTACGAATGCGAGCCCAATTTCGGACGCTGCTCTCTGTAGCTTTGCCGGTTCGTCTATTGGCTGCTCTTGGCCCAGTGCGGCATTGATATCGTAAGCGGGCTTGAAGACTTGCTCGGCAGTTGCTTGGCATCCTACAACGGCTGAGTTACGAATTGGCAAGGTTTCATGTGACAAAGTACAAAAAAACTGGTTCAATAAAATTTTATCGAATTTAAACGACATAACTTCTCAACAAAAATTCTAATAGTATTTTTTAGTTAAGAAATGAAGTCGTTTGAATTTGGTAAAATTATCTTTTCTAAACCAGTTTTCATAATAGTAGTTTGTTATTTTTTTATGAGCAGTGACTTGCAAAATATTCGCTACGTGTTATCTTTGCATAAAGACAAAAACCGAAAAATTTAACTACGACAAAGTGCTCGTAAAAGTATACGGAACATCGTATTACAAATTGGAACCGAAATCGGAACTGAATCGAAAGCATAGTTTAAGTTATAATCTTTTCGATTTTAGATAGGTTAAGCTGAATTCGAATCCCTTTTATATAGGTTTGTATAACAAATTCAGCCTAGAAAAAATCTAAATCGGAAGCATAACCGGGATTAAAATTTTTTCGATATATGAAAGGTTAAACGGAAATAGAGCCTACTTAATATATAAAAATATCGCTCTAGACAGGAGTGGCGAACCCAAATGATCCCACTTTAGAAATGCATCATTGCTCTGCGGGCCACATGCCATAAATTGTACGACATTTTGACCTATATCTTCGAAACCAGTCCACCTCAAATTATGAAAAAAACATTTTTGGAATCCACGGACCCACCACGATACGATATAAAAATATTTTTCTTTTTTTGTCCCACCCAAATCTTTTGTAGAAGTGTGATAATGAGTTGGTGGGAAATCAAACACACGCGTATTCAGCAGACTATCGAAGCAGTTAGTAAAACAGAAAAAAAAGCAGCTCAAATTCAACAAAATGCAACAATTATATGTAATCTTAATCGGTCTATGCTGAAAGCCATTGACTTTTCAGTCAACTAAACTATATACATACATATATTTATGAATAGTGATGTGATACTATTTACAAGTCTAAGCTTTGAACTGGAAAATTTTGCTTTTATATGAAATAGCATCAAATTTAAATTGTGTTTCATTTGTTTATGGCGTCAGAATAACAAAAATCTGATTGCGAGTTCAAAGAGGTCACAGAATGCTGACAAATGCTTGCCTAGATCTGCGCTAACAGTTTTATTTAGATGCAGACACAATTAATTTCCGCTTCAAATAATATTTTATCATCGAAAAGGAATTATTTATTACATAATATTGAATTGTGATTTTTGAGAATGCAGAATAAGACTGTTAATTGCTTAAAACGCAATTAATGCTTCAACTTGAGGTTTTAACATTTTTAAAAATATTTGTTTACCAAATGAAATTAAATTTTTTAATTTGAAACTACAATTTATTATAGTTATACATTTTCAATTGAAGTGCATGGTTCTCTTACCTCAGCTCTCGCAGAAATAAGCACTACTAATGCTTGTTCATATGTAAATCGTTACGAAAGCATGCGCTACAATTTTGCACAACACTGTGCACATAGAGGCATGCAATCATATGTATGTATGTATGTATGTGCCTTTGCATATAGTATTAAACTTACCTTTTTACCAGTTCTAAAGCGAACGTGTCTCTTTTTTTATTGTGGCCACGAGGCTTAACACTCTATTAAGAAGGGTTGATTAAAATTTTATATTTATTTAAATAAAATATTTAAGTAATTAGAAGCAAATTAAGTATTTTATTGAGTTTTTATTTTGACAAGACCGAAACAAAGTTCACTTTTTGCAGTTGAGTGAGTTTTTTTTTGAAAGAGCGTAATTACACTGATACCGTGACTGCGTTTCCGATTGCAGCTAGCAATGTCCAACTGCTCCGCTGCTTTTTAAACACTGAACAGATAGCGAAATTTACAAACAGTCGAATGGATCCAAGTGATGTGGGGCTGTAGGGCGAGCATGAGCAACGAGAGTGAGAGTGCTTGGCGGCGAGCGGCGTTTAGTGAGGAGCTTCACACGCACACTGACAGTTCTTTGATCGCGCAGAGGCAGCTACTCGTGCATACACTGTGCGAAAAAGTGGCCAAGCAAATGTTGAATTTCATATACATGATGTTATATTTTTGCATGAAGAAATGTGTGTAGAATTTTCAAAAAACCCAGTTGAATTCCCAATTTTTTTTCCGAGTGTTCAGTGTTGAGTCTTACCATAGAGAGTTAAATATCTTAATGATATGTTTTTCGACATTCTACACTATGTACATATATACGTTACTGTTTTAAGGTTTATTCTTTTGAGTCGCGGCTCTAGTAATAACCCCCGTGAGCTTAATCGTTTCGGAAAAACCTCTACATATCGGCTTATCTCCAGCATGTCAGGAGTTTTTCCAAATATTGATGAGAGAACTTTTGTTTATATTATTTCTATTGAACAAAAGTGGTATAGCAAAACAGAATGCAACAAAAACCCGATTTTTAAAGGTTTTTTCAATCTGATTTAAAATCTTGAATATGAAATTTAAGCACAGACCAATTTTAATATATTCAAAAATCTAATCTCACAGAAAAATTCTACACATGTATCTAAGGAATGGTTGATGGATTTAAAAAGATTCGATCATCGTTGATTCAAAATATTTAATTTTGGTTATAACTAAAGCTAATTCACTAAACAAAACTACATTTGTGATCCCTAAAATCGCTACATTTAAGTGAACTATCAAGCAAATCAAATTCTTTCTAGTTATTGATTTCCAAATTATTCATATGCCAAATCGATTTGACTGCTAGTACTTTCAACTGATGATGATATTATGTCATATTATACGCTAATAATAGTGGTGTTTTTTATATATATTTTAATAGTTATTTTTTATTTTTGTTTGTTGATTTGTTTAATAATTAATACAATGCAGTAGTGATCCTTAAATAATGTTTTGTTATAATTTTGCATTTTCTTTCAATTTCAATTTTTTGCTTCATTTAAAAATGATCTGTTTGCCCGAATTGATGCGTTTTGGGAAAGTTCAGTAGTCACCACTACTTCAATCACTTATTCAATCCTTGCCATTTTTCACTTCAGCTAAATTTAAGAAAAATAAAAAAATGAAATGAAATCGTTTTGTTGCATTTTTATGTGATTACGCTGCAAGTAGAAAGAAACAAACAGACAATACAAATAGTTATTAGAATTTTAAAATAAACATTGGGGTAGACAGTAGAAGTGGAATGAAAGCGAGTGAAACAAAAAGGGAAATTTAAGTTTCATTTTTGAATAAAAACGAGAGGCAAAGCAGTTGAAGAACTGATGAACAATAACTTGATGGAATTATGATACAAATTTTGTATGCAAGAAGGGAATATGTACAGTGGATATATGTACATATAAAGCAATCCCATGGCCTGCTATAGGCACACTGCAAACATATTCTAATTGTTTATTTGTGCAAATCTGAATGTCAATATAAATTAAATTTATGTATCCTTCACAAAAGTCCAACTAGCGAATTAACTAGTCAGGGTTTAAAGGTATTCCAGAAACGAAATATGCAGTTGACTTTTAGTTTTACAAATGTTGAGATTTGAGCATAAAGAACGAAATCAGAATACATTCCAAGCGTATTAAGCTTACAACATTGTTCGCATCCCTAAAATGTAGTCCTATAAAATATGCTGCGTGAACATGATCTCTCATGCAATTTATCACGAGTCTAATGCTAACAACAAAGTGAAGGAATTCTCGAGTGAACGTATAACTTCTTAACAATGAGTCGTTTTTCGAACTGTGGACGACGGATCAGATGAAATGGACAGAAAACATCGAAACATTTAAAGTAAACTATACTCAATCGGATTGCTAAGCCAACTCAACTGACTTTCAAATGCATTTTCATCCGCAACCGAAGGCGGCTGCACGGCTAGTTTAGCAGTAATGGCCGCAGACTGCATTGTGCCCGCGGCTGGCTGTGCAACAGTTCTAAATACATCTAATTCCATTTCTATACGCGAAAAATATATATAGAAATATCAAATGACATATCAAAATAAAAATATGAAGTAATGACGATTTTCTCTTGATTAGCTGGTGAAGATAGCGAAAATGCAAAAGAATAAGGCACGAGTGAAAATGTCGATGAGAATTAAAGCTGCTATTAACCTGCAGCTATGCCCGCAATAGCCTCCGAAGCAAAATGCTTCACGTCCACATCTGTGTCGGCGTTGAGCTTCTCCAAAGTAGGTTTCACTTGCGAATCGATTACACTGGCTTCCAAGTAGGGTGAAATTTTCTGCAGAGTTTTTGCCACGTTAAAACGCACATTGGCAACGGGATCGGCGGCCAGCAACAACACAGTAGGCAGCAAGAGTTTCGTGGTGATGTCGGTGCCACACACTTCCGCGAGCATATTCAAACAAAAGAGGCAGGTCATTCCTAATAAAAAAAAAAGAATGGGAAATTTAAATAAGAAAACATAATAGTAACGAAACGAACTGAAATCAAACTGTTATTTTATAACTTACTATGCAAATAATTCTTGTTGCGTGACATCACCAAAATCATTGGAATTATAGCCTGTTCAGCCCACTGAGCGCCAAACTGTTCGACTAGCTTTTTCATGTTCAGAGTAGCTGCTTCGCGTATGGCATAGACGTGATCATTCAACCAACCCATGCAGAGACCGCGCAGCTTTTGATCGAAGAACTCCTGACCCAATTGACCGGCCAGAGCAGGCATGTATTCAATGATGGCCAAACGCACGCGCCACTTTGAATCCTCGGCGAGCTCAACAATAGCAGGCAGCAAGGACTGTTGTGAATAAAAAAAAATGTATTCGATAATTATTCATCTTCACAGGAAGCAGCTCAAATAGAAATACATACCTGCGACAACTGCTGTATTCCGATTACATCGTTTACACAGTCTAAGTTGGAAATAATATTTAAGCGTACTTCCGGGCACTCATCCTTTAGCTGTATCAGAAATAGTGGCAGCAAATGCTCGACCGTATTGTAGGCGCCCAACATTGGACTCAAGCCCATTATGACCGAAGCCAAAGCAGACTTTACATGGGGATTGGGATCGGACACTAAATCCCTGACATAGGGCAAAATAGATGTCATTATAATCTGAACTTGGTTAGCTTTGTCCAAGTTGGCGCAGAAGTCCTTGACCTTTGTGGCAACAGCAGCGCGCACCTCAGCCTCAGCATCTTTTAGCAAATACTAATCGTAGAAAAGGTGTAGAAAAGGAACATCATTGTGAATATTTAATCGAATATTTGTAATATCCAACCTGGAAAGCTGGCACTAAGTCGACACGAGTAATCTCTGGACCAACCGCCTTCTGGAGGTCGACAAACTTTTCGGCAACCATGTAACGCACACGCCACGATGAATCGCTCGCGCACTGTCGCAAAGTGGGCAACACTAACTGCAAAGCAAAACAAATCATTTAAATTCAATCGACTCAATTAAGTTATGTTAATGAAGAAGCTCACATGCTCTACATCCTCCTGTGGCAACAGTTGCGCAATACTAACGCAAGCTTCGACTGCCAAGAGGCGCACAGAATCCTAAATGAAAATAAGATTATTAAATTATTTGCAAGTGCACACAATATAAAACGAGATATATATATGTATGCGTGTGCTTACTTGATCATCTTGCGCCAATTGCACAAAGTTTGGAATCAAATCCGACTTCAGATACTCAATCTCTACAACTTTGGCGAACTCGCCCAGCTTGCTGGCGCCCGCGCGACGCACCATCGGTGTCTCGTCCTGGCACAGCTTGCGGAAAGCAGCACGTAATTCAGCCTTCACCGGCTGCGAAACTCTTGCGTAACAAACTGAGAACAGACCGCAAGCTGAGGTACGTGAAGTGAACCAATCGCCAGATACTAAACGCTGCAGTGTGGGTACCACATGAATCTCTAGATCCTGAGCACTGTGTTCAGCAGCAACAGTGCGCAGAGATTCCACCGCTTTGTCACGAACAACAGTCTCTTCCACCGTAGCTAAACTTTCGAGTGGTGGAATTAAATACATGGCATACTCCGGACCACCGACCAAACCTGAATTTATAAAAAATAGTTTATATTTAATTGACGGAAATTATGTTATGTTTTTGGTTTACTTGTGAAATTCCCAAGCTGATCGGCCAAAGCCAATAATACTTCGTCCTCATCGTAGATGGTCTCGGTTAGGAAGGGAATGAGCTCGGAGCGAGTGCGTTCTTCACCAAGTGCCAAGGCTATAGTCGAGAGCTTCTTAATGGAATTGAGGCGCAACTGGAAAATTTTAAAATATAATATTATCATTGTCAAATGGGAATATGCACATATAAATAAGTATGAAACAATACAAAAAGAATTTCACTAATGCGCTCATCTAAAATTTATTAGTGTGTTCTGATGATTTGATTTTCACCGGACTCGGCTTAAGAACTGTTTGAATAAATATTTAACAAGATCTACATTAGCAGATAGTTTAATAGCATAAAGATTAACATTTTCTAACCGAAACTTCATCGCAGTTTTGCGTTTATCCTATAAAGTTTAGAGGCATTTGAAACCCCTTTTATGAGCGTGGGACTGATAAGACTCTGATAAAAAATCAGAACATGAATATTATACTATATGCATTTATCATTGAAGGCAGTAATCTCGGTTAATATATTGCATTTAATTTGTTAGTTTAGCTACTTCGTTGAATAGACACTCGGTATTCTCTTATAGACACGACACGACCTTGGCATGAAACAGCAGGGAGAAATGCTGCGGAACCTTGTACCCTGCGAGGTGAAAGAACATCGCCGATTCTACCATGCCCCTATATAATGAAACAATGCATTATTGGAGGCCACAATTGAACACAGCTAATTGCATTCAAAATAATCAACTTAATTTGAAGAAAATTAAAGACAGATCGAAGTAATTTTTCCCGCACCGAAAATATCAGGGCGCAGCGACTTCTAGAGCAAATTCCTTTGCGCACAATTGCTTCAATTCCCAATGCATAAATAATGACGTACTAGCCAATGGACCCACTGACCTGTACATCCTCGTTCTTCAACTCATCAATTAGCACGGCAATCGGATAGAGGGAGTCATCCACGGATTTGTCGCTTGCTGCCATTTTTTCTCTGTAGAATTCTGCGATTTCGATTCCCGATGAGTCGGTTTCTGTGCTTGTGTGAGTGCGTCAATGCAATGCGTTCCTTTTGCTGGTTTCCGAGTACTTCGATCGTCAAATTATCAATTTATACTTTGAAAATATACTTCTTTTATCGATTTTTATAACTATACTGTTGAATGTGAAAAATGTCTCTTCTATCTGCGTAAAAGAATGCTAAGAAACTCCCGTAAATGACACAACTTTGCAGAAAAGCTGTAAGAGGAAGAAAACACGAAGTTTCCTCGTGCTTCTCGCTCGTTCGTTTGCCTTTCTGTTTGTGTAAGTTGGCGGCACTGTACGGGGTCGGGTCTTGGGTGCTATTGTATTCTAAATTTTGGCTACATTGTTATTCCCCTTATTAGTACATACTTTTCCCCTTATTAGTTGATACTATTTCCCTTATTCCGTTGTAAAACCATTTGCGTTATTAGTACCAATGTGCTAAAAGTTAAGTTACAACAGGACCAAAAAGTCCGAGACACACACCGGATTTTGCATTTTCCTTTCTCTTCCTTTATCAATTTTGTCTTCGAGTTCTGTTATTGTGAATGCTATAGCCTAGTTTCCGCCGCAAGCGGAAGCAGAAGCCGAATTTTTTGCCGAATATTTCCTTTTTGGTGGCATTCTACGCGGCTTTGTCACAAATACACAAATACCCAAATACCGATGATTTTATGCTAACTACGCGCAATATATATTAGTACCGGCCGCCATATTAGTACTGGCTATGAGAAGTTGTCTGGGACAGGAACCAAAGAGTAAGAGCAGTTGCAGCAGTTGCAGCAGTTGTTACCGAGCTTCCTTTTTTATTATTATATAATGTGATTTGCTTGGCCCTCTGTACAATATTATAAATTGATTTCAAATAAAAAGCTTTTTTGATGTCATTATTTTTGTATAGGGTTATTATTTATTTAAATGAAGTTAATAGAAAGCTTATAAAAATAAATAATTTTCGCCGAACAAAACTACCTTTATTTCTAATTTGTGACGAGAAATTGCAAGTTTGACTATTAAACCTAGCTTCCGCAATATCTACACATATTATTAAGTTCTTATTCCGTGCAGCCCTGATTCGTTCAATTCTCAATTTAACCACAATTATTTGTTCAAATATAAGATATTTAATTTTCCAAAAATGATACAAAGTCGGTTAATTTGAACAGTTGATCTTCGGAGCTGGTGCAAGCACGTGGCACATTCGAAGGGCGTTTGGGCACTACCAACGCGTGTGGTCCATCGCCGTCATATGCCCAGTCTCGAGCTAAACATGCTGCCTTTAGCTCTTCGCGCGACAAATGCGTTAGTTGCATGAGCTGCTGCTCGAAGATGAAGGTATAGGCTTGCCCAACTAATGTAAACACGTCGTTGCGTAGTTTCTCTGCAAATTGTATAAAAATGCATATAATCAATATTCGGAGCTGGCGATATTCCACTAACCTCCGAGATCATCCATGATGCCTTTTATATTATCAGACCAAGCAAATTGGATGTTTCTAAAGAACTCGGGTGAGTTATTATTGACCAGCGCACGCAACAGCACCTTCAATCGCTCCAGCTCCTTATTGTCTACCTTCGAGGCTTGTGGAATGCGCTTCAATAGTTGTTTAGCATCAACACTGAAATCATTAAAAAAAAGTATTTCGTTTTTCAATCGGCAATAATGCAATTCACTTACAGTTCATCGTGGTACAAATACAAGGCAAACAATTGAATGTAGAGCTCCTCCCCTGCGATGTTTTGCTGTAGTTGCGGCATCAAATTAAATTCAGTCTAATTCTACTATACGTTATAGTTACCTCCAGTTCATCGTTTTCTAATTTTTTCATTAAGCTGGAGTATTTTTCTAAATGCATTTTGCAATAATATTTCCTACGGCAATAATCAAAACAAATATTTCTTCCTTTGCTAATGAAGATAACAAAACTTATGTATCGATAGTAAAAGACCAATTTTTGTATACGGCAGCCAGTGTGACCGTTTAATATTAAATAATATTTCTTTTTTCTTTTGGTTTAACATGGTATAGGTATCTAGTTTTGAAAATCTTAATATTCCATTTGTGTGTTTTTCAATATTTAACATGAAGCCAAACATTTCGTATTTCTTATAATATTACTAACTCGTTATCGCGAGACAGAACAAAAACCGCTGAAAACCCGCTATATAAGCTTATTTTATTTAAAATGAATTGTTTTGTTTTATTTTTGCTTAATAAAATTTAAAAAAAACCGCAATTTCACAAAAATCTTTTCGTTTTTTAGGGTTTTAGTTTTTTGGTTGAAAATGCAGTTTTTCTATTGGGAATTTACAGTTTTTTTCAAAAAAAATCTGGCAACATTGCCTACAACAAACAAGCTACACTAATCGTGAAGCCGCCTTTTAATCGTTATCGGGCCAGAGACAAAGTGCGAAAAGTGCAAGTGCGCTTGTAAACAATTGTTAATTTTCCGAAATAATTAAAAACTCAGTTAAAAGGAGACATCCACAAAAATGAAAATGAAGTTAATTGATCCGGTAGTGCGCAGCTTCAAGGTGGCTAAAGTGTTTCGCGAGAATACAGACAAAATAAATGCGATCGACTTCTCGCCGAACGGGGAGCATCTAATATCGTGCAGCGAGGATGACCAAATCGTCATATACGATTGCGAGAAAGGCACACAGTCGCGTACCGTAAACTCTAAAAAGTACGGTGTCGACTTAATTCACTTCACTCACGCCAACAACACCGCCATACACAGCTCCACGAAGGTTGACGACACCATTCGTTATCTGAGTCTGCACGACAACAAGTACTTGCGTTACTTTCCCGGCCACACCAAGAAGGTGACTTCGTTGTGTATATCGCCTGTAGAAGATACTTTTCTGTCTGGCTCAAAGGACAAAACTCTGCGTCTGTGGGACTTGCGTTCTCCCAATTGCCAGGGCCTTATGCATCTATCTGGTCATCCAGTGGCCGGCTACGATCCGGAAGGACTAATTTTTGCAGCGGGCGTTAATTCAGAAAGCATCAAACTGTACGACTTGAGGTCATTTGACAAAGGACCATTTGTAACATTTAAATTGAACCAAGAAAAAGAGTGCGACTGGACGGGATTGAAGTTCTCACGTGACGGAAAGACCATTCTCATCAGCACAGATGGCAGCATAATTCGCCTAGTGGATGCCTTCCACGGTACACCGTTGCAAACATTCACGGGTTATCCGAACAATAAGCGTATACCAATAGAGGCCAGCTTTAGCCCCGATTCGCAGTTCATTTTCTCAGGCAGCACAGACGGAAGGGTGCACGTCTGGAATGCGGACACAGGTTATAAGGTTTGCGTGCTCAACGGCGATCATCCTGGACCAGTGCAGTGTGTGCAGTTCAACCCTAAATACATGATGCTGGCCTCCGCTTGCACCAACATGGCTTTCTGGTTGCCCACTTCAGAGGAGGGACTTTAGATGGACAAAAATGTGGAGACATGAATATATTATGTTTATTTTACTCTTTTTTAATAACGAATAAAAACAGATTAATAGATTTCAAGTCTTGTGAGTTAATGTTTCTCTAAAGTGCTGGTGCCGATTCCCGTGCGTGCCTTTCGTAGTATTCCCGCATAACGGATAAAAGTTTCGTGAGGTTTGTGCCCATTTTGGCGCTTATTGGTATCACTGGCGCACCCACTCTCCGCTCCAGCTCGTCCAAATTCTGCTGCGCCTTCTCCTCATCGATCTTGTTCGCCACAACAATTTTCGGCCGCTGTGCCAACCCGCTGCTGAACTGTCCTAACTCATACATGAGTTGCTCGTAGTGCTCCCATGGGTTTTCGCAACTAGCATCTAGCAGAAATAGTAGGACTGGACAGCGTTCGGCATGTTTCAGAAACTGTATGCCAAGTCCCTTGTTGAGATGCGAACCTGATATGAGACCCGGCAGATCGGCCACTGCCAGCTGAATGTGGTCCTCATACTGTACGATTCCAATATGCGGTCGCAAGGTGGTGAAAGCATATGGGGCCACCTTGGGCTTTGCACGCGAAATAGCATTCAGCAATGTGCTCTTACCAGCATTGGGGTAGCCGATAAAGCCAATGTCAGCCATGCTGCGCAACTCCAACAGGTACTTCGTGTCCTCCCCCGCCGGTCCATATTCACACACCTTTGGACTATTTTCCGAGGAAGTTACAAAGAATCGATTGCCCTTTCCACCTACCCCACCGCGTGCTGCAACAAACATCAAATCAATTCGATCCAAATCACCGACGATGCGCCCACGCTCGTCGCGTATAATTGTGCCCACAGGCACTTTCACGACAGTGTGTTTCGCGTTCTTGCCATGACAGTCCTTGGAGCTACCCTTCTCTCCTTCGTCGGCATTAATAACACTGGTGATGTGGTTTAGATTGCGTATATCTGTGGATGCTTGAAAGACGATATGGCCACCGTTGCCACCATCGCCACCATCCGGACCGGCGCGCTCATTGCACCACAGTTGCAGAAACGAAATACAGCCGTCGCCACCTTTGCCGCCAACGGTGCGAACCACTTTGTTATCGGAGAAATAGTTCGGCTATTAGGGAGAAGACAAAAAGTTAAAAGTATATTCGTTTTATGAGAAATACATTCCTTCCTAACCTCCTTCCTGTTCGATTTTGATTTCTTTGGACGCAGCGCAGAATATTGGGTGTAATTCACACGTCCGAATGTTTCGCGTGCTCCTGCACCAGGCTTAAGTAGTCCGCTTGTCCTTAGGAGCACCGGGAACAGACTCCTCGTGATCACTCTACATCTAATCGCCATTTCCAATACATAAACACGACGACCAAGGGGTTCAATCCCGGAGAGCTTTTAAATGCGAGATGAGGTTGCAACATTGACATCAAATCATCAAACTAACTGTGGACCGTCAAAATGTGTATATTCAAAGGCCGCTTTTCCAATAAAAGGTTGTAGCGTTTTATCGTCGAACATGGAAACATTTAATTTCGCAAAGAGCAGGAGGGGATTACAATTTTGCTTTGTAGGTATTACGCAGGGGAGTACAATCCTTGAAAATTTACCACGAACGGAGAACTGATGTGGGATATTGGGACTCAAAGATAGGCACCCTAGTATACACTCAGCCCTCACACTTATAGATGGTATCTTTACAATAAAAACAAATTGGCTCTTGAGTGTGATTTATTTTACCACCCCTAATCAGCTGTCTACTAATATCGCCGTGTGTAATATGATTGCTAAATTTCTCCGGTTATCAACAAAATTTTTCTCGACAGGCAGTTGGAACGAAAACATGATCAAAGTAGCTTTGGTTGATCTTAGCGGAACACTTCACGTAGACGATGAAGCTACACCAAATGCAGTTAAAGCGTTACGAAAGCAAGTTCTACACCGATTGGAGTGGTAGTACATTTTTAGCGCAGCCTCACAAAATCTTGCAGATTGCGGGAAACGAACATAAGCATCAAGTTCGTAACTAACACCACTAAGGAGTCCAGTCGAACTTTGCATGAACGGTTGTGCCAAATTGGCTTCGATGTGGACAGGTCAGAGATTTACAGTTCACTCAGCGCAGCTGCAGAATACGTGCGAAAGAACGAGCTGAATCCATACTACCTGCTCAGCGAAGATGCACGCGAAGATTTCGGGCCTGAAGACAGCAGCAAACCACTTGACTCCGTGGTAGTTGGTTTGGCGCCGGCGGAATTCAACTATGAGAACCTCAACAAGGCATTCAAGTGAGTGGCAATTGCGTCGACCTCTGTTGTGCATATTTCACATTACATCTCTGCTCGCAGCATACTATTGACTGACAAAACGCATCCACTAATTGCAATTCACCAAGGCAAATACTACAAGCGCAGCACTGGTTTGGCCCTTGGACCAGGCTGCTTTGTCAAGGGCTTGGAGTATGCAACGGGCACTACGCCCACACTGATTGGCAAACCAAATCCATACTTCTTTGAAAGTGCAATTCCGGCAGGTGTAAGTGTGGAACAGTGTGTTATGATTGGCGATGTAAGCAAAAGGAGCGTTGAATTGCATTCAAACAGATTTATTCCACATATTTTTCCCCCAGGACGCTAATGACGATATCATGGGCGCAATGAAGGTGGGTTTCAAGGCCATACAAGTCAAAACTGGCAAATACTTGCCAAATGTTACGGCGAACCTACCACCAACAGCATTAGTTGAAAACTTCAGTGAAGCAGTTGATTGGATTATCAAAGAACAATTAGTTTGAAGAGAAAAAGAAAGCACACATTTTTCGTCATATTTATATTTTATTGTGAAAAATATTAGCATTCTGAGAATTGTTCGGAATTTTGAATTCACAAGTACCTTTAGCTAATTCCAAGATTATTATTAGACTACCGTCTCTCTACAAGCCACACAGCCATGCAGCAGCACAACAAAAGTGCTTTTAAAAAAGAAAAACAATCGAATTTGATAATACAATGTTTAAAATTTAATAAATACAGAATCAAAATTATTTAAAAAAAAAAGCAAGTGTAAATAAGCTTCAAAATGCACAGTATTGAGTTAAGTTCTCCGGCGTTCGTCAGCAGTGCTTTAGGCTCCAAGTTTAGCCTTTGCGAATGCAGTAGCCAGTTGCAAGATCTCCTCCACATTCTCATAATTAGGACCGGAAGCTTGAGCTGACTCCGCCTTTCCACCACCTTTGCCGCCCAATGCCTGCGAAATATGCTGCACCCACTCATTGGCCTTGAGACCCTTTTCTACGGCGCTCTTGGGGACCGACGACAAACAGAATACCTTCTTTAAGTCTACATCAACCGACACGAACATGGCGGCAGTGTCCGGGCTCAGAGTGCGCACCTGCTTGAGTGCCGAATCGAGCGCTTTTGTGTTGTTGTAGGCATCCAGTTGCTTTACTAGCAACGCAGCATTTGGATGTTCAAGGCATATTTCCTTGGCTTTCTCGACCACGGTGATGGAAACAGCTGCTTTCAGTGCGCGCTCCTTGTCATCCAGTGCTTTCTTCGATTGTTTCAGCAAGTTGCGCATTTCGTCTTTCTTCACGTGCGGAATTGTAGCTTGCGAAATGCTCTCCGATAGCTCCACAATCTGCTTAACGAAGTTCTTAGAATTCTTGCCTTCCTTGTCACCATCGATGGTGGCTTGCAGAGTCTTAATCTCATTTTCAAATGATGCGGATTTTTGTAGTGCCTTCAAAGCCTCCGGACCTGTAAGAGCAACAATGCGACGAATGCCCTTGGCAATGGCTTCCTCACTGCTAATTACAAAATCCATTATGTGGCCCGAACGACGCAGATGAGTACCACCGCAGAACTCAATGGATGTCTGCTCGCCAGCCTCAGTGTCGGGATTTTCCTCCAACTGTTCCACAGGCACGCCGAAAGAAATGACACGCACGGGATCTGGGTAGACTTCATCGAAGACGGAACGCAGGCCACGAATCGTCTTGGCAACTGCCAGCTTTGACTCCTTGGCGTAAATAGGAACATTCTTGTAGACCATATCGCGCGTCAATTGCTCTGTCTTTGCCACCTGCTCGATAGTCATGGCGGACTTGCTGTTGAAGTCGAATCTCAGTTTCTCGGGCACGACGAGTGAACCCTTTTGCTCAGTATCCTTGCCGAGCACCTGCAGCAGGCAGTGATTGAGTGCGTGCGTTGCCGAGTGGTTTTTCATGGTGAGCCAGCGGCGCTCTATATCAATCTGCACATTCAGTTCGTCGCCCACGGTCAGCGTGCCCTCGACTACGCCAATGTGCAGTATATATCCACCGCGATTGTAGGCGCGATCAACCAAAAACTCATTGGCCTCATCATTGCCCTTCACAAGCACACCCTGATCATAGATTTGGCCACCGCTTTCAGCATAAAAGTTTGTCTTATCGAGCACGATGCCCGCCTTCTGCCCCGAGCTAACCTCGTTGACGAATTTGTTTTCGTAGCGCAGTGCGACGATTTTGCCCTTGCACGTTTCAAACCGGTACTCGGAAGCGCGCTCGTCCGACACAGCCTCATACTTGTACTTATACGAGTCGTCGGTGGTGGCTATGCCCTTCTCGTGCAACTCGGATATGGCGTGTACGTCGAGGTTGATCTCGTCAATTTTGCTGGCGCCCTTGCCTTGCGACAGTATATACGAATTCTGCTTGGCTGCTTCATATCCTTGCATATCGATTTCAAGACTTTTTTCTTCGGCCATCAGCTGGGTCAGATCTACTGGGAAGCCATACGTATCATAGAGACGCCATGCAACATCGCCAGGTATGATTTTCTGATCACCCAGCTTTGCAATGGTGCGGTTCAATAGATTACGACCCCGTGAGAGAGTTTTCAAGAATTGTTGTTCCTCCTCATTGATGATATCGATGATTTGTTGTGGATTTTTCTTTACTTCGGGGAAAGCATCTCCCAATAAATCAACCACGGTATTGACGAGCGATGAAAAGAAACCCGGTTTGGCGTTCAACTTCTCTGTAGCATACCTTGTTTGTCATATATAATGAAGTATAAATTACCAAAATTGTAAAATTATGGCCACTCACCTCACAGCACGCCGCAATATGCGACGAAGCACATAACCACGACCAGTATTATCAGGAACGCCACCATCGGCCAGCGCAATCGTTATTGTTCTGGCGTGATCGGCTAGCACGCGATATGCCATGTCAATACCGTCAGCGTCGTCAGCGCCAATTCGACCTGCATAGGCGGGTGCTCCTGTGCCAGCCTGAATAGCCTCGAATAGTGGCACAAACAAATCAGTATCATAATTGGAGCGCTTGTTCTGTATGACGGAGACAAGGCGTTCGTAGCCCATACCGCAATCGATGTGCTTCTTTGGCAGCAATGTAAGACTACCATCTGGCTCGCGATTGTATTGTATGAACACCAGATTCCAAATCTCCAGTACGTCAGGGTCATCCATGTTTACCAGCTCTGGCACACTACGATCGCCAATGCGGTCGAAATGCAGTTCCGAGCATGGTCCACAGGGACCGGTCTCTCCCATTTCCCAGAAATTGTCCTTCATACTGCCAGGCAAAATGTGCTCAGGGCGTACCCCTAAATCCTCCCACATTTGTTTGCATTCAATATCAGGTGCAAGACCACTGGCTTCATCTCCACCGAAGTACGTTACATAGAGACGATCCTTAGGCAAGCGTAGGCGTTCGGTGAGAAACTCCCAAGCCCAGGCAGTAATTTCCTTTTTAAAGTAGTCTCCGAACGACCAATTGCCCAACATCTCAAAGAATGTATGATGGTAGACATCCTTGCCGACGTCGTCCAAGTCATTGTGCTTGCCACCGGCGCGTATGCACTTCTGCGTATTGGTCGTACGCACCCACTTGGCCATGTCGCTATTGGGATCCGCGGTACCCAGAAAGATCGGTTTAAATTGATTCATGCCGGCATTTGCGAACAACAGCGTTGGATCATCTAGAGGTATGGTGCTGGACGAGTGCACATAAATGTGTTTCTTCTCCTTGAAGAAGTCCAAGAAAGCGTCTCGCACCTCCTTTGCTGATAGCAATTTCATTTTGCACTCTGCGAAAATATACACACAAATGTTATTGCGAGATAAAGAAACTTTTGAAAATGCCACGCAACACCTCAGTCCTCGGTGAAAGTAGTACAGTGACGTGATTAAATTAGTAATTGGAATATGTACTTATAAAGGAGAATGCTGCTGCGGCGTGGAGTTTACATTGATTTCATCACTTTTATCAATTGATTACCTTCTCAAATGTCGATTGGTACAATTAAGATAAGAGATTACGACAGCTCAAGTAACAATTTCGTCAATTGCAGCACAATATTGAATCAGCCAAATCGGTCTATCTCAAATGCAGTTGAATCAGTTTTCGACGACACGTTTTTAGGAATGCCCCTTGCGGATGACACTGTGTGACACAGAATCCAATCCAATTACTATCGTAAAACCAATCGTTTCACAGAGTTGCATAGGATGTTATCTTCTGTTCCATTACAGTAATTTTTGAAGAAATACCTTCTTCTAACTAGTAGATTTTTAAAATATTGTCACATCCTTACACAATTATCCAAGCTAAGTTTGTATAATGATATGATTGTTCCAGAGGAAGAGCCGGAACAACAATTTTTTATTTAATTTGGTATTCTTTGAATCAACCCAAACTCATAAACACCCAAATTTTAATGCTATTTATTTAAAAATTTTAGGTTGTATATTAAGATATTTTCAGGAGTATGGCTGATTTATTAACTGAAGTACAATTTTGCAAGATGTGACCGGGAATTTTTAACATCAGAACCTGTTAATATTTCATAAATTACCATTGCCTTTTCTCTATGTGGCAACTCTTTAAGAAAGTATGCAATTTGAATAATAGCTATTAGTGGAACGGTTTATACATAAATACTATTTATTTCCCTATTTTATCACAATACCACCGACATTATTAACATAATGGCCACCTATTCAGCACCGTCCAACAAAGAAAACGCAAAAACGATGCTAACCAGCGTGCACCGCCAGATAGAAGTGCCCGTTCCCTGTGGCGGCGCAGTGCATCCTTCCCATCACTCCAATTGGCAGAGTCCGGCTGAAACCGTAAAGACCGATGAACAGGAGCAATATATGGAAACAAAAACACAGCTTAATAAGTTCACTAGACCCAAACTTAATACCGTGCTGCACCAAGTGCAGGAAGTAGAGGCGCTTCAAGCATTACAGGCGGCGAAACTGAAATCGACGGATGATCTGACGCCGCGTTCAAAGGCTATAATAGCGCCAAAAGTGGGAAATCAAATAAGACAAATACATAGCAAAATACACACTCTTCTTTTGCAGATCACGCGTAAGCTCAACTTTCGCCCAAGTGAGACTGTCTTCAAAAATCTAATGCCCATTAATGTCAACGACTCGATATTGTTGCCGCAGAAAGTCCCATCGATTCGGAAGAAATATGTGAAAGACGCAAACAAGGTGGTTGCGCCCGATTTGTGCGATTTTCTAACGCCACTACCGCCGCTAACTCATGTCATACCAGAACCGGAGATTTCATTGGAGTTTCCTGAACACGAATTTGACTATTTTGAAAGTTTTTTACGCTTACACCATTGATTACAAATATTCAAATAACTTTATTTCTGAATACATTAAATTATCTTATGCAAAGTTAGAATATGTATTTCATTTTTAGCACTCGACGTTATTTTTTTAGCCAATGAAGTTCATTACAACCAGATGAAGAATAACATGTGCAAAGATAAAATCAGCAAAGCCACGCTCCGGGGATATGCCAATAAAGACGGCTTTATTTTGTGGATTGACCTGTAGCCGCAAGCAGACACCCAAGACGAAGCAGCTCACCGTGCTGATGAACCCGGAAAGGAAGGAGTTGAAAGGAAAAGTTCCCACCAAGCAGCAGTACGCGAATTGAATGATGCCGGTGAGAAGAATGTAACCCAAGTACGCATCCACCAGTTTCAGCTTTTTCGGTGTGTTGGTCACATAGTCGTTGTAGAATTTATCCAGCACATTCTTGATTTCAGGCATGTTTCCGAATAATAATTGAGTTTTACTTCTATTTAAATATATAATACGCCCGGTGGAAAAGCAATTGCACTGGTAAACACGACACGTCAATTCTCAGCGCCAGAGTTGTATTGCATCATTTTAAAATCCGATAGAAAATTGTTTGTGTATCGAAATAATCGAAACAATTCCCCAATAGTTTTTTATCACCGTGATATGAATAGTGTCTACATGTCTAGGCATCTCTTTTCTATCTTGACATTAAATTAATTTACAAAAATTCAACAATCAATGAAAAGCTGTAAAGCTGTTGTTAAATATGAGATTTTGCCTGTATACATGGCACTTATTGCATGTGATGAATTTAATTCTAAGAAAAATGGCAAATGGCAACGTTTTAGAGCGTAACAGCTGTTATTTGACAGCTGTTAAACATGCAATTTTTGCTAGTCGAGACGTATTTTGGGCAAATGCTTCTGCAATGTAAACATCGACTGTTATTTTGTCATTTTGGTACGTGTATTTTGGACAAATGCTTCTGTAATGACTCCATATTTCACTTAGCTATCCTCTGAAGATATTCTAAAATTGTTTTTAACGCAATCTTCTTAAAATCACGCCTATTGACCAACTTTTTCCTTCACATCAATGTCCAATGGGCCTCCAAAAGGCCCCTACAACAAGTACTTGATTGACGACGGCAGCGCTGCATTGAAATTGAACATCCATAAGCGAAGTAAAGAATCTGGCGATTGACAATTTCAATGATTTTTTTCAGTGTTTTCTACACAGCTGTGATTTTCACAATTCTAATAAGTATTTATCGAATATTTCTCATCTGCGATGTGTATTCAGTTTCCCAGCGCTAATTTACTGATTACATAGCGTTGTATTGTTGTCTCGTTGTGGTTTTGTGTAGAGTGCTGTTGCTCATAAATTATTGCTAAATGTTCAAGTGAATCGGTGTTAAAGCATTCTCAACTAAAGTAACGAGTTTAATGCATGGATTAGCTTTCCACTTTGACCGCGACACCAAGTGAAATTACAATTTCCACGAATCTGCAACATTCTACTTTTACCAGCTCCGCAACAACAACTACACACAAATTCATTCGTATTTACACTGACCTTTAGTGGTTTTGTGGAATTAGCAACAACGACAAAAAGACCAAATCGATGGAGGATTTAACACCCTTAACGAATTTTCAACAGGTCTGCGTTTTGCATCCCTTTGTGCTCTTTTTCTCAGCTTCCCAAGCTACATACTTTAATTGATTTTAATGTGATACATGCTATTATAAATTTTCAGTTATAGATATAAAGCAAAACACGACTTAACGTACCCGTGTCCGAAACGAATTTACATATTACCTTAGTGCATCTTCATTTTGTATCGTCACTTCTGTGTAAGTTTTATATACATACATTGTTCTTTATTATAATTCTTTTAGTTTTATTTATGCTTGATACAATTTTCCCACGTATATTTCTTTGTTTATTTAAAATCGCATTGACCAAATAGACATGCCGTCCTTTCAATTCCGCAAAGGAACAGCGTTATCTCTTATTTTGAGATCGTTTTCTGAGTCACAATTTTAAAAACAAGACCACAATTAAATTTCATTGATTACGATTATATGTACATACGTAATCAAAAACAATATTCGGCGCGCTAGAAATGGAAATCGAAACACAAAATTTTGGTAAACAAAATTTATTTAAAATTACACTTGTAATTAATATTTGAAAAATAAAATTTTGAATCGGAAACATAACTCCTCTCTTACTTTACTTTAATTTTATGCCTTCTATAACTAACTTAAAAGTTGTGCGATTCGATTATTTCATATTGTTCAATTCATATTACATACAATGTTTCTTATACGACTGTTTTGATTTCCTTTTGAATTTATTCAAACACATTTTTATTTAATGATGATATACGATTTCAGTAGTATGCCACAAATTATACATATTTGATTTCGAAACTAGAACTGCCTTTAATTATACGCCCGTAAATTATTGCAGATGTCGGTAATTTGCACAGCTGCAGCCGAACGGAAACTTCCATGCCAGAAGTGCCACACACACAAAATATAACAAAGTGGCGTGAGCTACTCAAACTTGTCCAAACAACGATACGTACAGTAGTCCATTGAACAATGATTTTATGCTTATTCAAATATAGTGATTTGAATGTGCCCTAAAATTTTTAAGTGACACATAACTAATTAGACGCGCTTTCTCTTCCCAATATTAGAGTCCATGTAGTAAGAAGGTCAACTTTGCATATGTAGTTACATGTTAATCTAAATACATAGATTATCCATATGGAAAAAGATACTGACAGAAAGAGTTGACAGGCGAAGGTTCGCTCAGCTGTAGTATCGATCAGAAGTTTAAATGGTCTTTGGCTTCTGCAGGAAAGAGTTAAAAGAGGTGCATGAGCAGTATTTTGTGCTTAGAACAAATTGAGCTTTCGGTTACAAATTAATGAGCCCCTACTGTCAGGGGGAGTTGATATTATAAATTATACCTATTAGAAAGAATGAGCTTTTAATTCAAAGTGTCAGGCGAAGGAAATTGTTTTTATCTCCTTTGAACATATAATTGGATAGAAATTTGTTTTTAAATGTAGTGATTCCGAAGTTATATCGTGAAAGCTATGACAATTATAATACAACACTTCTTACCCCCTCCCTTCCCCATAAAATTCATTTCTATCTTGGCTTAAAAATTTAATTACCACGGAAAAATTGTAAAGAAAGAGTCAAGCATTTTGTAAAATATTACTCACCATAAAATTTTCGCATGCTTTGGAAAAATATTTTTCTGGTTTCATATTTTTTCTGTGAATTTTCACGAGCGTTTTGCAAAATGTTGTTATCTTGAAATTCTATCTGAAGACCTTAGCTCCCTTACGCGCAACTAACTATAACTGCATATGCATGAATGTTCACTTGCATGAGTGTATGCCGATAAGCGCGGCAGAAGTTAAGCCAAGCGCCAAAGCGTCTGATTGTAGGTTTTGTATGAATGTTTGCTGAAATTCAAATAAAATGTGCGAATCAAACCGATAAACAATGTGGCATATACTGACAGCGACTGCCAACTGCCCAACTAGTACACTTGCACTCACACCAAGCAATTTGGTTTGAAAATAAAAAAACACTTTTAATATTGATCTTTACAATAATCATTTAAAAGCTTGGCAACTTTTGCGATTGTGTTGCTAATAAGCAAATTTAAAGGCCAATACATTTTTGAATTGGTTTTTTTCATTATTTGCTTTTTATTCACAGCTTCACAAAGAAGTTTCAATAAAATTTTAGCCCATTATCAATCAGACACTTAAGAAAATCTTGAGATTAAAGTCTTGACCACAAGGTAAAATTGTCTTTCCCCCCACCCACTAACCTATGATCCTTTCAAAACCAACAAGTGCTTTGCATGTATAGGGGGCATCCCCTGAGTGTTGGTTTAAGCGGAAAAAAAAAAAATTTATGTAGATGTATTTTATTGCATTATATAAAAAGTTTCTTTGAAAACCAAAAAAAGTATGAAAAAAAGATTGCAAATTTAAATCATTACAAGTGCATGCCACAACATTTTTTAATCATAGTTTATAATGGGCGTTTTAGGGAAATTTTTTTTAGAAAATAAGTTTCATGAAATGAAAAAACTAGGTCAGACCGACTGGAAAGGTTAAGGGAGGTTATAAAAGTCTAAATTTAAAGCGTTAATACAAAAGCGACCGTATAGTGGAATCCTCGAAGGGATTAACACTGTCTGTTCTTATATAAAAATAAGCTTAATATGAAATTATTGTATGTACATACATATGTATGTACAAACTTATCCAAATACTGTTCTCACTGGCATGCTTTGACTTTCGGTTGAACCGCCAACCAGTTATATCAAAGTGACGTGGAAAATTTTCCATTGCTCTTCGAGCAGAAATCTGCCCTTCAAAGTAGCCCATGCTCAAGCCTTATCTGAAGTCTGCGCTTGAAAATTTTCCTACGCAAGATTGCGTTTTGTCAGACACAACAAAACGTTTTCCCTTTGCTTCGCTTGAGTTGCCATTTATGCTGCATACTCTAACCTCCGATTAATCCAAGCCGCCATAAGCAGCAAAAATGAAATCACTATTTTAATCACTTCGCTTAAATCATCTTCTATGTCTTCGCAGAGTGGCAAGAAGATGACGGAGCGCCAACCGTTGCTGCTGCAATCACAGCCCAGTGGCGGTGTTGCCATAGAACATCACAGCTTGCCACGACCGGATCTGCGCAACTCACCAGACAACACGCTCGTCAACGTGCAGAGCGACGATGGCTTTGATGGTAATTAGCTGAATGAGTGAAAGCAATAATGGCAACAAGAAACGCAACTAACATTTCCTTCCTTTGCACAGTTGGCTCCAACGAGAGCCTGGACCAGAAGTCTAGCTATAATCCCTCAATGCATCGTACGCTGGAGCATCCCACTTCGAATGTAGACACCATGATACACTTGCTCAAGGGCAACATTGGCACGGGTATTTTGGCCATGCCGGATGCCTTCAAGAACGCCGGCCTCTACATGGGCCTCTTTGGCACCCTTATCATGGGCGCCATCTGCACGCACTGCATGCACGTGCTGGTCAAGTGCTCGCACGAGCTGTGCCGTCGTCTGCAGCAGCCATCGTTAAGCTTTTCCGAGGTGGCCTACTGCTCATTCGAGTCGGGCCCCATTGGCATTCGGAGGTATTCTTGGTTGGCGCGGTAAGCATGTACAAAATTGCAAATAATCTTCATTCTAAAATTTATAATATTTTCGGAACCTTGTTATTAAATAGTTAAAATTCTTCGAAAAATCTGTTGAATACTTAGACAAAAATCTCATATCTTCGATTCATAGGAAGTAAATAGTCCAGGAAAAAATTAATAAAGCTGCGAAATAAAAAATATTCTCTTATATAAAATAACCATTTTTATATAAATCGAGGCCGCTGATCATGCATTTGAAATCCCTGCTGGGTCAACTCTTGTTTTGCTGGAATATTTGGGTTAAAGAATTGGTTAAGGATATTTTATCCACCCTTTTTCTTACTTTTTAGAGATATCTTTTAAAAATGCATACATTTTTCGAACACACAAGAACTTTTTATGGCCTCAACTTTTTATACTCCAACGTTAATTGCGGCCGATCGAAGATAGGCTATATTTTCTCCCACATTTTTACATTTTACACAATTTATAATTCCTAACTTATTAATACTAATGCGACATCTATATTACTCGATTTAGCCGTGTCATAGCCACATTCCTATTCATCACACAAATCGGTTTCTGCTGTGTGTACTTTGTTTTTGTTGCGCTGAACATTAAAGAGGTTGTGGATCACTACTTGTTGAAACTGGACGTAAAGATCTACCTGATGATAATGCTCATTCCGATGATTCTGCTGAATTTGGTGCGCAATCTTAAATACCTGACGCCCGTGTCCCTATTCGCTGCGCTGCTGACCGTGGCTGGGCTGGCGATCACCTTCTTCTATATGCTGCAAGATTTGCCGAACACGGACACGGTCAAGCCGCTGGCCTCATGGGCCACACTACCGCTGTACTTCGGCACGGCGATTTACGCCTTTGAGGGCATCGGCGTGGTGCTACCGCTGGAAAATAACATGCGAACGCCGGACGACTTTGGCGGCCTCACCGGCGTGCTCAATACGGGCATGGTGATTGTGGCGTGTCTCTACACGTCGGTGGGCTTCTTCGGGTATCTTAAGTATGGTGATGGCGTCAAAGGCAGTATTACACTCAATTTGCCACAGGACGAAATGTATGCAACAATCAATTTATATATTTATAATTAACTTTGAATATGTTGCAATTTCTTCTCTCTGCCTACAGACTCTCACAGATGGTGCGCATTGCTATGGCCGTCGCAATTTTCCTCTCATACACGCTACAGTTTTATGTGCCGGTGAACATTGTGGAGCCTTACGTACGCACTCATTTCCAAGACGAACGTGCCAAGGAGTTGTCTGCCACTGCGCTGCGCGTTGTCATGGTCACATTTACATGTAAGTACAATAATACTAGACAACAATACAAATTCGGCCGACATAATCAATATATTTTACATATGCATAATTCAAAGTTGCTCACGTTTCTCATAGGAAAATCGTTTCTATCACGTCACGATGCGTTGACCTTTTATAAGCAAGCACTTCCGCGTCAGTGTACCGGCAACGCAATGCGATTTATCTCTATCTGCTCTTTGAGATGTATCTTTCAAAATTTAGCATTTAACAAAAATATTTTTTTATTCTTAGAAAAAGTGCATATAAAATTCTTCATTGAGCTTAATTTATTCTGAATAAAAGAGCGATAGGACATTTTCAAAGAAACTGTGCTGCTAAACTTGAATAGGGAAAAAAATTCTTAAGACTAATTAGCTATTAATAACGGTAAATCTTTTAATTGGTTTACTGCAACGTGCTGAAAAAAGTCTGGCATTTGGAAGCATTAACAAAATTTATTGAAAACATAATAAATTTTCTCGCAAAAATAAAAGCAAATTGGTTGACTGGTGTCATTATTTAAGTTACTTCTACTTGAAATATGTATTTGCATTTTCTCCGGAACAGTCATTCTTGCCGCCTGCATTCCCAACTTGGGTTCCATCATATCGCTAGTGGGTGCTGTGAGCAGTTCGGCGCTGGCATTAATTGCACCACCAATTATCGAAATTATTACCTTCTGGCCCGTTGGCTTCGGTCGCTATAACTGGGTGCTGTGGAAGGACATTGCCATATTGGTTTTCGGCCTGTGCGGCTTCTTCTTTGGCACTTATGCCAGTTTAGCGCAAATTTTAAATCCTAGTATTAATTAAATTATTTATAAATATGCTAATTTATATAACTATAGACCAATTTTGATGGCTTCCCGTCTGAGCTGTTGTATGTGCGAGCATTGAGAGAGCATTTGTTGCCTATGGTCGGTAGCAGGGTAGCAGGAAGCGCACACATATATAGGTGCTAAGTTCTTTTGCAACCACCCTCTTGTTTTATGTACGCGCTTACTATTTATGGTTGCAGACGACCACCTCATGACAATTCGTTGCTGGCTACACCAAAGCAACATTTGCTCACATGCTGGTAGCTTGCAATGCCTGTGGGATAACTTTAATTTTTTCTATTGTGATGCCAAGTAGAGATTTTATGAAATGTTTGCTTTTGTTGTAAGTCAAACTCAATCTCAATGACAATAATTAGTACGCATAAGTAGCCAAGCAAGTTATTATTAAAACCTAATGTTTGAATTGTGCATAAGCAAAGAGTACCTTAACACATATACTTATTTACATATTGCAATACATAGCCGTGTTTACTTTTTTGAAGCATTATTTAGAAGTATTTTTTATATAAATTTATTTATTGTAACTTGAGAATAATTTGAAACTATTGCTATGTTATTTTAACTATTGCTATATTTTTTAATTTTTGTTCCTCGTCATATAAGTAAGATGGAATGGTGAATAGATATATTGTTGTCAAAATTGTGAAAGTGAACAGACAAAGCGCACATATTCGTAAATAATTGTAATATAACATATACAACCGCACGTGGTCAGAGTCTGGACGTCTGAACTGTGCAAAGTGCTTCTGCATATAATTATGATAAAATCTGATGCATATAAAAAATATATATTTCCACCGTTTTCCCAGATTCCCTGGTGCTTGCCATAAAGAAAACTATAATCTTTGGGCGACTAAAATCTATACCAAAATAAATAGTAAAAGTGAAACCAGGTGCAGATATAATAAAAATAATACAAGTACTGCTAACAAAAAGTCAAGTTAACCTGTTTTAAAATGATGACTAAGAAAAAATATGCAAATTATCGATCGTAATGAATGTTGAATATTGATCGAAAGTGAAATGGAGAACAGGACAGAAAATAAGTTGGAAAATAATTGCAGGTATTCCCAATTTTATTCTAAGTTAAAACAATGGCAACATTTTACATTCCAAAGATGAAAAGCCCAACAGAATTGTTAAATGCAAACAGTTTTCTTGAAGAAAAAACTTTACGCTTTTTGTACTGTGTGTTGCTAAGCAGTTAATTTCGAAAAAGTGTGTACACAAGCCTTTACTCTTCTTGTATAAAAAAGACCGCACTGAAATTGTTACAAACACTTTCAACTAAATTTTCCGACATATGTATATAAAAGGTTGATCTTTAACAAGAAACAATCGTCCTGAACATTGGACTTAAATATGCGATCTATAGTAATAACTTAAAATTGTTGCGTACTGCAAAAACATATTAATAGCGTACGCACGTTTTAGCATACAAAAGGCGTCGTGACGTCACCTTTGCAAAAATAAACTGCTTGCTAATACACAGCGAATAGGTTTAAGGGTGCATGTGTATTAAACTTACATAACATATTAAAGGACAATAATTAACTTAACTGCGACAAATTATAGTAAAAAATATTATATATGTTTCATTAACTATGAAATACAAAAAATAATTTTTTAATAAATACTTGAATATGTAAAATCAACGATATGAATCAATTATTATGTATTACAATGGACGTATGTAGTTTGAAAATATGTGATGAGCAGTTTCAACCTTGCACGAGAAGGGAATAATCAATCACCAGCATATAGTCTTTTCCTGCAGTATGGAGGCAAGCACTTTTTGAGCAAGAAATCTGTAAATTCACAAAATTTACGATGCTGTATTAGGAGGCATTTCTAATTAGCAGAAAAATCCAGAAATGAGTAAAAATTGTGCACAAAATAAATTTGCTGACTAATTCGAGAAACAGGACAATCTCTTACTTCATGCTATGTGTAGGTACCGAGGCGACGAAGAGCAGCAAAATGATGTTTCCCTGCTCATCGGATTGCGCTAAGCACTTGTGATATTCCGAGAACCAGTATTGATCTAGCACTTCCGTGCGAGTGGCGGCCTCTTCTTCAGCAATAATTTTGGCGCTTTCCAAAGTTTGATCCAAGAATTTTTTCAGTAGGTCCAGCCGTTGAACTCCGCCCACATTGCGATTGGCGCTCATCGGCGTCTGTAGGTTGCGCGTGAAGACGCATTTACGTGTGTACGTGTTTGCCAATATAATTGCTAGAATGCTCGGGTCGACTTCCAGGTGCTCGGGCAGACTGCGCGGCGCACAACGCTCGACGCTGCGTATCAGCGCTGCTTCGTTGCGAAATATGTTGTTAGCGGTTGTGTGCAGCTCCCGATATGCTGGTTCCGTGCCGCATATTACGCACAGTACGGTGCTTGGCGCCAGGGGAATGGTAACGAACCTGTAAGCTACCTGCAGAAGCAAAACAATGAAACCAATAGGTGCAAAAAAGCAAAAACACACTTACATTTGGACTCTTCTTCGGCAGGTAAACGGGCACGTCGTTTTGTAGTGTGTTGGCTGAGTTAAGCAACAGCAACAGAAGCTCCCGATCCACCACATCTAAATCCCACCAGCCCTCTGTTGCAACCGCAATACGATGGTCTACAGCGATGCTGCAGAACAGCGAACCACAATGCGTGCTGAATTCGTTTAGACGCTGTAGCAGCTGCACATTCTCCGCCGCCAAGATGCAATCTGTTAAGCCTAATAGCTGGGCACTGGCCTCTAACAAAGCATCTATGATGGGCACATAATTCTTGGCTTCCTTCTTGATGCGCTCCAACAGCGCGGGATGAGCTAATTCATCGCGACTGAGGAATAGCGCAAAAGCGCCAAACACAAACTCCGCCAGCTGTTGCAGACTCGTCTCGCCCATGGTGCGGCCACAAACAATAAGTGTGATCGCGTTGTGAAAGTCACGCCACACATACGTCCAATCTTCAGCAAAGGTTGTCTGTAAAGTGACGCCGAGTGACTTGAAGAACATGTGGAAGCCATTAAGTGAAGCCACTGTGGAGAAGGGCAGCTGTGCAAAAGAAATTATTTCTTGTGTCAATACGGAAATATACCAACTTAGACCTGTGTCCACTCTAGGTCCATCTTTTTCTATTCACGTTTTTTGTATATGTATATTTTAACTTTGATTTTGGTTGCAAAATTTGATAATAAAATTAGTGAACCGGAAGTGTTTCATTGCAAACAATTCTTTGCCATATACATATATATTTATATTATTGTGCGCTCAACGGAATCCACAACTTAAGCTAACGTACTTTCTCGCATAGGATATAAGGATAAATGAAGGGGATGTTGTGATGTTACTAAAAGCAAGGAAACAATTAGATGCAATTGAAATTTCAGGCGCGAGCACTATAGCTAAACAATATTTACATTATCACAGTCTCCTTTTTTACGTGTGAGAATCGGCAAGCCTCCATTTGTCGTAAGGCAAAGTAAATAAATGCTGGACATTGTAAAGTTGTAAACAAATTTTCTCGAACAAATTTTTTTTAGGTACAGCGGCTGTTGAAAGTGCGCAAAGCTAAATGCAACACTGCTTTCGGGCTTCGAAAGTAAACGGGCGGCTGAGGTCTCTTGTTTTTCAACTTCACCATTGCCTCCACTCCCCTACTCCCTTGTTTTTCAACTTCACCATTGCCACCACTCCCCTTGTTTTTCAACCTCTTGCTTACTGCAGTGCTCGTCAAACTATTTAGCTTGTAAACAAACCTGCAGTGTTGAGTTCCCAACCATTTGCGTTTTCCTCTTTGTGGTCCTTTATCAATTTTGTTTTCGAGTTCTGTTATTGTGAATGCTACTACCTAGGCTGCGGCCCAAGCGGAAGCCGAATTTGTTGCCGAATATTTCCATTTTGGTGGCATTCAGGTCATTATTATTGTATAGGGTCAATATTTATTTAATAAATAAATAATTTTCTCCCAACAGAACAACAGAACTACCTTTATTTCTAATTTGTGCCGAGAAATTGCAAGTTTGACTTGTGGATTTTCATGACGACGGTTCTTGGGATTTTATGTAAAGGCGCAATGCAACTCTGCGGCGTGCTTTGCTCGGCCGGCGTATACAACACTACTGTTTGGCTGCGCTGTTATGTTAAAATAATTCGTAGAGAAAAAAGAAACTTTTCTGAAATTGTGTGAGTTTTGTGAACATCATTGGAGGAGTTCGCCGCTAAATACATATATAAAAGTATTCGAATTTGTGAATATATTGCGAATATTTTGAAAAAGTGTGAGAAAGCGTGTACGTGCTTGGTGGGTTATTTGAAGAAAGCGATTTTATTTGCGTCCTGTCCGTCTGTGCCGAATTTTTTTTGGGTTTCCGTGCTATTTCGCATTTCTAATAAATTTGAGTCGAAGGGAATCGAAACGCGAGTCGCAGCAAGTCAGAGGCCACAAATTGGTAAGTACACATATAGAACCAAGAGACGAGGTGCGGAGATTGCATTTGTGCTGCTGAATTCCGTGAAAATTTGCACATTTTCGGGTAAAAAATGTGAAAAGGCTAGTCAAATTTGAAGTAGAAGCAGCCGCTTCGAATGTACCTCGTTGAAATGATTTTGCCGAAGGGAGGAATATAGGGGAGAGGTGGCCGGGTTGCTCAGCGCCCCGTTTGTCCAGAGTTACAGAACTAGTTAAAGAGGGAGTCAATAGTTAACCCAAAAAGAATTGGGACTTTAGAGCCGCATTTGCCGCTTTTGCTGGCGGTGAAAATCGGATAAGATTAAAAAATAAAAAAATTATTAAAAAATTCACTAGTAATTTTTTTTAAATTTACCTTATTTGTATATTTCATGCTTATCCCTTAGATTGCACAGCAAGAGGAGAAAACTCACTGCCTGAGAGAATTCTTCACGCCCATCTCTAGTGTACACGTACGGCTCCCGGCTTCCGACAAAATTAACGCCGATACCAGCGATCGACGCAGGCGAGAACGTTGCTTCTACTACAAGGCAATGGCAATGCTTTCGACGGAGGAGGCAAGTAAGCTGCTGGACTTCACGCAGAAGCTCGACATCAATTTACTTGACAAGATTGTTGAGTGCTTGTACACGTCGCAGGGGGATCAATTGCGTTTGGCACAAGATATTCTCACCACATTGAAAGAGCATCCCGATGCCTGGACGCGGGTTGACAGCATTTTAGAATTCTCGCAAAACCAGCAGACAAAATTCTACGCCCTGCAAATTCTCGAGGAGGTGATTAAGACACGCTGGAAAATTTTGCCGCGCAATCAGTGCGAGGGGATAAAGAAATATGTGGTGGGTCTTATAATCAAGACCTCTTCCGATGCAGCCACTATGGAAGCGAACAAGGTGTATCTGAACAAACTGAATATGATACTAGTGCAGATTTTGAAGCGCGAATGGCCACGCAACTGGGAGACATTCATCAGCGACATTGTGGGCGCGTCCAAAACGAACGAAAGCCTTTGCAAGAACAACATGGTTATTCTGAAGAATCTAAGTGAGGAGGTATTCGATTTTTCGGCTGGGCAGATTACGCAAACTAAGGCGAAGCATCTGAAGGATACTATGTGCTCGGAGTTCTCGCAGATTTTTCAGCTGTGTTCGTTTGTCCTGGAGAGCTCTATGAATGCACCGCTCATTCAGGTGACGCTCGAAACATTGCTGCGTTTCTTGAACTGGATTCCCCTGGGTTACATTTTCGAAACGGCATTGATCGAGACGCTCATCTATAAATTCCTTAGCGTACCCATGTTTCGTAATGTGACACTCAAGTGCCTCTCAGAGATTGCCAGCCTGACGGTTCCTGACTACAACGAAAACTTTGCCAGTCTCTTTAAAGATACCATGGTGCAGCTAGATCAGATGATCGGTCAGAACACAAACATGAATCACATCTATGCTAACGGCAGCGACACCGAGCAGGAGTTCGTGCAGAATTTGGCCATGTTTCTGTGCACATTCCTAAAGGAGCACGGCAAATTAGTGGAGGACATCAAATACGTGGAATATCTCAATCAAGCTCTGCTCTATCTGGTCATGATCTCCGAGGTGGAGGATGTCGAAGTGTTCAAAATATGTCTCGAGTATTGGAACAGTCTCGTTGATGACCTCTACAATAGTGAATCATTCGCCGGGGGCCATCTCGGCCAGGCCGATACCGTGGCAGTGGCTAAGCGCAACGCATTCCCACGACGTCGTTTCTATGCAACCATACTCTCAAAGGTGCGCTATATCATGATATCGCGCATGGCTAAGCCCGAAGAGGTGCTTGTCGTCGAAAACGAGAATGGCGAAGTGGTTCGCGAATTCATGAAGGACACCAATGCCATCAATCTGTACAAGAACATGCGTGAGACACTGGTCTTTCTCACTCACTTGGATTACGCGGACACCGAGCGCATAATGACGCTCAAACTGCTGAATCAAGTCAATGGCACCGAATTCTCATGGAAGAATTTAAACACACTCTGTTGGGCCATCGGTTCAATATCAGGTACGAGGAAGAAGTTGCATTTGGTGTTGCGAGCGACAAAAAATTGTTGCATTTGGTGTTGCGGGCGACAAAAAATTGTTGCATTTGGTGTTGCAAGTGACAAAAAATTGTTGCATTTGGTGTTGCGGGCGACAAAAAATTGTTGCATTTGGTGTTGCAAGTGACAAAAAATTGTTGCATTTGGTGTTGCAAGTGACAAAAAATTGTTGCATTTGGTGTTGCGAGCAACACAAAATTGTTGCATTTGGTGTTGCAAGTGACAAAAAATTGTTGCATTTGGTGTTGCAAGTGACAAAAAATTGTTGCATTTGGTGTAGCTTCAAGCACATGCTGCGTTCAGAAATGTATAAAAATAATGTTTAATTTAACTCTTTTGTGGTCTAGTTAAATGCTCATACGTCCTCTGTTTCATTTTAAGTTTGTACATTGTTTTCTTTAACGAACTTAATTAAAAAAATCTTCAATCATAAGACGATTAGCGTTTTTCTTCGTGTTATACTTCCGAAGAGCGTCCTTGAGTACTTGAACTTTGACCCAAAGTAGCTAAAGAAGTGCTCTAAACAATTCTTTTTCTGATAATAATTTCTAAATATCAATTTTAATCTCAATTATAAATTTCTTTCTTATATAATTTATTGCAATTGATTTACTTTCATTTAATTTATATTTATCTTATACAATATATTACTTATAAAAGCTTTTATTGTTACTCTATAAGGTGCTTTCTGTGAGGAGGATGAAAAGCGTTTTCTTGTCACTGTCATTAAGGATTTGCTGGGGTTGTGCGAACAAAAGAAGGGAAAGGACAACAAGGCAATTATTGCTTCGAATATTATGTATGTGGTTGGTCAGTATCCGCGCTTCTTGCGGGCTCATTGGAAATTCCTTAAGACGGTCGTGAACAAGCTGTTCGAATTTATGCACGAGACGCATGACGGCGTTCAAGATATGGCTTGCGACACATTCATTAAAATAGCCATCAAGTGCCGACGCTACTTTGTGACCATACAGCCAAATGAGGCGTGCACCTTCATCGATGAAATTCTCAGCACCATGAGCAGCATCATTTGCGATTTGCAGCCGCAGCAGGTGAGCAGCTTTTATTATTTCCAATCGTGTACATAGTCCGTCATATACCGTTGTGAATTGCAATGCAGGTTCACACCTTCTATGAAGCCGTGGGCTATATGATATCGGCGCAGGTCGACCAAGTGCAGCAGGACGCGCTCATCGAGAAGTACATGTTTTTGCCGAATCAAGTGTGGGACGAGATTATTTCACGTGCATCTAGAAACGTCGATTTCCTGAAGAACATGACCGCCGTAAAGCAGCTGGGCAGCATTCTGAAGACGAACGTAGCCGCCTGCAAGGCCCTCGGACATGCATATGTCATACAGTTGGGCAGGATCTACCTGGACATGCTGAACGTCTACAAAATCACATCGGAAAACATCATTCAGGCAATCGAGCTGAACGGCGTCAATGTGAACAATCAGCCGCTGATCAAAGCCATGCATGTAGTCAAGAAGGAGACGCTCAACCTCATCTCCGAGTGGGTATCGCGTTCCAACGACAATCAACTGGTAATGGACAATTTCATACCGCCGTTACTGGATGCCGTGCTACTGGACTATCAGGTGAGCAGTGGAAGCGCCGCATAATGTTATTATTCCAAACTAGCCTCAAAATTTTGTTTTACCATTCTATAGCGTTGTAAAGTACCTTCTGCTCGGGAGCCGAAGGTGCTAAGTTCGATGGCGGTGATCGTGCACAAATTGCGCAATCACATAACAAACGAAGTACCAAAAATATTCGACGCCGTCTTTGAGTGCACACTCGACATGATTAACAAGAACTTCGAGGATTACCCGCAGCATCGCACCAGCTTCTACGAGTTGCTTCAGGCCGTGAATGCACACTGCTTCAAGGCCTTCCTCAACATACCGCCAGCGCAATTCAAGCTCGTTTTCGACTCGGTTGTTTGGGCCTTTAAGCACACGATGCGTAACGTTGCCGACATGGGCCTCAATATTTTGTACAAGGTATTAAAAGCTTCACAACAGACATTGTCCCTCATTATGGTCGTATCTTCATATCGTCTATTTTTGTACTATTAGATGCTACAAAATCTGGAACAACACCCGCAGGCCGCACAGAGTTTCTATCAGACCTACTTCACTGATATTTTGATGCAAATCTTCTCCGTTGTCACAGACACATCGCACACAGCCGGCTTAGCGAACCACGCCATCATACTGGCTTACATGTTCTCACTAGTGGAAAACAACAAGATCACAGTCAATCTCGGCCCCATACCGGACAACACCATCTTCATACAGGAGTACGTGGCTTCGCTGCTCAAGTCTGCCTTCAGCCATCTCACAGACAACCAGATCAAGGTGTTTGTAACGGGCCTATTCAATCTGGACGAAAATGTGCAAGCATTTAAAGAGCATTTGAGAGATTTCCTAATTCAAATCAGAGTGCGTTCTCAACACGAATATTACTTGCATATGCTTATGTTTTATTAATACTTAAATCAATTTGCAGGAGGTCACCGGAGAGGATGATTCCGATTTGTATTTGGAAGAGCGAGAGGCAGCTCTTCGATCGGAGCAAGCTAATAAGCGTTTGATGCAACGCAGCGTGCCCGGCATGTTGAATCCGCATGAATTGCCGGAGGATATGCAGGATGAGTAAGTGAGCGTATATGCGAATGCGAACGGATTATTATTTAAATTTTATAATATGAGACATTTGAATAATTCTAAAGTTATGTTTGAAATGAATATTTGTCGAAGTATGAATGTATAAGGAATACTATTCAACATCATAATACTATATAAATATGATTAGACTATTTAATACACACCAGCAAAGCGGATGATTGCGTTTCTTTATTAAACTTAAAGTTAGATTGTACATTGAAATTGAAAAAACTAATAAAACTAAAAAAGAAACAAAAACTCAAAACGAACAAGAAAACAACCTAAAACGACAAAGAAACTAAAAACAGGAATTCTATAGCAAGAAAATCATTGTTATCAACGCGATTCTGATTAATTGATTGATTGATTGATTGTATGTGTGAAACGAAATAAAAGAACATTTTGAATGCTGTTTTTAATAGACTTACATATAATCGTAGTACATTTACACAAGTGCATACAAGTATACATACATATATGTTTGGTATTGTAATTTTGCTTCAAATAAGTTTTACAAAACAAATCCTTTTCTTTTTCAAATTTTTACCTCTAATATAGTATTTTGAAAAGTTAATGCATTAAAGAAGAAGCAGTTATTTGAACATTTGCATTTGGATTGATTCATTCAAATAGCAACAGAATAAAAAGTACTTTAGAAGAGTAAATTCACACAAACAAAAATTGCATTTAAATTTTTACATTTATTTTCATGACAGGTTAATCCTTTTATTCCACGCAACTTCAATATGTGGCAGTTTTATGTACGTGGGCAATTCTATTGCCGAAATTTAAGTTTGAATAATTGCCACAAACCTGCTGGTTCATTGTATTCAACAGGAAATTGGAGAAGAATTGCATTTGAACCCACATACAAAAAGTATTAAGTTTTGGAAAGTAAAAATATTAATCTAAAAATAGTATGGGCACTAATTAAAACAATTGTTGCTCATTAACGCAATTTTTTTTCTACTGTTTTGTTTGAAGATCGAACGAATATTCGGCTTCGGCTTAAATTGCGTCCTAGAAAACGTTCTTCGTGCAGCTTTGTTAATAGCAAATACTCTGATATTCGGCATCGTCGCCAAAATAAAATTTTTGGCCCCCAAAATCTAGTATTCGGCTTCGGCCAAAAATCGATATTCGGTCGTTTTGGATTTCTTGGCGTTAGGGTTGCAAAACTGTCGATTGATAGTTTGTTGAAAAACAATCGATAATGCTGATTGTATCGTACATGGAAACATTTTTGTTACGAATTTTAAAGAACACTTTATTTTTGTAATATGTATGTAATGTGACACAACAAATCTCACGTTAAGTACGAGTACGTCACTTTGTGGAAATCGAAGTGTACCTAGCTGCGTATGCAATGGAAATTCAAACTTTCGATAGCAGTTTTACAGCTCGAATGGCGTATATATTTTCTAAAAGATTTTTGGTGACTCCATGAATCCCTGTTAGAAATTTCGTAAAACTTTTAGGCTCTTCAGTTTTGATATTGATATTCAGAATTTTTGTTTTTTTTGTTCCTATCCTATAGATGGAAGGATGTCACAATCCAGTTGGAAATTAGAATAATGAAAATATTGTAAAATTATCGTTTAAATAATATTCGGACTTATTGCCAGAGAAAAAACCAGAGCTGTTTATTTCCGTAGGACACAAAGAGATTAAGTGTACAGCAACAACAATTAAAATTATTTGCTCAAGCGGGCATGGTCCGCATCCCCCGCAGCCTGGAACCACACAAAAAAATGTATACATTTTCACACTTTCTCACACTTTCAATTTTATTTTTCAAATTTCAAAAAACCGTGTGACACTTCACTTTAATTTATTTTTTTTCAAAATGGCAGCTGTGCCGTTCCAATCAGAAAATTTTATTTGTAACGGTTGTTAAAATTGAAAGAAAGCAATTTGAATGATAAAATTGAATTTCAAAATTGAAAGAAAGCAAATTGCAAGGAAGCAATTTGAATGTTAAAATCGAACGTATGAAATGGGAGGAAATTACCAGCAAAAGTTTGCAGGAACCAATCCAAATGTTAAAATTAATAGCAAATGTGCAGGAACCAATCCAAATGTCAAAATTAACAGCATAAGTTTGCAGGAACCAATCCAAATGTCAAAATTACCAGCAAAAGTTTGCAGGAACCAATCCAAATGTCAAAATTACCAGCAAAAGTTTGCAGGAACCAATCCAAATGTTAAAATTAACAGCAAAAGTTTGCAGGAACCAATCCAAATGTTAAAATTAACAGCAAGGTTAACAGATGATACCGGTGACGCCTTAGAGGCCTCTGCCCATCGAAATTGCAAACTCACCATTGGCGGAGCGCGCCTACATGGGCGAATCCGAGGAGGACGTAAGTAGTAGCCGCCGAGGAATCCTCATCAGCTGCTTCTAATATGAATTGTAATAATATCTAATCTGGTTGTTTGAAATAGAATCATTTTTGATAAAGTCTACTGCGGACATTATTGCTTTTTCGATAATATAAAAATAAGTATTGAAAACTTGCTTCTGCTCCTGCTAAGCAAAAATGACAATGCCTGCGAAAGGACTATTACATACCCAATATGTACTTTATTGAGAAAGTTCATATTATAATGCTATATAAAAACCCCTATAATCTTATAAAATCATACCACTCATTCTTCTACTACAGCTGGTAAACAATGTAGAAATATTAACATTAAGCCAAACGTTTATTTACATAGCTTATATAGAAATTTCTCATCAAATAAAGTGCAAAGAAGTATAAAGCAGTGCGATTTCATAGGAATCTACTGGAAAACTTTGCAATACAAGCGTACGTAATGCGAAAACGTTTGTTCGTTCAGTTGCTGGGACCAGCGCTTGTAAATTTGCTCTGCAGTAGGCAGGGTCTGTCCATTGGGAACTTCTGGGTATGTTGTGAGCTGTATGCTGAAGGGATTTTCGATTTCATTGCTTACGATCAGCTTGAAGGCAGTGTTGTTGAAGCGAGTATTTTTCGCCAAGCTCTGCTGGACCATGTGCAGGAAGAGCGCCCAGCGCGGCTTGTAGTAGTCACGCACGAGGCCGGACCACTGTTTGCAGGCATAGTCGAGTATCTGACCGCGAGGACCCCAAGCAGTGATCTGATTGCGCGCGTTTATTTCGAAGAGCCGTCGCTCGGAGTCGTTGTCTGCCATGCGCTTTGCGCTCGCGAGCCACGGGCCGAGCAGGAAGAACTCATTAGTGGCCAATATCTGCTCGAGATCGTCAAAGAGCATCAACAGCTTGTCGGCGATATATGCCAAGCGTTGCGCCTGCCGTTTCTTGTATGCACTTATCAGGTTCACGTACATTCGATCGGCCAACAGCTGCAGGAACTGCCGCGTGACGTCCACGACGTCGTGCTCATAACGCGCACGTCCACTCTGCGGCATGGCGGAAGCGTTCGCTTGCAGCAACACCGTCCAGGCTGCGTGCACATTCGAAGCGTTGTACCAACTCCAAGGCTCCAGGTTCAGGGCTGGCCGACGCGTGATCGTGTACTTGCCGCGCTGCTTGCGTAGTCCCTGGTAGTCGTAGACAGACTGCTGCAGTAGCTGCCATGCCGCTTTGCCGCTCTCATCGTCGCTGCCGTAACGAGCGCGCGCAAACGCGCCGAACCACGTATCCAGTTCGACATCGTGCTGCATCCAAGCGCGCTCAAGCGTTAGCGCGTACATGACGTAGTTCTGGTGTATGCCCTCCGGCGTTATGCCCACACCGATCATGGAGCTATTGGAAAGGCGACGCGCCGCACCGATTCGAGTGTTCACCAGCGCCGCAGAGCCATGCATGCCGAGTGTGCCGCCGAAGTTGTGCAGCATGCACCAGATGAACGGCTGGCCGTGGTAGGAGTGCGTGCGCTCGTACTGCGGAAACTGCTCACTCTGCAAGTCAAGCACAAGCAGTCGCCCAGTGGGCACAGCCGTGAGGAAGGCCTTGATTAGCGTGTCCGTCCAAAAGGGATTCTTCACGAACATCCAGCCCTGCAATAGCCACACAGCCGCCGCGTCCACGCTGCGCAGCGAGTTGTAGATGTGGTGGGCTGTCATGTGCAGGTAATCGGCGTCAGCCAGGCGTGGTTGTATCTCATTGAAGGGATCGCAGAAGTAAATGTGATTGCTGCCGTATTTGCTCACCACAACGCGCAAAAATGCCGCCGCAATTTCACGGAAGAGTGGCTGATTCGGCTCCACGAACAGGCTGCAACAGTATGTATCCGGAAAGTGGTTCCAGCGCTCCACCGCGGTGAGCGTAGCGTTTGGATGCAGGCGCTGTAACGCTGTGGGCACGTGTCCCGCGAATGCTGGCAGCGCCACCGTCATGCCCAGGTCCCGCTGTGCATCGAGCACTTTGCGCTGTAGCAGCAGTTGCATGCGACGATATGATGCTGGAAGTGGACCAGCCCAGCCGCGTATGTTGCCCATGCGTTGCCTATAAAAGAAACAAGAATCAGGAGGGCATCACGCTCCCACACTTAAAATAATAATGTAATATTTACCATGCTTGAAATGCTGGACCAGCGAAGTAGTCGTCGATTTCCATCTCTGTGAGACCCATTTGCAAATATAGCTCATGCCAGATCTGCTCTTGAATGGGCGCAATCGTCAGGCTAATTCCCATCATGGCCATCCAGTCGATGTGACGCCGCCAAGTCAACCAAGTCCACCAAGCAAAGCTGTAGCTCCAAGTGCAAACATTTTGATAATAAATCAGTGGGCTGGCCGATGTAGAGACAATTGTGACATTGGGCAGTAATATGGTTGCCGGCAACTCCATGCTTGTGTTGGTCCAGCTCACATCCTTGTGTAAATAATACTTCATGTAGTGATGAAATCCCTTCGCCACCGCCACTCCATCCCAACCGCTTATGGTTATCGTATTCCTCTTGCTACGATTGCTAGCTATCTACATGCATCGCATTATTATAATGTTCAATTACGGAAATTATTACTCGCTTACATACCTCGAAACTTCTAAACGGAAGGCTTTTATTCACAACAACTTCAAAAGACTCTATTGCTCTAACTCCAATAGCTCTTTCGATCAAACTTCGCACGGCTTCCTCCTGCACCGCGACTGGAGTCTCGGGCGCCAAGGTTTTTGGATCGAAGAAAGCTAGAACAATTATTATAAAAAAATTACTTTATGCGCCAGTTTAACTCCAGTCTCCAAAATAGTCGTATATAACGAGCTCATCTAATCGTTATTTAACGAACATTTTTTTTTGCTTCATTATAGCGAATATTATCTGGGGCCATGATTTTTGAAAAGAAAATTAAAATTTGAAAATTTGAGTCTCAACTCAAGCTTCCGACTTGTACTCCTGTCCCAACCATGGGGTCAATTTTCAAGGACAATATAAATTGTTTTTGCAGCGCATCAAAATTTGAATCTGCACTAATTTTGCGAACGGTACCAACTTTCATGGACTTACCTGTAGTCGAAAGGAGCATCATCGCCATCATCGCGATGCCTATACAAAATCTGAAGATGAACATCTCCCTAAGAAAACGAATATGAATCACTTTAACGTCGGATTTATTAAATTGATGTAGGTACTGCTTTCGAATGAGATTGACGCTACACTGGCAAAGAAAAAGTAAATACATACCTCCTCACATCTATGGTTTGTTATCACCATCAGAAGTGTAAGTAGATCTTTTGTGAGATAATTGAAGAGAGAGAAAGAGAGAGATCTGCAGCGAAGTGGAGAAGCTGCATAGAGCATAAGATTAAGCATAGTATTTACAAAAACCTTAAATCCAATGTCGGCTATTGCTAGTAGTTGTGCCAGCAACTCGCTTTATATGTACATATGCTGAAATATGTAAGTGTTTATTTGTCAACACATTTGTTATGTTTATTATTTATTTTCGTTGAGTGTAAACAATTGCACCCTATACGTGTTTTTTGCAGGAGAAAGGGCGAATTTGCGAGATTTTGTTCATATAAGAGCAGAATATAGGTTTTTGTACCTATTCCGGGTAAATACTGTTGGACGCTTATAAAATCGCCGAAAAACTCAATATTTTAAATAAAAATCCTTTATTGTATTTCATATTGTATACACGAGTTATTATATGCTGATTTCTGTCTTTTTACTTAAAAACTACTTCAGTAAATAACAATTTGCAATAAAAACGAACAAAACCCGTACATTGCAGCACTTGGACTAAGGTTTTGCATACTACACGCTAGATATTGATATTTGGACAAGCTTCGAAAATGTCATAATAAAATAAAATCATGCAAACAAAAATGCAAAATTTAGACCGCAATGATTTATAAAAAATAAGTACATTATCAAGCAATTGTATACATATTTAAATGTATACATATCTGTGTATATGCATATTTGATACGACTAGATTTTACAACAAAATAACAACCCCTATATTTGGCAATTTAAATATAAAAAGCTGCCCTAATTATCTACAGAAATACATTTGTAAAAAATTAATTTAAAAATATGTCATCTAAAAAATTAAACAACTTGCTGCTGTTACAAAAGTACATCATTTTTTGCTTAAATTCGTTGATAACGAAGTTTTATCTTCTTCATTTTTAGTTACTGTTGTTGTTTTGTGTATGCCGTGTTTAGAACTTTTAAGTCGTCGCAGACGCAAAAATTACACTGACTAGCATTTGGCAAGTTATTGGAACAATTCCTCTACTTTGGCACATCTGTAACGAAGAGTTTAATTTAGTATATCTTGTCTTCGTCCGATCAATCTCGCAGCAGTATACTTGCCTTTTTCTACTCGCTTATGGAATACGCTTTTCGCACACACTTACTGTGTCGCGTTATGCGCAACTCCTCGTGATCGGCGGGATCAAGATCTACGCCATGCGTGGTCGACTTGATAAGCGCGCACGTCTTGATAAAGTCAATGGTGGAGTAGCCCAGTGTGGACTCTGTCTGATGCAGTTGGATCGTTTCTTTTGACTTCGATGTAGCTATTGCTGGCGCTGTGCCGGTAGTTGTTGGCGTCGTGGTGGTGGTAACAGTTGGTAGGAATTGCACTTCAGTATGCTCGGTTGCAAGTGACAGACCGCTGCCGAAACAAGTCTTGGGCGAACACTGTGTGGGACTACGCGGTTGATCTAAATCGAGTACAATGTAATTAACAGCTGCGCCCGAACCCGGAGTACCGGGCTGTTGCTGTTCACGAGATAAACTCCTTTCCAGCTGGGATGATAACGAAGGCGCGGTTGATTTCAGCAAAAGCGGCAAATCCAAGCGGGTAAGGTTTTCGTAGCAGCGTTCGGCGGGACCAAGATTCTTGTCGCGGTCTCGCTCTCGTAAGGCATTGCAGGCGCCACTGCCAGCGCCCAGCGTTTCTACATTCGCATACATATGCAGTGATTCGGCCCCAGCCGATGCTGGTGGCGTCAAGATGGGAGCGCATTCCTCTGGAGGCACATCCAAAGAGGAGCGTTTTGTTACGGCTTTACGTCTGAGTGTGCTGAATGCACTGCCTCCGCTGGCACCGGCGGCACTATTGTTATTATTTCGTTCCAAATGCAATCGCAGGGGATGCTCTAGGTATATGTTACTGCTGCTGGCGACACCATTGCTGGTGTTCACGTACGCGGATCCACGAGGCGTGGCAGACTGTTGACTTTGGAAATGCACAACCTCGTTGGTAAAGGAAACACTGGGAACAGAATCTGGCGAATCTAGCTCAAGACTCAAGGGACTGGTGCTGAATGTTTCATGCATCGATGAACGCATCCCTCCCGCGCTGACACTGCCTGTCAATGGCGCTGGCTCTAAGTAATTGTTGGCATGCGAATTCGCCAACTCGGCGCGACCCAATGCGTGTGATGGATGATCTCGGGCAAACACATCGTCTGACGCTGAGACTGACACCGCATTCACATAGCGCTGGAAAAGTTGGTACAAGCGCTCCGCCTGTTGGCAGCGAAATGTGTAAATTCCTGGGCCAGTCATGCAGCGGCGTCCGGCTTCAAAGGTAAATATATCGCCGTTAAGTCCATAACGACGCAAATGTTGCAGCGCCCAAATCACACTTGGCTGCTGCCCTCCAATGCCCTGAGCATAGAAAATCAACTCGCGCGGATTCAGTTCCAAGGAGCCGTTGCGGGCAGCTGGCAGTTGCACGGCTCGCACCCGAATAGCGTTCTCGCTGCGCAGCTCCGTCAGTTTCTTCTTACTTCCGATACATCCCATTTGAGTTTTCCGTATTTTTCTACCAACATCAAAGTTTACTTTCTGTGTATTTTAACCCGTTGGTGCTAAATATGTCATCGGATTTCAGAGCAGCGTTGCTTAGAATATATAGAAAATAATATCTAAATACTAAATTTGTTTACTTATTTTTACTGTATTCAGCTATTTTCTTCTGGTAATTTAGTTAAAATGTACAGAAAATCTGTTCTTGAATATAACATAATGATATTATACAGCTGCTTAAAAATGTATTTCTTATACATGAATGCAACTCTGAAAATGTCGCTTTGTCGCCAAAAAAAAAATACAAAACTGTTGCCGCTTGCAGTGTTGCAAATCTTTGCTTATATGTACTTATTGTGAAAGGCAGCAGAAAAATTATACATATAAGACATCGAGTTTGATCGTCATTATTCTCAAGTTCAAGTAGAAAGTTACTTGGTTTTTCTCATTCAAACCTCGAATATCCTGCATATACATATGTATTTTATATTATACTTTAAAACAAAAATAATTATACTTTTTACTCATTTAATTTTAAGCAATTATTGTAAAACGATTAACTCGTTCACCTTGCAGTAATTCACTTTTCTGAGACAAACAAAAGCAAATATTTAACAAAAAATTCCTTCAAGCGGGGAAAAGTTTTTGAAAAATGTTATTAAATTCACCACATGTGTAGAATTTTTTTTATAATATCAAGTCATTTCATCTTTGGGAAGTATAAATTTCGCTGAATATAAAAACAGAAAGCATTCAATTGTAATTTGATTCTGTGTAAAAAAATTGTTTCGAGGGCCATCAGCTCATCAGCTGCTCTCAGCTGATTTGAATGAAAACTTTTATTGCTACTATTTCCTTGGCTTGTAATTCAGCACTGTCTATGCACAGGTCGTGGAGGAAGAAGAAGCTAATGTTCTTATATACAACCCTGAGAGTGTCGCTTTGTAGCGACAAAAACAAAGCGTCGCCAGCACTTTGATTTCTTCAGTTACGCCGCTTGCTTAAAAAAGCAGACATCTTTATTTTAAATACGGAGGAGTCAAAAGTGGAGAACAACGAAGAAGTCGTTTAGAAATTACAATTCCGGGCTATTGTTGTGTGAAAAAGTGTAATTCATTGCAAGCGCTCAAGTGTGAGAGAAAAATAGCCTGCGCAGGATTTATTTAGCAAGGAAGAGCAGGTAAATTGAATGTTGTACCTAGTGGAAATGTTTTTGAAAATTTTGCATAGATTCAAACCTATGAATTTGGGGAAAATTGTGTATAACGAATTGTGTGTGCGATGTGGTGTTGGCTTGACAAGGAGGAACCAGACTTGAACATTTTAATTGCTACTTTAGTTTGGCTTGCATGCTGATTCGCCAAAAGTGAGTGTGGCTTGGGCGTTAAGAATAGAGAAATTTTGGCTGGTACCTTTCTTTTCAACTCGTGTATATGTGTGTGTGTGTGTGGAAGGAGCGAGCGAAGACCGATAAATATGGCAGACAGAAAAAGACAGTGCATAGATTTTCCTGTTTGTGCCGTGGTGCTAGCGATAACTAATATTAAAATTTGGAGACGTTATTTGGGGGTCGTTGGCGCTGAGGCCTACACGAAACTGTCGTGGTCCAGGAAGATGGCGACTCCTGAACTTGCTCCGTAGGGGTGCTTGTGAATGTGGAGTGCGGTTTTCGTTTTCCTTTTTTTTTAAATTCGTTACTTTTGTGTCTTTGTCGCTTTTGTCGTTTTCAGTTTGGGTGTGCCTGCTGCAGCAGCGCCGGTCGCAGCGGCTTCGTTTACTCACCCGTCCTTTTTCCCTGTTTTACTCGTTACTTTGGTTTCCTTGCTCTGTTGCTCTTTAATCGCCCGCCAGGAACAGGGATGCCAACGTCGGAGTGTTACTTTTGACTCGTTCGATTTGTTTTTGTTTTATTCGCTATTACCAGGGCCAGCTGCGATGTCCTGTCAACTCGTTACATTTTGTCGTAGGACGTGCACCGTCATTTTCGGCTAAATCAACTTGCATACAATTCACAAAATGTTGAGGGAGGAAAAAGTTTCAATTAGCAAGGTTTTCGATTCTGAGTCAGCGAATATATGGCAGCTCTGCTCTTACCGCCGGACAGACATCTAGTGTCTTTGTTCGTCCTCAACCCTGCTTGTCTATCAGTTGGTTGGTTGGTGTGCCTTGTCTGTCCGTCTGTCTGTCTGTCTATCTTCTGCAGTTCCTTATGCTTTCTTTGCTGTACTCACTTGCTTTTTGCCCATCATTGGCCCGTAAATTTCACTTTTTTTCTTTTTGCACTTTTGTTCATGCGCTGTTCTTCCAGGCAGGCAGGCAGGCAGACAGACAGCAGCACAACTTTGACTTTAGCAGTGCTGGAATCGGGCTTTGTGTGTGCTTCGCTCCGGATCCAACTCAGCTCCTACGTACGTTGGTTATCTTTTTCATATTCGTTTATATGTTTTTTTTACGTTGCCATCGTTTGTGTTCATTGTAATTTTATACTTTGTGCCTGTTACTTACGCTTTTTGTCTTTCACTTTTCCTGGCTTGAGGGAAAAAATAGCCGCAGAGATGATCGTCGTAAGTCATTGCATTTCTTCTTTATTATTATTATTGTGTTTTTTTGTGGTGTTGTTTTTTATTTTTGTTGAGGATCATTTTATTAATTCATATATGTACATACATGCATGCATATGCTGCATGCAAGTGTTTGGAAAAAATAATGTATGAAAATCGCGGTACGCAGTAAGCCGCTACCCGCCCGCCCGCTCCTCTGCCTATAATGCTTGTGAACGTTGTTCTTAGGCGACGATCAAGCGGAATCAGCAAGTGAGTGAGGAGGGACCCTTTCGCCTTGGTCAGCGGTTTGTGTGTATGCGAGTCTGGCTACCCTTTCGAATCAACAGTGACAATTGTCTCGAAAACAAAGTCTACAAAATATGAGTATTCAAAATATAAAGGGGTTTTCAATCAATCGTTTGATTTTTTTTTTTTTTTACAAAACTCAAAGTGGCCCTATTGGAAATAATAATAGGAACAAACTGCAAAATGTTTATAATAAAGGCTTAAAGTCGCAAAAACTTAAGTTACTGGTACTTCCTATCACAGAAGAGACCAGTGTTTTAAGTCATCTACTCATTCGGAGCTTTGCCCGCTATGTTTTTACAGACCGCATTCTTGTTGTTGATTCGTCTTGACAAACGGAAATTTGTTCGAAAAGACGAATTTTTTCAGTCACCGGTAGGTTAGGTTGGATTAAAAGCCATTTTCTGTTTACTTGAAAAAGTTGTTGTTCGTGTTGAGGGCGATTTCCACTTGCAGAAAGATACATACTTTTCATGTAATACAGAAGCTTGTGGTTGCTGCCCCTCTCCAAAGACAAGCATTTTTAATTTTGATTTTTCTATTTCTAATTTTTTTTTTCCCAAATTTGTGTGTGTAGTGGTTGGCGGGAATGGATGGTTCATCGGCAGCTATGAATAATTCATAGTAAATTGATTTGAACGCAAAATTCGAGTAGGGAATGGAATAGTTTAGGTTTGAATTCCTTACTTTTGTTTATTTGCTTTAGCGCGGAAAAATGCACAAATGGCACCGCATTGAGTTACTACTTAAGTTTTATTATTTCGTTTGCATTTTATTTATATTGAAAAATATCATAGTATGTATATGCTTATATGCGAGTATAGTTGTGTGTGTAGAAATATAAATAAACAAATTGCTAAATACAATACAATCAGCAATCGAACGAGTAAATATGAGTGATGGCGGCGGCCCCTACTCCTAGTCGGCGTTCCGTTGTTATGGTTGTTGTTCGCTTCCCTGCGCTCAAGCGCTCTAAAACTGATAAACTCTGCGGTTTCTACAATCTACGACTTAATAATCTCAGAGCTTCTTTTCCGCAATCTCTACTATTCATTTCATATTCATGATATTTTTATGCAGATTGACCACCCGCCCGCCTGGCGCCTGACTTGCTTTGGCTTTAGGGGTTTGCAAATACTTTTAGCATTATAAGCTCGGCTCGACAAGTTTTATCAGATCCTCTGTTCTCAATTCTCAAATGGTCATATAATGTTACTAATCTCTCTACCGATATCGATGCATGCGCCTGAGGTCAGTCTGCGGCAAGAATGTACGATGAAGTGTTCGCGGGTGTGTGTTTAGTAAGGTGACACATTTTCACTTGGTTGGTGCATAGATATGTATCAGGCGCCTAATAAGTCAACTAGAATTATGTAGTATTCTTTGATTTCAAATTTCTGACATTATGATTAGTAATTGGAATTTAACATGATCACAGTGTAACAAACCGCTTAAACAATTAACACTATCCATTAAAAGTTGCAGGATATTTGTGCTTATTGACTAATTTTTAACTAGCCAAAATTTACGTGCAAATGCTTTAGCGCCGGCGGCGGATCATTGAGTTGCTGACAGTGCGTCATTTCTGTACGATGTGCTAAAAACTTTTGATAGAAGAGTTATTTAAGTTACGGAACGTTCACATTTTTCTAACATATTTATAAAATTGGTGGCACTGGCTTAGTTTGGCCTTACACAATAAAAGCTACTGTACAGTGCTATGTAAATTTCATATTAAAGCAGTAATTCTAACGAGGTTTGCATTTCATTAAAAACCCATGCGCTGCAATTATGGCCAGCAAGTGTTGCTACTAAGGCTTTCAATTCCGGTATTCTGGACCATTTTAAGTGGGATCCCGGGTTTTATAAAAAAATAGGAAATTTGTATGTTCTTTTATTGAAATGTTTTATCATGATTCTACTAAAAGTTGCGAATTTATTGGGAAATATTGAAAACTATTCTTTTTTATAAATTGGCAAAAAAGAGACTTCAATCTTCAGAAATTTTTTACTAGACTACTAATACAACATTGCATTTAGAAAAATGCCATTACAGACATAGGCAAGTCTGATCAAAATCGTCTGATCAATGGCATGTTCAAGTCGATACTCGCTTTGATTCTTGATTAATTTCCAAACATTTTTTCTTTCTGTATCAAGAGCGATAACGGAAGGAGTAGCAAAAGTTACTGAAGCTAGAGTTCTGGAGCATTTTCTAAAAGTGATTTGTTCAGAGTTCATGTTCCTATTGAACACGGATCAACAGTCGAATGCTTATCTGTGGACATTTTGTGTGTACCTTTCTCACTCTACTTAAATTAACTGCGAAATAATAAATGCATAAAATATATTCTACATTGTAGTACTACAATTACACCCGATCCCGGTGTTACAATTTTCAAAATCGAAGAATCTGGAATCACAAATACAGCTCGGGATTTAAAGCCTTAGTTGCTACATGCTTTTGGTGACACGCAGCGGCCAGCAGACGCCACATGCAACCTGCGTGACCCTTTTTCACGTTATGCACTGTACTCTCTGCTGACCTCTTCTACAAATATTTAGTTGAGGTTGCCTTGAATTTGGTGCGGTGGCAAGCCCTACACTGAGGGAAAAACTAAAACTTCATATTTTTGTACTATAAGTAGCTGCAGGGACGAATTGAAATTGCATTAATGGAGATTCTTGGAGCCCCAACATTAATTGAGCTCAAATAGAGAACTTCCCTTTCTGATAAACTAAATTTAAATCGATTACTATTTTACTTCAAAGCATGCCTGCCTCTGCGCGCTATACATAAGCTACACAGGAGAGGGAGTGCGGAGTATCAATCACGCACACGCTAACTTTAAGCTGCTGCCGCCAACATTTCGTTTACACCGTCAATTTCCTTTGGTTTATGACAGCTAGCAGCCGGACAACGGCGCGCGTGTTAGTTTCTATTGTTGCTAACCCGGTGCCGGCGGCGCTGCCATTGCCTGCCACCCAACTGCGGAGCGATTGTTCCTCTTTACCACGTTGTGTAAAATTGATGCATGCCATACCATATACAACAATAAAATATGTACATAGCACCCCCTGCATGTTGCTTGAGCCGTGTGCTGATAGGCAGGCAGAAGCACTGTTGCAGTGTGAGTCTGGGCATGGCATAGCATGTCGTGTTGCTGCGGCTGTTTTGTTTACTCAATGCCGCGCGTAATCAATGGTCAATGCTTGCGCCTGCCTGCCTGGCTGCCCGCCCGCCAACCCGCATTTCGGCAATTGTCAAACGGGCTGACTGAGGCACGGTCGCTCTGACTAACTAATTTTAACTGTCTTTGCCGGTCTGCCTGTCGCCGCCTTGGTCGTTACCACTGCCACCATCACCACCGCTGTCAGCGCCTTTGGCGGCAGCAAGCTGTTGCTAATCGCGCACACCACCTCCTGTCAGTTGCTTCCGCACGTTCGTCTTTAACGGTGCTTCTAGACCAAATCCGTGGCATTTATTCGTTGAAATTGGAATTGGCATTTTTCATAGCGTGTGTTCAATCTCTGCGCTGATCGAACTGAACATACATATGTATAAAAAACCTAGTTGCTTGCATTTTGTGATTAAGTAGCGAATCCCTTTTTAGTGAGAGGCTTGTTTAAATACCCGGCTCAGCTATTTGCAGTCTTAATCACTCAAAAAACCTAGCCGATAATTCCTAAGCGTACACACCAGCGCGCTCCAGTCAGTTGCCGTTGCGCACCAAGAAGCGTGTAAGTACAAATTTGTGGCCATCAAACCGGAAGCAATACTCGCGCTTATGAATTATTAAAAAATATGCTTGTGTTGTGAAAACGCAGTCGCCGAACGCGCGTAGCTCACAATTCATTCATTGAAATTACTTTGAGTCGCAGACAGCACTCCTCCGTCGATCCAACGAATTGGCGCATCTAACCAATCCGCCGTCCAAAAATTTGCTATAAAAAAAACAAACAAAATAATATATTTTATAGAGCTGTAAAAAAAAGTTTGGTATTACCTGCACTTCCACTTCCCCTGCAGGTCGGGTTGTGCACATCAGATTCGAATCACGCTTATGTAGCTGATAAAAATTGTTTGCGTAGAATTACAAACTTGGATATTGTTGTTGTTTACCCCTTTAAATGTAAAATACATACTTTTCTTTCTAATGGAAGCGATCGAGGTTTTGTATAAATACGTCAGTAAGACTTCCATATCGTGTACGTTCATTATTGTTTATTAACTGTCGGCAATAAGGCCAAAAGCGATCTCTTCCAGTGATCTTTTCAATAGTTCGTATGGTTGTAGATAACGGCCCAAGCTAGCTCGCGAGACTTTTGAGACAACACAATCTCTTCATTTCTGAACTATGCGCCGATGCGTTCGGTGGACAGCTGTTGTTAGCTCTTGCGGCAACCATTTAAAGTAGATTCGAGAACTTAAAACTTTGAAACAGGACAGGTCGACCAGGTTGTTAGCTTATGGCAAGAACACTCCGAGGTCAATTTTGTTTTTGTAAAATTATTTTAAAAATTGTGTTTCCATTTCATTCCATTGTTCATCTTTAAAATAATGTCGAGCTTGCTCAATATTTGCTTAGCAGAATGATGGTTAGCTCAAGTTAGAGCACTCCACTAGTTCTATTATATTTTCCTATAAAATTGCGTTTGTCTGTTATTGAAACTCTTCGTAGAGGTGTTAAAAATTTTAAATTTCAAAATGAGATACAACAGAAATAACTTGAGTCCATGTTAAGTGGGAAAAGATGAGCGCGCATTGAATGCAGGAATTTCAGTACGTGAGTCTCGCCTAGCAAGATCTCATCAGCTCATTGCCATGCAAACTGGATTTTTAATTTCTTAAAAAGGAAAAAACTCAAAACATGCTGTATATGCTTTCGAGTTGAATTAAATAAATATGAGAGAGGGAGAGAGGAAATACTGCTTAAGGAGTTCGACGAAGAATCAGCAGGCTAGTAGTTACACACACATGCACATGGAGTGCAGCACTAGAAGCAATTAAGTTGCAGTGCAAGGCAAAAGGCAGTGAGCGGGATAGCGCATAAGAAGGAGGGGGATGGGAGATCGGTTATACAGGAAAAGCAGAAATTCCAGTGTAATAAAAGACCGGAAATGACTTGTGAGCGTTTCTTAATTGATATTGATACGAATTATGATGGGACAAATTTCAGAAGTGATCTTGTGCGTGGCTATACATATGTACATATGTTTGTAAAAAAACTTCTTTAGTTTGAGGTTATGAATGCAATTTTTGAGAAAATGTATTAAATTAATTTAATAATCAATTTGAAAGCCTGGTCATAAACTCACAAAACTGTTATATTTAAAGCTACACTTCTACTTTGTCAACATTAAAGAGGCAACTAAGCCCGATCATAGTTGTGTCAGACATGTGAAAATCTGGATTCCATTAAAATTTGATGAACGAATATATATCATGATCTGCATATTAAGTGTTCTATTAATTCACGCCATGATCAGTGTTTGTATACAAGTTTTTCCTTGAAGGAAATTTACTGCATTGTGTATTTTCTTTGTTACACTTTTCTTATTTTATTTCGCTGGTTTGTGGTTTACTTATTGCGCGGTAATTGCATTTACGCAGTGAATGTGGAAAATATTTCTGTGCAATGAATATTTGCTTACTTGTAATAGCATATTTTCAATAAATAATTTAAATTTTATACTTGCTGCGCTATTTCGAAATATTTTGCTCAATAGTCGAGCGACAGCAGCCGCAGCTTACTACAAAGGCGAGGTTGTTTTAGTTGTTGTGGTGGTGATGGTGGTAGTATCAATAAATGATTCATAATTGCTGCTGCCAACCATTGTTGTGACGTTGCTGTGGCTCTATGTACTCGAGTGCAGGGAGGGATACGCGGATGTGTCGGGGAGGAGGCAGGGTGTGTGAAAATTATATCAGGGTGGGGTGTCCCTATACATGCCTGTCGTTTGGGCGTGTCATGGATAAAAATAACTGACTGAGTGCTTGCTTTTGTGCCGCTGCTACTGTCTGCTGCAGTGCAGTCAGTTAGTCAGTATGTAGCGTAAGTAAGCAAGCAAGTAAGTAGTCAATCAAAATGAAGAAGCAAAAATGCGAGGGAATTGTGTACAAATTTACTTTCTTTATCAATTTCTTTTGTACACGCTCAACTGCTCCCTCTTCGCCGCACTTCAAATAAATTAAGAATGTCATATTCTCAGCTCGTCGTCGTTGGCTGTTGCGTTCCTCTGCCGCTGTTACATTTCAAATTTTGATATATTAGCACACAAAAACGTCGCCTGCATCGCTGGGTGGCGTTCATGGCAGCGTCACAGTCAGCAGCGACGTCTTTCGTACATTATTGTCCCACATCATAATCAGCGCTGAAGCTGATACACTGCCGGGCCGGCCGGCCGGTATATTTATAGCTTGTCAGATTGTGTGCCAACAGCGGTAACACCAACAACAATCGTACACAAATTTGTTAATTGATCAACAATGCAGAAAAGTGTCTGCATTCAAATATAATTGAAAATAGGTTTCTTTGTGTGCATCTTTTTCTCACCATCCATCCATCCCTAACCATCATCTCATCCCGTCTCCTATCCCACATACTATGATCATGTGTTTTCCGCTCCTTTATTTTCCACTCTTTTCTTCACAACGAGTATGATGTGTCAAATGTCAAGTGTAATTTCTTGCTCAAGTTTCCTTTGCTATGTCTGCCTGTCTGCGCGTTGCATTGTTGCTGCGTCGACGTCGCTGCAACAGAGTTGCAGTTAAGGGCGCGTTTATCAGCATCGCCATGGCAACGGCAAGTAATGACCAACGAAGTCGAGGCCGCAGCGAAGACGACAGCCGGCACACGAGCCACGAGCACGACGCCGACGATAAGTACGCGTAGTACAACTTCGCCTACAAAGGCAGCGCCGTTTGCCCGTTGTGTTGTTCATTTGTGTGCGTAGTAGTAGCAGTCGCCGTTGTTGTCTTTGCTCGTTGCTGTAGTAGTTGTAATCGTTCGTTGTGCCGTGCCGGTGTTTATCCTTGCTATGCGTCATCGAGTATTGCTCTGCATTTTAATTCTAAATTTTAAATAAAATATTTGCTTTAAAAAAATTTATACATTTCATTATTAAATAATAAATTTGTGCAAAATCATTGTTGTATTTATTGTGGTAATTCTTTGGTTTCTATGCATATTTTAAAGTTGTGTCAAAATCTCTTGAAAATGGGCTGCTATTTTTATTTCCAAATAGGCGTGTCGGTTGAAATAAAAATGAAAATATTGTAAAGTTACATAGTATATATTGAAGTTGGAAAAACGCAAAACTCGGTGTTTATATCGTGTCGGCGAAATGAATTCTGCCTTGTCTGTGATTTATTCTATCCAAAAGTTGAAATTGCCCTTGTCTGTGATTGATTATATCTATCAAAAAGTTGAAATTGCAATTTATTTCATGACAAATCTTCTGAAACTTTTGGAATTCGACGGTAGTAAAATATTAGTTTGTATAATAGTCGCACAAACGCCCACATAGAAGTTAATGCGATAATGCTAGCTCAAGAACATTTGCTGTCTCTTTCTATAAGACCATCTCAGACACAAACAATAAATTTTTTGCCTTGGATAAATAATGCAACGTTTAACACACAAACGGATCGGATGAAAGAAAGAAGTTGTTGATCTCTTGAGACATTGTGTAGTATGGGAAGGACAATGGTTCATACTTGGACGGCTATTACAGCCTCGGTGTCGACCTCCTGTAGCATGCCTCACAGGCGCGTCTTTTGTGACTACAAGCTGTGATGGAGATTTTTCACTTATACATGCATATACAGTCATCCTCTTTTGCATCGTCCCATAAGTAGTATTTCCACGATTAGATCATAAATGAGGAAACTATTTACATATTCTAGAAGGATGTGAGGGGCATCACTATTCTTTCTTTCTGGCATAATCGTTAGATTATAGTAAGGGTGTACCATTGGGATTAAAAAATATTATGCCTGTTAAACTTGTCAATTATGAAAAATTCTATCGCGTGGTATTCTTACCACAGTAAATAGCACGCAGCTGTGAATGCTGTTAGTATCTTAAGTTATCGCCAAATAGGGCATCGATTGGCCAGTGATCGTTCAGCTTAAGCTTCTGCGTTAACTGAAAATTATACGGGCAGATAAGATGTTAGGGTAGTTACAACTACTGATGTAAGTGCATGTTTAGGAATCAATTCAAAGAATGTGGACTGAAATTTTCACAGAAATCCGGAAAAAGTTTGTAGAAGGAAAAGCTAATTTTCGTCATGAACGCGTGCTGCGATTTTGTGTCAAACTTTAAAAAATGTTTGTAAGCTTCTCCGATACGAAAATTCAAAGATATTATATATTTAGGGAAAACATTTTGTATCACGCAGTTTTCTTCTGAGGTCAACAACCATGTTCTACACCAGATAGTACGTCTTCTTAAGCACAATACAACAATATTACAATTGTTTACAGTAGTCCGAATTTGCGGATAAGCCTGCATTCAATTATATAAAGTTATGATTTCTTTACAGTTTTGTTTTGTTTCTCGTTAAGCGTAACTTCGTTCGAAATTTGTTGTATTCGACAACTACAAAAAAGAGTTCACTGAACCTACCATAATCGTAACCTCACTTTTTTGTGTCGATGGCGATTTCTTCTGTGCATTGTAATTACAGTATAATGAACATTTGTTTTTGTTGTTGCTATATCTGCTTCTGGTTGCGATTGTGAAAGTGACGCATTCGGTGTTTCATTCAAATTTACGAATAAACCGAGAGTGATTCATCATGCCATGCTCTAAATTGCTCTTTTAGTATTGTTGTTATTGTAGTTGTTGGTATTAGTGCTGCTATTGTTATTTATCAATGGGGGTTGAAATGAACGTATATATTTCGTACGTACTCGTAATACGTGTGGACGCGTGCACTGATCTGTATTAGTGTGTGTGTGTGCATGTTCTGGCGGCTACTGTGATAAAGCGTGACTTAGTCGGGGGAAATTGCAAAGTGCAGCTAGAATACAATTGCCAACCTAGCGGCACATCACATTTTCAACTCAAATAATTTGATATTCTGCCAGTGACGGGTAAAGTAAAGCAAGTGCTTTTTGTTTGTGCGAAATATATTAAAGTATATTTGTGGTTTGTGAAATAATTTTTACAAAAAATTGTGAGTTGAGCCATTCAATAAAATTCAAACATATTAGAAAAGTGCAGAGCTCCTAAAATGTCAAATTGATTTACATATATACAAAATTCTTAGTAGGGCTGCATTAAAAATTAATTTAAATAAGCTATTTCATTTTTGCGTTAAATTGTACCTCTTTTTTTTAATGCTTGTTTAATTTCTATTTATAATTTGAAACTTTTACATATATGTATGAATTTGGCTTTTTAGTTGCTTTTAAATTTTCAATTTTTTCTCGAATAGAGAAAAGATTTCTTTAACAATTTGCAATTGCTTAAAAAAATTTTAAATTTTGTTTAAAGTTTTACGTTAACCTGATAAAAATAAATGCATTTCTTAAAATTCTATGGTTTTTTTACTTTGAGAAACTTGTATAGTAATGTTTTGAGCTAAAATTTTGATAAGTTTTGCGAATCAGTCATTTCATATAGATTTAAACTATCTGCAGCTATCGACGACATAAGCCTCTATTCCCCACTGTACCGCCTTACTAATCAATTTGGTCACCATTGTACATATGTACATACATAGTATGTGGAGCTTCTGCTGCCTTTGTCGATTTGTGCCCAATCTTATTGTAGCAAATTTAATGAAATTACTTTCAAATGTGAAAGAAAAAAGCACACTAACTGCATTAGGAAGGAGACAGCTTAGACAAGGCAGGCAGCCAGCCAGCCCTTTACGCTGGCACCTTGTTCGAGTGATTTAAAATCAATTTATCAGAGCTGATTGCTGCACTGCCGGGTCGGCAGTCAGTGGCAGCACATTCATTGCAGCGAAGCACGCAGGGCTCCCTTCTCTCGATAAGTGTTTTCAGTGAAATGTCATTTAAAAATAAATTGATATATTTTTAACTGACTGACATCAAAAACAAATACGTCTCTATATGTAATGCCAGATAAAACAACTTTGTTTTTCGACCTATTTGTGTAGACTGCCGCAGTGTGGCTATTGCCTTCAACAATAGTTTCTTTTTCTACGCCTGAACTTGTTGATAAGCCCGATCGGGTAGGGAAGCTCGTAGATGCCTTCTAAGTCACTGTCAAATCAAATACATGCTTAACACATGCAAACATACTTATACCTCTTGTACATATGTATGTACATAGATTATTCAATATGTTATCTATATTTTTTCGCTTCTGTATATTTCCAGACAAAATGGGTAAAACTCAGAGCAAGCGATCCGTAGATATAACCACCGAAAATAAGAAAGGGCCAGAGGAAGCCGAGGTAACTGGCAAATTGGAAAAAATCGAGGATGTGGATCAAAAGCAAGTGAATGGCGATGCCACACCGCAGGAATCCAATGAAGCGGAGGTAACAAAAAAATGTTATCTTACTCTTTCATTTGCTTAAACCTATAAATATGCACGTTGTTGATGCTGAATTTTCTTATCTTTTTTTATTCTTGCATGTTTGCTTATGTGTGTTTGCAGAAAAAAGATGACGAATCGGAGAACGATAAAGATTTAACAACCGAAAAGAGTGCCGAAAACGCACAAACAAACGGTGAAAATGGGGACCAAAATACTGCCGCCACAACTACTACTGCCACCGTGGCGGAATCTTCCAAAGAGGATTCCAAAGAGGCCATCCCCAAGGAGGACGATGGTGCAGATGCTGCTGCCAGTGCCGAAGAGATCTCACCGCTCGCAGACGAGAGCATGAAGAAATCGAAAAAGGAGAAAGTCAAAAAGAAATGGTCTTTTCGCAGTATCTCCTTTGGCAAAAAGGACAAACAGAAGCCAGCTAAAACTGAGGAAACAAATGGTGACGGGGAGAAAGCCACTGGCGAGGGGGTAAGTCTAAGAAACTTGTTTTATTGATTGATTAATGATATATGTGATTATATCGTTTTTAAATTGCTAATAGATTTTAAAAATACTGGCTGCTCGGGCCTTCGACTTTTATTTTTAAATAGACTGAGATTATATTTCTTGAATTATAAATTTTTGCTTTATGGGAATACATTCTGTGTATAGTTTAGAAGTATGTCCTAAGGTGGTGCTGAGAGATTCGTTAGTAAAATTTTTTTATCTTTTTATTTAAATGTGTTTTTGTTGACTCTGGGATTCAATTGGCTGTCGACATTTCCGCTGCGGATGGCTTCCATTGCAGTGTTGCTGTCGGTGCAGATAATAAATTTTCCTTTTTTGCGGTGAGCTCTAGTCGTGGTTTATCGCGAGCGCTTTCGCTGGGGGGGTTGGGACAAGTTGGCCTATTGAAATTATTACGCCATCTTTTTAAACCACCCCGAAAGAAGTATAGGAGATGGTTAAGACACTACATGGGTTCGCCGCTATGATGAATTAGACGTAGTCGGATGTCTTTTAATAAAATTTTGGCTGCGGTTAATTGGCGATAATATGGGGGGTACGTTTTTGCTTGAAAGTGTTTAAAGACGATATTGTGAAGTGTAGGGTTATGGCAGTTGAAAAGCTTACGTATTAGCCGATTTGTAGCGTTTTACAATTTCTTACCTATACTGGGAAAACCGACCTGCGTTAGTTCATTTCTCATGGGTTATGTAAGAAAAGCAGAGATGTTTCGTCGAGCTGCTACAAGATAGGGAACATTCAGTTGCTTCATGCTGCCAGCTGCACAGTATCCATAGATGGGTACCGCATAATTAGTTTTCTGCGCTTTTTTATGTTCATTAGGGTGTTGAGGTGAATTAGCAGGTGCTTAGAGTTAAGGCGAGCAGCCAGATTTTTTTTAGCTCTAAACAATGTTGCTTAAATGTAAACTTATGATAAAAACTACGCCTCACTTTTAAAGATGGCACAATATCAACATTAACACTATTATAGCTTAGGTTAAACATATTTCAAATTCCTTTTTTGCAAATGTTAAGAAGTTTGCATTTTTCTAAAGATACCTTTGTTACCTTAATGTAAAACGGCTCTAACTAAAATTTTACATTAAGGTAAAGATATACACATGTACATATTAATATGATATGTATAAAAATAACAACAACATTTGCGGAAATAAAGCAAATCAGTATAAACACAAATATGTATACGGCTGCATTTAAAGCTGCTGTTGCCATGCTTGAATATTTCCTTATTCAAATCCTTTGAGTCATTGAATAATGCTGCGAATGCCTATGTTCCTCATCCGGGCCCATTTTTTAAATATGCATTTTCGTCACGTACCAATGTTCGCTATACTTGGATCTGCAAAGCTCTAGCTGTCAGTCGCTAGCAAAGTGCTTGGAAATATTTTAACGTGCCTTCACATTCTTCGGTGTTTTGTTATTGCGTTGTTGGCGAGCCGCAATAGATACGCAATTTACAAGATGATATTGTCACATCGCGCCACGAAATGCGCCCATTATCAACGGCATTTAGCATATTTACGAGTAATTGTCGCCTGGTCGGTCTGTGGCTCCTTCAAATATGTAGATTATTTCTCATTAAAATCCCAATTCATCTTGATGGTCGATGCTTGCATGTACAATTGAGCATGTACATTCAATGTAATTGCTTAATTTTTGCAACAACAATTGTAATTCCGAAAGACCCAAATTTGATTTTCTTCTAGCTTAAACAAATGTTGTCGATGCTATTTAATATGATATAAATCACAATTATTTTGCTGTCGCAATTTTTAGTTTCAATTATCATTTGCTCTGCCATGAAAGCTTCAAGAAAACTCCAACAAAATCAACGATTTTATATACATATATTTTTCTTGATGCAATAATGGAACAGAGTCTTTTTTTCAAATCGATAAATGTTGTCCAATTGATTGTTATTTGAAACCCAAATAAGCTACAAAAATAACAATAATAATAATAATAAAATATGATTTACAAAGAAAAAATTTTTCTCATAATTTCGCATCTGCTTTTCGAGTATAATTTAAGTTGAAATCTATAAAAAGATTAGTGGAACGAACAGTTTTAGTATGATGTTTGAGAACGATGTCTTTATTTTCTTCGCGCAGGTAACCGAGGTGACCAAGGGTGAAGAAGATGGTGCTGCTGGTGATGCTGAAGCAAAGCCCGTCGAGAAACTTGAAAATGGTGAGGCCACTGAAAAGGAACTCAACGGACAAAAGACGCCAGCAACAACACCAACCGAAGAGAAACCAGCCGAAGTAGTTGCGAACGACGAGGCTGCCACCACCACCACTGTTGCTGCTACTACTACTGCTGCCTCAACATCATCCGTTCCCTCAGTCAGCAACGAAACTGCCATGGACGACCTGACTGAGAAAACCGCCGCCATCGCCATTTCCGCCGAAACTGCCGCAATAGCTGCGATTGTGAGCAACGGTGCAGACGCCGCAAAGAACGGCACGGTTGAAACACCCGAAGAAGCCACTACCACCGGCCAGGCGGAGCCCGAGACGGTGTCATCGATCGCCGAAAACAACAAAACCATTCCAAGCGTTGCAAATGACGAGGGATGCGATGGCAAGAATACCCATCAGAATGGCGTGGCCGCAGAAGAACCAGAGGCAGAGCAGCAATCCAAGTCACAAATTGAGGTAAAGACCATCACTGATAATACCCCCGCAGCAAACTTAGCGTCCTCCTCTACCTCTACCTCCTCCGACCCTATCGTCCAAAACAAAAATTCCGATAACGCCAATAGTTCCAACGAGGCAGCTTCGAAAGTAGCAATGGAATGTGCTATTGTCGAAGACGCATCCGAAACAAAGCCCGTAAAAGCCGACGTAGCAGCAACCGTTGTAGCTGAAGCCGAACCAACAGACGCAGCGGCTATGGCTGACGCAGAACCCAATAAGGACGAACTAGTTTTTCCCGCAGCAGAGGAAACTGTTAAAGACGTAGCAGAAATCTTGGAGCCGGAATTTGAAGTTATTGAAGTCGAAGCTGAACCAAAACAAACCAATGTCGAAAAGATCGAACCGAGCTCGATAAACGCACAGATTGACGCCGTTCAACCTCCTCCGCTGCCAATATCTCCGCCTCCTTCGCAAGTGTCTGTTTTCGCTTTCAAGAACAATTCAGAGAGTGATAAAATGCCAAGTGCCGAAATGTTGGTTGCCTCCTCCACGGTATTGCCAACACCGTCCACGCAGCAAGCAGAGATCGTCGGAGAGCACGCTGCAACAGTGTCGCCCGTTACAGAGCAAAGCGTAGATATTATATTTGAGCAACATGCTATTGCGCCTGCGGGTTTACAGGCTGAAATTGATGATATTGCAGCGCAATTGGAGTCCACCGACATTAACGCCGAACAACCGAAAACATTTATCACTGTTATGGAAATAGAAGAAACGACTGTAATCCAGCAGGGCGACGATGAAGCGATCAAGGATGAAAAGCTTATTTTTGCTACCGCTATTGTCGACGAGATCACAGAGAAGGCGGTCGTCATTGTGCAACAGCAACAACAAGAGGAAACTTTTGCCGCCGAGCCAAGCCAGCAGCAACACAACATGGAATTACCGGAGGAGGTTGAGGTGGAGGAAGAAGTAAGCACACAGCGTGCTCACACACAACCAACAGAATGCGAAACGGAAATAGAAGTCGATGTGCTGGTCCCGGTCTCGGTGTCAGTCCCCGTCCCAATCTTAGTCGAAACGGACGTTGAAGTAACAGCACCAACAGATTTACAAAGTGTTGACGCAGACGCACCTGTGCCAGCAGAACCAGCAGCAAACGAAACTTTCCTACCGAATGGCGACGATAAGACCGAAACCATTGCTAACTCTGCCGAAAATGTTATACCTCCACCACCCACAGCCGCACAGGTTGAAAGTGAGAATCAAGACTGCTCCTTAATTGAGATGCTACCAAGTAAAGAGCTCTCCCTGAACACCAATGACAACATTGTTAGCGCAACCAAGGTGAATACCACTACCACTGCACACTGCTACTGATTGATACCTACTACCGATACCAGCACCACCATGCTCAAATTGATTGATGATTGCTAAGACATAGTAGTAATAATTTTCTGCGTGTGTTCTCTGCCTAAGATTTGCATGAATCCATAGCTTCATAGTTTGACTGCTTCCCGGTATAAACATACATATGTACCTACATACATTTGAATTTTGCTAAAAACGTTACTAATCGTACTCTGCTACTGCTACTGTGTTACCGCTATCAAAATCAAACCGAATTTTAATAAAATTAATGAAAAGATAAAACCCAAAAGTACCGCTACTATACTACTACTATCATTACCGCCATCTACATGCATTTTACATACGTACAGCTGTGGGTGTTCCATTGTTCGTCATGTTGTGATATGTACATGTGTTGTGCCCAAAGCAACCGTCGCGCGCTCCTCATGTCTCAAATTTCGGCCAAGAACAATACACAAAAAACCATAAAAAAAAGCGCAAAAGCACTAATAATATCGTGTATCGTATCGTATTCGCCTCAACTGCACTAACACGGAGGCAACTCAGCTCCTTTAATTTGTCTCGCTCGCTCGCTCTCCTATACTACTATTATTCAGCAAAAATAATATATGTTATAATAATAATAAAAAATCAAGATATATAGCTATAAAAACCACACAACCACAACATGGAGCAAATTTCAAAAACTCTAAACTAAAGTATGCCCTCTTCCTCTTCGTATCGCCTCGCCTTACAAAGCCACACGTCAATAACCCTTAACCCATAAATGCCTTCTACTCCTTTTATATTTGGCTTTTACTTTTCCTCTCTCGCTCTCCCCCCACACTCACATATATATCACATTTCTTGTTACTTGCGTTTTGTTACGTTTCGTTTGTATTTCGTTCGTTCATTCGTTTGTGAGTTGGACCCTTCGTTCTAACACATTTTTGGCAGCAATCCAACAACCAACCAACATGGCTTTCCTCTCTTTTATGTTGTGTACACGTTTAGCCGCTTTTTGAATTTCTCTTTTCTGTTTCCAAGCTTTTCTCGTTTTTTTTATGGTCTCTCAACTCAAGCATGTCCAAAATTTTTGGCAAATCTTACTAACTCCATCATGTTTGTGTCTTTTTCTTTTTGTCTCTTTGTTTTGTGTTTAGGAAGTCGCCAGTGCTAAGGATCTGAAGGAGAATGCTGCGGCAGAGATTACAACACAGGATCTTCCCGTTACATGCGAATAATCCTACTCATAATTTTAATATTAAAAAAAATACATTTTTAACATTTACATATTTTAATCATTTTGTACAACTTCATATCCCTAATCCAAGATTATATGCAAAATAAAGTATACACATAATTTCTAAACAATTGCACGCTTTTTGTTTTCATGCACTGTGCTCAGTTGGTATGTCGTCTTGTATTCGGTATTATAACAGAAATGATACTTGAAAATCTTGGCAACAGGCCGGGATGGTATTGGTCTTGTTGCTAGCTATCCATATACGCTTGCTGCTGATTTTTCATGGTCAATGGGGCTAAAGTCCGTTACATCGATTCTGTAATACCAAATTCTTCGTATTCATAGCTATTCTAACGATAGAGATAAGGTGCCTATGACGAGGTCAAGACGAAAAGCAATAAATCTGCAAGCACGAACGGGCTGCCCGAACAAATATACCTATAAGTGCCCTGAAAACCACAAGAACCGGAGCATGTACTCGCATGTTCGACTTGGTATCGAAATTAAGTGACTAAGATATTTTGGAATTTGTATGCTATCATGTTTCACGCGCTAAGAAAATGGTTGTTCGGAAAAATTCACACTTTTGAATAGTACGAAATTCATATGCAAGTATTACGATTTAAGGCATGACGGATTCAATGATAGGGGTAACAAGTTTTCGAATTCAGTCAAATAGAATTAGCGAATTATCAAGCGGAAAGGTACCACATCGCTTTGAAAGTTAAGTTTGGAATAGGGAAGTGTCCCTCTGATGATAGCAATCGGGCAATCGACCTCAAAATGAGCTGCTTTCTAAAACTAGTAAAACTATAAAGACAGCTGATAATATAAATATGGCAGCAAATTAAAAGACTATAGTCTGCAAAAAGAGACATTGGAAACAAGACAGACAAGAGATAACGGTTAATGGGAAAGTGACAGACGACTTGATTCAATAACAAGATTTTATTTTTATAAAAAAAAAATTCTGATGATTAAAGAATATTTCACTTTCGCAGTAAAAATATAATTTTTATGTTTGAGCAAATGGTGAACAATCCGAATTAGTCATAAGACGCGCCAATACAAACACTTTCATGTAGTACATACATACATACATATGTATACCATCGCATAAGTGCAGGAATATAATGCAAATGTTTTTAGTAATCAAACAAAGAGGTGTGGCCAATTGTTTCGAGATGTCAGTCAGTCATCGACTATCGACTGAGATTTCATTGTACGCTTTATATGCATGTAGATTTATCAATACAATCGCATGAAAGCGAAATTGGAGCCATTTCGATGTTGAAGTTAGCTTTGTTGACTCCCTATGTTTTGCAAATACAACGGCAACGTGAATCGAGGTGAAAGCTAAAATCCATACAGCCCATCGACACTTTCTGATGTGCTTTAAATTGCGAGCTTCCATTTTCGAGCAGCCCTTGAGTCTTAGCTCAAAATTTACTCAACTCAAGGGCAGTAGAGTAGTAGTTCCGTTTATCCCTTTAGAGGAACGAAACCCAAACCAAGAGAATTTGTATATGCAATTTTTTCTTCACCCTTCGCGCCACCTCTCGCGACGAATTGACAACTATGCGAGAGTATTCTTTGTCTTGATAAAGACTCCAAAAAAAACCGTTCGGACCCGCCAATACATTTTGAGGTCCAGTCAACGTGTGCTAAACATACACCGAGCACACATACTAGTTAATAAAGCTATTTTGTTTAAGCTTAAAATTAAAGTTTTTGTTTCGTTTTTAAAATATAGTTGTCTTAATTTGGCTGGCCGCCAGGTGTAGGGTGTAATTGTTGGGTTATACTGATACTGCATCTTTGAAATTTAGCATATGTGACAAATCAGCAACAGTCAAACATGGAAGCGGGATACGGAACGACGAAAGAAACAAATGCAATTTTATTTGTTTAAGTGTTCAACGACTTAAGTGTTTATTTATTTCTGAATATGTATTTTATTTCATATAATAATATAAATATAACTAAAAAATATACATATAATAAAGTATCGAGTTTATATTCACTCTCAGTTAACTTGCTTGCTAGCTAGAGCCTGTTTATATTGTTTGCTTGCAATTTTGAGTACATATGCATTTATCAACTAAAGTGTACTCTCTTTTTTTGCTACCATGTTGCCACATTTCACTTTCAATCAAAATCGATTTGAGCAGGAATTAAATTTCCTTTGCGGCGATTTCTAATTTGATCTTAATTGAATTGTGGAACATGGCAGTATTTTGCATTTTGTAACTCCTTTTCTTTGTGTTTTACTAAGCGTGTTTTGCTGCTCACTGCCGACATTTCATAAATTGTCAATTGTGTTTGTCGCTGTTTTGAGCGCTACTCTATGATGAGTTGGAACTTAAATTAAAAAATTAAAATAAACAAGAGTTCATATTTTGCTACTAAGAATATACGAAAATAAACGTTTCTCTCTTTCAATACATTTCACTTTATTTTAATTACAACTTTGCAAACGCTTGCTTTTTACAGTCTGCAGCGTTTTTTAGTTTTTATTTACTTGTCGTTAAGGTATCTAACAAGCCGCAAGTGATGGCATTAAGGATTTTATGTTTACATTACATTTTTATTAATCTGCTTATTATTTTCTTAAGTATCACGCATTTTACTGTATCGTTGCAAATGAACGCAAGAATGTGAGCAGGCACACGACGACGGCCGAGGATGGGGGCGACCGTTTGTATGAAGAGCGAGCGAGCATAAAAGCGCACAGCCAAAATAAAAAATTAACTCATTTGTGCTTGTAAACGCTTGTGACGATAATATAATTATAACGTACTAAGGACAATTAATGATCGGCCTTGTTTCACATATCACTTTCGAACGAAATCGATAAAATTTTCATTGCAATCGATTTTGATTTCATATTCTATGAAAAGTGACATGTGGAACATTGCTGAATGCTTATAAAATAAAATATAAATAAAAGTAAAAGCTTTGCAGCTGCTGGCGGCGACTCTCGGCCTTTGTGACGACCTTACGGCCAGGCTACACTCGAGGCATGTAGTTTGGCGAAGGTGCTTCATATTCAAATTTGGAGCTGCTCTTTCAGTCATAATACAGCGTGTAGTTTAGATACACTCTAATTAACTACGGTAGGTGTAACTATTAGCACAGTGGCGCAAAATATAAATATACAGTGTACAACAGTAGTCAAAAAATACAGACTAGAAAGCGTACTTTGCATACAGCACAAACATAAAATAGCGACAATAACTGGCAGATAAGCAATACGTTCCTCATAAATTTTCATATAACTTAACTTCTTTTTGGTAGGTTCTTTTTTGGGATTTTTTCATTTTGTTTGCTGTAAGCTGCACCAAACAACTGTTATCAGTTTGCATAGCATAGAGTTCGTTGTGTCAGAGCGTAAAAACAATTGAATGGAAATTAAGAAGATAACATAACCTGTCCAAATTCAATCGATTTCAATTTCGATCGGAAGAGAAAAGTGTCAACACGGCTGAGTTTTGAAAATAAACCAATAAAGTTAGTATATAATATTAATAGACATTTTTAGTCGATATTAGCTGCATTAAGCTATTTTATAATTTATACGCATACATCTGATTTCTTAAAACATTTCTCAGCATTATTGTTACAAAATAAAAATTATATAGTATGTATACATAATAGTATTTTATGAAAGTTTTGCTTTGTTTACGGCTTTTCTGCTTTTGTAATTTTGGGCTGTTCGCTCTGCTTGTCTTTCTCCTTCGGTCTGCAGCCTAGAGCTGCGTGTAGAACGCCAGCACTATTAAGGGATGTTGTGGTTGGCGTGTATGCAGAGATGTGTAAATATAGATAGAATAGGATCTCTTGCTCTTGCGTTTTTAAACTAGAAAAATGCTCGGTAAATAAGTGCACCATCATATACTAGCTTTTTTTTTAAAGGGGAGAGATGGGAGGAGTGGGGCTCGCCGGGCTTACTCTCGTACTACATACTTTTGTACAAGTATTTATCATTTGCTTTTGTTGCTTGTTTCAATTATCGTTATATGCTAAAAAAAAGTTTACAACACAAATTGTAAATTACAAACTAAAAGGTTCTTACAGCCAACCTCCTTTGCGGCCGAACAACAAGGAACTCACGGTGCCCACAAAGGCTTGCGTCAGACTCTGCGTCTCCTTCGGAGTCTGTTGGTGTTGCTGACTGTTGCTGGCCTTCTCCTGCTGCTTGCCTTTTGAGCTAGCAGCAGCTCCCGCTGGCTCGTTCTTCACTGGCGACACTTTGCCCAAGTCGCTGCGCATGCGCCCGCCGATGGTGCCCAGATCGGGTCGCTGCGTCGACATGCCATTCTTCAAGTTACGACGTGATTTCTGGCGCTGCATCTGCTTTGCACGCGCATCGGAAATTGTTTGACTTTGTGTCTGCTGCTGTGTTGTGACTGTGTTGCTGCTGTGGGCTTGTGCATCCGCTATCGAGGAATTCGTTGCTCTGGCTGCCGCCTTTGCTTTGTGCACCTCCCTGAGGCTGTAGTCCACGGCGCCCGCCGCCTCCTCATTGTCGCTGTTGTATGCTGATGAGCTGCTGGAGGCACCGCCCGGCGCAGGCGACTGCAGACCTCTGTGCAGAACGCCTTTGATCTGGGCACGGTCGAAATGTAGGTCGTCGACAATGCTGTTGGAGCTGCTGTTCAGGCTTTTGAGGCTGGTCAATTGTGCCATTGGACTGGAGCTGCGATTGGCGATGCCACTCGCCAGCTGTGCCATTGCATTCGGCTGCGAGGCGATGATATTTTCCAAGCCAATGCTCTCCACCTGCTCCACCAGCCTAAGCGAGCGCAGCGCACGTCGCTCCAAGCGTGACAACATGATCTTCTGTTGCTTCTGCTGGTTGCGGTTGGGACGCTCAATGTCACCGCCCACCAGTTTACGCCGTATCAAGTCCGCACCCGATGTCAGCAGGCCAAAGAGCGGCTCCGGCGACATCGAGCGTGTCGGAGAACCCTCTGAAAAATTAGAAGCAAGTAAATATTGCGGCCCTATGACGCAAATATGACAAGTGGCACCCACCTGGACTGTTGCAGGGTGTGACCGTCGGCGAGAAATTGGGACCGGCGGGTGTGTTTAGGGCACTGGGAGTCACAGCTTTGATGCCACGCTCATTGAGCATAGAGGCCAAACCCAAGTTCACGGAAAACGTCGAACAGGAGTTTTTGCGCGATAGACCAGCACGAGGCGTAGGCGGACAACTGTAAGATGCCGTTTATATAACTCATTATTATAAATTCGAATGCAAAGAATCGCTTGTAATTGTACCTGGGATTTCGTGATGTGGATGTGGAGGCCATGCGCGACGACATTTGTGATTGCGACAGGAAGGACAAATCGTTCACGATGCCGTCGTCCGGATGCATGACATGACTCATTGTGTACGTGTAGGTGCAGCCCGCGTCCTCGTACTGCTTGCCGGGCAGCTCGTCGCTGACATCCTCCTCGACGTCTGACAGATTGTACACTTGCATGCCCAAGTCGTCGAGACCACGGCCGCCGCGTATGGTCACGCCCGGCCGCTCGTCCAGCAGGCCACTCAACGTGGGTGTGGCGAGGCGTGACCAGTGGTGGAGCGTCTGCGAGCCCTCGATGGGCTTCACGATTTGCAGCTTCTCTGGAAGACGCCACTGCGACACCGACATGTTCAGGGACGAAGAGATGCCCGAGGAGCCGGTAGACATGATGCTGTCTGGCGTGCGAATGCCTTGAGGCTGCGCCGCGTGCGGCTGTTCGTCGTAGTTGTAGGTGCCGGCGGGCCCGAACGATAGCATCGCTCGCCGCGCCAGCACCTCCGCCGGCGTTAGCCGCTTGAGCGCCGCCTCCAGGTCCTTGGCACCCGGTGCACCCGGCACGCCCGACGGCTGCGACGGATAGCCGTCGTCGGACTGCGAGGTAAGACTCTCCAGCGATAACGTCTTCAGCCCCATCGAGTTGCCGTCGTAGCCGGAGCTACGGTAAAAGGAGCCCGCCGGCACGGCACCGCTATAGGTTGTGGCGGACATACGCGGCCCCGAGGAGCTGCTCATTGACATAGCACCCAGTTGCGTCATAGACGCGGTGCCGCTGTCCGCGTAGTTGCCGTTCTTGCTGGCGCAGCGCACCGTCTCGAAAACGCGTTTGTAGGGCGGAACCGCGCCGGCGGCTCTCAACGCTAACGCTGAGCCGGCGGCACCCGCCTCGCCGCCGTAGGCGCCGGGCATCTGCGCCATCAGGCGGCCGTTGATGTGCTGACTATCACCCGAAATGCCCGAATCCAGGCTGTTCTCCGAGTACAGCGAGGACTCCATCAACTCCGACTGCAACGAGTCCGGCTGCAGCAGGCCCATGCTGGACATAAACGAGCTGCGCGCCTGTGGCATGCACTTCTTGCGCTGCTTGCGTAGCTGATCCTGCGTCTCCTGCAGCAGCGCCAGCACCTCCTGGTACCGCTGCTTGAACTCGACCAGCTCCAGAGCCAGCGAATTCTGATTCTCCTTGGTGATGTTAAGCAGAGTCACGTGCTCGTCATTGTCGTGCGTCAACTGGTGCAACCGCATCTCTGCCTCCGACAGGCGCGCCGTCAAACTGACAATTTGCTCGTGTTGCATGCGATTCTCCTCGCGTTGCCGCTCCAAATCCAGGCTCAGATGATCAAATTGACTGTTCGCATCGTTCAGCTGCATCGTGATGTCCTCCATTAGTTGGCGTTCGTGCGCCTCCACGGCATCCGTCTCATTGGCCAATTGCGAGGCTTCCACTTTCAACGACTTGTTCTCGTCCTGCAAAGATGCAACCTTCTTCTGCAGCAGATCGAAAGTGATCGATTTCGATAGCGTGGGCGTATCTGCAAATAGAACAAGTATATAGACTTTTATAAACTTCATTTCATATCAGAGGGGTGGTGATTTAAAGCAATATTTAATATACACAGTTTGTAATTTATTAGCTACTTTATTAGAAACTACTGTTCAAAATAAAATACAATAAAAAATACTTTATCGAAAAAACTTTATTATATTTGGTTTTTGAAGTTTGTGTAGTTTTATTGTTGCCGTTCAATAAAAAAAACCAGAGGAAGAAAGCAATTTGTCATCTAGAAATTTATGGCTTTCCGTTGTATTTTTCCTCATATTTCAAGTAAGCGCTGAATTGCTTGGAAACCCCGGTCACGTATGCAGCAAGGCGTGTGCTAGTCTTTTTATAGCTAATATTTACAATTTCAATTCTCATATTCATTCTAAAATTGTGGAGACTGCGTTCTTAGCGAAAATTATAAATTCCTTTAAATTGCTTGAAAATATTCTGCCGAGTCTCTCAAATACATGGCATAGCCACAAAGACGCACTCTTAGATTTTCTACCGAAATGTGCATTAATTATTGCTCTAATCAGTTAAATTGATTTAAATTATATGCAATTTTGATTAAGAAAATTACCTTAGTACAAGTTTTTCGTAGCGGACTGCGCGAAAATTTAAACCGGTTTGCTCTTTACGCAAGCACGATTTGTACCAAAATACATACGCAAGTTATCTGTGTTCCTTAATTTGGCTCACAGAATTATAACAGAGTCAGCTGACCGAAAACATAGCACTTTTTATGGAGGCAAGGCAAATCTCTAGTTTAAATGATAAAACAACAAGAACACCGTCTGTGAAAGTATGAGGCAAAGCTCTGTATGTGTATTTTTGATAGGGTATAAAGCTTGAAGAATATACTAATACCCACCCAACACAATCTTCGTTTTACGCTAAAGTTCGTTTAACACGCGCCTGTCTCGTCCCACTGTTATCGATAGTTCTGCAGATCAGTGCCATAAGCGATACTGAAAACAAAACCGTTACCGAATTATGTGCCGAATTAGGTGGGTGTGATTTTAGGAATCGGAAGTGACATGGGGGCCGGTTTATGTATTGGTTTTGGCCTAGGTATCGGTTTTAAAAATACATCGCTAATCGGTATCGACGAGAAAAATAGATCTTGGTCGGACTTAAGTTGTGGAGAAGAGCAAAAGCAAGCAGAAGCAGAGCAAACTTAGTAGAAAGGACTATTTTAAAATGCTGCCTCTCTGTAGAGTTCAACACACAGACTACTGCAATCTTTAGCGAAACTCTGTGATGATGTAGGAATCGAATAAGTGCATCGGCAAAACAATAAATACAATATGTAGATAGAAACGAAGAAGAAGCATGCGATAAACTACTACTTATAGATAAACTTTATACAATGAAATGTGAGTGCAAATTGTATTATTTTATTGAACGATAAGCACGCTTCAAATATCATATCAGTTCTGCATTGGCTAGAAACTTATCTGAAAATTTAATTAAAAGTGATTCCCTTGGCGAAAGTAAAGTAATTTTTACGTTCACAATAAAATAAATAGAATATCTAATATTTTCCCCAGACGTCAACTCAAATACATTTACATATGTAAGTGTACGTACAAATGTACATACATATATAGAATCGCAAAAATAATGTAAAAAAAGCTCTATTTTAGAACTTTGGTCAGTTGGCTCTTTTTGCTTACATTTGATTAAACTGAATAAGTAATCCAAAGAAATCAATTACTAATTAAATATAACTGGATTCTATTCGTAATACCGTATACCGTTAAAGATGTTTCCATCAAACAGGTTCTGCTATGACATTGCCGAACCCTTTGTTTAGGGCTTAGGAATTTACTGTCGACCTTCGATCGAGAATGCAAACGTACGTCAGGACCGATAAAAAAGAACAAGCTGGGTTTTTATGTCTCAGCTGGAACACAATTTTTTGCAGCAAGTATTTGCAATTTCAAATGAGAAAACAATTACTATTTTTGTGTGTGCGTGTCAAGTGAATATTTGCACTTTTTCGTTGCGTTGTGTGTTTTCTTTTTTATTCAGCTACACGTGAATGACTTGCTATACTAACTCACTCACTTACTTACTTCCTATTTGCAACGATTTCACGATCACGTGAACAAATCAAATACATAGTAAAAGCTACTAATAATAATAATTGTGCAATTTATGATCTTTTGCAGCTTATAAAAACGTTTAAATGGCTAACAATAACAATTCTAAAATAATTTGATATACGAGTGCAGTAATAAATTTGTCTGAATATTTCTAATGCGAAAATACTTTTAAACAGAAGCTCAAGGAGCACAAACTAAACAATTTAAATATGTAAGTATGTACTAACCAATATCGCTGCCATCGTCTGCGTCGTTAGTTAGCACCGCAATAAGTTCATTCTTTTTGCTCAGTTCGTGCAGCAGCTGCGCTCGATCGTCATTGGATGACTTCAGATCAACCTCCAGTTCGGTTATCCTGTGCTCAAGCGTATTGTTCTGCGTCAACAGTTCCTTGCCGATTTGAACTGTTAGCTCCAAGTCCTTTTCCTTCTCCTCCAGAAGGCGTGTTACGGCTTCGATGTCATCGTATGCACGAGTCATCTGGCTTACACGATTACCACATAGGACTGTAATAAAAAAATAAGTATAAAATGTTATTGAAGAATAGAAAAGGCAATAAAAATAGATTGTACTTTCTTTCTAAATAAAGATTCACACAAATAATTTCGGCTCTATAAATTGTTGAAATAATATAGCAGTAATTTTTCAGTTTTCTGAAGTTTTATAAAATTGTTTGGCTTTACTTCTTTATTTTTTTTATCAAGAAGTATTTTGAAATATTTTGGTTCTTTCCATAAACAGTTATTTTAGAAAGTTTGCTTACTTCGTCTTAAATAATCGTTGGAATCAGAGTAATCCAAAAAAGGCATTCAATGAAATAAGAAATTCCTTATATTTCAAAGTGCAAAACTTAATATAAAGCTAATTTGACATGTGAGTCGGGAACGTCAAAGCTTTTAAGAAAAAAGAATTCAAAGAACTACTGCATAGTTACGGGCTTATGGTTTGAGTATACACCTGGAATTATGCAACAAACTTTTTAAGTTTATGCATTTTAATTGTGCTAATTTTTTACTAGTACATACTTATATATTCGCAAATAATTTTTATTGAGCACGAAATATACATGGCTAAGTAGAACATGTTTCAGCTACTTTCTGTAAAATTTACGCATTGAGTAAGATCATTTATTTATAAAATTAGGCATCTCAAATCTGAGTTAAACTGAATTTTCGCACATTTTAAACTATAGTATTTTCCATTCTACGAAAATAATCAAAATGCGAAATATAACATACTCTACGCTAGAGAGAGAAGTTGAATCACTCATTCACGAGAAACCAAAAATAAAAGCAGCGTTAAGAAGATATGACCCCAAAAAATTTAAATGCATTTGAAAACGTTTCAAGTTTTTGCAAGTGTTTTGTTTATCGGTCACCAAATATTAAAAATTCCCACACTTAAAAAACTTGCAAGAGTTGTGCCACGAAATTTATAAATTTCGTCATTGAACATTTGAGTCTATTCGTAAGTTGACATATTATTGTAAAGTTAATTATTCAAAATGCTTTACCACAGGCAAATTAAATACAAAATGGGAATAATAAAAAGAGAGCAATTTCAAAAAACTCTTGGGTGCTTTGGTGTAAAAAAAAAAACTGCGAATGTGAGACACTTAAACAAAACATCATTACAGATACACTTGGTTAGCTTGATGTAGTAAGGCCCTAACTAACAATTTGGTTAATAAAGAAGCTAAAATCCTGGGGATATAAAATTCCAAGTTAAATTGCTTATAAATGCAATACGATATTTTCGATCATAACACATTGCACTTGTTTAAGTGTGGTGTATTTGAGTGATCTATTAGGAAAATTTCGTTAGGGCCTTTGTACATTGAGACAATTATATGCCATTAGTATGGAGAAAATACATATGTTAGGAGTGGACATCAACAAATTTCAGCGCTTTTTTAACTCAATTGTTGAGCATTTAACATTTTCGCCACGCTCATGTTGATAACATCATATACACAAATAGCGCAGGATCAGGTAAGGGCAAATACGCAGATAGCGCGCCATTCAAGCAAATTTTGCCAACATGCTCCAGCGAACAAGTGAAGTGGAGCAAAAATCGATAGGATTGTATTTTTAGCAAAGTTGTAAGGCTAAAAGAGCTTGCTGCTTGCTTGTTTGGATGTGCAAACCGCTCATAAATCCACTATTGCCTGTCTGTCGCTCGAGAATTGCTTCATACAATTGCAGAATAACAATATGAAGGCCACAGCACTTAAGATGCTGCAATTTTCGCACAGCATCAAGTCCTTTTCGCCCAATTCCCGCTTAAGTGGAACACTGGTTGTTTGTTTGATACCTTCAAACAGCAATTGCTCATTTTCACTACATAAATTATCATGGCCATGATTGAGCGCCAAAACGGTGCCACTGGCAGCAGCTTCGTCTTCGCCGCCACACACACTGGTCGAAGCCGAAGTATTGCTGTTGCTGGAACTGCAAAACATTTCATCTTCGTATTCCAACTGAGCGCTGGAGTCAACACAGAAACGCAGCCAATACGCCTCGTCATTCGCAGGATGCACTACGCTCTCAGCATCGCCGTGTTGCGGCTGCAGCACAAGACTAGAATCGATTGCCAAATCCTCAAGAAAATTATCAAGAGTCGCATTTATCTCATCTGTTTGCTGTGGTTGGAAAAATCGATGTACGCCGGCTGGCGCCAGTGCTTCAACGTTGCCGCCGCCGCCGCTATTGCTGGCAGCGTCGCTTGCGCAATTGGCCGCCTCTGTGCCGTGCTCCATCCCACAATTTCACAATGGCGAGTGTCCTTTACTCAGCTGGGCCACTGCTGCTATGTTGCGAGCTGGTGCACTGTTGTAAAAATGAAGGCACTGTGTGGCAGTTGTTGTGGTGGTAATGGCGCTGTTCTTTTCCTACTCTTGTCCAGCATCCACACACTTTCATTTGTTTATAATTTTGCAATTGCTAAGCATTATGTAATTTGCTATTTCTCTGTTTGGTTAGTTGATGGACACAACTCGCAGGGGTTGAAAGTGACGACGATGTGCGGGCCGCCGGAGGGGTTGTTGGATAGCTGCACGTACATACGTATGCCGAAAGAAGCAGCGTGAAGAGAAAAGGTGTGTGGTTTTAGCAACTTTTTTAAGCACTCGAAATCTTTGACATTCCTTAGATTTGTTTTTTTATATGTCGATCACATGAGTAATACGCGTTCGTCAGTCCCTACGGCAGTGGTGTTGCATGTTTATTTTTAATAAATTTGCAATTTCAACGAATTAGCGCCGCTGGTTGAACTAAGACATTTCTCTATGCTTGTGACTCGCGCTCGTTCGAGTTAGATACTTCAGCTCTTGGATACAAAGAGCCATTAACGCAACCAGACAGACCGACAAGCGAGTGGTGAGTTTGCGCATTGTGACCATATACCGTCAGCCCGTTGGTTTATTAATTAATCCATTTATTTTTGATTGCGATTCCAAGCGGACTTCTATCCATAGAAATCAAAAGTGATGCTGTGCTACCAGAAGCAGAATGGCAAAATATTCAAAAAAAGAGAGAGGTATTCTCTGTTCTTTGCTCCATTAACTTCATGGTCGCGGAAGGGCTGCCGCCTCACCCCTAAAGCAACTGCACTGAAAATTCCAGTAAAGAGAGGCATAGGAAATGAATTTATGCATAATACACAAAATGCAATTTTAATTTTTTTTCAATAGATATTCACTCACTCGACGGAAACAAATAAATTCCTCGGTTTTGTGAAGTTTTGACACGGCTGCGAGCAGCACGAAGTCCAAAGGTTTTTCTTGAGAACGAGCTACAGCTCCAATCTAGCGGTCGCAGTTGACGAACTCGTGACGCAGTTGTAGCCAGTCAGTCACACAGCCAGTCGCCACTTGCTAGCGCAAAGATACAATTTTGCAGTAGGCAGCGTACACAAAATCAAAATATTCACTCTGCTTCTTCTTTCACAATTCGCTTTAGCACAATTTCACTTGATTGAAGCTCACAAATTTGCATTTAAATTTTATGTAATATATTTTTGCAAAATAAATCAATTTTGTTTTTAAACAGGCACAGTATCGCACAAATAGTACTACACTTCGTAGATACTTCTTTGAGCAGCATGAATGAACTATTGATTGAATGAACATGTATGGAAAAGTGCAAATATTCCAGTGAATACATTCCACATGTACATGGTTGCATTTGTCCGCCTAGTGCTGACAAAATTTTCGATAGGGTAATCGTTTCCAATTGTTTACGTTTAAAGTTTAAAAAAAGTTAAACAAAGATTAGTTGCTGAGAGCGATTAGATTAAATAAAATATTGGTTCACAATTGAACTCTATTTTTAGCCTGGAAGCGAATTTAAAAGATATTTCCATATTTCTACATGAATAAAACTGCAACATGATAAAATTTAAGATGCAATTTATTGCAATTGGATACAATAGCCCAATTCACAATCTTGTGCAAATGGTCTGGGATTTTTGCAATTGACAGTTTTGTAGCAAACTACTGTCAAAACTACTGTAAGTTTGCTACAAAAGATTGTTTGCACAAGATTGTGAATTGGGCTAACTTTTTACTTTCATAAAATGTATCTCATGATTGCATATCACCTGTTTCATGAGATAGATCTCACGAAGTTATTTATGCATACAACGATGCAGGGTAATCAACTGGGAAATATTTGTTTGAATAATTAGCGATTACATGATAATTAGGAAGCACTAATATTCTTTTGAAGAAGCATGGAAAATCATTTTAAAATTTTATACATCAGCCTTTCTAATGCGCATAATGCCAAACATAAGTAAAATCTGATATAATCATACGCAATTCACACGTACATACAGTTGAATATAATGTGTAATTAGATTTCACTCTTGCACGCAGCTCCTTAAAGTATTCTAACATTTCATACTAAACAATTCTCTCTACTTGTTTTCTGTTCTTTTGGCTACTTAAAGTGTACTACGTGTAAACAAACACGTTCACCGAGGGTTGTTAAACAAACCGGAGAGATTATTTTCAAAACTAAGTTGATTGATATGGACAGATCCCTCGATTTATGACCTCTTAATTTAGGCAATCGACAACAAATTAGCACCTATTTTTCATTTGAATTGTTTTACGCCGTAAAAATTTTAGAGTTTCCTCTATTAGAGTTATGTCGTTATCGTTTCCACTTCTCAATCATCAAGCTATTACTGTATTTAAGTGAAGACGATAGCTACAAACAAATACGTAGTTAGCAGTAGATATAATAAAACAGCGGGGATTGCTGAGATTATATAAGGGTTCAAATATTCAAACGATGATTGTTTTTGGTTTATTATTGGACCATTGTGAAGTAAAAGTTAACACTCTTCTCACAATGCCGAAAAAAGTCATTATATGAACCTAGTGTGAACGCAGTCTTAGTGCAAGCAAAAATAAGACATAAAATAAATGAGAGGTATTAGAAAGTGGACTGCCATCGGCAGATTCGAGTTAAATATGAAATTGGCTAGAAAAATGCTGTAATTGATTTTGAGACATTGCCTATCATAATAGCGAGTAATTAAAGTGCGAGTAGTACCTTTGTTCGAAAGTAGGTGCCGAACAATGCGTAAACATTTGTGGCCATCGGCGTCCTTAGCGGCATGGTAAATAAAGCTGGCATCGCCATCACATGCAACACCATCATCTGCTGAATCCAACAATTGACTTGCTTCGTCAGACAGGCCGCGCACCACAAAATCGTGCAGAAAAGTTAACAGTGGTTTGGGTATATTGGTAGAGATTGTATCACAGCTTTTAACTGAGTGATCCTGCTGCTGTGCAGCGATCGCATCCGTTTTGAGTTGCGACAATAGTATTTGTATGCGTTGTCTGGCCTCTAGCTCAAGGTCTAATTGCGTAGGCAGTTCATCGCACTCCTCCACAACGGACAAGGACCTCAGGTAGGAAGTATCCGGCTTCAGATAGTTTACAATTGATTTGGTCTTCTGGTTATTAAACTCCAGCTGGTTCTCCAACAATTTGAAGGTGTTCTCAAAGTGTTTGCTGGACACTGACGGTTTCGTTGTAATCGTCAAAGTATTTTTGGCACAAGTTCTCTCAGCGTCTGTAGACGCCAACGATAATGCGAATGATGTTGCAACGGTAGCTGCTGGTGATGATAATGGCAGACTGGCACAGATCAGACCCCCTTTGAAATCAAGTTGATCTTTGGATTGGCACTCTTTGAAAGAACTATTCAAGCAGTCAGTGCTGGCAATTTGCTGAAAATGCCGATACTCATCAGAATCGTCTGGTTCGTCTTGAACTAGTTTCCGACGCTTGGAACTGACATCAGCATCGCCATATTTCGGATCGACGGCAGTGTTGCCATTATTTTTACATTGGCTAGTACTCCCGCTGATCATATTAAAAATGTGACACGAGTATTTTGATTATACACTTGGGATTTGGCTAAATCCTTTCTGTTTTATCGCAATTTTTTCACTGGCACATATGTACGTATGAACTTTTATATGGGATTCATTTAAATAATTTGTTGCTTTTGCACAGTGGAAGCGCTGTTTGTCGCTAATACAATTTGATATGATTCGCTGTCAATTTCTTGCATACATATATTAATTATCACGACGTAAAGTAGGTAACACGAGGGTGCTGCATGCTGGCGCGGCGGAAAACAAACAAAAGGATGAAGCTCGCAATGGAAACAAGTTTCAGTGTACCGAGTTGAATGAATTTATACAAGCACCCATAGATTGTAGTCTCCCTATTTGGGAGTTCACTTTTAGGGAACAATTGGCACAGTTTGAGGTGTCGGAAAGAACTGAATATAAGTTTCGCTAGCAGCGCCAATTTATAACAAAACAATATGTCACTTGTGTGTACTTTGGGGATCTTGATAAAAACAAATGGACTCGATTATTGCTGTACATACATAAATACATATGCATATATTGAAATTGTTGAGTATGTATCATTTGTGCACTTGTTATTGTGCGGTTCGGACGAAACGAAATGCCGAAAGTAATGGCACAGAATGACATCACTAATGGGCACGCAAATGTCCGTTAACGCGTTAACACATTTTACCGTTTACTTATATTTAATTTGCATTGTCTCCTTTTTAATTACTTGCTATATTTTGGGGAGCTGGCAACACTCTTTCGGTCGCTTGCATGTGACGTAATGGAAATATGTCAAGTGCTCAAAGAAAAATTCCAGTATTTAAGCCATAGTTGCATTGTGCAAACGAGAATAAATTTTTGCTGCTGTTGTTGGTGCACCTGCGGCCACTACAGGTGACCATTTACCGTTGCAGAAGACATGGCATTAAAAATCTGGAGCACACGAGCGTGCGCTCGTGAGCAGTAAGAACGACACAGGTATAGAGCAGAAGTTTTCGCACACATCTGATACACCATCACTGGGTGGAAATGAGGCGTTGCGCCAAATAGACAATGGGGAAAGCGGTTAACAGCAGCAGATAGCAGTCGCCGCCAACACCGACCATCGGTGGTCAATAAGTGTGGCTAGATAGCGGCGGCCGGGCGGCCGCCAGGTGCATACGAATTGGGACAGATACACACACGTACACTCGCATATAGACGGAGCGAAAGAAGCAATGATTCAACCGCTATCTCGATTAGGGAGCGTAAGACCCGTAGACCACTCTCTTTAATTGTATGGAATTATTTGTGATATCAAAGTGAGGTTTACTGCTATTAGATTCCTTATCAGCTGACAAAAGACAAGGTTTTTTCCCATACAAAACAACAACAAATCAGAGATCAGGTCGAGAATATATGGAAATGTTTTACATAATCGCGAACCGTACGTGAAAACTAAACAACTCGAATACGTTTTTGCACAGAAGGCAGACTGGCAGGCAACGCGTATTTCAATCAATTCATAAGTTTTAGGAGGTGCCCCTAAAAATAGCAACTAAAGAAAACGATGATGACATGCCACCAATGCACGCGCCGACTTTTCGTACTGCCGGAGAAATTTCAACTGTTGTTTGCTGGCTCCGCCGCGCACGTTTACCATTTTTACTATTACTCGGGGTTTCGTTTCATACTTTAATTTATGCTGTATTGCTGCTGTCAGGAATTTATGTGATGAAGAGGAAGACTTGCTTTGGCACTGGCACTTGTGACGATTTATGTCAACTACACATTAATTTTTATTTAAATCACAAACACACACGCATATTATTTTTTATTCAAAGGCCTTCACTTGTCCACATTGTTCAAATTCCGTTACATTAAAGAACCCACCAATATTTACAACACATTTCTTTCTAGTAAAGAAATTCCACAAACTGACCGATAGTGAAATGGAAATCCGGCGACTGGCGCACACTGAAAACGATCCAAATCAAAACTGAACTGAAAAATGAACGCAATGGCAGTGGAATGAATTTGTGGAATGTATGCGTGCAGCAGCAGGGTTGAACTTTTTAGTACAGTACAACCTGCTGATATTTTTACACGTGAAAACAGAAATTTAATTACAATAGAAATAAAGTTGAATTGCTCTAGCTAACGTAACGGAGGCAATTTTCTTGTTTTTTGCATTCTCTTTTTATAATTTGAATTAAAAATATTATTGGAAGTCGCAGCAAACTTGTAAGAGAGTTATATCATAGACCTTTGGGACTCTGTTTCTAATGTTAGTTTTTGGTATTCCTTTTCGAAAGAAAACCGGCTATATAAATATTACGAATAGTAGCACCATTCGGTGACGGATTTTTTGAAAAGGTTGTAGAATTGATTTTTAAAGCATGGGTATTGTTTTAGGTTGAGAAAGTTGTTTGTAACTGATGGAAGAGAATATGTTAACTAGACTTTACTATAATAAAAGTAAAAACAGTTGTTATCACTCAATTAGACTTGGATAAGCTGATCTGAATGGCAATATGTAAGTAACTTTTTCATGCAAAGTTTTTGAGCTATTTTTTAAGAGTAAATAACTGTTTATATTAAGTATAATAAATAAAAGCCAACGAAATGAATTATATACATTTATAGATAATAAATTGGCAAAATGTGCTTGTTCTTTGAACATATGAAAAATGTGTTGAATATTTCAAACTTGACAGTCAAAAGTTGCTATACACAAAAATGTATCGCAAACAGCTCTGATCCCAAAATGCAAACAATATGCCATTTTTTTTTACGTAAAAAGAGGGCATATGCGTATATGCGTATGTATGAAAATGCGCAAACAGAACAAAATATCACAAAATTCACAAATATTATTTCTAGAAATGCTGAGGCTTATGTCGCTTCAACGATTTTCGTTCAAGTGATCTTTTTGTTGTTGTTGTATTTCCGTACTATAAATACAAAATATGGCTATACACATTTTTCAATAATTTTCTAAGAATTATGTTTTGTCATTTTAATATTATGTATGTACATACATATATGAACTTTTAAGTCTCAAAGATGGAGATAAACAGATGATTGAATGTTCGTGTAAAACTGCAAAAATTCTTAAGAATTCATACAGTTTTCTTTTGTCATAATATGTCAATATGTAGTATAAACAAATTAAATTTATGAAGCACGTGAGCAATAACTGCGAGGGCAAATATCTGCCAAAACAAAGTACAATACATACATATACTGTATATGCGTGCGATAATAAAAAGTTAATTAAAAGAAATTTGCGTCAATTTGAATGAGAGCAAAAAAGAGTAAATAAAGTTGTGTTTGATATCGCAAGAATTATTTAATAACTGCACAAGCTTAATTATATTTAAAAAAACTTTCTAAGTAGCTAAAGAGAAACGGTTAAATGACCACTGTGTTTACATCCAGCACATTGAACTTACTTATTATGCGAAATTATAAACACGTATGTATGTACATATGTACATATGTATTTCAGCTTGAATTTAACTAAATTGAACATAACTTGTTCAAACAATGCGATCTATAAAACCAGTTATGCATCAGAATAGATATATAGAAAGAGAGTTTATCTGTGACGTTAATCTGTAAAAACTATTTGTTTTCATATTTTATTTACAAAAATATTGCAAATAAAAGAAAAAGATTGACCGCGGTGATAAATTTCGCACTGTATATACAATTTTTTTATATTTCTTTGCATACTTCATTCATTAATCGAAAAGCGATTGCTTACGTAAAAAATTGCTCTTAGTCACATGAGAATTCAAATAAAGAGAACTGGAAAAGTTGGAGAGTGCTTATTTGCCCTAATAATAAAATGATGTCACGTTGCTTGTGCAACGAAACGCACAGTCGAGTCCGAATTTCAAACACAATAGCTTATGGTCTAATTAGGACGATTAAAACTATACTCTTAGTCTTTGTGTACTTACGAAAATAGTTCAAGGTCTCCCGCGTCTGCTCCTTGGTTAGCCCCAATCCCTCAACGGGTATGTCAAGTGCCGGTGCAGGAACATACCAATCTTGATTCGAATATCCAGCGAAATCCGTTAGGAAATCCGAACGCACCTTGTACTTTGGTATTTGTTCCTCCAATAGTGAGAAGATTTCAACTTCTGGCAAGTTCTCGGAACTGCACAAATCTGGAATTTTTTTTTAGAAAAATACAAATTAATTTTTGAACAAACTAGTTAAAAGTTAACAAAGAAAAATACCGGTTATAGAAGCTGCATCCGCGGTTTGCACTGTCGGCTTTGTATGTAGCGTTTGTTGTTGTTGCAGGCGCTTTGCAGTTAATTTGGGTAGGTGTTTGTTTAGAGTCGCCTGCGCCGAGGGACTAAGTGGGCTGTTGGATGTGCCCAAGGGTGCTGCCAGCATAAACATGCCGGTATCCTAGAAGACAAAAACAGAAAGCATAATTAATTCCAGCAGAAAAAGAGCAAATTTAAGGAAGACCAGGTTTTTTTTTTTGTTTGAAACACAAAAACATGATTCGTTTTGCGTTGCTTTTGAGTTACTTTCGTGTGCTGGAATGGCAACATGACTTTTGGCGCGTAGCCATATGCATTAACCTTGTGCTGTTGTTAAACTTTGCCTTAGATCTAAAGCAATTCGTTTGTCGGATATAACGTAACATAAAATCACACGAAAATGAGAAGAAAAAATAAACAACAAAAAAACGCCAAAAGTACAATTAAATAATTATAAAGAAGCTTATGAAATGTCTGTTTGGATACAAGCGAGAATTGGACACAGAGAGTAGTAAGGGTTGTAGCCGGTAGGCATCATTGCAGCAACAACCAAACAATTAATATGGACTGACGAAAGAAGAGACTAATTTATAAGGAGTGAATATATAGAACCTTTCAAAGTGTATAACATTCAGAGGCTTCGTACTTCTGTAGAAAGAATGACAAATTCATAAATATATATATATGTATGTATTTACAATTGAAATTACATCTGTAGTTGTGACTATGTGTCTGGCATATAGTCACCTACACTCTTTATCGTATTATGGAAAATTCAGTGAATTACAAAATTACGTTCTATACCTTAGAATAGCATTATAGATAAGATGAACTCTTATCGCAAGTATCACCTATAAAAACCAACCTGCCAACGATTGCCAATGTTAATATGTACAGACAATGCATGTCTACTTTACTGAAAAATGACAAATGCAGTTGATAAAATTGTGACAATGAAGATGATCAACCAGAACGTCTGAGTCTTAGTTCATCAAGCGTAAACAACATGTTTATTAAGCATGTTCGACAACTTGATAGAGTTCCGAATATTTCTGTATGCTTGTGTTAGTTGCGCGCTGTGTCATTTTTTATTTCAAAGGAACAACTCACTTTCGGTATTTTATTTTGATTGTTTGCTTGCCTGCCCCGTGCTTCAATTAAAAACGAGTGCTGATAAAATAGCAAGTGATTATAAACAAATAAATTTGATACATGTATACAGAACACTGTCCCTTCCAATAAATTGTGTAAGCTTCTATATGCGCCTAGTTTATCTTGAGGTATCTATGGACTTAAATACAATCTGTTGCCTGATGTTTTTATTATCGCTCACTTTTGTTTCTCTTTAATACATACTTTCCGCCCGTCCGTAGACAGACTTGGGAGCTAACAATATCTAAACTCTGTAGCATAATGTTGTTTATCAGGCACGACCAAAAATCAATGACGTAGAATTTGTACACGAATTGGTTATCGCATTTAGCATCGAAGATAAATTCTCTAAAATAAAAGTTGCTATAAACTTTCAAAGACTTCGACGCCGCCGCAAAGTCAGTTCAAACCTACTCTTATTCGAAACAAAACTGCGTCGAGCTTGATATAAACAAATAAACCATGTCGTGTGAACATATTAAACCAGAATAAGAGTTCCAGTTCCAACGACTGATACGTTCATTTTCAAAACACTAAATAAGGTTTATTTAAATCATAAATCTAATACCCAATGTTGGGCTTTTGAATGAGACGCAGGGTGTTAATAGCTTTGCAATCAATTGCCATTTATTTAAGATGAGCATATTCGGTTTTAGACTTTTCACCCATGATGGTATGAGACAGGTATTGAACCCTGGCCTCCCGCATCTGCAGCACTTGTCAACTGAAATTTGTTTTTTTTTTTTTCAGGAAAAAGCTATCGCCATTTATTGTACTTTATTTTCACAGATTGTAGAGCATTCAAATTGGTTACATCAAACGAAAAAGCTGCACAAACATGCCAAAAGTGGAAATCGGCAAGTTGTCATTTTTGCGGCTCTGATGTTGCAGTATGTATTTGCCAAATGGCAAACCCGGTTTTGCGGTTTGTAGTTCAAACAATCTAGCCACAGCAGCCGCAAGCGAGCATCTCAGGTGTGAGTGCATACGTGCGGAATCGCCGTTGATCAAACCTTTGAGGGCAATACCCAAACACCAAGCAACCAGGCAACAGACAACAAAGCAATGAATAGGAACGAACGAACAACACCGAAATAAAATGACAATGTGGAGTTTTTTTCTAATTAAACACCGCAATATCTGACTCTGACACCGCTGATTTCGTGAACATTTATCCGAGCTGCCTACTCCCCAAAGTGCACGCACTCCACTTTACTCCGCTTTACACGCGCTGCGCCCGCCTTCACCTCTGGCCACAGTGGCCACATGGCCAAAGAGCGCCAACACCATCACACTCAAACAGAGCGATAAGCAAAAACCAGAGGTGTGAATTAGAAATAGATTGCAAATAATGCGAAATTGGTCTACAAATATAACTTGCGAAATATGTCATCGAAATTACAATACAAAAATTTGAGTAAAACCACTGTGTGAACAAATGCTGCTGTAACGCCTGCTGGGCGCCCGGCGTCGCTGCATTACGCTGCTGCAAACATTCAATATTTGTTCTATTGAATTGCATACATATATGTATGTATTCAAATAATTGCGTAACTTTGCAAGCAAAAACAATAGCAGAGAGGAGCAGGCGAAATCAAAAGAAGCACAAAGAAATTTTGTCATTGGCAGAGAGAATTCGAAACCCCCACAAAAGCACTAAATGAATGTTTGAATGGAGGACAATCAGTACCTTCCAAAGACAGCCCCACAACCCACAGCACGTCAGCACAAACTGTCAAAAGTGTTGCGAGTTGTTGTTGTTATGTGGCACACTTACTATGTGTGAGCAGAACCAAATAGTTTAAGGCAGCAAGCAATGCGAAATGCGACGACCGCGAAGTGGCGGTGCCGTGCCTGCGGCATGGATGGCATAATGCTCTAAAATTAAGTTGCTATCTTCTTTTCCGTAGCGGCGGACAAGCGAGGTAGCCAGCAAGCGTCTGAGTGTGGTACGCTGCCAAAGTTTCATGTGATTTTTGTTTTTTTAGGAACCATTCGAAAATACAAAACAACAATAAATCTTAGCAGCAACCTAGAAATACTAGAGAAATGTTAAGCGCACTGACATTCGGCCGACGGTGGACTTATATAAGCGGACGCAGGGACATTTTCAAACGTAGTACACATACACACACTTGTGCACACTATGTAAATGTTTGTGCACTGGTGCAGCATTTTAGGAAGCACTATCCTGCCTTGCTGCTTGCTCAAAAGGTCACATAGATTCACGCTTTTGAATGTGTGCTTGCGTCGTTATTGGCGTTGATCCACCGTAGGCGGTAATCGCACACTATACCATCTGTATCCCCTGTGTGCGTGTGTGTATTACAGGTATACAGGTGTAGTGTGGTCCGTCCGCTTGCTGGATGATGATTACAAAACCAATCAAGCGATTTCAAATGTATAATTTGTTAACTTCACTCTACAACAAAATTCTCGATTTCCTATCATTTTACCATTTTTTTTTATTGCTTTCCAAAAGGGTTGTTCTGCTTTTTTGCTCTCTGTTGGTGCTGGGAGTTTTTCATGGATGATGCATCAATGATTGTGTTTAGCGTAGCGTAGTAATTCAGTGAAAAATATCGAATTTTCCTTCCTCCATATTATAATCCACATTCTGGCCGTGCGTGAACACATTAGAAATTTGCCATTTCTTCTATTAATTCCACTTTCTTTTTTCCCGTTATTCTTCACTTCTTTTTCTTGCTTCTTTAAGGCTTTTTTTAGTATCGCGCAGTTAGCTTTTAGGATCACAACAGATTTAATTGAAACTTTTCACGATTACATCCGTATAATTGAACATAATAAAATAATAAAAGTACATTTGATGTAACTCCGTAAAACTAAAAATTCCACCATGCACGGAACGGGAACGAAAAAAAGACTGGCAAAAATGTCAACAGGGCTGCATCCAGGGTTGACTGGTCCAAAATAAAAACGTTCCACATTTATAAACAAAACGTACCTTTTCCATAAATTTCGTACCTAGCGAATAAAAAGCTCTTAGAAGAGAGATGAGTGCTTCCCTGCTTCGATAAGCAAAAAAAAGGTCCCTTCCTCGTTATAGGCTCCACGAAACAAGAACATAATTACAACATTTACAACCATTGCACAACTGAATAATTTCTGCCCATTATTCATTATTAAGTTACTAGCATAGTTTTCTCCCCCTCAATACAACCCTGCACTTTCATTCATTCTACTTTTCCACATTCTTCTTTGGTGGCAGTGAGCCTTTTTAATTACAGCCCTTCCAGTAGCAGTGTTGTATTTGATTAGGCTCATAACACTTCGAATCAGTGTTGGCAATTTACGCACAATCTACTAATTTTAGGGATTCATATGACGAATCCATAAATAAAGGTACGTTCGTAAATGCACCCCAGCGGCAACACTGCTTTGCGCATCATGTTGTTTGTTAATGCAAAATAAGTTTGCGCATTCAACATACAGAAGTAGAGCTGTTGAATCAGCTGATCGCGCAGCGGCAACTAAACTTGGCATCACTGCTGACGCTGTTGCACGAAATTGCTGCATTTACGAACATACATATGTACCTATACGTATTGTTAGTTATTTTTAAATGTTTCAAATGCTGTGCTGAATTCAAAGTCATAGAATTCTTTATTGTTTCATATCATATGCGTATATTTATAACTACAACGTATTACCACAAATCAAGGGTAAGTCAAAGGATAAACTACATTATGTAAAATCGAATTGATTGAAAGAAAATATTTAAAAACTCCCACAGTGAACAAGGGACAGTTAAGCCTGAAGGCGGGAATGAATGCGTACTTGGATGTGCCCGATAAATAACAACAGTGTGCTGTAGTTTTAGAACTATACAGGGGCCAGGGTATCGTCTATTCATCACCGGATTTTCGAGTTGAAGCAAGCAAATTAACTGCGGTGATCGCATCTGGAAACAGCGAGTGAAAGTTGAGCAGTGGTACGTAGGCGGCCGTTATAACACGTCCAGCAAACCAACGTCCATGTAGTGCGTTCACCGCGAGCACGGCTGTTGTTATACTCGGACACTTGACGTAAACATTGCCAGTTGGTGAGGCCTGGTCCACGTAAATGTGTAGGACTCCACCATGCTTGGAGCATTCATCAATAACATCGTCTCGGATCTCAGAGGCCCAAGAAGGGTTCGTTTCCGTCTGCGGATCGAACATGTTAGACAGCAAAAAGCATTGCGTGGCTATAGATGGTGTCTGCGTTTGTGTGTTCGCAAGAGGCGCAGGTTGTGGCGCCGTGGCGAGTAGAGCATTGGCTGCCGCCTGTGGCACAGCCAAGCCAGCGCCTTCAGCCAGTTTAAACATAAGCTGTAAGCGTCCAGTGGCACCCAGATCGATTCCACTGCGATCCATTTCGTCAGTATCCAGTGAACTGGTATTCATGTCAAGGCGTTCAGTTACATTGCCCACCTTCATTGGTCGGCCAGCTAGCTCAAAGCCGTTCAATTGCTCCAGGGCCTTTTTCGCGTCGTCTGCATTGTGGTACTGTAAAAGAACGATCGATGATATTTGTTAAAGAAATATAAAAATAGAGTGGTTATTAATGCTGTGCACGTACCGTAATGAAACCATAGCCCTTGGAACGACCAGTCTCAGTATCCATTATTAACTGTATGGAGTCAATTTTACCGAAGGGCTCAAATATGCCTCGTAACATTTCCTCAGTTATATTAAAGTGCAATGAGCCCACATATAACCGCATAGGACCGGTATGATTTTTGGGCGTGAAAGTGGGTACCGCATTCGCAATGCGATTTTTCTCCGCTTGAGTATGCTGAACCGAGATCGGAATCCCTAACAATCTTTGTCCCGACAAGCCCAAAGCAAGAGCTACCGATTCGGGATCCTTAAATTCAATATACGCGATTCCCTTGAAACGCTTAGTCTTGTTGCAAGTTATCAATCGCACATCGCGCACTTTGCCAACGCTAGAGAAGAACTCTTCGAGGTCACGTGCTCGAATGCGTTGTGACAATTGCATACAGAAAACGGTGCGCGCGTCACGCTCCTCTGGACTTAAGTCGGTACGAGGCGAGCGATCGCCCAATCCATTGGGAGGAGTTCGCCCCCGTCGGAAAGGCCGCGGCGAGTTGCTTCGACGTCGGCTGCTGCAATGAAGTAAGTAAATATTCAAATCTGCATAAAACGAAAATTTACTAGTTGTTAATGCTTACTTTCTGTCTCTTGGGGGTGATGGTCTCATCGATCGACTGTTTCTGTTTTCTCGGATAGGACTAATTTTAGGATCTCGCATACGCTTATCCCGCGAGTCACTGCGACGTTGTGGTCTCATAATTGGTTTTCGCTCACGGTCACGGTCAAACGACCGGTGGTCTTTAGAACGACTAGGACGGAGCTCCTTTTCCCGTTCACGCTCTCGGTCCCGTTCCCGATGTCTGTCTCTACCAGGCTCTTTTTCACGATCTTGATCCTTGGTACGACGTTCTCTGTCCTTATCTCTTTCCCGATCGCGATCCCGCGAACGATGACCTTCTTTGTCTCTGTTCCTCTCAAGGTCCTTAGACTTGTGCGCTTTGCGGTCATCTGCTGCTCGCGAACCAGATCGGCTTCTAAAAACGAATTTAGCTTTCGTTATAAAAGGAAAATGTTCAAGCTCAAGCTACAATGACAGCAAACTTACCTAGATCTGTATTTACGTCCATTTTGGTCTGATGTGGAACCCCTGTGACCGTGATCACGTTCGTCACTCACTTCACGCCTCGGTGAACTGTGATCTCCACTTCTTCCGGTAACGGCGGCTGTGACGGCAGTCTAATTTTGTTATGAGGGGGAGGGGCGCAATAAGGTACAGAATTGACGTACAACGTACGTTTGTTTGGTCGTAAACAGTTGATTGAATAAGAGAAAGCAAATCAAAGTTATTAGTTAGGCATCTGCAAGTACAAAATGAAGGCTTAAGTTCAACAACGGGCCGGCATTGCTCGCCCGCCGTCGTTTCAAACAGTTCAATCATAATTGTTGTTGTTGTTGGTTTGTATCAATACTTGTTCAGAATATTCATATGGAACCTTCGCTCGTCGGCGAAATACCTCACAAATATTCAAGCAATTGGCTATACGAAATAGTTGAGGTGGTTTTGTTTTGTCATTTGGGGGTAGTAGATAGCAGATAATGTGAATGGTGGGTATTGCCTTTCAATCCTGCATAAAACAAGTGCTGCCCAGACGCAAATTTGTTCGATTATCTGAAATTTAGTTCATGTTCAGTTTGTATTTTCTTCAAATTTTGTATTTAGATTGTTTGTTTTGATTTTATTTAACGAATTATATATCAGAAAAAAGAAAACAGTTTTTGATATACAATAAATGCTACTAGTAGAAATGCATTTCGTAGTTTTTCTTTTTTATTTAATTATTTTTCAAAGGTGAGTTTTCTGGCGCATTCAAAACTTACCAAATGGTCTCCGGCTTTATGTGTTTGGAATGACCAAAACAATCACTAGCAACAAATTGAGCTTATACGATTTCTGCAAAGACATTTCACCCTTGAGAATTATTTGTTTATTTTGTTTTGGTGTTTTTTGGTTTTGTTTGTATGTTTAAAAGAAATCTAACTGAAGTTTGGTTGAAACAGAACAGAACTACCCACAGTAAAACAACATTATACCATAGTATGGTGCAAGAAGAATGGTAATTTTGAATTGTATCCGGATTGGAAAAAAATATTTAATTCGACTTTATTCTACTGCAACTGCTAAAATTTTTGCAATCGCACATGATCTCGTTTTTGGACATATTAAAAAGATTTTCTCTACAATTCGGATACAACAGAGAAAAATGCCTTAGCGCAGATAAATGTATTAGATTTCTCTTATGTAAGCACATCGATTCTTTTATTGTATTTCAAGAGAAGAAATATTTAATAATTTGTCAACCCAACCAAAAAATGGATACTCTAACTATTCTTGAAGCATTTTCCCACTCCTGTATTATCAAAAGAGCGGGTTTATTTAAACTTTCGAGTAAATGAATATGTGGATGTGTTGATATCCTGTTTGTTTGTATGTATCAGTTCATGATAACCTCAAATTTCAATATTTCTAATAAATTTATTCAAATTGAAATATCTTTGGAAAAATATTCTATGAAATGTCTTAATTAGAATAAGGAATTATATTCATGACTCAAGCGCTCTTATTATTAGCTGAGTTTAGCCCATTGCTGTCTCTCATAAAGTTATAAAGAGTATACGAAATATTCTTCGCATGTGCCTTTTAGAATGTACACGATTGTATTACATTCATATTTATAAATACCCCTAAATAACTATAAATCACCGCGATTTCGCATCAATTTGCATATCTTGGAACTTTGACCCTTCCCAACTCAATTATAAAATAGCTGTCATTTTCTTACCCTTTAAGCTAAGTATTTTGCATTATAAGCAACAAAATTAGAAAAATATATTCTTAAAATTCAAAACTTTTAAGAATATCCAAAGAATTTTTTGTTGCTTTTGGTACATGTCTACAACAAAAGATCAACAGGATAGAATCGTGCTCCTACACTACATATGTAGGAGCATACTCAAAAGCATTTGTCCAATGTCATTTGGCATTGCCATTACACGTTTTCATTTATAAAAACCATAGTAGACCCCATCGAACGACATTTCGTCCACTCAAACATTCAGCCATGCACTTATGCACTTGGTAGTCCACAGTACTTGAAATATAAATGCATTACTATATTTAGAGCATTTGCAGGTTATGTCAATGCCCATTCTCAAAAAAGTGAAGGCAGCAATACTAGGAAAGCTCCTCACGATCTCACGATGGACGGATTAAGGGTTGAACGAAGATGTTTAAAACATAACATCCAGTCTTCTCTCGCTACTTACATTTTTCATGTAAGGTGCTTCCAACATAGCTTCTACATCGAAGTCCTCAGCCATTTTTCTGTCTTCGTGCTGTCTTTCCTTTTATGTCCTGCAGATCTCGATTCTCAGCCTCTTGTTCTAAAAATGCTCACAAAAGATGCACAAACTTCCGTGGACACTTTTGTTATGAAATTTACCGATTTGAACTGTTTAATTAACGCAGATCAAATTTTTTTCAAGAGCAATGTGAAAAAGAAGCATGGAAAATCTGCCACTTGAATACTTGAATTGCTAATTTGTGAGTGTGTTAGTAAAATTTTTCTACTAAAGGGAGGCAGGTGACCGTGCATCTCTCTTGCACTCAAGCAATTCGAAGCCGTCAAATCGAAAACAAGATGGCCATTTTTTATGTATAGATTACATTCGAGTATCGAAATAACTCGATTTATTTACCAGTGTTGCTAACACTTTGATTTATTTTATACGCTTTGGATTTTTTCTTATTTTTATTTAGGTAGTGTTTAAATATAAGCGTTTTTTGTATTTGCTGATTTTATACTCTCTCAATTTAATTTATTTGAGTTTTTTAAAATTCGCACGCGGAGGACACACATAAGATTGGAATATATAGTCTTTTAGCAAACTATTGTGCCGGATAATGTGAGCTAATATCATATTTTGCTTCTTCTGCTTGTTTATACCTTAATATACTGAAATTGTTCTTTTTGGTGTGATGACGAAATCAAAGTGAATTTAAAAACCATCTTACATGTGTGTCAAGCAGTTGTTTCATTCATTGATCTTCCATAATCACTCATAAGTTTGTACAATATGATATATATATAGCAATGCTACAAGAATAGAGTTTTTGAACGTGGCAGCACCACGCAGCACTACAACTTAGAGCTGCAAAACTATCGATAGTGGCACTACTCGATAGTTTCGATAGTTTCCCGAATAACTATCGATACTATCGCATCAAAAAAACTTCTATTAAAAATGATTAATGGTAGAATTACTCTAGCGGTAAGGTTAGAAATCGTGTCAGCTGACACAATCTATCTTACCCGAACACAATGTTCGCTATTACTCTGACCGGATTGAGTAGTAGAAATTTCTGCGTCGATTAGAAAACTACTGCAAAAGTCGTGTCAGCTGTGAAAAGAATGTTGCCACCCAAAAAATTCGTTGAAAATTTAAATAGAATTAATGCTTTTCCTATGCAAGAGGTAATATGGCAACACTGATTAAAACAAGCGAATATTTATTGGAAATACAGTCCACCTGCGCTTTCGTTTGCTTTTAATTTGTACACATCGTAAATTTTACACAACACTCAACAAATTGAGTCAATTATTTCGTCGTTTGAATTCATTTTTCACGATATATTTTGTTTGTGAACTCTGTTGCAGAAAAGTGTTGCCAGTGACCTTCGATTTTAGTTCAACAAAAGAAGTGATTGTTTTTGCCGAAATTAGTTAAAAAAAGTAGTACACAATATAAAGATATACCAATTATGATAATTATGTGCCATAAATTTAATAAAGAATGTAAAATTTCATCTCAGAAGAAAATAAACAGCGTTCTTCTTTTGTGCACAAAACTATACGGCAGCACTAGCAAAAAGAATAGACTGACAGCTGCAATCCGTTTAGCTGTTAGAGTAACTGGGCAAATTGCTATCCGACACGATTGAATCCGACACCGCTGGACTATTTAGACCATTAAAGCTTCAAAAAGCCATCTCTCGATACTATCGACATTGACGAAAACCATCGATAGTGAAGTGAAAATGAAAACTATCGATAGTGCCATCGATAGTTTTGCAGCTCTACTACAACTGTTTACATCACATTTTGGTAATTTCCTAAAGAGGCAGAAAATGGAAGACTACAAATTTCTATTTAAAATTGTTTTGGTTGGGAATGCAGGCGTGGGAAAAACTTGCCTTGTCCGCCGCTTTACACAAGGATTATTTCCACCTGGACAGGGAGCTACTATCGGAGTCGACTTCATGATAAAAACTGTAGAGGTAGAAGGTGAAAAAATCAAGGTGAGCCCAATGAACCAATGAAGAATGTATGTGTTTTTGCAGAGAAACGTAACGAAAAAAAAATGATTCTACAGTTACAGATTTGGGATACGGCCGGGCAGGAGCGCTTTCGCTCAATAACACAAAGCTATTACAGATCCGCGCATGCATTAATACTCGTTTATGACATCAGCTGCCAACCCACTTTTGACTGCCTGCCCGATTGGTTGCGCGAAATACAGGAGTACGCGAACTCGAAGGTGCTCAAGATACTGGTGGGCAATAAGACCGACCGCGACGACCGCGAAATTCCCACCCAGATAGGTGAAGAGTTTGCCAAACAACATGACATGTACTTCCTGGAGACGTCGGCCAAAGAGGCTGAAAATGTGGAGCGTCTCTTTTATGAGATAGCCGCTGAGTTGATAGATCAAGCCCGCAGCAAAGACGGCACGGCGGCGAACAAGAGCAACAGCGACTCGTTGGGCCTGAGCAATTTGGGCGCGAAGGCTACGCAAAGCAACTGCTGCAGTAGTCTAAGTAATAATCCTAGTCAAGCCACGAATAGCACATAAACTGTCAATATGGCGCGATGCATGCAAGCAATATTCATACATCACGTAACTCAGATTTGAAATCGTTAATCTGGTTTTGAAGGCAATTTACGCTACTTCTTACTCTCTACGGATGCTAAAATGTTAAGATCTCGCCGGCCGACGGATTTTAATATATACAATTTTTTAACCTAACTAAAACAATACTTCATCGTGAAAATCGCACCTTTATATATGTAAAAGAAATGCAAGCATATGCATGTGATGTATGTATGCATTTATTTTGTATTTTAATTTTAAGGCATTTGTTGTATTATTGTTTATTTTGTATGTTTATACAAACACACGTTAAATTTAGTAAATATTAATTTATTACAATTATTGTACTGTATGTATTTTGTATTTTTTTACATTCCACGCACACAAGAATTTTAAAAATAAAAGCAGATTTAAAAAAACGAATTTGTGTTTTTAACATTTATAGTAAAATTAGAAAAATTAGAGGTACCATAGCACAGTATTGAGCGCTAAAATTCAAAAGAACTCGCTGGAAAACCATCGGCTCCATCTCGTGAAAGTATCTCCTTACTTTTTGCACCTGAACAGAAAACGCTAGCAAAGAGACACAAGTGTTTCGATGTTTAAATACATATATTTTATTGGCTTATTGGGCTGCTTCAACTTTCTCTATGAGAAAAGTGTAAATTAATACATACACAAACTATACACATACAATTTAAAAATGCCACCTTATATACTCGTTATTGTAAAAATATATATATTTATATATAGTATATGTATATGCGATAGTAGCAAAAATGTTTATTGTAAAATTTAATATCAAATTGCTAGAACTCATAAAGAAAAATCTGGTATATGGTATCGTGAAAATTTTCTCGCTGGCATATTTTCGTTGTGCAACGATAAATAAATGTATTTATGAATATGAAGCCAAGTTGCCATGGCTAAAAATTAGTTATATATATGTATGCACTGTGTGTACATGATTACATACGCTTAAAAATATAGTTAGAATAATTTATATACATTAAAATACATGCTCTTAACGTTTTATGTTAATACAAAAACAAAATGACATCTTTGCGATAGCTGCACACCTCAAGCAAAGGTTGCTGGCACTTAATTCTTAAATTTGTGTATTGATTTGTTTGTTCGTGTTTCTTTGTAGTTCGCATGTCGCTTGGAGAGGGAGAAGAGAAAGCAAAATTTTACAAATAGAGAGCTAAATATTTGTTGTTAGGTAAAGCTAAAGGGCTGAGATTTCACTGTAGCATCAATGCGTTGAGATTTCGTTGCAGTATCGTGTCCTTAACAGATTCAAATACGACCTTTATGTTGTGCGTATCTATGGCAGTGGTGAAGTGGTGATATGTACGACTCTGTGGCCCCTTGCGCACGCTCATGAACATCTGCAATATGAAATTCTGCACGTCCAACAGAGAGTGTGGATTCCCATTGAATTGCGGATAATACCAGCGTATATCAGTCTCTGCATTTCGTACTTTTTGTTCGAGCAAATCGGTTTTATTTAAAAATAGTATTATCGAGATTCCCTTAAAGGTATTATTATTGGCGATTGTGTCAAATATGTTCTTCGATTCCTCCAGTCGATTAGTTCTTCTGCAAATGCAATTGAAATCGTATAAGAGTTACGAACCAGACTGTTGCTCGCAACACCAAATGCGACAATTTTTTGTTGCTCGCAACACCAAATGCGACAATTTTTTGTTGCTCGCAACACCAAATGCGACGATCTGTATGGCAAATTACCTATCCTCTGCAAGAACCTGATCGAATTCTGAGCTAGAAACCAAAAATATAATTGATGTCACCGACGAATCGAAACATTTCGTCCATTTTTGGCGTTGTGTACGTTGACCACCAACATCAACAAACACAAACGGTATTTTCTACAAGAGACAATTTGGAAATAAATAAATTATACATATTTGATATTTAAGCAAGCAAGTTAATATAAATTCAGGAATTATATTACTAAACTTTACTTACTTGTATTTTCACACAAAACTCATAAACTCCTTTGGTTGCTTTTCTACAGTGCAAAATGTCCTTGCTCGTGGGCACGTAATCATACATAGCTATCCGATCTATTTCGTTTAAAAAATAACTTACCGAATCGCTCTGCAATCATATATGCAATAAAATAAATTTCATAAGAATAAATCAAATATTGTGTTAGTTGTAGCAATTATTGCAGTTTCGTACAATTTGAAATTCTCTACGCCGCTGGAAGGCTCGCTTAATGCCACCATCTCGCCACAGTCTTCGTATGAGTGGTGAACATTGAACAAATTTGTCTGCCTCTATTGAGTTGCTTTCTATAAATTTGGTGTCGTTTGCATCATTTTCTCTATCATTGTTTTCCCAAGCGATTTCCAGTTTTTCGCGGGCGTCAATTAATACTTGCATTCCTGAAATTAAAGCACAACAGAATTTTATAAAGTATGCCTGCTTTTTGACTATGTACAGTGCTTTATTTTTTGCATACCTCGTATTACGTTTTGGTATATCACATGTTGGTATTCCCGCATAAGATCAGGCTCAAAACTGACTCCATGAATTATTCGCATTTGCTTCAGAAATGTTGACTTCCCGGATTCGCCAGCGCCCAAAAGCAGCAGTTTGACCTATAGTTATAAATTGTACATATGTAGGTACGTAAGTATAACTGTTTGAAGGATGATGCAATTTATTATTAAAGTACATATACATTTTCAACGCATATACACGCTTAAAACAAACAAGAAACTTGCTATTGAATATGCAAAATCTTGATGCCCTGCTAAAATCCCTTATGGCAATTTTTGAGATTTTATAACAGTTCTGCTAGGTTGTGATCCTTATGCTTGAGCATGCCTAAAATTTTAAAATTTTTCTCAAAAATAAATATTGCCGCTTGACTTTTTACTTCATTTTACAATGACAAATTTTAATCCTATTGAACACTTAATCAACCTGCTTGTACCAACAATGCCAAGAGTGCGTATATACATATTTTACATATCTACATATCTATACTCCAAAGAAGTGAAATTCACCTATAAAATTGCGTTCTCAAGGTTAGTATTCTACCAAAAATTTCGCTTAACATTAGTGTGCAATTACCTGTCGCCTAAAGGAGTGTTTCTCCTTTTCCAGATATTTATCAATTTCTCTGGATTTGTAGCGCTGCTCTAACTCTTCGGGTGTGTTGTGAAGGCGTGCCAGATATGTCAGAAAGTTGCCGCAGCAGCGCAAGCAGTGGAATCTTGACGATTGCAGTCTCCTGCCATGTCTAGTTAGGCGTTCGCCACCGCTGCGATGCTCTTCCATTAGATGTGCAGTAGTGCCCGTTTCACTGCTAGCGGTGAGGGTTCCATGCACGCCCGCCGTGCCGTTTGGCATTGAATTGGAAATGCTGCGATCGGCCGAATTGTGTGAATCTTGCCTAGTTTTTCGCCTCACACAATTAGCTCCAACTCACATTTTTTTGCTGCCCTTATTTCCGCACTTCTTTTCCTTCCGCCTGCCTGCCGTTTGCCGTTTGGCTCCAACAACTCCACAATGACTTCCACACTGTTGTTGCTGCACCAACTCAGCGGAAAACTTTACGGGGATGTAAACGTATATTTTGCACACTCACAGTTATTTTTCTGATTCGGTTTAGCATGTAAACTGTTATGAAAAGTGTGACGCAGTTAATCTTTACTTAATCAAAACAATTATTTTTTTAAGATGTGGGTTCGTCCTCCTAAACACTAAACAGGGTTGGTTGGTGTTTCACTAAATAAAAATTTCACTTTTATTCCTGTACGGCGATGCCACAGAAATAGCTCAGTTTGATCCATTCTTCAAACCCTTTTACTTTTTTCTAATACTTTCGAAAGATATTCATATTCCTCAAATAACATAAGCAAATATATTAGAAATCAGACGTAGTGGATGCAAACCGTAGGTTGCAATCTTATAACCACCATTCCAATCATGCCATGAATATTTAAAACCTTGCATCTAAGTCCGCTTTTACACGATGCGACTCGGCCCCGGCGATTTTTTCGCATTCCGCTTTGAAATCGCGCATAGCTTTTACACGATGCGACTCGCTGGTGTCGAGCATTTTGACACTAGAGTCTGCAGCTGGTTTTATTTCTGTAATTTGTAAACATTTAAAGCACTTATTCCACTCTTTGCTCATTTTCTTCTTTATATTTACTTTTATGCGTAAAGTTCTGTAAATTTTTCAGTTTATTTGCAATACGTATTCACTCGATTTCAAGTTTTAATTTACAGTCGACAGCGCGAAGCGCGAAAACGAATAAAGAGGAACGTCAGAAAATCAGAAAATCGCAGCACAATCGCTGCCCGAGCGATTTTGCGCGTTCCCCTGTCGTTTCACCCCTCTTTCCTACATTCTTCCGTGTCTCCGGGGCCGAGTCGCATCGTGTAAAAGCGGACTAATTCTGTGAACAGCGTAAATTGAAGGGCTTTAGGAAAAGTAAAAATTTTACAAAAATCCAGCTGGTGGCAACTACAAGGGAAATTTTCCTTTCTACACCTCGCTGCACAGGGTTGCGTTATGATTTTACCCATTATTATTTCCTAAATATAAGTTAAACTTGTTTGCGTTATTTTATGCTAGACTCGATATATTTTGAATATTTGTTAATTTAAATGCATACATTACAGTACCACACGCACACAAAAAGCGTCCTATTCAATATAAAACACTCATTTCTCGAGGATTTACTTTTAGCGGTGTGATTAAATTATTATTTTCAAAAGCGAGCTGGAAGCCGGAGTGGGGTTAGCAGCATTGTTTCGTTCTTCAACGAGTTAACAATATCAATTGGTTTTCAGCTGCTGGTGTTTGTTAAAAATAATAAAAATGTTTAGACAAATAGATGTTTGTGTTAAGCAATTAGCTGCCAGGAATCTTTCTTACAACAATGGCAGCGCAAGGAAATTATTAGGTAATTATACAATTTTATAAAAATAAACAAAACCATCGATATAAGTGCATTCATCTGCCAAGGTCATACAGTTCAAAATAATAAAGGCCGTGGAATTGGGCGCTATTTGAGTACGGTGGAATAATTGGCAAAATTTATTTATAGCATAACAACAAATGAGGCGCAGTTTAGCAGTTTATGCTTGTGATGATATTCACACGTACGCATTTGACCTAGTTAAAATGTATCGCAATGACTCGAATTTGTCCACACGCTACAAATCTGCATTTAACTATTCATTCTTTTATCAAAATCATTTGCCAGCTTGTAGATAAGCTGTAAAAACTGCGAAATCATGCTACTGCATGTGCAGTTATATAAAGTTTACAACAGGTGCTCCATCAGCAACAAAGTACTGTGTTTAGAACAAGCTTTGCTCCAATAAAACGCCCGCATGGCCTTTTTCTTCTCACATAACTATGCTCCATAAAGTGCTTAAAGTGTTGCGTGCCTACATCACGCAATCCACAGATAAAATGTATTCATTTATCAATTAGTAGTAGTCGGTGGCTTTTTTCCAATTCGTGTAAAACAAAGAGAATTACATTGTCTTGTATGCACATATCTTGTAGTTTTTTTCCACATTTTATGTACTTTTTGCCTTTGTATTTTGCATACAATTTGAATGACTGTTTCATTTCAATTTCCTTACACAGTCTATAGTAAACTTACTGTCATTATAAATGGGATTTTGGACGATGGTCTTAAAGACATATCAAGCTGAGAACTTAATTAAGGGAATTAAAATCTATAAGTACTGTATTAGATTATTGAGATAATTCGATCCACTTTACAATACAATAAAACACTTTCCAAAAAAAATTTTGCATTAGGTAGAAGTATTTTAATTTTTTAAAATTTTATATTTTTACTATGCAGAATTTTAAAATAAAGAGAAGCTAACACACATAGGTAAGCGCTGCCATATGGACGCGACGCAATTAATATTTACACGCTGTAGCAACGTGCACTTAAGAGATATATGTATATGTTTAAATATATTATAATAAGTACTGCTTCTTTTCTACAAAGTTTGTTGGCATTTCCCAGCTTTGTTCTCCTTTTTCGATTCGTTCTACTTTTGCTGATTTATTAATAAGTATTATTTTTGTGCAGATTGTGGGAAAACAGCCAAGAAAATGGAAATCCATACTACGACCACACGTCCGAACCCGAACTACGCTGCTGCGGCCAAGTTGCCCATACCCGACAATATCGATGCGGCCGAGACAACACGTTTCTCGCCGCAGCGTTCACGTGACATTTCCGCCACGGTCATCCTATCCCACTACTCCCAAGGAGCGGCATCGGCAGCACAGCCGCTCGACATAACCGTGGATAGTTCGATGATGGCCGACGCTGCTGCTGTCGCGGGCCAGGATCCGCATCTGCAGTCTTACGATTGTCTTGGTGCGGTGAGCCTCAACTCGGTGATGCAGAGCAATGTGCCCACTCCTTTTGGCGGCATGCACAAGTTTTCGCATCTGAACATGCCGGGAGGACAGTGGTCACAGGAAGGAAAGTTCATGTCCCAGCATCTGCAAAATTCACACTACACGGCGCTGCGTGACAGTGCGCGCGCGGATTGGCTGGCCTACGACCAGAACGCCACAGTCGGTGGGAAAGGTATGGAAACGGCATGAGCCGTCGCACGCATGCGCATGTGTTGCTTGCTCGTATGTAGCCTACTGCAATATTTCGCTTTCGAGTGCATCTCATAGTCACGTTAATGCATTACACTTAGCGCTCACCATTAACCAACGGAGTTCGTCGAGTCCGAGTGTGAGCAAGCGCGGTTACAGCACCAGCAGCAAGACGCAAGAAGAAACAGCTCAGCCAGCCGCCGCAGACAAGCCCAAAGCAATGTCTAAAAAGGAGCAATTGAAAAAAGCCTTTAAAGAGTACGGTGCCACGGTGGTGGTCTTTCACGTTGCCATCTCGCTGTCCTCGCTTGGACTTTGCTATGCTTTAGTTTCGGGGTATGTAAATGCAAAGAATCCAAATCAGCGGCGCATCTACAGGATTAAAAATTCTTATGCCGTCTGAACGTCTGATATTGGATCATTTGGATGAACTCAAATCCTATTGAAAATTTTCAATATTTCGAAATTACACTGTTAGTTTCTTGGGTGCGCCAATGATTCGCACACATATCATACTGCTGGACAGCTAATCCGAAAAGTAGCTTCAAGCTTCTGCTATAAATTCACCCGCACTGTATTTCTCTAACTATATACATACATATACATATTTAATACATACAAATATGTAGAATTTTGTGCAACTTTGTGCATGTAAACCTTGCACGATTTTATAGTTTTCATTAAAAGCTAAATTTTATTGCCAATGTGGAGAATGTTTTAAAGCAAAATTATTGCATGCAGCCAGAAATAAGAAAGTAAATATCTTTCCGCCAAGAACTAAATCAATACGGGAATTAATGTTATCATACATCACAAACTGGTAGATTGGCCAACTATGGAATCGTTTAGTAAAACAAAATTACTGTTTATTATAAATGGTTGACACATTTAGATGCTTTATTATCTTAATTTTAGCTAATAATAATAAAATTTTAATAGAATATGCTAGGTACATTATATCAGACAGAGTTTAAAAATTATGATTAAAATTGATTCAAAGTGAAGAGAATTCAGTGAAATTTTTAAGAAATTTCCTATTAAGTTTTTCAACCATGTTTTACTTTTTATCAAAATCAATCAAATTTGAAATTGGATTCGTACTTATATTTATTTCGAATGAATGTGAAATGTTGATCAAGCTGAAAATCTTAATGGGGAAGTTCTAAGAAATTTTATTGAAGTAAATTTTCTGAAATGCTCTTTTAAGATAATCCTTTTTTTCGTTTTTAAGCTGTTTTTCATAAGAGTAATCATAATGATGCATTGAAATTGGTTAAAAACTGGTTAAGTTGAATCGTATGTGATGTGTGTACATAAGCGATAAATATTTTTAATTGTCGAAACCTGTTGAATACGGAACTTGTTTTTTTAGTATACATACTTTCGCTGGATTCCGGCTATAAACATATTTTTCTCTTATTTTGACGGTCTAAAAAACAAAAACCAGTATGTTCCAACATTTTTGTGGAAAATTTGTCGACTTTGAGCAGACCACATACATAATTTTTCGCCCAGATTTTTTTGGGGGCCTTATGACACAAAGTGACATCCATTTTTATTGGTTTTAATGCAATTTGAAAAATTTATCCGTTGCCACTTCCTGAAATCGAATAAATGCCAAAATGGAAACTGATTTCGCTTGCACTTCGACTAGGAGCCTCAGAGCTTTCAGGCACAGCATAGAGATGCAAAACATACATAAGCTAAGAGGCTTATGAACTATGAAATGAAAATTTCTCTACCAGCATTAAAATTTCTTATTTTATTTAACAACTTAAATATTTTTCTACTGACTGCTTAATTTTATACATGCTTGAAATTGTGTTTATATTTTGATGAACCTTATCTAATTAAATGGGCCGCTTGTTTATTTTTTCAATGTTGCAGTGGAATAGATGTTGTGTCTGTGCTGGAATCCCTTGGCGTGTCGTCGGAGACGCTCTCGAACAAGATGGCGACTGGCGCCAGCACCTTCGTAGTTGCCTACGCCATACACAAAGTCTTCGCGCCGGTGCGCATTAGCATAACTCTAGGCGCAACACCATTCATCGTGCGTTATCTGCGTTCCAAGGGTTTTCTCAAGGCCAAAGTGATCAAGCAATTGAAATGAATTGAAGCATCAAGTGAAAAATGCATATTCACACATACATACATATTCATATATAGGCACGTAGTTTGCAGTACATTTCAATTTTTAAATTAATTGATCATCATTTATATAGACGGACACACACACATACAGCATATGACATATACGAAAGAATTTGCATGCAATCTATTTTTTATATATTATATGTTTACCATTTATTATGATACTAATAAAGTATATGCTTAAAATACGATATATGTATATGTTTTATTGATTTTTGTGCAGGAGTGATAGGAGTAAGTTGTACTGTGCGGGGTTTGTCGGGTTGGGAACAGGCTTTGGCGCAGACGCCAATGGCAGGGGAAAAAATTTAAACGCAAGTTTGTTAATTTGTATACAAAAACTGATTATTAACTATTGAACCTACTACAATATTTATACTTACATAAATAATAAAAAAAATATATTTGTGAAGGTAATTAAATTTACATTATTTCCACTACTTTGTGGACATGCCCGTTGAGCAGCAGCGTTGTGCGGCGAGTGCGTTTCACATTTCACGTTTGATTTGCATTAGTCCTCGTCGGCCTCCTCCTCGTCAATGCCGTTCTCTTTGGCTTTATGCCTTTGTATGAAGGGCATGAAACTCCATAGGCTGGCGCCCGCCAGCAGTATAAGGCCGAGCGTGTGAAAGAGCGGATTGTACGTCTGTACCGCTTCGAACCAGTAGCCACACAGAGGTGGCCCAATCAGCTGCAGAATGCCGTTCACGAATAAGCTGATGCCGTACGACGAAGTCAGCCGCTCCATTCCCAGCATATCGGCCATAATGACCGCAGTGATGCCCACGTATGTGCCCGAGGCCAGGCCAAAGAGTGCACACCAGAAGCTCACCATCTTGTAGCTCTCGGCGAAGGGCAATAGCGCCAGCGACAGGCCGGATATAGCCAATCCGCCAATAAAGTACCAAGTTTTCGGTATTAGAGCCAGATCCGACATCGCCGAACCGCCGATGCGACCAATCAGATCGGTCGCCGACACAATGGAAATGAGGTAGGCCGAGAGAGACTTATCGAATCCTAGGGCGACCCCGTAGGCGGGCAGCAAAATAAAAAAATTCGTGTAGCTAATCGCACTTGTGGAATTAGATAATAAAATTATAATGTACGAAGGGTCGCGCAATAGCGAAAGGTCAAAGAATTTTGTGCGTTGGCTTGAGGTAGAAGCGCGCTCATCGCCGGTGCCGTCGTCCTTTACGCCACCGGCAGTACCGCCGCCGGCGCCCCCACTCGTCACCGAACGCAGCGACAGATGAGACGAGAACTCCTTCGGCTGGAAGGAGAGCGTACTGCCGTGGTACGGTGTGCTGATGTACTGGAAGCTGCTGGTTGACGGCGAGCGATGCGACAGTCGGCTCTTGGAGTTGTTGCGCAGCGCATGCAGGCGTGCCCCGCCGCCCAGCTTAGCACTGGAGCGCCCGCCTTCCGGCACGGCGTACAGCGATGCCTGCGAGTTCAGCTGACCCGTCGTGAACGTCTGATTGCGCTGCGGCAGGCGCACGGGCGTGCTCACCTTTCGCGAACGTGTCTGCGTGTAGTCGTCATTGTGCTTGCCGTAGCTCGGCACGACCGCGGCAGAGGCGCTGCGCATGAACTGCTTGTCGTCAGCGTCATCCATCAGGCTGTAATCTTCGGGCGACTGCATCGGCGGCGAATGATACGGCATCAGCTGCTTATTTAAGGCACCGTCGTCATGCGCGGCATCGTTGCCGATAGCTGGCGCCTCGTCCACCGTCTCGAACTTAAGTACAATGCCAATGTCCTCCTCCTCGATGTCCTCCAGCGCCTTGCTGCTCTTCGGCACGCGCACCATGTGCTGCTCCACCGGCTCGTAGAAGATGGCAGCCACGAAAACGTTTAGCGTGACGCCGCCCATTATCAGCACAGCGCCTCTGCAAACGAAAACAGTAGGAATTTAAATTTAGGTCATTGTGCTTACTTCTCATTGGCAAAGTGACAGATTAGGAACATTTCGGATATATGCTACATATTGGAGCTACATTTAGTAAGTCGAAGGTAAAGAGATTAATTTGCACTTAACGCTCTTAATTCAGTAGCAAAGTAGGCTATCTAAACAGTTGGTTTCTGCGCTATCATCATTTTATTTTGTTTTGCTTTGTATGTACTTGTAATGCTATTAAGATAAGAAAACAAATAAATCATAAAAATTTTTGTACAACACTTTCTTTTGGCCTTGAATTTTGATTGCGACATTGTAACTAGACAAAAATTCGAAAAACTTTATTTTAGCGGAACTAAATAAGTTTTTAAATTCACAACGTTTCTTGTTTATATTACTGCGACGAATTACCCAAATTTTTTTTAAATCGAAGCGTTTTGTATCGCAAATTTCTCAAATTAAAAAATGTTATGCAATTTTTTAAAATTAAACGATAAACAGTTAAAACCAAATTACATGTACAAAAAACCGTTATACAGTCTTGCTCCACATTTTACTCTAGATTGGATCAAAGCAATTTAGATCAAAAGTAAAATGCAAAACATTGCAGACTGTATCTTTATTCATAATGCACAAATAATTTCCCTTCAATAACAAACAAACATTTCATTACACACCTGTAGCCATATGTTTCTAATAGCCAACGCAGCACCGGCGGCAGTATGATCGAACCGAGCGCACTGCCAGAAATGCATAGACCATTGGCAAGTCCACGATACTTAACAAAATACGATGTCACTATATACACAGTCGGCGGAAAGGACAGACCCGCTCCGATGCCCACCAGTAAACCATAGCTGCAAGAATATATGCAACAGATATATATATAAGTTTTCATGTTGATTAGTAAATTTAAAAGAATTTATTCAGCTACCTTATGTACAGATACGTTACAGATGAAGCCCAAAACGATGCAATCATGCCTAATGCCGCCGAAGCACCACCGATTATCGTCACGGTTCTGTATGAATACTTTACAGAAAGAATACTAGAGACGGGACCTGACGAAAAAATAATTTTGTTGTTGTTTAACAACATTTGCAGTGTGTGTGTGTGTTTGTGTGAATTTACGCACCTAAAGAACTATAAAGGAAGTAACATAAAGCTGGAATCCACGCTGCTGTGACTGGAGATGCATGGAACGCTTCGAGAAATTCGATGAATAATACGCCAAAACTCTTTATCGTGCCCGGTATTAGAATGTTGACCATCATCGAACCGGCCAGCACCAGCCAACCCCAACCGCCATCGGGCGGAACTAGATCGTAGTCGTTAGCATCATCGCTGGGTTTTGATTTAAGTAAACTAACTGAAAAATTAAAAAATTCAAAGATTTCTGTATATACTATATATATATGTATTTAAAATGTAAAGATTAATTGAAAGATAACGTAATTTTGTAGGAAACTAAATTATACAATTAACAAAGAATAACAAAGAAGCCAGTCAGCAACCATGTTGATTGCCAATAGGCATGATCGTTGTGTTTGTTGTAGATTGTGATATTTTTTGCAAAATAGATAAAAATAGGACAAGAAAACACGTTACCTCTTTTATCACATGTTTCATTAGCTCCATTAACCTTAAGTTTCGCATTTGGACTTTGTTTATTGACGGCTGACGTTTTATCCATTGTCTGTAATAAATAAAAAGAAGAAAGAAGTAACGTTAGATTTTTTGGATAAATCACGACCGATTTGGTAGTAAAATAAATTACTGTTTAAAAAAAACTTGCACTTCAGTATAAGCGGAAATTTTCGTTGTCGTTATTTAGATTTATTTATTTCAAATCGAAAATTTCGTAACTTTGTATAAGCAAGCTACGTAGAAGCTAGCTGAACTGTTAAAATTTGTGCCCAATCATTTCAAGATCTCAATTCAATTGTACTACACAAAAAAGAGAAAAACACAGAATTAAATAAATACAAAATAAGTAAACAAAATTTTTAATTGATCAAGGTTGCCGCATGTCCGTTCGCACCGCCATGGAGAATATTGGAAAGTAGAATATGACAAATACTGGAAACGGTTGTAAATTGAATGCACGCATTTGAAGAAAAAATTAAATATACATAGATACTTATTTACATACTACTAGGGAAGTCAACCACGGGATCCTAAATCGCAAAAAAATGTTCCGCGTTCCGAAATGTCGAAATTTTAAATGTAGAACTCCCAGGACTTTTCGAGAGCATAAGCAATCTGAAATTTCAATAAAAATTCAGCCATGTGCTGAAAGAACAATTATTCACAAAATATTGTAATTTAAACAAATTAGTCTGTCAGCCTTTGTTCTGTTTCGCTTTTCTTGTTTTGCCGTATATTTTAAATCTCATTGTAACCGTTTCGAATGTGAAACACTTAAGAATGTGTTTTTTTTTTGCTTAAAAACACTATTAATTTTAGGAATCCCAAAAAATCTGGATTGCGACCAGAAATCCCGGGACTGGTAAAACCCGCCAGTATTAATATCTTCAGTACATATTTGTATACAGGGTGATATAGTCTACAGTCGGTGGGAAGATAAGCTACTTGAAAAAGCCAAAAGAATGTACAGGCTATCAGATCGGTATTTTAAAATCCGGTTCATCTCGCAAGACAAAATTTCACCCCCCGAACCTACATATCGCCTTTCTAAACGAACACGATCACGCTGTATATAATATACACAGTCAATCAACATTTTATATAGTTACTTTAATTGTTATTTCATTTTTGTAAAAAATTATCAGCAGCAAAGGGGGGAAATATTACTAATGCACGAGCATGAAATGAGTTTCGGTGAAAGAAGCAAGTAATTCTGCGCGTAAATATATTACACAAAATAAAAACATAATGAGCGTAATTACCGACTTTAACCTTTGCATTGCAACATATTATCTAGGGGTTCGGGCAGAGCTTGGCAACGCACATAGGAAGTGGAAAATTATATTATTTCCAATGAAAATGCTATTGTCTGTTCGTATTCGGCCCCATGGCGAGATACGCACACTGGCGCAGCCATAAGCAAGCCAACCATTTATCAGGCACTTTTAAGAGGCACAAGCAGCCGTCGCGGAAAAATACAAGCAGGCGTCTGTTCTGAGTTTTGTGGTGCGCCATACCAGCTCTTTGCCGGCTTCGAATTGAAGCCGCTGCAAATGGGGGCAAGGCTACTGGTTGCTTCAACAGTTATTATACGCAGCAAACTTTAAGGGATAAATCGACGCACACAATATTTTGTATTTCATTTGGCGCCAATTTGAGTTGCATTTAATTGAATCAAAACATTTCCATCGACATCAAGTAGATGGCAGCTGTGTAGCGTTTTCGTCAGAGCTGTATGTCTAAGAGAAATGCTTCCGCGTATCAGTTTGATTTGTAGCCATATAAATGTGCGAAGCTTGTGTGAGGTAGAAGCGTCGTAGCTAGGTTATCATGCAGGAGGTCAAATTTTCACTCACACACTCCTTAGGCCTTATGCTTATGTTTTGAAGAAATAATTTGTTGTGCAATTTTAAAATATTTCCGTTCAAAAGTTATGACTGTTTATGCAGACTATGCGTCAGTTACTCCAGACGTTGCGTACCGTGTCAGCTGGCATAACTTTCGGTAATCTTACGTAGGAAAATGCTGGAATATGACAAAAAATTGTCTAAGATAGCTGACGAGTTAAACTTAGTTTAGACTTTCAAACACTCACGTTGAAAGTTTAGTTACACTTTCAGTTAAAATTTTGGCTTTAAGTTTAAATTTTTGTTCCTGTAGACCGCATCTAAAATTTTAAATATGACAAACTCTTAATTTATATTTTGTTTATATTTGCGAATACTCAAAGTTTAGCCCTTGTGTTTACCTCTTAGTAGGTCTCCTTGTCTTGCTGCTTTTACCATGTGCTGGGAATTTTGTTACTGTATGTGTGCTATAATGTATAGGTTTCGGTGTCTTCATACGCCGGCTTTGAATTAAATTTTGATGCGTAACTAGTTCTTGAACTGCTTGTATCTGGTAAGAGCTGTTATGAGTTTGCGAACTTCTGTATGTTTTGAAGTGCGATCATTATGTTTAATTTACGCGAAATGCGTTTGACCTCCACATCGTTCAACTAAAGAACTAAGTAAATACACATCTCATTTAATCACCGATTAAAATTGACTATGAATGTTTTCAATTTACAGATGTGACAATAAGTTAAAGCAAACTGCTGCGAGCAAAATATCGTTTATATTCAACCTCTCCTATCTCCAATGTCCTGTGGATAAATAACATTTAGACTGTGATTTTTCGAGTGGATAGATTAAAAAAATTGCTTGTAGTTACAGCACAGTAGTACTACATTTGGAACGACATATGGCGTATATCATCTGCCTAAGATGTGTCATAACGCCTACATGCGTGATATCGATAAGGCCTGATACTCTTCTACAGAGTGTACAGCTGTGGTTGGAGTAGATAAGAAGAAAGTGGCTTGTGACACGTCGCAAAAGCATGTAATAAGGGCGTATGCAGCGTGTTTTTGTTGTATGACGTATTTTAATTATATTCCTTTGCGAGCCGACGGGATTGCATTTGGCAATAAAAATGCAACAATCTAAACGTTATTTTCCCAATTTCCGCTGGGTTTGTTTTCCAACTTCCTATTTTGTTGCTATCGAAGGTGGTTCAGTCAACACATTTGGCAGATACAAATTATGGTATGTGTGTGTGCCGATGTATGTATGTACATATTTCATCACATAAATAACGATCTCAACCGGTTTCACTTAAGTGGCGGCACTTAGAAATTATAATTCTTTCGACTGACCGCCAGTTAAGCAATTGAATTACGTCGCACATAGAATTAAGCAGAACAATTAAAATTAAATTTAGTATACATTTAAAATTCAAAAAATTTTAACATTTTGTAGGATGTCATAAACATAACTTTTGGTTAGTAGGTATTTTGAGTGACCATCAGAGCAGCAAATTAAATTGTAAAGGTAGATAAAAGTTAATATCATATATTGAATTCAATACGAAGAAGTTAAAATTTATCTGACCTACTTGAGCTTGAGATCGTTGATATGCGTGTACGTACATATGTATGTATGTGCGCTTGCAAATATTGTACCTGAAGCTCACCTTGCGGCACACTTAAGATAACGTCAGTTTTACAATTGTTTTATGAAAGCTTTGTGTTTTGATATTTAATAAGAACACTGCAACTATTTTATACTTTAAATTGAGATATAGTTTCCATGAATTCTGTCGCGCTAGACTACGTCCGTCCGTCAAGTGGACAAAAGTGTTGTTTGTTTATCTTATTGAGCTCAATTACTTGCACACGTTCCAATCAATGAAATATAATCATTGATAACATAAGTGGAACGTGTACGATATTTGCAAAGGCCTACAACAAGAACACACAAAATTCCGTTGCTGGTAGACAGCAGCAGCAATAGCAATTAAAAATCCATTTTGGCAACGACTACGAATCGAGTTTGAAAGAGAGACAACGTGAATGCGGCAAAGAAACTATATGCGCGGACAGTTGTGATTTTGATTGTTGTTGTTATTTTTTTTATCCCTATTCAGAGAATTGGATCAAGGGGTGGGGCGCTGAACAACCGCACGCACATGAAAATAATTCCCATGAGGTGATTCACAAAACTCACGCGTAATTTCGCTGCCATACGAGAGGTAAATCAACTTGCATTGCACTGAAACCAAATCAATTTGTCTCCTTGAAGGAGGTCTCGCTGGGAGTTGTGATGTGTGTGCTAATGCAACCGTCGTGGTGCGTTCACCAGTTATTGACCTCTACAGCTCATCGCTGTCAGAATACGCCCGTGCAGGCGACAACGCCGACGGCGTGTCTTCGACCCTGATCCGCTTCCACTTCCCTTCCTGCAGCTAATGCACAGTCATTGCGATCGTCTGCTGCTGATGCTACTGAGTTGTTGCGTCTGCTTTGCTTTTTCTCTTTCGCCAGTTCTTGGCCTCTTACCTTATGTGTGTAGTATGCTAAATTCGATCTGCACTTTTGCCCCTACTCTGCTGCTGCCTCTGTTGCTGTTACATGACCACCACATCCATGGACTGCTCACGGAACGTTGAAAATGTCACACGCAAAAAATATTTAAAGAAAATAATAATAATAAAGGAACACTTAATCTCGCACAATCACCACGACACTCGGATGCTATTTTCACGCATTTTGATGCATCTTGCTTTGTGTGAAATAAATGAAAGCGAGAATGAAATGGAAATGAATGAAAAACAAAAAAGCATAGCGATGACAAATGAACAAGGTCTATGCTGGACAAAGCAAATGCACTCACAACTATCGATAACACGACTATCCAACCAAAATTACTTAGCCAAAGTAACATAACAAATTCAAGAAATTAATAATAACACGGAAAAATTTCAGTTTTCCTCTACCGAATTTAGAAATTAGTTTTATCTATTATATTGGGTAATGATTGAATCGAAATACAAAGTATATAGTTAATTAGTTTGAGCTGTTCCTAATTTGTAATCGATAGCTTTTTTTAGAATTGCCAACTCTGCGCGCCCCATCGTAGGAACAGGGCTGAATGCGAAAATTATTTTAAGCAATAATTTCAATATTTCGCGACAATTATCACATAATAAAGTTTAGTAATTAATTTGAAAGACATTTGAGTTATGCCATGTTTAAACTGCGCATTAAATCTTATTATCAACGAAAATTTAAAAATCAATTGAAAATGTCATGAAAATTTTACTGGATCGTCTCAGAATTCTACGTCAAACCATATCATTGTAAGAAATTTATTGCAGTGCAATTTGTGGCATGGGGACTGCGCTTTTCATTCTTGTGAAATGTATCTCATGGAAAACCCGATGGCACGGTTTTATTATTTTATGAGTTCATTATTATTATTATTATTATTTACAGTTTATTTAATAAGTGAATTATAAAATAAACTTAAAGCTAAGGCGCTAGCGTCTAAGGCTTTCGGCCGTATGAGTTCAAATTTTCGTTTGACTATGAAAGAGTAAAAATCTAAAAATATATAATTTAACATTTACTTTATTAAAATTTGCAATACATAAGAGTCGATAAACCACAAAAATAGCACAGGCGAGTGTTGCTCTGTTTTTACCCCATCACCGCTGAAAAAACCCGCTATGTCAAAATCGGCGGTGAACGGTTGCAGTTTTCCGCACTGAAAAAACTACTGTTCCCCATATTAGTACATACTATTTACCTTGTAAAATTAGCATTATTAGTACCAATTTTTACATTTAGGTTGATACATGTGCTAAAAGCTAAGTTACAACAGGAACCAAAATTGGTATTTGGTTGTTGCAGTTGGTGTTTTCTTGTTTTCTTCCACACAACATTACAGTGGGAACGGGACGGGCTGTACTGAGATGGCGTGAAGGTGAATTGAGCTGTACTAAGATGGCGTGAAGGTGAATTGAGCTGTACTAAGATGGCGTGAAGGTGAATTGAGCATGCATCTTGCGTTATTGAGAGGTAGGGGGCGTGTTTTTCATTTGCCATTGAAAATTTGAAATCTACCTTTCCATTAGTACTTTCTCCCTTTCCATTAGTACTTCCGATTAGTACTTTATTTAGCACAAAGGTATACAATAAGCAGGCCAGGCGTTTTCAAATTTACTGTTATTTGAATTGTAAATTGGTAATGTGCAAATGGCTAAAATTGGAATTGTTGCTTTCCGTTTACCTTGTAAAACTAGCATTATTAGTACCAATTTTATAAGCTTTATATTAGGTTCACATCCGGTATGTATGTCGTCAAATCTAGTAATCAATTTTTCACCCACTTCCCGACTACTTAGAGATCTGAAACTTTGCATACATGCCTAATCTAGAGCCCAATACATGAATCAATAAATTTTATGGGCGTAGGATAAGGGGCGTGGCACTTTTTTATAAACTCCAGATTTGTGTATAACTTAAGAACTACACATCACACATCAATGAAACTCGGTAGGAACTTACTACATATCCCTATCCTTCTACTGAGAAAATAAGGGGAGCACTGGATAAGGGGGCGTGGCACCCCCCATACAAACAAAATTTTTGATCTCGATTAGCTTTGGAACTAAATGTCGTGCAGCATTGAAATTTCGTATGCAGTCGCCTCTTGGATGTGTTGTCCCACTGGTAAAATTTTATGGGCGTAGGATGAAAGGGCGTGGCACCCCCCATACAAACAAAATTTTTGATCTCGATTAGCTTTGGAACTAAAGGTCGTGCAGCATTGAAATTTCGTATGCAGTCGCCTCTTGGATGTGTTGTCCCACTGGTAAAATTTTATGGGCGTAGGATGAGGGGGCGTGGCACCCCCCATACAAACAAAATTTTTGATCTCGATTAGCTTTGGAACTAAAGGTCGTGCAGCATTGAAATTTCGTATGCAGTCGCCACTTGGATGTGTTGTCCCACTGGTAAAATTTTATGGGCGTAGGATGAGGGGGCGTGGCACCCTCCATACAAACAAAATTTTTGATCTCGATTAGCTTTGGAACTAAAGGCCGTGCAGTATTGAAATTTCGTATGCAGTCGCCTCTTGGATGTGTTGTCCCACTGGTAAAATTGTATGGGCGTAGGATAAGGGGGCGTGGCACCCCCATACAAACAAAATTTTTGATCTCGATTAGCTTTGGAACTAAAGGTCGTGCAGCATTGAAATTTCGTATGCAGTCGCCTCTTGGATGTGTCGTCCCACTGGTAAAATTTTATGGGCGTAGGATAAGGGGCGTGTGTATAACTTTAGAACTACAAATCACACATCAATGAAACTCGGTAGGAACTTACTACATATCCATATCCTTCTACTGAGAAAATAAGGCGGGCACTGGATAAGGGGGCGTGGCACCGCCCATACAAACAAAATCGTTTATATAGAATAGCTTTGGAACTAAAGGTCGTGCAGCATTGAAATTTCGTATGCAGTCGCCTCTTGGATGTGTCGTTCCACTGGAAAAATTTATGGGCGTAGGACAAGGGGCGTGGCACTTTTCAAGCAACTACACACTTGGGCTTCAGTTTATAATTATAGGTACACCACACATCAATGAAAAACGATAGGAACTTACTTGCCGCGCCCTGCTGGCAAAATAGCAACAACTCACCGCGTCACAAATATGCCACGAATATTAGGGTCGATCACAGCCGTATTATTTGTTAAATTGAGGATATGACGATAGGAGACACTGTGAATACCCTAAATATTGTGTACTGCTCTGCAAGTTTTAAATTCTTTTTGTGAAAAATTTCAGAGCTCTAAAATTGAATTTATGGAAGACTAAAAAGTAGAAAATAAAATTATATAAAAAAAAACTTTTTAAAAATAAGCTTTAATTTATTTAATGTACTAAAAAGTAGAAAATAAATGGTTTTTAAGTCACCTGTATCTTACTATCAATAAAAGCTTGTGCGCTCAATATCCATATTCAAAATATCTTTCATTACTAGAATCTATTTGCAAAAAATTATTTAAATAAAATATTGTGGTAACTGTTTGACAAATATTGAACACATGAGCGACCCAAGCTTTTATGGATAGTAAGATACAGGTGACTTAAAAACCATTTATTTTCTACTTTTTAGTACATTAAATAAATTAAAGCTTATTTTTAAAAAGTTTTTTTTTATATAATTTTATTTATATTTAGGTTGATACATGTTCATTTACTGTTATTCGGTAATTTTGCAAATGGCCAAAAGACAAGGATTGCAGAAAATTTTCAGTTTAAAAGTTTAAGTGAGTGAGCAATTTAAACAATTTATTATCAGCATTATGAATATGGACAAAAAATCTCGCCGGAAGTGTTGTGTCCCGGAATGCGCGGACTATTATAACGGCGCCGGAAATAGGAAATAGTTTAAGTTTCCTGTCGAAGAAGACAGGCGCGCCGAATGGTTGAAGCGGCTTGCTTTACCGGCAAATTTCTTCGGAGGAAACTGTGGCTATGGCGCAGTCGTTTGCGAGCTGCATTTCAACACCGGTGATATATTGAAGAAGCATCTTTTCTGTGGAGCAGTGCCAATTGGTAAGTGAATTGTTTTATTGTTTTGATTGTAAGAACTTCGTTGGCAATTGGCAAAAAACTATAAGGCTCCCAACAGCCATTTTAGGGCATTTCATGCCAACGCTGGTGAACGAGTTATTAATAATTCATATATTATTTATTGAACATTTAATATGTACTACTAAATTAATTTTTCCTTATTAAGCTTGAAAAAGTTACAATTTTATAACTTTGAATTTCCATTGCCTATTTTCTGTGACTGCCATTTCAGTTATTTGTTTTTCCTTTAAGCTTTTCATACATTCAATTTGATTCTGAGTTATTAAGTGATGAACAATTTACCCGCATAATTAACCTTGATATTATAGTGGCGCCTAGTGGAAATTCGACGGTATCCTCACGAATTTCCAGATCATTGTAGAAGCTAACCACATTCGGCTCATTATTTCTATATAGACATGTGCCCTAAAATTTTATTATTTACTTGTTCCGTGGAGACGCATGTCGGTATGGCGCTCGACCACTTGCCGTTCTTCATACACTTAAGCATTTTGGCACCGCGTAACTCCAAGCCGGCATCACAAGTGAATGTGATGCTCTCGCCGATGGCATAATAGAACTTAACGGACGACATGCGTCCGCTGATTGCTGTGCCCGGATAGGAGCAAGCTTGAACGCATTTCGGCAGGACCCCGGACCAACGACCATTATCCTGACACGCGATTATTGGTTGTCCTTGCATCATGTACTCTGGGTTGCAATTGATTTGAACTACATCGCCTGCGCGGTAAGGCGCCGATCCCTGCGCATATCCGTTTTGGGGTGCACCCGGATTATCGCACTGCACTTCCATGCATGTGGGGAAGGGAGTTGCCCACTCGCCAGACGGCAGGCAAATAGCCTCCGAGGGACCACGCAAACCATAGCCCGACGCACAGGAGAAGGAGGCGCGGCCACCAACCTCGCGCGACAGCACAGCCACGCGTGGGGAACTCACATTGTTCGGCAGCGGTATGTCGCCGCATTCCACACTCTCGCAAACAGGCAGCGGCGCACTCCAATTTCCACTGGGCAGACAGAAAAGTTCCGATGCTCCAATCAGCGAGTTGCCATTGGCGCAAGAGAGCAGCACACGTGCACTCAGTGCGGTGCTGTTTGTGTTGACGATCAAGCCGCGGCGAATCGGTATTACCGGACAGTTAATCGCCTTCACAACCACTTCGACTGCATGCTCATGCCTGGCTGGAGTTTGACATGAATATGTGCCCGAATCCTCGTCCACCGCATTGAAAATGCTGAGCCTATACTCCAGCGATGCATCACGACCCTCATCCGCTTCAGTGACCCAACCTTCGGTGTAATTTCTACAAAAGAATCATTTTATTTATGCTCGGTCACATTTACTATAGCACTAGTTGTGCTGGTGCGTTTTCAATTGAGGGAAAATGATTTGAAAGTGGTTAAGAGTCAAGAGTAGGAGCCGCAGGAGAAGATTTTCACCTGTTTACATAGTGCGAGTGTGCGAGTGAAGTGTGTGTGTTTTCCGAGCCCTGGTATATAGTGCAGTTCGTATTTACCTGAAAGCGTGACTCACATTCCACTTTGGATTACCAAAGCGTCGCATCCACAAGCACTCCATGTGCAGCGTTGTGCCGGGATAAACTATAAGCTTGCCATCGTTGCTCTGAGCTATTGGTCCACTTTGGTGTCGGAAGAGTATGGTGGGTGCTTTTTCCACTATACGAAAAAACGGAACCATAAACATTTTGCGCACCGCACCGTTGTTAATTCAAGCCTACTTGCATAGTCGTTCTCTTGGTTCAGTCCGAAACAAGCCGGTTTGTTGCCAGTCCACTCGGAATGTATACAGGTTCGCTCATTGCTTCCAACCATGGCAAATTTTCCTATATCCGTGCACCTGTGGACGATCAAACAGAATTAAACTGAGAAGGACAAACTAAAAATTTACCCGCATAATTAACCTTGATATTATAGTCGCGCCTGGTGGAAATTCGACGGTATCCTCACGAATTTCCAGATCATTGTAGAAGCTAACCACATTCGGCTCATTATTTCTATATAGACATGTGCCATTGGCTGTAAGCAGATCGGAAAGAGGGCACACTTTTTTGGGACACATTCCATTTAGCAATTCAAACTCGCTCACCGCAATTATATGAACGTCCTATCCAATGTCCATTTTCACATATTATTTTCCAAGTGTTTCTTTCGCCTGCAGCACTTGGTATACAATTGAAGTAGATCTCTGTGCCACTGTCGTATATTCCTTCCGTGTCCATTTCGCCATTTCTTAAAGAAAGAAAAACAGCATTACTTCATTTCATTGACTTTTCTTGAATATTTTTAATTTGCGTATAAAGTTCGATCTAAAGAAAAAATGACCGAATATGAAAAAAGTCATCTTAGTTTCGCTGAACTAATAATCATTAATACTTGCTTGTAAACTAAAGCACCATCAGCAATACTTGGAGGACCACACTTGTCAGCTTCATCCGTAAGGCTTGAGTCCTCAGTTGTGTTAGTTATGTCATCAGTGTCGGATATATCAGCCTTTAACACCATATCGTGTGTTTTTTCATTCGAAACTAGTTCACTCTCCAGAATGATTTCCTCACGGGACTTGCGTGTGCCAGTTTCGCAGTGAATGCTCTGTGGACTGAGAACACCTTTCGTGCAGGTCATTTTAATGGGCAGAGTACTCGTGGAATGATTGCAGTGTACGCTAACAGAGCTGCCATGACCAATTGTCAAACCAGAACGATAACCACCCTGAGGGATGGAATTGATTAGAATACTCGAATTTAACTAGATTCGCATTATTCACCTCATATATGACCCCCGAAATACTAGGCAGAGTGCACGGTAATGATATACACTCGGAAAATGCATTTACCGACCAGCTGCCATGAGCGCAAGCGAGTTGGGCGGAACCCTGTTGATAAAAAGCACATTCAATATATGGTAATATCTGTTTATCAATGCTTGCATTGATATCATATACATAAAAGGCAAGCGTCACCCTCCGTGCCCCATATCTACTGTAATTGCTCGAAATATTTTTATTTCAAACTTTTCAAACTTTCAAAAATAAAGTGACAAATTATCAAGAAAACGGAAAATGAGTTTTGGAAAAATGGCTCCAAAAAGAAAGAGCCAGCAGCGCAGAGAAAATACCAGCGAGTTAGTTTCGCAACGTTTTGTTTTTTTCGCAACCGCTTTGCTCTATTGGAAATTTTACAAAACTGTTTAAAAATCCATTTCATTTCCACATTTCCTTGCCCGTCTGGTCGTTGCCTGCGTAAAGCAGATGAAATGACGTAACGAAAAATGACCAATTTTACTTTTTAAACTAAAAGTAAAACTAAAACTAATTCTTTATCTTAATTCTGAGTCGGCAATGTTCGACCATTTTAGGAAAAAGCACTCAAAGAACTGTGGCATAGTTTTAGACTTACCTATACTTTTGTATATGTAATATTTAGATTTTTTACTTTTGATTTTTATATGAATTAAATAAAATGTATTAGATTTAAGAAATAGAAACATATTTCTGGTGCCTGGGTTTTTACCCATGACATCCCAAATGCCGAACATTGTGTAGCTTAATCAAGAAAGAATACTCTGGGAAAATTGCCAAGACTCTATCCTAACCTCATAGATTTCGCCATATTATTATCAAGATTTCGAATTCCAAGATTTCGGGGAATTCCTGCTGAAATCTTACTGTTGTTAATGGGCACAAGTAAAAGATACCTGAATATTGTAGCCTTCTTCACATTCCAACGTAATAAACTCGTCCGACTGAATCTCTTCATATGTGGATAGCAGTGTTAAAGAAGGTTTGTCTGTCAACTGCTTCGTATGTGGCTCCACCTTGTAGTACTTGCCATGTTCCACAGCTGGGACCAGGCATGGTGCTGCAAATGCATGCCATGTCAGCGGAGTGTAGGTTTGCAGAGCTCGTACATATAATAGTTAAAATTTGTGATTTACCTGAGACACAATTGGGTGTGTCGGGCTTCCAAATGCCACGTATGCATCGCACAGCTGAAGTTGAATTCTCACCCTTGATATTCAGCTTGAAACCGGCATTACACTCCAAGTGCAGAATTATGCCCACGCTGTTTCGACCGGGCGCTTTACCCGGCCGCATCACCGTCACATTCGAAAAGGTATCCCAGTCCAAATCTTCGCACGGACCTCTCAAACGTTTACGCCCCTCTCTAGGCTCGACATTATCCCCATCGGTGGCATCTTCATCAACTGGAAGGCCACCACCGCCCGCCAAGCTACGTTTACGTCTGCGGCGCACTATCTGGGACTTAAGCTGTTCAATTAAATCCATTTCTGTTTGGTTTCGAGGACTATTTTTCAAGTGCTGAAAGAAGGAGTTAAAGGAATTGTTCTCGTGCGGTCTATCCTCGTGAGATGCCTTCTGTGCACTGTATCTCGAATTGCCATTTATATTGGGCATGGGTATCTTGGGTGCGGCAGCACCGGCGGTCTCTCTGTATGTTGAAGCATCATGCTCGTCGTAATCCATGCTGGAAAAATCATTCGCCAACGCGCGAGACTTGTGTGTCGCTTTGAATCTGGTCAGCAAGTCGGCATTGTTGTAGGTATTGTACCAGCGACCATCTTGCACTTGTAATTTCTTAGTCGGGTTGCGAATGTCCGCCGCATTGTAAAGTGTACTATAACCTAGTAAGTTTTTTACATAGTTTTGATATTTTTGTTTGATCTTTTGGTAATACTTAGAGTACGCTTCTTCAATATCTGTGGGATCGCGCTTTACCCGTATCTTTGCACTGCTACTACTATCTGAAAAATTAGATGCAGATACAAGTTGCTTCAGCATGCGCGGGCAACTTACAATTAGAAGTAAATATAAGCGCAGTCATGGGTGTAAGCAGGAAGTAAATATGTGCGATGAAGGGCAGGGGCGGGTACAGGTGCAGGGCTAATAATGTATTTGCTTTGAAACTTCAACTTATGACTTCAGAAAATACCGACAATATAAAAAATTTTTTATTTCCATTGGCGTACTCGTACCTACGTTTGTAAAATATGCTCTGATTAATTTTTAGCGCTGATTAGCCCGCTGATATATATAAAATATAAGCATTTTTTGTCAGTCGTATTTTTTAGCTTATGCTTAAAAAGTATATATTTTAATAACCTTTAATATAGCAATGATTTCGCAGCTCAGTGGGGCAGCTGCCCTAAGCTTCTTCCGCCTGCGTACGCTCATGAGTGCCATTAGCAGAAACTACAATAGACTTACAATTCTCCATTGGCATTGCTGTATGCTTCTGCGTCTTAATCGCGTCATTCAAATAATCTTCCAATTTGCGCTGTAGTATGCGTTTTGTCTTCAGCAGATACAACGAACGCAAGTGTCTCATTTCGATGGATCGACGTCGGCGATTCCATCTCAACCGCGGATGCTGTCCCAGCAAGCATTGTGGCAGTTCGAGTGGTCGCCACTTACCACCGACGCACGTCGCGCCCGGCGGACCCACCTCCAAGACGTATCCCTTGTCGCAGTCATACATAATTTGCTTATTGTTGACAATCTGTGAGGGTTATTGATTTAAATAAAAACTCGCTTGTTAAGTCGAGAGAATAAAGCACCTTTTTGACATACGGCCTGTAATCGTAGAGACCCATATTGCCCACCAGTAGCACTTTGCCATTCGGTATGTATCCGGGAAATGAGCAGAACACCTCCTGACATTGCGGCGTCTCACCCGTCCAATTGCCAAAGGAGCAGGTGAGCACGTAATCATTCGGATCGGTCACATCCTTGCCCTGCGGACTGACCAGTTTGAAACCGTCCTTGCATTTGAATCTCGCGCGCATGCCGTGTTCGATCTTCGGTGCCAAAACCATGCCGTGCTTGGGTTGTTTAGGCATATTCTTGCAACGTGCCGGCACGCAACGCGGTATGATGCTCCAAGTGCCGTTATTGCAAGTGGGCGGACTGAGCACTGATACGGGAAATTCGTAATTTTCATCGCACTTTACCTCCAGCGCTGTGCCATGCTTCACCTTCTCCACACCCCCCGTCGTTGAAGAGGGCGGCTGTGTGGTTGACGGCGTTGTTATCACGCTGGTGCCATTCTCATCCGTTACAATCTCGTATGGTATAACGTAGCCTTGGGATATTGTCGGCACGATGCACGGTGCTAGACATTCCGGCAATGGGTTGCGCCAGCGACCATCAATTTGGCATACACTGGACGACTGACCTTGAATCAGCATTTCTGGCTGACAGCGGAAAATAATGCTCGCTCCTAATCCAGTGCCCGCTTCAATATTCTCAATCCAGCCGTTGTAGAGCACTCCCGGATGTCCACAATTGATTTCTAAAGCATGCAATCACAAAGTCAGCGACTTTAATGTTTCCTCTCAATGTTAGTTAAAAAAAACATCAACTTACCTTTACAAACTGGTAATGTGCCGCTCCACTTTCTGTCGGCGCCACAGCGGCTGGAACTCTCTCCCACCAGTGTGTAACCATATCGACATTCATAGCTCACCACTGAGTTGTAAGCTAGTGTTGTATAGGTCGCTTTACCGTTTTTCGGATTTTCTGGTGTAGGACAGACGACCGATGTCACCACTTTATATGCAAATTAAAATATCGAACGTTGTTTTAAAGACAATGCTTATGAGAAACGGTTTTCAAAATTAGAACAAAATATAAGCCCTGTCCGCCCTGTCCGCTTCGGAAACGGAACTGAAATTTGTCTATTTTTCTATTTTCCCGTAATTGATAATAATAGTCCATGTGGGCTTACGCCTAGATTTAACGCATTAACTTGTGTTGTGCTTGTTATATTTTGCACAAATTAACGGCTTCTAAAAAATGGTCACTACCCCCAGAAAATATCTACTATACTCTCACAATAGATTTTTCAGCTCCCGGTGACTAGGAGACTGGATCTCTACTCCAAATGCAATCTTATGCCATGGCCTGTCCTGCAAATTTTCCTTTCGTTTCTCCTCTCTTATCAAACGACTTAAATAAAATTTCGTGTGCAAATCGGGACGATGATTCTTTTCAAGATATAACAGTATGTATCTGCTGGAGAAACTCTATCATCAAGGCAAACTATTCTCCCAGAAAAATGTCAACTTAGTTATGTAAATGTCAATGTTACTTTCAAATGTGTCTTTACCTTAATCGAAAAGTTATTCTGTCAAAAAGTTACCGCAAATTAAAAGAATCGAATTTTTAAAACTTTACAATCTGCTATGGTAATTGGAGTAAAATTTCGTTAATTAGTTCTCTAACAATAAAACAACTTGGATATTTATTTGCGGTAACTTTATTTATTGGTAACATTTTTGTCTTAACAATTTTAAACGTTTTAGCCGTAACACTGTAGTTTTGTTTTATTTCTATGCTTTCAGTTTTGCTTTCATTTAAGCAACAAACTCATTCCGACAACATGCAAAAGGACTCTTTGCTAGAAAATGAACGTTATTAAACGTATTTGCAATAATTTCAAATTCATAGCGACTCGCTTGTAATGTTGGCATTTTTATCGCTATTGGCATTTGCTTGTGATAATAAATACAAAAAAGGTATTCAATTGAAATTTGTGAAAATAGAGCATGCTACTTACAGACACACGTGGGCATCTCCTTCGGCACCCAGGAACCGTCTGCCTGACAAAAGCGCTCATGCTTGCCGACCAGTTCATAGCCATTGCCGCAATTGTAGACGATTTTACAGCCGAACGTATAGCATTCACCGGCATGCCAACCGTAAGCAGGGTCCGGTGGCTGCCCACAAGAACGAGCTGTCATATAAAAATTGAAGAAACAGCTTTTATAAATGATTGCACGTTCCTCAGTTATCGGCTGCATTACGTTCGCATTGAATGTCTGGTCCATACCAGCTCGCCTGGCCATCAATGGCGAGACACTTTGCGCGCGGAAAGCCATTGGTGACATAGCCGGTGTGGCAGTGATACTGCACAGTGGAGTCCAAATCGAAGGTCTCTTGCTCCGGCAGAGCAGAATGACGAGCGTGATCCACTGTTAGCGGTTTTAGACAGTAAACTACGAAAAAAATCAATATCATTTTAGAAATGCGAATGCTTTTAGTTTTGTTTGTATTTGCGTAAGCTACGTACTGCTCTTTTTGCACGCCGGCTCGGCTCCAGCCCAGTTTCCATCCGCTTGACACAGACGACTCTGCAGTCCCACCACATGAAAGCCCTGTGGGCAGGAGTATGAAGCGCGTGAGCCGAAGTACCTTTCAGTGATAGTAACTTTCCCCAGCGATGGTTGTGCCAGCTCGGGACATTCGCGATCTGTATGTACACAGTTAATTGAAAGCAATTGATTAAAGGGGCACTAATTTGTGCGAACATGTATGAAAAACTTGCCTGGCTTTATGCAGGACATGCCGCATACGCCGTCGCACAAACACTTCTTCTTTTTACTCTTGCAATCTTCATCCGAGGAACATTTGCGCAAACATTTCTGGCCCAGCAGCGTGGCCTGTTCCTCGTCGCGTGGACACTCCATGGATGGCGAATTTCTAGGATTTTTGTAGACTCGACCGTCATCGTCTACCTCTGATGATTCATCTTCATCCTGCAAATATTTGAAATAATTAGTTATACGCTGCTGTGTGCGAAATTTAAAATAATGTATTTTGCCGCTCAAAACTGATGAGGAGCTTATATTAGTATTCCTGCTGTGAGTGTTATATCTAGTCGCTAACATTTGACAGGGTATACTTGAGATGATTTGAAACAGTCACAAAAACGTTCACCACATGGCGTGGTAGACTAAAATTTCTGTTGATATAATAAAGCTATAGTTGTTACATTAAATACTTTTGGCAGATAGCCAATTCATAAATAAACACATCTGCCATCAGTTGTTAGAGACTGACATGTCATATCAGAATACCAAATAGTCTCAATTTAAAGATCACTACTGACTAGTTACTAGATTGTAGATTGTATTGGGAGTAGAGATCTAAAAGGCCTACTCCTCCTTGAATGCGCAGCTTCAAGAGGCATGAAGCCATTACCTTTGGGGATCTGTCCGCAATATCCTGCGGTAGTGGATATATATTGACTAGTTGCTAACTATCACTAGACAATATTGATACTAATTGATATTGATATTAATTTTAAATGAGTTTAATTTTTTAATTAATGCATCTTTAGTTCGTCTCTGGTACAAATTTATAACTTACCTCCCAATCGTCATCTTCATCATCCTGAGGAACTTCTGTTTGTGTTGGCACTGAAATTACTAGAAGCAAAAAAGAGCAGAGAGTAATTATTATAGTTATATCTGCTTTAATCACAATTAAAATTATAATTAATAGATCCAAATCTAGAGGAGATTCATGCAATTGCCGATCATTAATGCTTAATTGAGTTGAAACTATCTTATAATTTTTCAAAATTCCTTCTAAGCATTCGGCAAACATGCTCTGAGATACTTTGCACTGAAGTGCACTTCATTTTATACGAGCACACGCAAAGTGCTTCCTCTAAACTAAAAACATTGACCCATTTATGTTTTTGTTGCTGTTGTTGTTGATGTTGTTGCGGTTTATGCCGAAAAGTGCACATATGAAAACTGACTTGCGCACAAGTTGTTTTCTTATATAACAAGGATACATTTTTCCGCTGAAGGAATTCAGTGTTTTAAAAATTCACAATTTCATAATACAGTTGAATTCTTGGATACAATTTGATTTGTTATTATTGCAATCAGTCAAAATAATTGTAGCTGTTAAAAAATATGCCATTTTTATATACCTTTATATATAAGAATCGTTGCAACCAAGCAATGTAGCAATAGTTTGTTCATCTCTATTTTTGCTGCTTCTATTCTTTCTGATGCGGAGAGATGCTTGTTTTTTAAATAATTACAATAATTTCGTTGCTTGTTTTATAATACCGGTGCGCTACATTTTATGAGAAATGTAGCTTCTTTTTGATATGATTTTCTTAAAGCAATGATTATAAAATAAACTGCTTGTTTTTAAAGGACGTGTGAGATGCCCAGCTTGAACTGCACAGTTTGAAGGTATACACAGAAATGCAGTGAGATGAAATCGAAATGACAGTTTTTGGTCCAGTTCGACTGCACTTTGAAAAAGGTCATATTTACATCAAGGATACTGCTAAGCCAGTCCGGCATCAATTCATTTCAATTAAGAATTGCAAGAATATGAAAAATGTGATTTTGAAATGTAAAGAAGATTAAATAAAGTTACATACATATATTTGCATAACATTTAAAATTAAAACGTTCCAATTGTTTGTTTGTTTATAATGTCGTGAAAATAGTTGAAATAGCGGAAGCTAAAAAAAAGTATCCGACCAGAATTGGTGTGTACTTTTCGGAAGTTTTTTAATAACGATAAGCAATCATGATTAAATTGTTATTAATATCAGTTGAATAGTTTTTGAATGAGCGTTTTCACCGGTTGTAAAAATGCAACTTGTGCATTTGGGAATCATATTCACACATTTTAATACAACATTGTACAGAGATTCTTGCTAAATATAGTGTGATATCAATCATATAAAATAAACGCGATTCGCTCTCATCTGTAGTCCTCATTTTCACATTGTTACCATAATTTCAAAATATTCAAGATTCATTCAAAGTATTTGCCGTTTTATGATTTCCAAGCATACATCAGTTCTTTTTGACTTAATACTCGGAAATATTTAATATCAATTTGTAATGAAATACATACTTGAATTTCGCTTTTTTTATAACTTTTCAATGTATTTTCGAAGGACACTTTCGAAGTATGAATGGCAACAAATACGCACTTTCAATACAGTCAAATGTGCGCAATTTCTTTGTTCATTTTTAAAACATACCCCAACAACTTCCTGGCCGCTACCATATTGTTTAATGCCAAAAGTTTTCCACGGTACCAACTTGGGAGAGCAAGAGAGAGTAAAAGAGCACACTCAGACACTTTACTTGGGGTTTTTTGACACTTTCGAACACCCACCGAAGCTTTCGACTCCAAAGCTCCAAGAACTTTGAATACAACATTTAAAAGTGTGTGAAACCTACTTGATTTTCTGATATCAAAGAAGGAAAAGTGAAAATTGTGTAGTGGTGAAAAGAAATTTTAAATATTACTTTAACAAAATGACAAAGAGCTAAAATTTGTAAAAATTAATGCATTTTATGTAGCAGCTATGAAAGTGGCATCAAAAAGTTAAAAGAATTAAAAGTGGCAATCCGTACGGCAGGAAAGAAGTGCAAAATAGCAGAAAAATAGGGAAAACTGTAATCTTCATGCTTCCTTCGTGCTGCTGAAGGCCCAAGCTATCAGGTTCATCTCAAAACTAAATCATACCACAATTTTATATGAAAATAAAACACAATACAGCTTAAAATATGTATAACATGCAATTAACAATTTAATTTAATATGTTGTTAAGAATTGCGAAAATTGCCTTAAGTAAAAAAAGTTATTTTTAGAAGAAGAAGAGGAAAAAATATATCTTCATATGTGGTATACCTACTAAAAGTCGAAATAATTATTTTGTATCAAAAGATATCGAATGCGTTATTAATAGATATGCTAAAAATGCGCCTCGAATCACAGGAGGGAATTTAGCTGCCGTTTGGCAGACATTGTTGGTAGTGTATTTTATTCCATCAGTGAAATTCTAAATCGCATAAATATAATGCAAAAATGAAAAGCACAAACAAAAGAAAAAGTAAAAAAAAGTCCTGCAGTGGAAATTGACAGCGCAACATTCAGTGTACACAAAATCAAAGCAGGCAGCAGGGAAAAAGAGAAATAATTTTCTCCACAGCACTCCACCGTTCACTGTATCTTCACGATATAACCACCGCATGCATATACTCCGCGCATGCATGCTACCCCCTCTCGACAGTCGCCTGGCGCTATCGGATAAGCGGAGCGGAGCATACGTTTGCCCCGGCTGCGTTTGGTGCGCTTTTGTTATTGTTGACCTGTTGTGGCTGAGCATACTGAACCGTTGAGAGAGAATAAAAAACGTGTATATTGGTCTGAAAACTATAAGCCACCACAATTATTGTAAATCCCGAAAAAGAGAGAATGAAAAGTCATTTCAAAATACAAAATAGTCTCAAATTTGAGCTAGTCTCTAATTGGCAGTATTGCGAGAATTTCGGGGAGACGAACTTAAAAATTATTGTTTTCATAAAACTTGCTATTTGAGCAAAGTGAATTCGTGCATCTAATCCACAACAAATTTTAATAGAATATAGATTCTCACATTGTAAACTCACCTATAGAAAACACTAGAAATAAGCCCAAGTCAAGTTAGCCTACTTCAGAACGCAGCTATCGATACGATATACATAAGCATTTTCTCACCGGTTTTAAGCCCTAAATTGTATTCTAATTATTACTAAACATACTTTGTGTAACTTTTTATATTCAATAGAATCCAGTATATGTAAATTTAGTGGACTAAAAAATGGGCAATGTTTGTAGTTCGGGACAAAAGAAAAAGAAGGACAGCGTATCAGAGAAATCAGACGAGTAAGTAACAGTATTAGATCGTGATTTTATTGCATATCAGCTATTGATTGATTACTTTACTCTGTTTCAAAGGTCGCCCGCTTATCAGGCAGCCAACAGGAAGGAACATCAAAAAACAGATGCCAATAACGACAAATTGGCACCACTAGCCGACTCAGAACCTGTGCCAGATATATCCAAAGGTAGCGTCGAAGCCGTATCACAACAAACTTCAGCACTTAAACATTCAGATGGTGGAAACTCAAATCAGAATGGAGGAGGCGGCGACAGGAGTGCAGTTAATGGTATGAAGCTTTATGTACCTTGTTTTGCCGTTGTTAATTTATTGACTTTTAAAATTACAAGTTATTATAGACCTTCAGCACATACGATTATAGATAATTTTTAAAGCATTTAATTATATGGAAAATTACTAGCTCGTTAATATTTGAATAAATTATGAAGGTAGCAAGGTTTAGTTTTTATGCTTAGGTTTTTGTTCCGTGAATTCTCAACTTAAACGTAATAGTTAAATTAAATAGTATAGTAGAGTGATACTTTTATACATATTAGCCCAATTCACAATCTTGTGCAAATGGTCTGGGATTTTTGCAATTGACAGTTTTGTAGCAAACTACTGTCAAAACTACTGTAGTTTTGCTACAAAACTGTCAATTGCAAAAATCCCAGACCATTTGCACAAGATTGTGAATTGGGCTATTATGTATGGTTGTAGTATATAATGTTGTCTTCCTGAAGTAACTTAATGCCGCCAAGGCATCTAATACTTTTGAAACAAATTATAGTCGTGACTAATTGTCAGTTATTTTCAAACAAATTGAATATTGGTTTCGGAATCGCCTCAGCTTTCACTTTGGTTCTATTCAAACCATATTAAACAAATTTACCCTATTTTCAATAATTGTTCTTAATTGTTCTCGTGTTCTTGTTTCCAGATTCCACTACAAGTACTCCACAAACCGCCACCGCCCCAACTGAAATAGCAGCTCATAAAATTACGCCCAACAATTTGGCTCTACAGGGCAAACCACCGCCTGGTCGAAAAATTGAACGGGACAAGAAAATTGTGATTTACATATTAGCGGATAATAGTTCCGAGTACAAGAAGCACAAGCGAGTCATATACAGTCTGTACAAGCATTTTGTCAGTCGCTGCCAAAGTGAAGGATTCGAAGTTATTATATCAGATGTACATGACACGGATGCCACGACAAAGAAGGATTTCACCAAATTACAGGAAGTGAAACGCTGGACTCAGAGTCCATTGGAGGCTCAGGGTGGCCACGAAGAAGCTGCCAATTGCCTATCTGAAATTTCACGGCATTCATCCTCGGCTTACATTATTCCAATATTATTTCTGGGTTCCTCCTTGGGCCTGCCCATGCTGCCGCTTACCATTGAGAGCCAGGATTTTACGTCTGTGCTGAGCGCAGCAACGGAGGAGGAGCGATTACTGTTGGAAAAGTGGTACACCATCGATAATTCTTACCAGCCGATGTGCCATCGACTGTGCACACAGCAGATAGACATGTACTCAACGGAGGTGAATGGCGAGCTGAACGAACTGTTGGCAGTGCTGTTGAAATTGTTTTCGGATGATTTGAAGGATTCATACATGACAACCGTGGTTGAGCAGGAGATCAACAATACGGTGCTGATGAGTCAGGAACTGGCCAAACGCTGCATCTGGATACAGACCGGTGCTCAGTACTCCCGTGTGCCGGATAATGCCTCGCAATTGGACTACGAGGTGCTGCGTCGCATAACAAAAATCTATGCTGAGCTGAAGAGCCATCTCTCGGAAAAGAACCTAATTCGCATACTGCCAACTATGAATATACTGGATGAGGAACTCACAGCAGTCATAGAGACATTATTAGAAAAATCAATGGCTTCTATCTTTGAGGAGCACTTGAATAAGTGCAGCATACCACACAACACCAATGGCGTAGATAAAAGTTTGCTGGAAGAAGTGCATCTAATTGGACACTTTTCAAAAGCGCTGGCACAGAATTCAGCGAATTTCGACATCATGAACGACTTGAAGAGGTAGAAATACGCTTCATTTTGGGTATAGTTAGAGGTAGCCTAATTTGCTAATAATTCCATAGGTACATTAAGGATAACACACAGTACCCGTTGTTTGTTTCCGGCTCAAGTGGTTGCGGAAAAAGTGTGCTTGTTTCGAAAATTATGGAGAATATACACAGATGGAAGCCAGAAGCACACTTAGTACTAAGGTGAGAAGACATTATGATCGTGACTGGCGAGCAGGTGTACAATACATAGAAATGTGACTTTTATGACCCTCGCCAGCATAGAGCTTTTAGTATGACCTCCTGTCCGAAGCTTGAACTCCGATCAAATAAATCTTATTCTTTGGTATTGAAACGTTGATACGCTCCGATGAATCGTTTTTTCCCAATTCTATTACTACTTTCTATACTATTCTTTCAGATATTCAAATCTGACTGCTCAGTCTTCAGATCTGACTTCTCTCCTGGGCTCCATTGCGAATCAAGTATCCGTTTTGGTGCATGGTTTTCAGTGTAAATCAGAGCATGTGAGTGCATATGCAATCAAATGTTTTGGTGGAATTACATCAAACCAATTTAAATAACTGATTCATATCATTTCAGACCATAGAAAGCTATTCGAAAATCATACAAGATACGCTGGAAGCCAACAAATGTTTTTTCGTTATTATAATCGATTCAGTGGACGAAATCTTACATGGAGATGAGAAAAACGACTTGAGCTGGTTGCCAATCAATTTGAGCAGTATGTGCAAAATTATACTGACCGCCGTCGACAATGATCAGGAGGAGAATGCACTGCTGCGGTGCGCCGCTGAGCTGGGCGTTCCAAATAAGTGCTTCATCAAAATGAAACAATTTACCGAAAGACAATGGCATGACATTTTAAGTTCAGGTGGTGGAGACTTTTACGCCGCAAATGGTGCACTGAAATTGCCAGAAGACTGGAAGCACTTACATGGGAAAACTCCATTCCATGCTAAGTCCTTATGGTGGTTAGCTTGGCTGGGACACCTCTCTATATCAATCAGCGAGATTTCGGATATATTGGGTCAAATGCTGCAGGTGCTCGAGTCAAAGTTTAACACGGAACATGTGGAACTCATGTTGTTGATGGTGTCCCTGTCGAATTGGGGCATACGAGAAAGTGATTGCTTAGGTATATTACAGAAACACACACAACTGGAGGCGCAGGCCGCTTTCAAAGTTTGGTCCAAGTTCTGTTGGCTTATGGGACCGATGCTAGTTTCTTTAAAAAATGTTCGAATAGCTGATAAACCTTTTCGCAATGCTATTTTGAAGAAATACGCTAATAAACGTTGGCTGGTACACAAAACAATTCGGGATTACTTTGATAGACAAGATAGCGTATTTACAACTTCACATGGACAGAAAAGCACGTAAGTTTAAGAACTTCCGTATACAATGCATGTGCGTCGGTAATGCTAAAGAATTTTAAAATAATCTCTTATCTTTGAATATGCTTTATTTGTAAAAATGTATAGAAAATATTTAAAGGATTAAAAAAGAACATGCAGAGGTTCAGACTAACATTTTGAGTAAAAAGCAACTACAGTGCTTATAATAAAGTGTTTTGTAGAAAATTTAAATATTTACTGCTTTAATTTACCTAACCTAACCCTTTCCCAATAATCGGTTAAATCTTAATGGAGTACTTATTCATATTCAAATCCACAAAAAATGGTTTCATAGTTTCAGGCTTATTCTTTGAGTATAGCTGTATATGTTCCTTTAATGTTTTTATTCCAAAACCTCTAGCGTTCCCGACTGACATGTCGAGCGAATTATTATGTTCGTACCCTTTACACAAACTGAATCATATAGACAATTTGTTGTTGTTGTTTTTCCAGTTATAATTACCAAAAATTTTTGAAACTGCCTTATCATCATTTCTGCGCAATAATCGAGGATAATGCCGCGCCAAACAAAGTGGAAATGCTGTTTAACTGCTTCTATTTCACCGATCTGCAATGGATTGCCGATAAAGTTCATTCCACCGGAGCAGCACATCTATGGCACGATATTCTCGTCGCAGAATGGCTGGCGGCCAATGCAATCGAACAAGTCTGCATTCATATCACCTTCCTGAAGGACTTCCTGCGGCAATTTATGCACGAGCTCAATTACGATGGCCGCCAATTCGTCACATTGATCAAATTCTATCTGAAGACACGAGTAAAAGCAGTGCCCACACTGAAGGACGACGAGAAGATTCGTTCATGGCTGGAGCACACCAATGAAATTGAGCTTCCTTTTCTGGAAATACTGAACGCTAATTTGGAGGAGGAGCCGGACCAGAGTGCTGCTGGCAGTAGTTATAACGTGCTGGTAAATCTGCCGCAGAAGGGCTACTATGTGGCTTCCATAAGCACGGAACGGGAGGAGATCTGTATTTGGGACGTGCAAAGCTGCTGCCGTGTACGTGAACTGCAGGGCATACCGCAGCCGACGGCCATGTGCCCAGTGGGCACTTATGAAGCGGCGGTGCTCTGCCGGCGCGAAATCAAGATGATCAACCTGGATGAAGGCAAATTCAAGGTATGCCGTAGGGAATGATTATTTTGCATGTGACTGTACCCTCTTCCCGCTCTCCCGTATTTCGACAGGTGACTCTGAAAGGCGTGATGAACCAGAAGATGCCCTATTTCGGTTTGCACGATCAGAATCACGTGGTATGCCTTTCGCGCAATAGAATGTATGTCAATCTCATGAATTTGGAGTCTGGAGACTGCATAACCACTTTCAAGGCGGGCGAAGATCGTTTCCTCAACTCACTGCTGGTTTCCGGTGATGGCAGGTGAGTACTTCTGTTCATTGTATACAACAAAATCTACTTTTACCGAACACTCTGCATGGATTCTTAGGATTTTGGTTTGTGGGGATGAAACACAAAAGCCATTCCCACTGTTGGTGTGGCATTTGTCTCAAAGGAAACTGCTCTATGACTTACGCATTCCGCATCACGACTTTCTAACTTCTTTGTCGGCCATTACGCACGAGGGCTCGTATGTGTGTGTGGTGGCAAAGGAATTGAACGAGCCTACGCCGAATTTCATAGTCGTTTACGATTTGCAGAGCGGAACATTGTTCAAAAAGTGGAAACCCGCCTGCAACACCGTCTCGCTGGCCATATCCCAAACGAACGCCTGTGTAATTGCCGGTCTGGAGGATGCTAAAATACTGATCTGGGACTTGGTAACAGGAAATTGCCGATCCACATTAATAGGCCACAATGCGCCAGTGACTTTTTTGAAGCTGGATCCGTTGGGGAAAGTACTGTTATCGATGGACAAGGAGGGACGTGATAACTCCATTCGTGTGTGGGAGCTAAATACTGGTAAATACTGCTATAACACGATACATGCGAAAGATATCAATTGTAAAACTAAAAAGATCTGAAGATATCGCAGTTTGTTTAATTTGGCACATTGGTTTCACTTCGCATGTTTTTTAAATTCAAACAGATTTTATGTGCATTGATTTTTTCATAAGATAACAAGTACAATCAATTTTCTTCTCTTCTGATTGTCTTTTTGTGAAATTCATTATTGGGAAACTGTTTTCTGAAATATTTGCCTGTTTCTTATAATTTATTATTCTAATTTTCAATAACAATTCTTGTTAATTTCAGGCAAATCACTGGCCGTCTATAAGCCCCCCGGCCAAATTTCAACCTGTGAGATTCTTCCGAACGGTGCGTTCGTAGTAGTTGCATTGAAGAACAGAACTGACCTTTTAACATTGGCTTTAAAAAATTATGGAGATGCTCCAGATGATAACTGTTACTCATATGGCAATCAGGATAACCAATATAAAACTTTTAAATTAAATTAATCTAAACTAAATTTAATTACACTTAAATCAATATTTCAATTACAACTAGTTCTAATTTACCAACACAAACAAGCACACACATTTCTTTAATTTCTAGCTGTAAGAACGAGCGAGCAAAATTAATATCTGAGTAAGAGTTGCACTACTGATAAATAAAAAAACGTTTGAAATTTCGAGCACACGTAAAAACTTTAAGGAATGCTCCTCATTGCAGTACATGTGTTTAATATTTAATATTAGGCTATTGCAATCGTGTAAAGAATTATGCACCCACTTGGAATTTCTCGATTTGACTAATGGACTGTGGAAAATTCATATTGCAGTTATTGCTCTCCAATTTCTTATTGCTTCTAATTGTAATCCTTTCTTCCATCCATGCAGTCGTATCCATAGTTAAATAGTTTATATCTATGCATTTAATTATAATTCTCATTTAATTCAATTATTCAATATTTTTCCCTTGAATTATTCTACAGCACCAATCAAATATCATTGAATTCTTAGCCATAACAATATCTCAAAATCACTACTGAAAGCACCTTCTTTTTTTATTAAATATTTCATAATTTCTATATGAATATATTGAGCATACGCTAAATGTATGAATACATATACATACATATGTACAATTTAAGAAATAATAAAACAAATGAAAAATTTTCTCAATCTTGATTGAGTTTGTTTACATTTAATTAAGGATCAAAAAATTAAGATGGGTAATTGGGTACGGCGAACTACGTCTATTCTACTAGGCGGAAGTTATAGATATTGTTTTTGCAAAATTAAAATAATGAAACTATAAAAATTATCGTTATTGTTATTCCTCAGCAGAAAGAAGCTCCGAAATAATCGGTAAAATGAAAAATTTTATATGTAAATTTTATGCGAACAAAGGCATCAAACTTAAGAGACGTTTACAAAATAAAAAACTCGTGAAACTTTAATCAACACGTAATGAATGTTGTAATTCTTCTTTTGTAAAATCAAATCGTATACCAGGAATTTACAATGCTCACGTAAAATATCTCGAACACTGCAATTTGTTACACGGTTTTTACAAATAACATCGATTAAAGGTTGTATTTGATATAAGATCATACTGGTAATAAGATGAGTAAATACTATAAATTACTATTAAAAATTATCAGAACAAAACAAAGAATTCAAACAAAAGAGCAGAATTGAAATTTGATTTTATTGAAAAATGCTGCAATTTTGACTTCTTCGTCTTCTTCCATTACAATCCTCCTTTTAGTCTTAAAATTCCTGCAGAAAAAACAATTTTCCTTTTGAGCAATTAGTAATATTAACAATTGTATTATTGTATTTCTTAATTAATTATTGAGCTTTTTGCGTGCTCGCTCGTTTTTTCCGCAGAACAGCTGAGTAAGTGGGGTTATGTCATACTGTTGGGATAGGTCATGGTTAAAAATGTCACTTTCGGCAAATGTAAATATTTATCCTAGAGCAATGGAGCAATGTCAATATTTATCCTAGACTTCTTCTTCTAAATTGTCACACGCTCAATGAGGTATTATGAGCGCTGGTATTATAACAGTTTCGGGTGCAGCAAAACATAAGAAAATCTACAACGTCTGAAGGATTGCCTTTTTGAGTGTAATTTGTAAATGACATTGGTGACATTCTTCTTCATACCTTGTACATAATCAAAATTAGTAAATCCTTTTATTATACTACACAATTATACTACAATCAGTTACAAGTAGAGTTGTGCCGTTTAGTTCACTAAGCGATTAGTTCAGTTGGGATTAGGTTGCCTTTTAGAACTAGTTATTTTCTAGTTCAGTAGTTCATTAAAATTATTCTATTTGTACTAGAAAAATTTTAAATGCACTACCAAGATCGTTCGATTTTGTCTGGTCAGTTAAGCGGGGTCTACTAGTCACAATTTAAGGCTCAGTTAGTGTAGCCGTAACATATTTTTCCGTTTTCAGCTGACACAACCTATTATACCCGAGCTCTATACATGCGTTTACTTTAAACGAATTTGTACGTAAGCGTAACGGAGCTTGAAAAACATGTCAGCTATAGCTTTGTTGCAGAAAAGTGCTTGCTCTTCAACCTTAGTTCAACAAAAACAGCTGTATATTAATACTACCAAAATGATCAGCGTGCTCTTTTTCTTCACGAAACTATACGGCAGCACTAGCAAAAAATTAAATATGCAAAGGACTGACAGCTGCAATATGTATTACGTATTCAAGTCAACGGCCAAAGTTTTACGTTTACGTAAAATTAAGAAAAAAAAACATTATCGGAAAATATTTTAGTAATAGAACATTTATTTTAATAAAATAAGTGAAAATATTTTTTTTTTATGAACAGAACCTTAATTTGTACTTTTGTTGTTAAATTAAATTCAATTTTGTTATCTTCTAAAATACAAAAACCAACTCAAACAAAGCTTCAAGCTTTGAACATACATTTAAATGCTATTTTTAAAACAACACAATTCAAGAAATTTAGCTTTAGTTCATCTAGGTCATCCAACTGAACGACCGATAGAGCTAGTTCAGATATGAGAACCAGATCTTTTAGATCTTTAGTTCGCGAACGACACAAGCCTAGTTACAAGTCAGTTTTCAGGATCAGTTCAAGGCAAACTGATCACATCTCGCATGCGGATGATGCGGATTGCGGATTGCGGATTACAATAAGTTCTTTGACGATTTGGCCAAAACGAAAAAGGTGGAGCTGGACGAGATTAAGAAGAAGATGCACCAGGCGTGTTACAAGTATCGGTGAGTTGTGGATGTCTGCCCAGCGTGTGGTTAATAAATTCGTATTCTCTTTATTCTTTATTCCCAGGCCGGTAAAGCTGCCTCTGCCGTGGAACGTCTGACAGACTCATAAGGAGCGCTTCGACGCTAGCGGCAAGGGCAAGGCATATCTGGGCGCAAAAATCTCGGATCATGTGTGTCCGGCTACCAGCACTCGTTGCCACAAAACGAAATGCATTTGCAAGTGAATCAAAAAAGATCCCAACTAGTTACTCGTACTTTAAACTTTACACTTTAGCATATATTGTATATTGTGTATATTTTTTATTTAAATTGCAGTTTGTATTTTACCACTTTCATTTAGTATGAAGTATTGCATGCAGTGATAATTATTGCTTTTGTTCTAACTTATTTCTTATTGATTTGAACTTTAACAAAATTAATAAAATATTTTAATCGTTTTAAAAAATTTGTGTTTTATTTGCAAAAATATTTAGGTAGAATAATTCACATTTGCTGAATGCTGAACATGTGATGAAATACAATTCATAGGCAGACAGAGTTCTGCTCAAATCCTTTGTAATTTTTGCAAATTATGCGGTTTTTCCCATCATAAATGCAGAATGTTTAATGTTGGTTAAAAAAATTCTTCTTATTCTAAGGTACGAAATTTATGGAAAAGGTACGGTTTAAAAAAAAAATTAGGTACGTTTTCAATATCGAGAAACCCAACCCTGTTCAGAAACTAAATCGATTTTCTTGGTATTTGTGAATTTTTTTGACCTGCATCTTTTTGTAGAATTTGCAGCAAAATGATAAATGTAATGGATTTCAAACGAAAATCGTAGTGAAAACGGTAGCGCAACGGAAGAAGATCGTGAAAAATAGTGTTTGGTCCGTGAAAATTTCGTAAAGAAAAGTAGTTTAGAGAGAAAAAAGTCGTAGACGTAGAATCCTCTATACTTGCTGCGCTTGCGACTTGCAGAGTGCAGAGGGTTTTTTCTGTTCCGTAATTTACAACTGTATCCGTAATAGACGCTTGCTAAATTGATCACTTGCAGCGATTTGTTTGCCAATCAGTAATTATAAATCGACCATAATCGTACATTCAGAAAGATGCTGTGATCGATCCGGTGGGGTGCCGTGGTATTGTGTATCACAAAATGTTTTCGACTCAGCACGGCGGCGCTAGTGTCGGCGAATCCGATGGATACGATTTCACAAAAAGCGAGAATGCGGCACGTTGGAAGGGCATGTTTACTCTTTCTCTGAAAAAGGTACGAGCTCAAAAATGCACTTACGTCAGTTAGACCAGCCCGCTTAATATTTGCTAATGCTTGCAGGTGCTGGAACAGGTTCATCCACGCTTGACGGCCAAAGAGGATGCCTTGATGTACGTCGAAACACTCTGTTTACGGATACTGGCCTTGCTATGCGCAAAGCCCTTCCCCCATTCTGTTCAGGTAATTGCAAGATATGGTGACTAATTATAAGGGAAATATTACAGTTTTGTAAAACACTATGATTAACGTATTGATATATTCTATAGACATGTTCACATTATTGTGTGTACATACATATGTACATACTTTGGCCATACAACATATTTCATATCAGAGATAACTGCTCTGTTTATTAAGTTTAAATATTGATATTAGTTGTAAATAAGTGCTACTCTCCGATTCTGAAAACCCTCCAAATTGTGATTGACGTCCAGATCTCCATAATCTACGTTTACGGTTGAAATGACCTCGTAATTTGTCGAAAATTTGTTTCCTCCAAGGCATATTTTAACTATAGTCACTGGTCCAGATCTGGGGAAAAATGGAACGAATCCCAATTCGTGAACTTTATAAACTTTTCGGCGATTTCTGCCTTCAATTTGTAAAATAATCCTGTATAGTATGCTCTAGTTATCGCTTAACTTTTTTCCTGGTAGTCGGTTTGCTAACCGCCCCATCTTTCCCAGTTGTAACCTTTCCAACCCAATGCACAGTTTTCCCTATTTGAAAAGAGGCACCTTTATCAGTCCACTGTTTTGACAGTTGCTTTTTCTAAGAATTGTTGAGTGAAATTGTTTCGATGGTTTGATCGGTGGGTGCAGTTTTTGGCCTTCCCGATCAATCTCTCAACCAAGCTGGTACGATCACGTTTAACTACACCCCGTAAGTGCATATGTATTCGATTTGTGGGGTTGTTTGTTTCTAACGCGTTGAAGGAGGCGTGCTAGATATAGTGAGGGATTATTTCCGTGATAAGTACATACATAAAAATTATCAGGAACGAAATCTGAATCGGTTTAGGCATCTGTCTGTAACTTTTAATAAAATGCCCATACCTCAAAAACAAAAAATATTTCAATTAAATTTTGCAATAATGTTTGGTTACCCGAACCACCTATCGATGCAAAAATTAATTTACATCAGAATAACTCCACGCCCACAATCAAACGAATAATTGGTAATTGGTGCAACAGTTCGCAAAAACGCAGAATTAGGCCTAGCTTTTCTGCATTAGCTTGTTTATGCACGCTCTATTTTAAGCCTTATAATAGAAAGCAAAACGGTTGCTTTTTTAGCCTTAATCTACTGCACTTTATTTATGGAAGATTTGGTCACTACATTTATAAGTTTGCATGGAGGAAATTGTCATCGATGCATTCAGTTTTAGTATAGCAAAATATTGAGCAGCTTTTTATTGTCGAGATTACATGCAAGGCCAGATCGTGACAATCTTCAAACAAACAAACAAATCTTCATTTGTTAATAGTATTTTTCTTGAATTCTTTATGGTTAGGTTTGGGATCGAGGTGATATTCTAAGCTTGTTTTGGACTATGCGTTCAGTTCAACTCAATTTGGTGTACGTGTTGCGTGAGATTTGTGTTTGTGTTGTTGTAGTGATCAATGCTACTGCACCTAAAGAGAGTAGGAAGTAGGAATGGGTTGAAGGTATATGGCACTAAATGAAAAACTATTAGTAATATTCGTTTTTTCAATACAATCATGTGATCGGTTTTTATTTTTGTAATCCCGGAATTTCCAGGATTGCGGTACTCTCCTGGATTTAAATTTTTGATGTATGTATATACATATGTACATATAACAACAATTTCTCTTTCTGCAGGATATCGAAGAAAAAGTACGAAAATCTTTTCCAGCTCCAATAGATTCCTGGGCGCTGAATGAAGCTAAAGAAATTAGTTCTAAAAAGAAAAAACTGGTGTTCCCCATTGACCGCGTACATTCATTGGTGCAAAAGGTAAACGCGTTTTGTTGCAAATATTCGCTGAACGTAAATATATTTTTTTCTTCCAGGATGTGCTTCAGTATAAGATTGACAGCTCTATGTCGGCGTTTCTGGTGGCCGTTTTGGAGTATATTGCAGCAGACATTTTGAAGTTGGCCGGAAATTATGTGCGAAAAATCAAGCAGTCTGAAATCACCAAGGGAGACATTGAGGTGGCTATGTGCGCCGACAAAGTTTTAATGGACATGTTCTGTCAGAGCGACATTAAGACGAATGTGGTGCCCAGTCCGCTGCCCACTTTGCCGGCACAACGTACGTGCACAACGTACGAAGAGGTGGTGAAGGAGCTCATACACGACGAGAAACAGTATCAACGCGATTTGCACATGATCATTCGGGTGTTTCGTGAGGAGCTCGTGAAGATTGTACGCGATCCCAAGGAGCTAGAGCTCATATTCTCAAATATAATGGACATTTATGAGGTAACGGTAACACTCCTGGGCTCCCTGGAGGATGTTATCGAAATGTCGCAAGAGCAGAGTGCTCCTTGTGTGGGCAATTGTTTTGAGGAGTTGGCCGAAGCAGAGGAATTCGACGTGTACACAAAGTACGCGCAGGAAGTTACATCACAGCAATCCAAAAACGCGTTGAATACGCTCCTGGCGAAACCAGATGTATGTAAAAGCGTAGTTGTTGACCTTCAGCAATCTCTTTTACGGCAATTAATCGATTGTATTTTAACTTTAGGCCATGTCTTTGATGTCGGCCGGTCATGGATTCCGTGACGCTGTTAAGTATTACCTGCCGAAGTTGCTGATGGTGCCGATCTGGCATGCTTTTGTCTACTTTGACTACATTAAAGTGCTGATGGAGCTGAGTCCCTCACAGGAGGATATTGAGAGCTTCGAGCAAGTACAGGGCTTGCTACGCCCACTACAGTGTGATCTCGAGAATATCGTGGCCAATTTTCCCAACAAGTAGGTATTTTTTTTACTTGGTATATCGACATAGTTAGTTTTTTAATGCAATGTTGCTGATATACGATTCACAATTTTTTTTTTAAGTTTTCGCTTTAAACGTTTAATGTTAACAAATTGTTTTCGTTGCCTTTAGGGGTTCGTTCATCTCAATGAGCAGTCGAGCGCGTCGGCAACTGGCCATAGAGCGTACGCGCGAACTGCAGAATACTGTGGAACATTGGGATAAGGATGTAGGCCAGAATTGCAACGAGTTCATTAGAGGTTTGTATGGTTGCTATTATTTGCATTTTGTCGGCTCTATTTTGTAAATCAAAACGCCTCCCTTCTCCGAGAGTTCAGTGATACCTAGATATTTTTGGGAAATACTTATACATACTCCCAAAAAAACTTCATCCTATTGTTGATTATTTTTCGCTCCAAGTAGCCTTACATTTATTCTTTGATTTAGCGTCGCATTGACTAAGATTTGTATTCCTTGGTAGAATTTATCATAGGATCCCCACATGCGGCTTTTCCTTTGACTACACTTTTTTCTATAGAATTTTTTGATAGTGGAAATCTATTGTTTTGGGTTTTGTTTATCCATTTCTTTCTGGATAAATTGCGACTGTTCACTTCCTTTCATACTATCGAGAATATTTGAAGAAACACAGCCAAACAAATTTTAGTTCCTTTTGGTACTGAACGAAAGCTGCTAGATAGTGATGGTATCATGAATAATCGGTGTCGTTTGGAAAAAGTATCGACACTTTTCCGCGTCTCTAGGTGTAATGTGACGCGTCGTAGTAATTTGGTCAATTCCGGTTTTAAAGTGAAGCGCTTAACGTTGCGTGGAAAATTTAACAAAATGGGGTCTTTGAAGTGTATAGTTTTTTGTACTGAATTACATTCTTTGCAGAGGACTCACTGGGTAAATTGGGATCCGGTAAACGTGTAGCCGAGCGTATGGTGTTTCTTTTCGATGGATTAATGGTTCTGTGTAAGGCTAATACCAAGCGACCGGCACCTTCGACGGGCGCCCCAACCTATGAGTACCGGTTAAAAGAGAAATTCTTCATGCGGCGCGTTGAAATAAACGATCGTACTGACACCGACGAACTGAAGAACTCTTTCGAAATTTCACCACGCGTGCAGCCGCCTGTTGTGCTCACAGCTAAAAGCGCACAGCACAAGAACGACTGGATGGCCGATCTCATTATGGTGAACACGAAATCTATGCTGGATCGCATACTGGACAGCATACTGTTGGACATTGAGAAGAAGCACCCATTGCGAATGCCCAGCCCCGATATTTACAAGTTTGCCATACCCGACAGCTTGGATAATATCGTGCTGGAAGAGCGGGAGAGTACCGGCGTGCCATTGATAAAGGGCGCCACGCTGTGCAAGCTCATCGAGCGCTTGACCTATCACATCTACGCTGATCCGATGTTCGTGCGTACCTTCCTGACCACATATCGTTACTTTTGCACGCCGCAGAATCTGCTGATGCTGCTGATTGAACGCTTCAACATACCGGACCCCAGTCTGGTATATCAGGACAATCAGCAGGGTGGCTATAAGGATGCGCTCAGTTGTGATACCGACAAACTGCATAAGAATTCGCAACGCGAAGATTGGAAACGTTATCGAAAGGAATTCGTGCAGCCGGTTCAATTTCGTGTACTCAACGTTTTGCGACACTGGGTGGACCATCATTTTTATGACTTCGAGAAGGATCCCACTTTGCTTGAGAAGCTCTTGATCTTTCTGGACAACGTGAAAGGCAAATCTATGCGCAAGTGGGTGGACTCGGTTTTGAAGATTGTTCAGAGAAAGGTATGTTTATGTTGCAACTTTCTTGTCTTTCTTCTTTTTATAATAATAAGCATAAGCATTTTACAAATCCTTCACTCATACCCTTCTTTCCACCACTCTCTTTTCCTTTAGAACGAACAAGAGAAGAGTCATAAGCAAATCACATTTGCCTATGGGTCCAGTCCGCCACCCATTGAGCATCATTTGAATGTGCTCGACTCTGAGATTAATCTGCTTACACTGCATCCATTAGAATTAGCGCGCCAAATGACGTTGCTCGAATTCGAACTTTATAAAAATGTGAAACCGTCGGAGTTGGTGGGCTCCCCATGGACGAAGAAAGACAAGGAATTGAAGAGTCCCAATTTGCTCAAGATCATGAAGCACACCACAAACGTGACCAGATGGATTGAGAAGTCCATCGTTGAGGCGGAAAACTACGATGAACGTCTTGCCATGGTGACTCGTGCCATTGAGGTGATGATGGTGATGGAGGAGCTGAACAACTTCAATGGCATACTGTCGATCAGCGCCGCCTTGGGCAGTGCGTCAGTGTACCGGTTGAAGTTGACTTTTGAGAATATGCCGGCGCGGTATGTTAAGTTCCGCGATGAATGCCGTGAATTGAACGATGGCCATTTGAAGAAGTATCACGAGCGCTTGCGTTCCATAAATCCACCCTGCGTGCCATTTTTCGGTAGATATCTGACAAATATCTTGCATTTGGAAGAGGGCAATCCCGATTTCCTACCCAACACTGAACTGATAAATTTCTCTAAGCGGCGAAAGGTCTCCGAGATTATTGGCGAAATACAGCAGTATCAGAATCAGCCGTACTGCTTGATGGTCGACCCTATGATAAGGGTAAATTTGTTGTCAGTATCCGAAGAGGGAAAAAAACCTAATAAGTTTCTTTATATTTTTTCAACAGAATTTTCTGGAAACTTTGGATCCGTTCAAGGGTAAGTCGGACAAAGACATATCGAATTTCCTTTATCACGAGAGTCTGCGCATCGAGCCCAAGGCCTGTAAGCAGCCACCCAAATTCGTAAGTACTCCTGCGGTTGTTCAAAGTCAAAATTATAAGTTTACTAACTTGTACTGGTTGCAGCAACGCAAATGGCCCAATATTCCGCTCAAGTCACCCGGCATTAAACCGCGGCGACAAAACAACAGCAGCAACAACAACAGCAACAGTAGCAGCAGCGGTGTAGGCGGAGGAGTCTCTCTACTGCAATCCTCGCTAACGTTCGGTGTACGTACACAAGCCCACACAGGAAGCGGCGCCGGCGAGTGTAGCGGCGAACACAGCCCTCCAGGCAACAGCTCGTTCAGCCAAAGCCACAATCCGCATGCTTTCTCGGTGTTTGCCAATGTCAACATACCTGAACGCAATGGTACTGGCAATGTTACCGGAGGCAGCGGCAGCCCATGGTCCAGCAGTAGCCAGAGCCAAGCAGCTGGAGCTGATGTGCACCTCACATTGACGCACAAGGCAGATGAAACCTGCGAGGCGAATGGCGAAGTGGCGCAGCCGCCTGTGCCGCAGCTGCCAAAGAAGCCAGCTGCAATGACAGCAAATGCGGCGTACAGGCCGGGGGAGACAGCTGAGAAATCGGCCTTCAGTCCCACATTTATTGAGGGTGCGGTCACGCGTCTTGATGCAGTGTGGAGCTTGCCCGAAGACCCCTACGGTCAGCAGCAGCATCTAGTGACTACCAACAACTCCAACGCACCGGCGGGCGAAGGCGAGCAGTTGCCTTCTCCACTGCCCAAATTGGTCGTCAGTCCACGACATGAAATGCATTCCACGGGCAACCGTTCCCCATTTCAGAGCACAAACCCGTTCAGCAAGTCCAATTGCAGCGCTGCGAGCCATTTCAGGTAAGTAACTGCAAGAATTAAACTACAAAGTCCATTGCATGGCCTCTCTCATTGTCTGTAGCCCAACGGATAGCACAACGGGTGTCAGTGCAATATTTGGGGCTGGCGGCGCTAGCCCACAGCTGCCTGAGCCTGATGCCGGCAATGTCGTGGTGCCCATTTCTCCGCACGTGAATGTGCCAACTGCCCCAAATATGAAATTTCACGTGGCCCCTCCACCGCTGCCCCCGCGGCGCAAGGAGCGAACTGAAAGTTGCGCTGACTTGGCACAAAAGCGGCAGGCGCCAGACGCGCCAACAGTAAATATATTACATATTTTGGAATTATTTGCAGTGTTCAATATTATGTTTCTATAACAGCTACCACCGCGCGATGGCGAACAACTGAATCCTCCCCCGATACCGCGAAGACTAAATCATTCCATCGGCACATATCCCCGTAGCCAGACAAACGAATTTACAGGAAGCAACAGTCTACAACTTCCGCACACCAGCAGTATTATGATGCGCAGAAATTCGGCTATAGAAAAGCGTTCGGCAGCAGCTGCGACGGCTTCCTCTGTAGGTGCCCCCACCACGTCACTCTCCTCGATTTCCACGTCCACATCCATCTCTGCGTCGTCGTCAGCGTCGTCCAACGTTATGTTGTCATGCAATGCCAATGCTCTCCCTCCCATACATGCAAACGTGTCCGCCGATGATCTATCACCGGCGCTTAGCTCTTCGACCACCACATCGCCGATGACACCCATGACGCCTATCTCCTCCCCGCACATTCCTCCCGGATATCAAGCATCCGACACAGCCTACAATCAAACACGTCTGAGGCCCACATCTGCTGCCGCGCAGCAGCAAACGCATATGCACCAACATCACTTACCACAGCACGCACAACAACATGCACATTATCAAAAACATCAGCTTCAGCACCAGCAACAACAGAACCAGCACTATGCGACTGCAGGCGCCATTCCGATTCCACCACGTTCATCTCCGAAAGAGTTCTTTCCGGTTACTGATGGCACCCCAAAACTTCCACCAAAACCTAGTCTTAGCGGAAACTTTTACAACAATCCAGGTAAGTGTACAATTGACAATATACATTCCACAGCTTAGTAAAGTAAAAATGTGGATCATAACTGATAGAATTAAATAGTTGCGTGCTGTCTTGAAAACTAACATAATCTTTTTGTATTTTTGTTATGTAGATAAAGTTACGATGTTTCTTTACCCAAGTACAAAGCAAGAATAATATTTATTGCCTGGCGATGTGATACGGACGAAGATTTTTATTCACTCAAAAGATATGTTATTGTAAATAAATTGTATCGATCGTAGAAAGTAAACAATAAAGTATAACACTATTGTTAGAATAAATTAAATAAAGTCTTTAAAAATTAACCCTTGCGTGGCAGACACCTTGACGTGGTGCGAGGGCTTAAGCTTCAACTCGACAGGCCTTTCTGACGGAAACTTCTTTTTCCTGGGTGAATACACCCATGTCAGACAAGCTGTTTGAGTAGGAGCGACCAAGATCTGCCGCTTCCGAAACCAATACTTGCTTTTAGACAAAGGACGGTCCTTTGGATGGTTTTCAGCCAGGGAGAAATATCGATACCTCTCTGAAACCAGGCCGCTTATGAGAATAAGACTAGCTAGCCGCATACAAATGGCATGGTGGACAGAAAGTCTTTAGCTACGTGCGGACAGCAAAAAAAAAAAAAATTCTATTTTAAAATACCTCTGGTCAAACGCCATGGGTTGTTTATACAGACTTGTAAAGTTAAGACGAATATTAGGCTTGGCCCTCGTCCTAACATTTTGCATTCATCTTCGTACTGAATATAGTCGCTCTCGACGTCGACTTCGGTTCCCAATTTAAGTGTTCGACTTCGGTCGATTTTTTCGACTTCCGTACGATCGCATTTTCGAATATATATATGAAAATATGACATCCTTTTTCTGGAAAAAAGTCCTTAATGTTAAATTTCGCTATCCAATACTTTTTGTGGTTGCTTTCTGCGCCTACATATTTTACTTCGACCCAACATCCGAATTTGTTCGGTCTTTACTGTAGTATAAATTTTTGTTTTGAAAATGATTACCACTAAACTACCTCAATAATTCCAATTTCTTAGTAATTGTAATGGCAGTTTTTCGAATTACGATTAGCGAGAAATTGGGATTTCAAGTTGGAAATTTAAATTACTACGGATTACTTTCAAATACCAGAATTTACGTAAATATCCTGACTTTATTTTGACTCGAATTCCACATATCTGGTAAATAGTTTAATGAGTTTGTATTTAATTGTCTCGCTTCCATTTATTTATTTACAAAATGTTACATAACTTTAAATATTTGTTTCAAAGAGCTAAGAACCATTATTTGAACTTAATAAAAGCTCGAGTAATCAAAGAAATTTGAAAGTAGTTCATCCGTGATAATTGAAAAGACAATTCGAATTTCAATCCATCGGTAGTCGTAATTAGAAAACTACAGTTACGACTATCGGGGAATTTGAATTCGAGCTTCGAATTACTTAGTAGACGTTATTGCAATGCTAATGCAATTTAATTTTTACAGGTCTGACTAATTACTCGCAGATAATATGATGAAAAATGAGAATAACGATGGTCCAAGCGGACAAATCCCAATAGCAGCTAATGATAGCGCTGAATCAACAACAGCAAGTGCCAAATCATCGACCATAAATCCAAAAGAGGAAAGTCTCAATGATGGTGGGTCAATCGCACAAGTACCAAAAACAGCAAACAAGAGTGCCACGCCTGTCACGCCTGCCCCGAAAGCAGGAATGTCTCTATCGGAAGCAAAGTCAATTTTGGCCGCAAAATCAGCTTTAGCCGCAAAATCAACTTTGGCCACAAAACCCACCTTGGCCGCAAAATCCACTCCTGTTGCAAAATCCACTCCCGCAGCAAAGTCCACTCCTGCAGAAAAATCTACTCCCGCAGCAACATCTACTTCCGCTGCAAAATCAAAATCCTCTAAGCGCAGCAGACGCAAGCCCTTCCCCTTTCCCATGCCACTTAAAGGAGAGCCGGGAGGCATGGACGACCCGTTGCGGAAAAACATGAGTGGGGCCTGTATCAGATGGTATCTGCGCTATCTTTCTGAGGGCATGAAACCTGAGGAAGCCAGCCAGAAAGCCTTGAGACATAAAGCAAGTTCGAATCCGGATAAGCCGATAGCAACACCACCGTCTTTAACCACGCAGATAAAGGGGCTTCGCCGGGCCAGTTTAAGGTGGTATCAGCGCTTCATCGAGCAGGGCATGACACCTAGGAAAGCTTTGCAGAAAATCGAGGAGCATGAGAAACATTTACAAAATGCACAAAGAAACTCGAGCAATGGGACAAACGTACCCCGTGTACCAATAAGAGCCTCCACATCTGGCGTTGTCTCCATGCCGTTGAATAGAAACCAAGGCAGGGATACGGGAAAACCCAGAAATCGCAACCGTCTGCAAAATCCTTTGCCACGTCAGGGAGAGCCAGGAGGCTGCGACGACCCGCTAAGGATCGGGCTGAGCGGGGCCGGTGTAAAATGGTATTTGCGCTTTCTTGAACTAGGTATGCAACCTGAGGAAGCCAGGCGAAGAACCGACGAGCGTAACTCCATTCCCCAAAAACAACTGCAAGGAAAGAGAGCCATCAATCAGTACAGCTCTCAAGAAATGGTACAGCCAAAGCGAATGAGACCGGTGCCTGCCGCAGCGACGGGATTTAACACCGTACCAGGCAATGTACCAATATGGAATAATGGGAATAATGGTGCTCAAACACCAACGCATAAAGTAGCCGTCTTTCCGAGAGGCTACCCGCAGGTAACCCTAGGTGTGGATGAGCTCAGAGCACTGGAGGACGCAATCGTAGACGAAATGACTGGCGGTTGGAACTCGAAGCTTAGTTTCGAGGGTATAGATTACAAGCCAGGTATGTTGCTAGTGGAGTGTACTAACGCGGAGACAGCCGAATGGCTGCAGATGGTAGCACCCAGGTTGAGGTCGTGGAGAGGGCTGCAATTGCAGGCTTGCGTGCAAGAAGATTTCTCGAGAGGAGGCAGTATAATCATGCTTCTCCCGAGAAGTGCTGCCCAGGACAATAATAGAATCTTCTCGCTCTTTGAGGCTCAAAACTTGGGATTAAACACCTCGTCTTGGAGGATCTGCGGCTGCAGGGAAGTGAGCGATGGATATATGTTATCTGTAAATGTGGACGAGCAATCGCTCCAAGCCATTGCGCAGCAGGGCAACAGCATCAACTACAGGTTTGGCAAGATTCCTGTGCGTATCGTAGACCAGGGGAACAACAACACGACACCCTCTTACAATGAAGCAAACCCTTACGAAAGCTCCACAACATTTCAAAACAACCAATATAATCGGCAGGGGAATCAATACGCGCCTAACACCGGTTCACAGCAGAACGATAGAAGGATAGCTTACCAAGCATCATCGTGGATTTCTGAAAATAATAATGGCGGGAATGCTTACAACTCTGGCTCTGCTTGGGCTTCTCAAAATAATAATGGCAGAAATGCTTACAACTCTGGCTCTGCTTGGGTTTCTCAAAATAATAATGCCAATGATATTTATCAAACGGCAACTTCTTTGGCTACTGCATATTTGAGAAACCTGTATCATCGTGGAACCAATTAATTTGCAAATATTCGTGTGGCAATGCAGGTAATTTGGTATAATGGTGTTGAAATTCATCTTTTATTAACATTGCTTATTACAAAGTATAAAATATTAATGTATTATCTTTTAGTATTCGTGAAATGGCACTTGATTGACATCCAATCCAATCACACACACATGAATGGAATCTAACGTCGCGATTTGATTGCCTCCGGCTGCCACATCTGGGACGGGCCTAACGCATTTTATTATTTTTTCAATGAAGAACTGCTGCATACTTTACATCTTACAGAGAGCTTTTCTCTTATACACACATATGTACTATCGCATATTACTTTATGAATGAAATAAAAATACACATGCATCAAGCTATACACATAATGCAACACGTTAACACAAAAAATCTTTACTAATTTCATTTACTTATCACTTAAAAATGGCAGAAAATATATCCAGTTGGAGTTATCCATAATCTGTGCTAATTTCCATTTAATGAAATGCATATAGCCGTGGATAAAATTAATCTTTTGGTTGAACCCACGAATAGATCTTACATATAGACTCTAAAACTTTCTGCTTACCTTCAGCAGCGAATAGACGGTCAACCGGAAATCAAAGAAAAACGTTTTGGTTATCAACACGCCTCTGAAAGTGTTGCAATTATCGCACAAAACGAATACACCCTATTAGCGCAAGTGTAGGGTACAATAAAAATGTTGTGAGTATTTTAAATGCTTGTTAACCCACATTCTTTTGGGTACTTTCCCTTTAGAAGTTGTCGAAACCGAGATTTTCTTACTCACATATTTTTCCTGGAACCTGAAAAATTACACCAAAAATTTCTTATTCAATATACATACAATATAAACAGCAAATGGCTTATAATCTACATTTCCAAAGATGCGTTACTCAATTTTGTTGACGTAGTTTGATTCTTTTGGGCTTTACAAGTTTCTGTTGGCTGGTTGTTTCGCTTTTGCAATGACTCATTGCAAAAATAATTCTGCATACTGAATCTGTAGCCAATTGGCTCAGCTGTTGCTGCTACGAATGTGGTTCACGTTTCACAGTAATTTTGACTTCCAATTAGAATATCACTTGGAGGCCAAAAGAACCCGTTGACGGCATGGCAAAAATAAATGCGATAGCTAACGCTCGAGTAATTACAACACATAATTTTTGAGCTTAGCCTTCTGCAGATTAAAGTGACCTTATGAACCTTAATGATCGTACATAACATGAGCTAACATAAGAACGTGTTTTTTTTGGTAAATATTTTGCTTGACCTTTTCTGCTATTTCTACTACGGCACATAAGTTCCTCTCTCATTTTGAAAGGAAGCACACAGCCCCTGAAAAGTGTAAAATTTGATGCTAAATATTACCAGCCCGGTTTTGTTTGATAAAGACGTTGCGACGTGACTTGAGAGTGCACCAATAATTTTAATTATTACACAAAATAACAATGCAAACCCGGCAGCCCACGAAGACTTCCTGAAATAAAACGAACCCGTTTTGTGTGTGTACCGCTTCAAGCGCAACTTGTTTCATTTAAAGTTCAAATTTGAACACAACAAATCGAAACGGAAATACAAGTAAAAAAAATTGCCGCTGGCGAGTGACGTTACAAATACGAAATTGAATGAATCAACGCCCCGCAATAAATTGAAATAAGACCCGAGCCGTAATTAAACCTGAAAACTTCTCAAACTGATACATACATACATACATATATGTATGTACATACATATGTACTATTAAAATAAATCGTGGCTGAGGAATAGAAAGAGGAAGAAAAGGAAAGTATGTATTAAAATTTTAACATTTTCGAAAAGATCAGAAAACAGCAAGTTACCTTCATTTAAAAAAGTATGTACAGTCAAAGATCGATTACATACACATTCGCTGGTAAAATCCTGTATTGAGCTCTCAGGAAAGCGAAAATCATGAAATTTTCTTATGTTATGCACATACAACTTTCATGATGAATCATTAATGAGTGAATTACAAGCATTCAGTAAAAACTAAAAGAATTAATTTTGAGAAAAAAATTGATTTATGTACATACATATATTCCGCATATTGGCATTTCAGTAACGATTTTATGTTCAAGGTTGTTCTAGACTCTAATGCAATTCAATCATATTTTGTGCTTAGTGTCTAGACATTCTCTGAAATCATAAAAAGTCAATGCAAACATTATTACATTTGTTATTGTTTGGACTCGGTTTTTTGTATGAGCAAAAAATTTCGTGAAAAAGGCACTTACGGTAATATTTTATAAAGGAAGTATGTATATGATTTCTACAAGCAGGGAGATCCGATGCCGTAACTTCCATTTGGCAACTGGAAACTATACCCTCAAACCTGTCATGATGCTACTACGGAATCAGTAAGCAATTGAAAAGTAGAGCCCTCTCTTGCCTGCTTTATGGCGCAGAAGCATGGTATATCCCAATTAATAAAAATATAATTTCAAATTGAAAATTTGTGGTGGAAACTTATGTGGGAACTATTTTTTATTTACTTTACTTAATTTCTAAAGAATATTTAGACTTATCGCAAAAGTAAAATTATTTTAGTCAAAATAATCTGTCGAACTTTTATACTACCTAATTTAGTTGAATAACCGCCTAACAGTTAATGGAATTCAAATTGAAACTCCTAGCTCCTAGTCTAAATCGTTTATCGTAAAAACTGGTTTCATGCCAATAATAAAAAATACTTGTGATTAGGAGAAAGTACTGGAGCACATTATTTGCAAACCCTATAATTGTTATAATTACGGTTTCTAATAGTTGGTAAATTGTATTGGCATCATGCCTCTCATTTGAAATTCCTGCTTGGCCATATTTCCGTTCGCACTTCAGTTATTAACAGCAACTTTCTAGTTTCGAATATGCTGGCAAAAACGAGCGGAACTTGTGCGGCGCCGTTCTAAATTCGTTTTAAGGAAGTCAATACAAAAATCCAATTTCGTCTCATTCAGGCCATTTCAGTTATTACGAGTATAAAGCTGAAATATAATACGAACGAGCTGCCGCTCGTAACTGCTTGCGGCGTTACGATGTTACGACGTATAACGCGACTTTTACTACGTTCTATGCGGTTCGGCGCTCAACTGCGAGTGCAATGGCAATTGAGTGTGTGTTGGAAAAAGTTATTAGCTTTTAATTGTCAAGAAAATCGCACACAGGCGCGCATCAATTTATTTTATGTTTGTTCTTATGTATAGTTGGGAATTTTTATGTTTCGCACCATAAACACTAAGCTTTGTTTATAATTACAAAAAATTCACAATTGGTATTTAATCACTTACAATATAATTACAAATGGCAATTTACATAATTAATATGAAATATGAAGCTCAAGCGCGCGTATCGAATTGCACAGAATCCCCGTGCCACATACCCCGAAACCACATAATTAAACTTTTAACAATTGAAATAGCTTGGCTTATACTATTGCACCGACTAGCTTTTGTGCTACTATTGCAGGTGGTTTGGTTGCGATTCTACAAAAAATAATATAAGTTTCTAAACTTCAAATTGGTTCCGCGCACATTGAATTACAACTATAGCTAGCTATATATTCGTCGAAAACTACAATGGCTTCATTATTTCTGTGGTCATAAGTCATAACCGCCCAAGTCTGTTTTTAAGTTGTTGCAGAAGACCAGTTTAAAGTTTCCAATTCTCACTGCAAAGCACCTGAAGCTATAAGGTTCTTGATCGATAATTGCTGTCATAAAAAAGATATACATATGTACTTAAAAAATTTATAGTAAGTATATACATAGATTTAAACACGCTGAACACGATGACACCAAAATAATTTTCAATTATATCTAAAGCCACGTATTTCTAAGTTGAGTCAATGTAATTTTATTAATCAGCTCAATTAGGTTCTTTGTTCAGTTTCCGTAAAGTGAGCAGCACGAAACTTGCCCTCAGTCTCAGTTCTCGTGCAGTCCAAAATCACACCAACAGTTGACTAGGATGCGTTTCCATTTGTAGGGTACACTAATTGATTCCTTCTACAAACTATCGCATGAATGGAACGAACTGACTGCGTAAGTCGGAGTGTGAGAAACGTAAGCTGGGAGCGCATCGTTTGAAATTGTGCAGTTGCAGGTGTTTCTCACTTAAGTGCCCACTTCCATACACATAGCGGCTGCGGCCAACCACAAACGGCCGGAGTGCTATCTGCGTTGTGCCGTACCGACGCCGCCCCGTCCCGACCGATCATCGCGTCAGCTGTTAACAACAGCGTCTCAAAACCAGCGCAACCGTGTTCCACCGAGGCCGGTGGCCTTTCGCGCATATTTATAAAAGCAGCCGCGCTTGTTGCGCCGCAATCAGTTTGGGAATTCACGAATTATTGTTAAGATTGACGTCGAAGAATTGTTCTTGGTGCTGTGTTGTTTTGTTGTGTTCTCTGCTGCCTTGAATACGTACCGCCCGTTATCCGTACTGGCCAAACAAATACAACCTCCTGCAATTTGCGAGTGTGATCATTGCAGTTGATTCGGAATCCCATTGAACAAAAAAGATTTTGATCTAAAGAATTAACAATTGGGAAATTGCAAAGAAAAACAAGCGCAGAATAAACCAAACCAAAACAGTAAAACTTTTAATTGATTGAGCAGAAGAAGAGAAGCAGCAGCACCAACAAGTAATTTAAAAAAAAAACAACGAAAAACCAAAATAAAACAACAAAATGCTAGCTAGCGAAAATCTGCATAGCCGCCACTATAATGAATCTATATTTAAGCAACAACTGAACAATGCCGAACAAGATTTGGCACTGCACACGGAAGCTGATGCAACGCAAATACAGCAGGTGTTGGCGCTGGCCAGCGCGCCCGCTCTCACCCCTTGTGGTAACAATGGTGAGCAGGACAAGAATGCTGCGGGCATCACGGTATCTTCGGCGGCAGCAGCAGCAGCAATTGCGGGCCGCAGTGCAACGGCATTCGTTGATTTGGGAAAACCGCAAAAAATGCATAGCTCCACCAACAGTGGCAGCAATGTCAGTGTCAACAACAAAAATATTAACAATGGCGACTATAAAAATAATAGTGCATTAATCGCCAGTCATACGGATGTGAAATCGGAAAGTTTCATACGTGAATGCGTCGATGAGATTATTAAATCGGCCGTGCTCGCTGGCACGCATCGCTCGAACAAAGTCGTCGAGTGGCATCATCCGGCTGAGCTGTTACAGTTGTTGGATTTTAAATTAAAACCCACGGGCGAGTGCAATGCCACATTGTTGGACCTGCTCAAGCAGACCATACAATATTCCGTGAAGACTGGCCATCCTTACTTCATCAATCAGTTGTACTCTGGTGTGGATCCGTACGCCCTGGTAGGACAATGGCTGACTGATGCTTTGAACCCGTCCGTGTACACTTATGAAGTGGCACCTGTTTTCACGCTCATGGAGGAGGAGGTGTTAGGTGAGATGCGCCGCATTGTGGGATTCCCTAACAATGGACACGGCGATGGCATTTTCTGCCCCGGTGGTTCCATTGCAAATGGTTATGCAATTAGCTGTGCGCGCTACAAATACGTACCGGAGTCGAAGGTATGTACATATCTGATGTCTTTTCGCTTAATGTCTGTCTGACATGTAGAGCAGTTTGGGGAGGGGAATTCATCCAGCGATGTATGCTTATGCTATGGTATTTCATTGTGTATTTTTTCTTTAGAACAAACCAACGCGATTGCCCCTTTAATGTCAGCATTTATATATTTATTTATTTTCATTTTAAAAGTCCATTAATTTGAAATAGAAAATTTCATCTTCACCCATATTTATCTTAAAATAGAGCCCAACGACGTTTATGGATCTCGAGTTCCTCCTATCCGACTTTATTTTTTTCTTTCCATAAAAAAAAATCTGCTGATAACCCTAAAAGATGCAATTCTTTTCCCTCATTTTTCTTCCAGCAAAAAGGATTATTCGGCATGAAACGTTTGATTGTCTTCACTTCCGCGGACGCTCATTATTCTGTGGAGAAATTGGCTATGTTTATGGGTATTGGCAGCGAGAATGTGTGCAAAGTATCCACAAACAAGGTGGGCAAAATGGATTTAGATGCGCTGCAAGCGCAAGTCGAGAAATACATAGGAGAAGGCTGCCAACCGCTGATGGTGTCAGCTACGGCCGGAACCACCGTCTTGGGCGCGTTTGACAATTTGAACGGTATTGCGGACATTTGCCAGCAGTACAATATGTGGATGCACGTAGATGCAGCTTGGGGCGGTGGTGCGCTTATTTCCAAAACGCATCGTTACCTCTTGAAGGGCATTGAAAGGTGAGTGGGCGGAGTGATGCTTACGGCATAAATGTGAAATGGTAATTTTGTATTGCTCATTTTCGCAGAGCCGATTCAGTTACATGGAATCCACACAAATTGCTGTCGGCCTCGCAACAGTGTTCCACTTTTCTCACACGGCACAAGGAGATACTCAGCCAGTGCCATTCGACAAATGCCACCTACCTGTTCCAGAAGGACAAATTTTACGATACCTCATACGACACCGGTGACAAGCACATTCAATGCGGCCGCCGAGCTGACGTTTTTAAATTTTGGTTCATGTGGAAGGCCAAGGGTACCAACGGCCTGGAGGCGCACATTGATCAGGTCTTTAAGATGGCACATTACTTCACGGAACAACTTAAGGTTCGGCCCGGCTTCGAACTGGTGCTGGAAAACCCCGAATGCACAAACATCACCTTCTGGTATGTGCCACCCAGCCTAAGGAACATGGAACGCAATGAGGAGTTCTATGCTAAGTTGCACGCTGTCGCACCAAAGATTAAGGAGAGCATGATCAAGAAGGGCTCCATGATGGTCACCTACCAGCCGCTAGACAAATTGCCCAACTTCTTCCGATTGGTACTGCAGAACTCGTGTCTGAACGAAACGGATATGTTGTACTTCCTGAATGAAATAGAGACTTTAGGCAAGAATTTATAGAAATAAATGAATACTCTCAATATGGTATTAGTCGAAATGGTCCTACGGAGTCTAACGGTTTAAAATATAGGATTTGCAAAAATATATCGAAATGCTATCGATTTCACTTAAATCTGGCAGCTCATGGCCTGAAGGATATTCTCATTGCGAAGTCGTTTAAACTAAATAAACCAATTGATATTAGGCACTTATGCACATTATTGCATTTTGAACAAAAATGTCAAGTGATTGAAATAGTCAGAGAATCATATGAAACTTTAATGGAACACGGTCACAAATTGTATAGAAAAAGACCAACAATTGATAGTAGCGGAAATTAAATCAGAAGTTTCCGGCTTTTTTCAGCAGCGCTTCATTAAACACCGACTTCACTCTCCTTAAAGAACTAATCATTTTGAAAGAGCGGGAATATGTACATAAGTCGTTTGTTTCGATTTCAGCATTTACAGAACTACTTTTATGTTAGCAAAATACGAGATACAATCCACAGATTTAATCCGCAGTCGTATTATCAACTTTTTCTATAAGGGCGATAAAATAGGGTTCAGTTTTCATGGCTGCATTGCCGCTTGTAGTGAAATTTTATTCGATTAAACAATACAAAATCAAAAAAGAGTTCCACACTTCTTTAAACTTATAACGAATTTAGTTACTTAGACTCTCAAATTCTTCATGGCGCTGTTGAGGTTGCCATCAACGTCCCAAATGACCAGTTGGCCGTCCACGCTGGAAGTGCTAATCTTGCTGCAGCTCGCCTTATCACCAGCGAAGAGACGAATGCAAGTGATTGCGTTCTGGTGAATTGTCTCCACCATGGTGTCGGAGTTCTCAGTACGCAAATTACGATCCAGAGACTGAAAGATACGCATAGCCGAAATGCCGCTGGACTCCCTCTTCTGTGCCTTATCCAGCTTGCTGGCGAGCACCAACTGATTATTTTCGAGTGTGTACACCAAGGGCACACAACTGTGCCCGGCCACCACCATCGAAACGGGCGAAATCCATTCACAGGCCAGGAATGGCAAATACTCGGTCTTGCAACGTATAATGGCGTTGCCATTGGTGGCATCGGCAATGTTGACGGAGCTGTCGTGGCCCACCCAACAGATTTTATTGCCGTCACTGGAGAAGCTCACATTGTTTATCCAGCCGCCACCAGAGTTGGCAGAGTTTCTGAACTCAGCCATTAAATTGCCCAATGGCATGCGATTGCCCCACGGTGTTGGACTGGGCTGGTCCTCAATGTCCTTAATGTAGGCAGAGAAGACACGCACCTTATAATCAGTGGAGCCGGCTACTAGCAACACATTGTTCGGGTGCCAATCCAGCGAGGTAACAGTGGAACGGATGGGTTTCTTGATATGCTTAGAAACCCACCAATCATTTTCCGACTCGAAGTAACACACCGAGATGAGGCGTGCCCCGGAGCCCACCGCGAACTTATTCTCGGAAGGCGACCACTTGACGCAAGTGGCGGCGCGATTAATACGAAGCAGCACCAGAGTGGGCTTCCACTTGCCGTCGTCACCCTGCGTCCAGACATACGCATTACGGTCAGCAGCACAGCTCACAATGCGATTCGTGTTTTTTGCCCAATCGATGCCCATAACACGCAAATCGTGCTGATTCAGCACATCGGCTAGTTTCCAATCATTGCCCTCACGACTATAGATATGAATTTCGTTGTTGTTGGGCGACAGCGCTATCTCTGCGAGAATGAAAAAAGAAGAATTTTTGGGGCTAAATATCTTCAATATGTATGAGCGACAGTAGACATAAAGGAAGAATGCTTACGAGAACGATCGCTATTCCAAGCGTGGCACGTTATGGGAGCTACTGATCCACCGAAAGTGTATCTCTCAGCCATAATACTGTTACGGTGTTATGGATAATGCGGAAAAAGCGGAAAATGAATGTAAGCGAATGAACACAATCAATGGACACCACACGGAACAGGCGAATCGCGGACTCTGGGCCGTCTACACGATTATTATAGTCACAATATTATTAACCTGAAAGAAGACTACAACTTTAGTAACTAATTCTTTATAAATTGCACGTATTGTAAACCACTCCCCAACTTGGTTGAATCAACCTAGAGAGGCATGAAAAATATCGATACCGGTGGGTGCTGATTGTACAGCTTGATGTTCACTGGATTAAAAAATAATAGTTTGCGTGTTGCTAAAAAGTCAAAAAATATCATATCAGGCGGGAAAATTAGCAAACGTAAACAGATTTATCTTGCTGATAAACGTCGACATGAACGAACTGTGTCATTATTTAATGAAAAGATTTCCTTGCCGATCGGAAGTAGTGAAAACACTGTCACAATTGATCGGTGTCGATCCTGCGGAATCCTATCCGGCGGCTATTTACCTGTATGGTCACTCTGGAACGGGAAAAACGGCCCTCCTCAAAGAGTTGCTGCGGCGCTGCAAGCACAAATGTATGCGTTATGCCTACCTGAACTGTGTGGAGTGTTACTCTACAAAAATCTTTGTGCAAAGCATACTAGGCGAGTTGTCGGATGCGCCTGACGAAGTGTCGGCAAGCTGTGACAACATAAAAGACCTTATGGGCAATTTGCGAAACTTGCACTTGAACTACGGTTATATTATTGCGTTGGACAATGCGGAGCGGTTGCGCGATATGGAAGCGAATGTGTTACCTTCGCTACTACGATTACAGGAACTGACCGGCCTTAATGTGTGCGTAGTGTTGATATCGCAAATACCCTTCGAAAAGTATTACATGAGGAGTGGGCTCTCGGAGATTGCCACAGTGCACTGTCCGCAATACACAAAGAACGAGACGTTGCGTATACTCAGCAGCGACTTTGAAAATGCTAAATATCTCGTGCGCAATCGTTTGCGACAAAAACAGTGGGAGAAAGGCGAACTTGAGCGAAAACTCGGAATTCTGGATACAATCAAGTCGGACTCCTATAACAATTATCTAAATCTCTTTCTAAGCGTTTTCTATAAGGCTTGCCGTGATCTGCTTGAGCTGAAAATTACTTCGCGCAAATGCTTCGTAGTGTATGTGGAGCCCATTTTGGATGGCATCATTGAAGAGACTGATGTGAACCGCCTGTGGCGTAATATTGCCGCTACATTGAAAGTAGCATTGGCGCAGGTCTATATGCGTTTTGATCAGTCGCAGGATGGGGTAATGATGAGACTGGCCAACTTAAAGCGAAATTTGATAAAAATTATCTTTGTAGGCAACTGCCGGTAGCAGCAACGAGAATGTGCTGCATGATCAAAGCGTTCGAAAAATGGCACAATCTCTGGAGTTGCCTTACTACGGAAAATACCTCTTGATAGCCGCATTTCTTGCTAGCCACAATTCCGCCAAGGAGGACAAACGCCTCTTTGTTAAAAATTCCGGAAAACAGCGCAAACGTATGCAAACGGTTAACGCACATGCAAAGGTAAACACCCAAAAAAAAGGACATAGTTTGAACGTCTTTGTTTCGTCTCTAATTCCTAGCGATGCTTAACAGGAGCAGAAGTTGTGTGAATGCACCGAGATAAAGGCATAACACTTATGTATTTTCCATTTACTTTTAGCTACTGTCAACTATTTATCACCAATTAATCCTTTAATTAACCATTCTCCGCTTTTTCCTATCCAACTTACCTATAATCTTTTTTAAACCTACAAGTGCTTTGCACCCCCTGACGTTGGTTCAATAAAAAAAAGATTTTAACATTAAAATAATGATTAATTTTCGTTAGGTTACAGAAAAGATGTCCACATCACTCGGCCCGAAATCATTCAGCGTTGATCGTCTTTTAGCTATATTCTACGCTATTCTGGAAGAGAAGGTGGGTCTCACATGCAATCTGCTATCGCAGATCTCCACCTTAGTACACCTTAAGCTGCTGAGCTTCGTAAGTGGTGAAAACAATGTGATGGACGGCTCATCGCGATTGCAGTGTACCGTTGGTCTGGAATTTGTGCTCTATATCGGAAAAGTGGTTGGCTTCAATGTGCGGCAGTATTTATGTGATTTCATGTAACTCGAACTTCAAACGCTCCACGTGTTAGTGTGTAAATATATGCAGTAAGTAATCAGGTAAATCGCTTATGTGTATTGTCTCCTCCAGTGTAGTGTCACGATTACGCAATTTCAATAGTCCCGTACGTAAAGATTCGTCCTCCACCAGAAGAGCGTAAGGAATACCCATATCGTCTGTCGTCTGCCAGTATGAAAGAAGTTCCGTTTTGGATTTAGTAAATACATTTTTCTCAGAAGACAAGCGAAGACCAGCACGTTGTAAGACATAGGACAGGTGGCTACACATATCGCGCAAATCCTCCAGTGTTTTATCTGAAAGGACAAATATAGTTAAATTAGAGAAAGCCTATAAAAAAAGAATCAAAGTGCATATTTTTTATTAAATGTCATTAGCATAGAAATCGTACCCATATGCAAACAGGCTATTATGCACTGAAATGGTACTAATTTTCTGTTAAGAAGCAACGTCTTTCTATTGTGGTCACAACCGTCGAAAAGCATTGCTACAATTATAAAAAAAACATTATATTTGGCTTCAGCCAATTAAATCGCCCTTAAGGTAGGTATACGGTACATACCACATGCTGCCGCCTCCAAATTAATAACAGAACGGATCACAGCTGGTAGTACCTTGTTGCCTGAGCGCTCTTCGAAGAGATGGAAATTTTTATTAGGCTGCAGCGGTGCCTCCCGAAGAGGCAAGAGTGTTATGTGTTCCATGTCAGCTGTTCCAAAGGAGAAGTGGGCTTTAATATCGATGGATTGGCATTTGTTGGAGAAGTGATATTCGTCCGTCGCCAAGTTGTAAGGTTCGAGGAAATATCGACTAGGATTAGCAGAGAAACGCATCCACCAAATTTTACGTTCACGTTGTATGTTGTAGAACTTTTCCAGTCCACTTTCCGAATGAAAAAAGTAGTCGGACACGAGACGGGTTGAGCCTTGGCTGCTTGAAAGGAATGTCAATAGACCCTTGTCGGTAGGGGTCGAGACCGGACCTGGTTCTTTATGATTAGTCTTAATTACCGCCGGACATTGTGCCTGAGAACTACTGCGTAGCACATCAATATTCGAATAAAACTGCGGCGAATCTATGAAAGCTAGACGACTGCGAGAATGCTGGTTTTGCTGTATATCAGTATGCTCCATGAAATGTGTGGTTACATTTTCTGTTTGTGCCTGTCGCCACTGATAAACCAGTTGCTCACAGTACTTCACACCATTCGATAGCAGTTGAATGTCCGTGAGTTGGTCTTGTTGTTTTCCCAACTGACCTTCTAAATAGTGCGCGGCCTGGAGCGATCGCAGCACTACTGCGAGTGACTTCATTATTTAAGATGGATAAGAATAAAATACGAATATGGAAAAGTTTAGCTTTACTCTAGATTCTTCTCCTCCTGCTCGAGCGGTATGTTGCCAGGCGGGGAAACGAAGTAGTCCTCGTCTGTGACTTTGGCGTTGCGCAGCACGTCCTCTCGGCAGTTGCCTTCCGTGACTTTATCCGCACGTAAATTAAGATTTTGTCCTTCTAGTACTGTGTAAAGTGGCGCCACGTTGGTGGTGTCGATATGCTCAATTTTCTTTGCGAATTGGATACTGCTCTTCAATGTCGCTAATGCCTCCTTGCTGTCCAAATCAACCAACGATAGCCGTTCCAGCAATTGTATGGTTTTAGAGTCAATTACAATATCACTCGTAGAAGTGGCCGGAAATTCTTGATTGATTGGTTTTACAGGCACTTTACTCGGATGTCGCAGTTTCTGATAGTCAATTGTTTCTCTTTTCCGGCTGAGTGGAAGTTGACTTTTTGCTATACTTTGGCAATAACAGCGGGATATCTGCAATTTGCGAAGCATTTTTTTGAAAATATAAGAAATTATTACCTAAACATAACTCGGTACGGAAGTAACGATTGTACAATTGTGCGACTACTTGGCTAATAGAGATGTACCTTTACCAAATGCATAGATATATGTATTATATTAAGAAATCAAGCTCAATATATGCTCTCATGGCCTGTCGTTGATCAATTTTTGAGGATTTATAAAGTTACGCAATTTCTTTAACAGTGAAATATATATATTCAAGCCCTAGTAATGTGACTTTCAAACTATACTTCACTGCAATAATACAAACAAATTTGCCATAAATCTAATCCGATGTTGATAAAAAAAACATCGATTTACCGTTTGCATCCCTATCGCAAGTTCCAAAGCGAATAATTTTTTCTAAAAACCGGCGATTTGTTTTTGTCGCTCGCAAATTTTCTCAATTTGCATTTTGGAATTTAATTTCTTGTTTAAAAAAGGAAGGTTAAAGGTAAATAGCACCATGCCATATGCAAATCAACCATCCGTTCAGATAACGGAGCTAACGGACGATAACGTGAAATTCATTCTCGAGGATACGGAGCTAAGCGTGGCTAATAGTTTGCGTCGTACTTTGATTGCGGAAACACCTACCCTGGCAATCGATTGGGTGCAGTTGGAGGCGAACTCGACTGTGCTGTCGGATGAATTTCTCGCACATCGGATTGGACTCATTCCGTTGATATCGGATGACGTTGTTGAGCGCCTACAGTATACACGCGACTGCATTTGCCTTGACTTCTGTCAGGAATGTAGCGTTGAGTTTACGCTGGATGTGAAATGCAGCGAAGAGCAGACGCGACACGTCACTACGGCCGATTTGAAGTCCAGCAATCCGAAAGTGCTACCAGTGACATCGCGTCATCAGAATGAGGAGGACAATGAATATGGCGAGAGCACGGATGAAATTCTTATTATAAAGTTACGCAAGGGTCAGGAGCTAAAATTGCGTGCCTATGCGAAAAAGGTAAGCATGATATTTTACCACTGGAAAAAAGTTTTAAATTTTATTCACTTAATAGGGTTTTGGCAAAGAGCACGCTAAGTGGAATCCGACGGCAGGCGTTTGCTTTGAATATGACCCAGACAATTCAATGCGTCACACACTATTTCCCAAACCAGACGAGTGGCCCAAGAGTGAACACACGGAATTGGAAGACGATCAGTATGAAGCACCTTATAACTGGGAGGCCAAACCTAACAAGTTTTTTTATAACGTGGAATCGTCGGGTGCTCTCAGACCGGAGAACATTGTAATTATGGGTGTGCAAGTGCTGAAGAACAAATTGTCGAATTTACAGACGCAACTTAGTCATGAGACACAGAATGATGCACTTGCTGTTTAAGATATCTAAGATTACTTGAAAATTGAAATAACTTTATTTTTAACAAAACTCTTTTTTGTGTTATTCTTTAAAGAGGTTTTGTATATTAATGGCAGTCGCTGTGTTTGATTCTTTCTCGGCCTTGTTTTCCTCCTCTGCAGAACTACTGGCACTAAGGTCCGGCTCCACCATATGCACCGCCGCTTCGCTGGCTTCCCCACGTGCCTGTTGCCGCTGCGCGATTAGAATCTCTTGCGCTGTTGCAAAAACTTGTTCACTGTCAATTGGTCCTTGCGCCTTCAGGTCGTTGTAAATTTTTATAAATTGCTGAGACTGCGTTTCTCGCTTTAAGTCTGCAAGGTTAATCAATTCTGACTGCTTTACTGATTTGTGATGTTTTCTAAAAAATAATATGTAGTAGCTTTATAGTTCGCGGCAATGAAATAAACGTGTATCTATCACACTTACGCTCGCACCACATCTTCTTCGAAGAATATATTCCTGATGGGTATATTAGTCGCTGGGCGATCGAAACGCGGTTCCAACTTTGGTGGGAATGCCCCATATACATCATACCAAATTGGTTTATCCTCCGTCTTCATTGCTCCCGAACGCAGTAATCCGGATACTCTGCAAGAATTCAATGTTCAAAACCCGTTGCGGATCGAGTAGAACTCAAGCGCTTACCTTGTGAATATTGTACCGATTTTCTCCAACCGACTCTGCGCCATATCTGTTGATTCGTTTTTTCAAAGCTATTCAGTAAATGAAACAAAATCTAGTTATTTACGAGTTACGACACATGCCTTTCCAAAAATTTTAACATTCCGATTTGGCAAACCGAAACAGCTGACTGAAAATTAAGGTGCTTATTTTGTAAATCCCAACGCCTCACTTCACCCTGCGTTCACTAATTTGGTATTTTGTAAAACGCATCACCTCACTCGGTGACTGCTCGCGTTGTCTTACGTAGTTTCATATGAAAATCGGTACCGCGTAAAACGCAACGCGGCGCATTCACTCACTTGAACTGTCAAATCGTTCACTTGGGTTTGTGCTCGCGTTCAGTTTTTTAAACGCAAAATTTTTGGTAATTTCGAGTGAAAATTGATTTGTGGTAATCTGCAGAAGCAAATAATAAGTATTGCAGTACTTCTTAAAGACAAATACTAAAGAAAAAAGTACAAAAAAAAGAAAATACTAGCACTGCAGTTGAGGATCGAAATCACAAAAAAAAAAGAAATGCATCGCGGTTGAGGGTTGAACTCGCAACTTCTCGCGTGCTAGTCGAACGCTCTAACCACTAGGCTATGGGAGGTATGCAATGGATGCAGCAAATTTTGTGTGTTTTGTATTTGGCTGATAAATTAAGAAAAATACAACTCTTTTTCGTAAGAACTTGACAGCTCAAGTGATGCCGTAAGACAACGAACGCAATTACGCCGTGATTTACAAAATGCCGTTTTTTGATCCCGGCGTTGGCTTCGTGTTCGCGTTGCGTTCGATCACGGTGATTTATACGGTAAGGCCGTAAGACAGGATGGGAACATATGAAAAATTCGACTTATGATTCGTTTGAAGTGTGTGTCTCCGCTAAAAATAAAATACATTTGATAATAAATTATAAAATCAGTGGGAACATGGGAAATTGTGCTATCTGGCTTTGGGAAAGTTAATTACTTTTTAAAAGAGTTTTATTTAAATAATGTGAGAATGTGTGAACTGCCAAGCACGCCTGACAGCCAAAAGTTTTCCATTCTGGTATCCCTAGAAATCGCTCATTCGTACTTCGAAAATTCGATTTGTCCATTCGAAAAGGCACTTCGAAACAAGCGTTTGTCTTTTTTCTCGTCATTTGGTGAAATTGTAAAGTATTCAGCGTGATCGGAATAGTGTGCGTTATTTTAGCAGTTGATAGTTTTTTTCTTATCAATTTCCTAACGTCTTTCAATCGTCTTCAAACAATTTCATTATGTAGTTGTGAAATAATTTTTATTGTTTCTCTTTTTACTCGCGTGAATTGCAGATAAAATTTGTTGAAGCCTATCGTGCGAGAGTGCGAAACTTTTTCTACGTGGAACAAACTTCCTCTTCTTTTTTTTACTAATTTCGCCAGCGAGGGCAGAAATAATATAAAAAGTACCTGGGCTGAGCACACGAAAGGGTATATGGCCATTTTTGGCCAAAAAATCGACAAAATCAAACCAAAAAGTTGAATTTTCCTTTTGATAAAAGTGCTAAAAATCAGGACGAGCACAGCAAAAACGTAAGAAAAAGCGAGACGAGTAAAGAAGTATCGGCCCAACGCCTAGCAGCAGCGGCGTCAGTAAGAAACACAACAACAACAAGAGGCGATAGCAGAAAACGTGGTTTGCCGTTGGCGACGCTGACTAACGACATCGACATGTCTTCGGCGGCGGATTCGCAAGCACAGCAAACGCAGCCGTCGCAGCCGTTATCGCAACTGTGGTCCGGTTTTGGCATTGGTGCTGTTGCAGGTACAAGTACCGCAACCAACGACTCAAATACAGCGCCGGCACTGCTGCTGAATGGTGCAGCGAGCGGCGATGCTTTAAATGCTTTTGCTCGCAGTGGGAACAGCGATCAGACGACAGCAAGCAGCAGCAGTGGTAACAGCAACAACAATTACGTGAACTTCAATCAGTTTATTATGCAGCATAATCTGCTTAACGGTAGCGGTGGTGGCGCTGTTGGTGCCCTTACTAATCCTATAGACGCAGCCTCAAATGACACAACACGGCATAATGCTGCCGTTACCAACAGCGGCATAGGTGACAGTTTCTACAATTTCCCAACACAATCTGCTAATAAAGCTGCCTCCGCTTTGGACAACTTCGAGCCAACCATAAATGTGAGTAATAGACAAGGGGGTGCGGTTGAATGTGTAGATAATAAATGCATTTTAATTTTCAGTACTTCAATCCCGATTCCAATCTTTTTCCCTACAATAATATCGACGGCCACAATATGTCGTATTCTAATGGTGGTGATGATGATGTTGGGTCACAAGACCATTACAACAACAGCGCCCTAATGACAAACGACAGCTACAACAACTACTATGACAACTTATATACGCCATTCGGCCGTAGCGGCACGACTTATTTCGCTAACCCCTTTGCGACTGGCTTCGATTTCAGTGCCTCCAATTTGCACGCTAGTGCTCCGGAATTTGTGCCACGTTTTGGCAGTCTTTCGTTGAACGAAAAGGAGTTTGTAAATGGTAACGATAACAACAAAAACAATACAGCGGCTGTAGCGACAGCAAAAGAACAGCTCACTGAGAGCAACTACGCTCCGCAAAACAGTGACATTATCACAAAAATGATAGCTAAAGATCTGCTTGGGATAAGCAATAGTTCAGAGCCAGCTGCTCTATACCAGCAAAATACGTACGAGAAGAATGCGGAAACTGAACATCCTACGAGAGAAAATAACTTGAGTCTATCCTCAAAAGGGGTGACCTCTTTGCAGAGTGCTGAAAATGGCGTTGTCAACGTCTCTTCCTCCTCGTCGTCTTCTCCATCAGCATCATCGCTTTCTCGGGCAACTGGCGCCACCAGCAAAATCTCGCTTCGTGGTGAAACGTGTATATCAAATGGCTTTGCCTCGCTCAACAATGGCCATAATACTGAGCAAAAAAGCAAATCTTCGAACGCTTCATCTGCGCGTGGCGCAGAGCGTGATCGCGAGCGTGACAACAGACGCTTCCAAAATGGACGTCGCTCCGTTGACTTTCAAGAACGCGATGAGCCGCGTGAACGGGGAGATCGGGGTGAGCGCAGCGAACGCGGTGAACGCGGCAGCCACGCACATCACCGCAGCAATCGTGAGCGTGGTGATTACCATCAACGCTATGATAACCACCGCAGCAATAAGAGGCGCGACGATTGGAATCGCAACCGTGATCGCATCAACGGCTTTCGGGATACCGTAGCAGATGCAGTTGGCAAGGACAGTCCACTGCAATCTCCGGAAAAGGTATAAACCACATTTTGAAACCGTTATTTTAGTGTATAATTGCTGCTCTCTTTAGAAGCCGTCTCCGAAGAAAATATATCCGGAAAATGAGAAACTCTCGCAGCGTGAGAAGCTCATACGCGACATAGAGACACGCCGTCTAGAGTGCCTGGTTTGCGTGGAGCCTATCAAGGGTCACCATTCTGTATGGTCATGTCTCAATTGCTACCACATACTGCATTTGCAGTGCATCATTAAGTGGGCTTCATCGTCCAAGTCGGACGACGGTTGGCGCTGCCCCGCCTGCCAGAATGTGGTCAAAGAGGTGCCACGCGACTACTACTGCTTCTGCAGCAAGGTAAAGAATCCGCCGTACAATCGACAAGATATTGCGCACTCCTGCGGCGAGGTGTGCGAACGCGTGGAAGGCTGCCCACATGCCTGCACGCTCTTATGTCATCCCGGACCCTGTCCGCCTTGTCAAGCGAACGTAAAACGTGAATGCGGCTGCGGCAAGACCACGAAAACGATGCAGTGCTGTCTCAAAGAGGCCATCGAATGCGACTCTATCTGCGGCAAGTTGCTCAACTGCGAGCTGCACACTTGCAGCGCCAAATGCCATGACGGCAAGTGCGCGCTCTGCACCGAGAAGGTGTCTCAAACATGTCACTGCTCCAAGCAGGAGCGGCAAGTGGCCTGCACGCGCGACTCGCACGACAAGCACACTTACTCGTGCGGCAAGCCATGCGGTAAGGATTTGGCTTGCGGCAATCACAAGTGTAAGGACTGCTGCCACGCCGGTGAGTGTCGTCCGTGCAAGCAGAGCCCTGAGGTGGTTACCTCCTGTCCGTGCGGCAAGTTGCCGGTGTTGGCAGGGCAGCGCAGCTCGTGCCTAGACCCAATAGCAATCTGTGAAGGCGTCTGCGGCAAGACTTTGCGCTGCGGTAAAGCAGGTATTTGTTTTGCCTTAGAGTTACATCTACACAAACGTCAATAATTACTGAATACACTTGCTTTACAGCGCATCCTCATCACTGCACTAGCAAGTGCCACCTGGGCAATTGTCCACCGTGCAACAAGCAGACGGCCGTCAAGTGCCGCTGCGGACATATGGATCAGATGATCAAGTGTCGCCAGCTGTCGACGCGTGCCGACGATGCGCGTTGCAAAAAACGTTGCGTCAAGAAGCGCTCGTGCGGCAAGCACAAGTGCAACCAGGAGTGCTGCATCGATATCGACCACATCTGCCCGCTGCCATGCAACTACACGCTTTCCTGTGGCAAGCACAAGTGCGATCAGCCTTGCCATCGCGGCAACTGCCCGCCCTGCTATCGCTCATCTTTCGAAGAGCTCTACTGCGAATGCGGCGCCGAAGTGATTTATCCGCCCGTGCCATGCGGAACCAAGCGGCCTATTTGCAAGCGCCCCTGTTCACGTGCGCACCCATGCGAGCATTCGCCGCAGCACAACTGCCACTCGGCGCCCAGCTGCCCACCCTGTATGATGTTTACCACGAAGTGGTGCTTCGGTCAACACCAACAGCGCAAGACCATTCCATGCTCGCAGGAAAGCTTCAGCTGCGGCCTCCCGTGCCAGAAGGCGCTGTCCTGTGGGAGGCACAAGTGCATCAAGACGTGCCACGAGGGCGCCTGCCAGACAACCGGCGAGGTCTGTAAGCAGAGCTGCAAAGTGTTGCGTTCCAGCTGTGGCCACAAGTGCATGGCGCCCTGTCACGATGGCGATTGCCCAGAGACGCCGTGTAAGGAAATGGTAAGTACTCGCCCCAACCGGCTGCTTTCAAGCCCAAATTCACTTGCTCTCGCTGTTGCAGGTTGAAGTACAGTGCGAGTGCGGCAATCGTAAGCAGATGCGCTCCTGCCACGATTTGGCCCGCGAGTACAGTCGCATTGCCACAGCCCAGTTGGCATCTTCCATGGCGGAGATGCAACGGGGCAATTATATGGAGCTGAGTGAAATTCTCGCACCCGTTAAAATGAATAAAACTAATAAAACGTGAGTGTAGTATATTGTAATTTATCGTCTTTACTGTGGTTAATGCGATTTTTATTTACCGACAGTCTTGATTGCAACGAAGACTGCCGTTTGATCGAACGCAATCGTCGACTCGCCATTGGCCTGCAAGTGCGCAACCCAGATTTGCCGCAGAAGCTGTTGACGAAATATTCGGACTTTATACGCAATTTCGCCAAACGTGACCCGGCTCTGGTTAAGTCCGTGCACGACTCACTCACCACGCTGGTCAAGCTGGCCAAGGAGAGTAAACAGAAATCACGCAGCCACTCCTTTCCCACAATGAATCGGGAGAAACGCCAGCTCGTGCATGAGATGTGTGAAATGTTTGGCGTCGAATCAGTGGCCTACGATGCGGAGCCAAATCGTAACGTTGTCGCCACGGCGTACAGAGATAGGGTATGGTTTTGCCTTAATACTGCGATTAGTTTCTAAATAAAGTTGATGCGTTTCTTTTTTCAGTCCTGGCTACCGGCAACCAGCATAATGGAGGTAGTACAACGCGAGTCCGGCCAACGACGTGTGCCGGTACCAAGCAACAATGCCTGGGGCATTAAGAGATCGAACAACTAATGTTTTGGCACTGTTTTCAACGCTTGTTGTTTGATTTGCAGCTATCAATTACACTTTACAAAACGATAATAAAGCGCTCACTTGCAGCAGCTGCTCCTACTACTACTACTACCACACCACCACCACCACTACTGAAACTACCAAACTCTACTACACTCTTCTAACAAACTGATAATACAACACTCATTTATTTGTTTTTTTCTGTTTGTATGTAGCTATCAAAAACAATGTTAACAAATTGTTACAGCCCTACTCTTTCAAATATTGAGTAGCTTTCTTTTTGCATATTACACCATCTTCAACCACTACTTCCCAAAAACCAATATGCCTACAAAATTTCTACTTTTTGCCTCTACTTAATTAGTTACTTTAGCAAAAATTCTTCATTTTCTGTGCAACCACGCTTGTTTTCTTCTTTCTTTAACAAAATCCAAATTTGTCAGTTTCTTTAAATGATTTTCTTAAAAAAAAATCTGATTTTTCTTACTATAGTAAAAAATGTTGATTTCTCAAGATCATACAATTACAAAAATTAACTTCAAATTACCGAAATTGAGAAAAATAGTGGAAAACTACAAAATACCCATCAAATAAAAACACGTAGCAGAATTGCTGAGTTGTAAAATGTGAAATCAAATCGAAATAAAATTGTTTCTTAAAGAACTGCAAACGGTAAGCAATGGTGCATTTTTTAATTGTCTTGGGGGTCGTGAGATTGTGGGTTCAATTTAAGAAAGCACAGAAAAAGTCACAGTCGAAAAAATGCAGAGTAACGCTGACTTCCAAAACGTCTAACTGCTCATTGAGTTTTTGGCGGATCCCAAAAAGTTTAAGAAGGAAAACTATATGCGTTGGGGATGGGCGATACACCCAAAAATCGATATTGATTTATACTTCATATCGATATTGCAATTATACAGCCATGTTCCATATTTCACTATCGATCGGAATTAAAATCGATAAGGTAAGGCTAAAATCAATAAGCTGTGGTTAAGAAGCAAACCAAGTTCTTTAAATAAAAACGCTTTTATAGACATGTATAGAAGGTACATAAAAACCTCATACGGCAAATTCATTTAAAAATTTGCTTTATAATTGTTTTTGCACCTTTTATAAATTTAATGAATTATACTGTAAATTTATATACTCTTTTTGCAAAATTTTGAAGCAAATTTGCACACGCTAGAAAAAACAATACTTGAAACGTTATAAGCTTTAAATGCGGCAGCTTAGTAGAGCTCCACAATGTTGGATTTGGAGACTTTCTGGTCCGGTACATCGGGTAGCTGTGGCTTGAGCTCAAGCTCACCTTTTGTATTATTATGCTGCCGTTTTGAGGGCTTCCGTTTTCGCTTTGCCGTTTCGTTTTGCATATGCCGCCTCAGCAGCTTCGGAGTGCGAAAGGTTTTGTCACAGTGCGAGCATTTGACGTCCTCGCGGTCGTGCAGGCGCTTGTGCGTAATCAAATTACTATCGTAGCGGAACTCGAGGCCGCAGATGTCGCAATTGAATTGCTTGGCACCCGTGTGTGTCAGCATGTGCCGCTGCAGCGAGCGCATCACACGATAGTCTCTTCCACACAACTCACAGGTGTGCGGCCGCTCACCGGTGTGGATCATGGTGTGTGCCTTTAGTTGCGTCGAGGTGAGGTAATTCTTCTCGCAGTAGGGACACTCGTACGGTCTGTCGCCGGTATGCGCGCGCTTGTGCACGCGCAGATTCGTTTGGTCGCGATAATCCTTGCCGCAAATGTCACATTTGTACGGCTTTTCGCCGGTGTGCGTGAGAAAATGCTTCTTCAATTCGGAGGTGCGCGAGACCGCCTTTCCGCAGATGTGGCACTGGCATGGCTTGACGCCTGTATGGCGAATCTTGTGCAAATCCAAATAGCGCAGTTGCGCAAACGCCTTGCCACACAAATCGCAGACGTATGGGCGCTCGTCGCTGTGCACGGCCTCGTGCCGTGTCAAGTGTCGCTTCGTACCGAAGCAACGATCACACTGCTCGCACTTGAAGGGCTTCTCGCCAGTATGTTGACGTATGTGCGCAACCAAATTGCTACGGAAGCGAAAATTGCGTCCACATATGCCACAGGACAGCGGTTTCTCGCCTGTATGCGAAAGCAAGTGCTTTCGTAACGTTTCAATTTCACGATAGGTCTTGCCGCAAAACTCGCACGACTTGGGATTAAAAGGATCGTGTCGCTTCATGTGACCTTTATAGGTTTTGGCTGATTTGAAATACTTGCTACAGATCTGCGGAAAGAGTAGAATACAAGAAAAATTTGTTTCACTGGTAATGTTTGAGAGTACACACCTGACACTTTAAATTAGGATCTTTATTGGAGTGCTGATTTTGTTCTTCATCTTCCTCGTCCTTTTGTTCGAAGCTTTCATAACTGTTCCCGTTGATGCCCATGCTCACATCCAGCTCAACCTTAAACTGCTCAACTTGTATGGCATTATGTGGCTCTGATAAGTTGATTTCCTGGGATGCTTCACAGAATTCCTCTGAATTTGTCAACTCAGCTTCCGAGCTTTTGCTTAGCTCTGATCCCACACATTGCTTCAAATCCGGTTTTGAACTTAAGGGCAATTCCGAATCTGCACTATGGTTCAGCTCGGGTTCATAAGGAATAAACTCGGATACTTCTGTACTCTCTGCTTTAGGCTCTTCAAGCAATTGTTTCACCTCATAATCATTTATAGCAACCATATCGCCTCCTGCTATAACACAATGTTGATTTTCTATTCCTTTTGACCCATCCACCTCTAAATCCTCAGCTTCCATCACTTCTAAAAGAAATTCTTTTCCCTCTTCTTCTGCTTCGGCATCTTCGTAAATAAGTTCGTCGTCGACTTCAACTGTTTCAATAACTTCACTAAGCATCATTTCTAATGTTTGCTCTTCCCGCTCTTCATCATTTTTTTGTATTACTTCCTCGCCTATTTGCTCTAGCATCAGTACTACTGTTTCTCCCACTCGTTCTGTAACTTCTTCGTCCTCTACGTTGGCTTCTTGCCCATCAAACATCTCATGTGCTATTTCCTCCTCGTGCATCACTGTTTCCTCTGTCGTAAAATCATCCGGCGGCGTGTGAATCTCATTGGAATCGAACATTTGTTGTGTTTTTGCATCTGCCTCTAACTTGCAGAGTTCCTCCGTGCTGATTTCTTCCACCTTTATTGGATCCACCCACTCCTCGCTATCGTTCAAAATATTGAGATGCTCACTTCGGAATAATTTGTCCACGTCCAACACCATTTGCTTGAATGCACATGCCTTTGCCAATTTTTGCATGCAGGGTAAGCAAATCTGTTCTGGTAGCATGTTTTCCTCTTCCTCCGAAAAGTCCAGACCCGCGCAAAAATTCAACAGCAACGCCAGCGTCGTAACTTTTCCCAGTATAAGGCCTTCAACATGTAGAAACTTATATTCATCACATTCTCTAGCACATGCCCGACACAACATCTCGGAGTTTGTATTGATAAATTTCCAAATAATGTTCAAAAATACGGAAATTCAAAATTTGTAAATAATCAGCTTCTTGAACTTCTGAACGCTTTGAATTTTTCCAGATTTTTGGACGTCTCGAAAATTACCAGCTGATATGGATATGTCGGACAAGCGAGAGATGCCAGATTTTCAAAAAGGAATATTAGAAAATCGGTATTCGAATTAGATTTGGCGATATGGCCTCGCCTAAAATTGAGAAGTACTAATAAAACCGAAATGGAATATAATATATTGGAAAAAAGAATTTTAGGTCTTTTTAATTCTCTACAAATGAGCAAAAAGCTGTTATATTCTGTAAAATGCAATTAAATTGTACTTCTAAGTACATACAAATATTGTATGTTTTCGGGAGAAATAAAACGATGCAGTTCAATAATATGTGCATATTTTAGTTTACACAAACAAACTTCAATGAAGTCTGTCAGTAAAACTTCTAAATAAAAATTCGCAAAGGTTATGCAAAACAGCCCCTTGTAAAGCTACGTATGTTATTAAAGAAAATGCAACACTGTATGTGTTCTCTTAGCAACCCGCTGCACGAAACCAGCTGTTTTGGTCATCTGCAGAGGAGTGTGCTTGCTGTGTTCGATGAAGATTTAATTTTTACATAAATCCATATATTACAATGTCGTTTTTGGCACAAAGTTTGCGTACTCTGGCGCGTCAACCATTTGTTATTAATAAATTAGCAAGTCAGTCTGAAAGTTTAAAAAGGATCAGTGGATTATTTAGATCTCTAATAATTGGAAACTTTTTCAGGTTCCTTCCGCGCGCTAAGTGTTACGCCACTTGCATTACAGAAGTACAAGCCCAGAATCAAAACTCACACACCTACAAAAAAACCGGTAGTTGTAGCAGATATGCCCACCATCGTTACGCCGGCAGAGCAACACGAATGCCAGAAGGTGTTCGACAGAGTTAACCAACAGTTGGCGACAGGCGAGGAAGGCCGCCTCTTCGCCGTGGTGCACTTATGCGGCAAGCAGTTCAAAGTCACCGCTGGAGACATTATACTCGTCGAAGGCTACTGGCCGCCTACCATAGGCGATGAAATACGTTTGGAGAAGGTGCTGTTGGCGGGTGCGCGCGATTTCACGTTAATTGGACGTCCAGTACTTGAGCCGGGCCTCGTCAATGTGAAGGCCACTATCATTGAGAAGACGCTGACACACACGAAAACGCACTTCAAGAAGAAGCGCAGGAAGCAGTACACACGCATCAATTTCCAACGCTCCCCTAATACTATGATACGCATTAATACGATTGAGGTAGGTCGTAAGGTGGATTCGCCACTAACAAATGTTAATGAAAAGCGTCTATTTTGAGGAAAACGGCCCAATTGTATACATTTATATGCTTATAATGTACGCTTTTATAATGTCATATACTGGAAACAGAACGTTAATCATCTTCGTGCTAATTATTTCTGAAAACACACATTTTAATAAATACAAAATAATATAAATTACTTGAATTTTTTTAAAATTTTAATCCTCTCCAGATTAAACATAAGCATACTGCATTAACCAGTTTCAATTGACGCGAGGCTTCCCTTTGGGTCATTACCACATGTGCTTGCGCTTTTCCAGTGTTCTTGCGATTTCTTGAATCATAAAAAAAATGAACCAAATTTCCAAATTTCTAACATTCAAATGCATAAAAAACTGAAGAGCTGCTTGAAAGCATTGCCATACATTCTATGAAAAGGCTTTTGTATGGAATGAACATTTCTATTGGTGTATGTATTTCCAATTCGCAACACACACATACACACAATATGTAAGTGTCACAGCTCAAGGCTAAGCGTACTTTGAACGCGCAGCAACAGGATATGCCGGCATGTTGCCACGCACGCTGCTCCAATTCTGCCACTTGCCATGTTGCAAGTGGTACATTTTCGTGTTGCAAATAAACAACAGCAAATTCCAACACATGCACATAAAGACATACTTTTATTTATATATGCATATGTATAGGTAAGTAGTATGTGTGGTTAATGCAGGCCGTAGCAGGGCGGCTTGAAAAGGACACAGCAAAGAACATCGCCTGCGTGTCAGATTTAAGGCGGCCATGCATAATCTGTATGCAACTGACAGGCTGTTTTTAAAAACTGTCTGTCCTCACGTAGTAGTTTTAGTAAGCTTCACTTTTTTTTAGCTGACATAAGCTTAATTTATATTTTTTCCAAAAGGGCACAGAATTTATCTGACTTGTTTCAGGATAATACAAGGATCACCAATTTTTGCACACATCTTTGATATAGTTTTCGGCTTATAGTCCAATAATGAGCCTGAAACTATGCAACAGTTTCTTTAATGGTTTGTCCGAAGAAGCTCTTGCGTTCCCGACTCACATGTCAAGCGAATTATTATAAGTAATACAATAATTGCAAAAGAGAAGGCCTATATTATATTTTGTAGCTGCTGCCAATTTGTTATGCAAGCATCAAAACATCATTTAATAAATGGAAGGAATAATTTTTGAGTGGCAGATTTGTTCATTCACTTCACCATAAACTTTACGGACACCCTTCTGATTGTGAGTGGCATACATACATACCCACCCACACACGCACACACACACACCCCCTTACCACGCTTTGAGTTGAACCCACGCCAATGAGGGTAAGCGCTTAAATGCCTTTGTTGGGTCAGTCGGTCAACGATTTTGGTAATGTATTCATTTTTTGCAGCATTGCCATATTTTGAACCTTTTCTGCTTTACGCCTTTTCCTGCTTGATTCCAGCCACGAGACAAAACCAAGTGATCCCTCATATTTCATGGTAATAGATGAATTCTTGAAAAATTTATCAAATATCTTTTTGATGAAGATGATGACGATGTGATAATCCAACAGGCCATAGCAACATTGCACATTCGTCCTTTTTGTGGGTGTTATTGTACAGAAATTGAGCCGTAAACGAGAGTGCGAGCATGATGTGAATATGATGACGATTTAATGGACGTGCTGAGAGCCGAAATGAATGGTGTAAGTAATTGAGCTTTTAGAGCGGCCTGCCATCTTTCAAAAGGGTAAACATACCACTAAGAAGAATGTAAGAATGTCGTTACATATAAAATTGGAAAAATACCTCAAGTCAGTAAGGACATTGGTAATTGCTTCCACTAGCTCATTTTAAATTTTTTTTCTGTATCGTAAAGCTTAAGATTCATCTCATTTCAAGAGTCATTACAGCTACAGACTTTAATTTACATTATGCCAACAACAAAAAATTAAGAACTTTCCATTTCCTTGCTCTCGTTTTTATTAAAATTAATTAAAAAAATTAAAATACACATTCTCTGCCTTGCTTCGGCAACATATGGAAAAAATATATGAAATGCTTGAGACTTTCATGCTAATGAAAATTTGCGACTGCACATTTTCCCTTAGAGTTGTTAATTCAATATGCTTCTGTTTTTTGTAGCATATTTTGCGCGCTTGCATAAAGGATAGTCCACTTTTACGAGCGCTTAAATTTATTTCGTTGTGTCGTAAATGTGCAACCATCTGTAGGTCCCGTTAAGGCTGAGGTACTGTACTACATAATTCTAAAATATATAAGAAACTTTGATTTAAGGAAAAAGGGCCTCGAGCCATAAACTTGAGTGAGAGTAGAGCTCCTTTCAATGTCAACTTAGAAAATAGCACTTGAATTTGTCTTCAATATGAAGAGCCAAAGCAATTTAAATACTTGAATTTTTTTCCAAAGATAAAAAATACAAAGCGTTTATCATGACTTTTATAAAAAATTTTCCAATCAAAAATTCAAATTCAGAAATGATTTTAATTAACATTGCAAGCAGTTGTTGTGTGTGTTTCAACAAAATCCGCATTATTTATGCGCTTCTACCGCAGAAATTTTCCGGTTTTTGTGAACTGCAAATTTATTTGGAAATTGCGGTCAAATCGATAATAGATTAACATATTTACGCTCAAATAATTGTTATTTTCATAAATCTAAATTTCTGCAGTGGCGCATCCATCGTGCTTCACCGCAAACCATAATTTTTCCTGTTTCATGGGAAAATTGCATGCAGTTCGGGATTCTATTTCGCACAGCAGCTTGTTAACTTTCTTCTAGCCCACTTTCACCTCTTCTCCAAGTTCATGTTTAGGTGTCAATCTGACAATTTGAGGCAAAGTCGAAAAATTGTCTATTACAAATAAATTAAGTATGTACATATTAAATTAATTATATGCCATTTACACTGACTTATGTCCAAGATTTCATGGAATCTCTCTGCATATTAATATCACATAGATATCGTTAATTCATTGTATAAATAAACATAATGTGGAAATCGGACTCAAAATATGATCAGCTTTTTAGGCTCTCTAGTAGAAATGTGAATGTATATAATTCTTATACACCAAAGTTTTAAAAGCAATAAAAAAGAGATGGAATGGATAAATGTGCCATTTCGCTTTGTTATGACATGATTGTGAAAACAGTTTACAAATCTATACACACGAAAACACACACACACACAAAGCCACTTGGGCAATTGCCTGACATGTTGACAAGTTCACTGACCTCGTTCTGCATTGTATTGAATTGTATTGTATTGTATTGTCGATATTACATATTCAAATAATTTCACATATTCAACGGCAACTCGTCTGCGAAATCGCGTTACGGAAAATTAGATCTCAAAATCGCTGAAACGCAAAATTGAGAATTGAATTTTCGGCACGAATAAGCAGCGGGAATGTTTGCAAAACAAATTGTCTGCTGAGAATGGAACGCTGACATTATTGATTTTGTCGAAATGGCGGCGTGCGCGTGGTAGAGTCTTCTGTAAAATGACGTACAAGAAGAAGAAGAAGAGGAAGCTGAATGGCGCAGCAACAACAACACCTTTCGGCTATTAGGTGTCCCAACAACAAGTGATGATAAATTGCTTATAAATTTTGGCCTTAAGGCGAATTTATACAAAGTTGTGTGCTCTTCTTTTGATATACACTCTCTCCCTCTCTCTCGCTCTCGTTCGCTTGTGCGTTCTATTTCGATGCTGCTTTGTGAAAATAAAATTAATTTGTAAACTTGATTCCTGGCAATAAATTTAATTTCAAAGGCACGCACAAGTCACTGGGAATCACAAGAAATGTTTGCCAGCTGTCAAAGTGATGTCTGCGTAATGTAAGAATATGCATGCTTGTGTTCAAGTGTGCGTGTGTGTGTGTCAGCTTTCATTTCAATCCATTTGCAGCGCACTTGACACCTGTGACTGCTCATTCCGCCAATCGCTGCGCTTTTGTGTGAGCGTAGGTGCTTGCTCCAATTTGCTGCTGTCAACTGAAGCTGCTTTGGCTTGAAGGGAAGCGAAGCTGGAGAGGTTCATTTGAATGGAAAATTTTTTCTTGCTATTTCGTGCAAAATTTGTCGTCTTTACTATTTAGAAAAGCCGCAATGAAATAACGGTTTATTCAAATGCACACTGTAGTATATCAATGTGAAGGTCTGAATACTGGAAAACTTGGAATTTCAACTTTTTCCTGATTATTTTTCACAACTGCAATACTAAATGTATTATTACATATTAGCCCTATACATACTTTCTATACTAGTTGTAGTGTGCGTTAAAGACTGTGCGGACCATGCTGTCAATTTTATTAAGTAATATTTTCTCATCAATTGAAATATGCTTTTTTCACTCTTTCAAATTTCAAATTCGTATTATTCGACAAAAATATTGCTGCCGATATGCCTCAATAATATGCAAAAAGGCATGTATATTCCTAATAGTCGAACCAACTATAATTCTTAAATTTAATTTTTTACTATTAACGAACACCCAATTAAAAGTGCTAAGCAATATGCATACATATAAATTAATCTTGTTTATGAGTCTGCTGTTTAGTTTGTGCTCAACAGAAGACCACAACTAAAGTTGGCGCACACGGAACAGCCCACAAAGTTAAATATTAAACGGCATAAAACTAAAACGCCAAACAATTATCAAACAAACTTGCAAAACTTTTGCACAAATAAGCCAGTGGGGAAGGGGCAGTGGGCAGTGAAACCACAATTGGCAAAAGGATAAAGACCTTTGCATATCAACAGCTGCGAGTCTCTTTCTCTCCTTTGCGCTCTCTTTCTCTCTTTTAACCATTTTTTCCACATTGCTCATTGGCAACGTAGAAAATAAAAAGTTGTTTCGTTAGTGCACTGCCCTCCTAGCCAAACGTACCTACCCAACGTTTGCGGCAATTACGCTTTCCCGCTTAAAGCCCTGCTACCCTCTGCCTTTGTATGCGCCATCGAAGAGCGGCTCGGACCTGACCAACGGCAACACGAAACCGACAAAAACACCGCACATTACATTGCGTTTCCTTTTCATTCGCCTCCGCTCTGCTATTTCGAAATAAAAAAAACTCATGAAAATGCAAAAAGCGCGTTTATTGAGTGGGAGCGCAGCTGCTCGACGCTTTTCGCATGCGAATAATACCTAACCTAAAAAATTCAGCAGATTTAAATTTTTTCACAGTATTCCTGCACACATTTTGCTTTTCTCGCATATGAAACTAATTGAGTTTTCTCTCGAGCGCTTTGAAACAGCACGCACAATTGCTGTTGCGTATACGCCACCGCGTCAAGCGCAAAATCCAGTTTTATGTAAATCATACGCACTGACTCCCCTCGACGGACGAACTCATGCCATTCGAAAGTGGCTAAGCGAGAAACTGAAGTTGCTCACTCAAATGAATTGTGTTGCGGAAAGCCATTAGATAATAATTTAAAGAAATTAGAACTTTTATATAAATTTTGTAATAGTCTTTGTTTATCCTCAGCTACTTATTAGGCTACAAATGATTTTGGTTAAAATTTTAGGTAAGTTTATAATTTATATATATATAATAGAAATAAAAGCCAGTCGAACGAGACTTAGGTCAATCTTTTCTGCATTGGCTTTTGCGTTTTGAAGCACAAGTTAACGGGACCTACACATTTATTCTATGCATTCCAAATGGAATTGAGCAACCTTATTAAACTTGTTTGTGAGAAGCTTTTTATCAAGGCAAAGCATACTCTAAGTGTCTTTCGTTGTCAGCAGTCTGCTAAATTAGCGTGTAGCCGTGACTAACATATTTTTGTTAGTGTAAAATAGCAACGTGGCGCCTATAGAAGAACTCCAATATGGCGATTACTAAAGTCAAGTGGTGCTGCTGAGCTTTCCACATTAGCATGGTGTAGTCGTTTCGCAAAATTGCACGCACACAACGCCCGGAAACATAAAATCACATACATACACACACACACACACGCTCATATGCAGCTGTACGCACGCACGCACACTGGCATGAACATTTCGTATTTAATATGCAGATGGCATTGCGTCCTGCTGATATGCCACGCCACGCAAAGCAATAAAATGGCAGCTCACATGGCAGCAAGTGACACCAAGTGGCAGCAACGGCCACGAAAGCAGCTGCGCGCGGATCATGCCGAGGGGTCAGAGTGTGGCACATGCGGAAAGTGGCATACATATGTATATCTACGATACACATTTTGCGAAAAGCGCCAAGCAACTTGGTCACGCAAATGTGGGCAGTGCGCATTAATGCGAATGTGACTAGCTTTAATTGCAGTGTATTGTAGGGTTAGGGATTACAATCGATCGAGATCATGTGTGTGTGTGTGTGTGTGTGTGTGTGTGTGTGTGTGTGTGTGTGTACTTGAGACTCTTCGAGAGCTGTGGCTGGAATATGCAAAACCCATTTCTAGAAATTTGATGCAATTTTATGTGCACAACAGAACTTTAATTTATATATATTTTTTTTTACATATACAGCATGCTTCTGAATAAATGCACAACAACAACAGCAACTGCATATGAACAAATTTAATGTTTTTGTAGTTAAAACTTAATGCTACAGTACAAGAGGTTGTATGTTATAATTTAGTCTTAGGGCCAAACTTTTGATGACAAAAAAATTTGACGCAAAGGATAAAATTTGACAGAAAGGATAAAAACATTATTTTCCTCCAACACAAATCTTCAATAATTTCCTATCTAAAATATATTATAGACTAATGCGGTTCCACTTATTTCCAGTGCAGTTATAGTTCGAATAGTTTCGAAGGAGTTCTTCAAAGAAAAGAACGCTCATTACAATGACTTTCTGTATTAGAGTACAATATGTTACGTTATTCTTTATGTTAGCTTACAGTTGCTCCATTGAAATATGTGTCTCTTCAAATGCACATTCTGCCTTTGATTCCCACGTTCTTTAGTCTACCAGCAGCCGTCCCATTCAGAGCACCTTTTCTGCGATACTTTTAAGGCGCACTGAAGTAGATCGACAAATGTGTAGAAATGCAATTTGTCAGTGTGTATAATGCGCGGAAAAACACTTCATTACGATTTTGCTGACTTCTTTATGGGGTCAATTACCTGAAGTGGAAGTCGCCAACATCATCGACAGTAAGCGTGGAAAATTGCCGGCAGGTTGTCATGCCATGCCTTCAGTACACATGCCGAAGGTCGTTCGCAGTTGGCAGCATCCTGGCGTGAGTGGGTGTGTGTCCTAACCATTGGTGTGTGATGTACCTGCCTTGAGCCAAGTACACCTCTTCTTGTTGAGCTTTCGCTGAAGGCAATGAACCCAATTAGCTTCGAAAACGAATGTGTGCTCGCGAATTTGTTGCGACAAATTGCAAACACACATTCATTATTCGTTTCACATTATGTAAATGCTTTAATTTGTGTTCCATTCATGTTGTTGGTAATTTGTATAATTATATTTCGAATATAGTTATCAGCTCTTTAGCTTCCTTTTACTAAATTTGGCATTTTCTTTAATGTGGCCGGGAATTTTGAATGCTTGCAATTTTTGATATTTTTTCTATGAATTTCTGTGGTACTTTTAATGCAGCTGAAGTTTTTCGTGGCATTGTATGTTCTTTAAAAAGGCCCAAAAATCTCACGGTATTGTTATTGGCATATTTTCTCCAATGTTTCGTGCCACTCTCACATCGCAGCGCCGTTTTTAAAGCATTTTTGATAATCAATGCAGATATTTAGCTCTTTTATTATCGTTTACATTCTCATGCTTTCACTTTATTCAGAATATCGATTTTGTATCCACCAAAATTTTTATAGCAACAGCAATTGTATTTTGCCTATGATAACTGCTTTTCTATACACTGAAACCGTGAAACCTCTCAACAAAATTAAATTCTTAGAGCGCATTCAATTAAAAACTTCATGCAATAAATGAGAGCAATTCGGCAACTTAAATTGAACTTCTGTCCTTTCCATTTACCAAACAATAGATTTGCATTAACTCCTTTCACTTCAAAACACAATTAAGCAATACAAAGCCAATTAGTTTGCCTCCAGCCACAAAATAAAGCGTCAGCAAAATTATGCCAACTGCTTTAGATTAGATAGTCAGAAATATTACGTATATATATGTACATATGTATCTATTTGAAAAATTAATAAATTACTTTAACACTTTAACAGACGCGACAATTAGTAGCGCCTGATGTTCCATTCCCCATGCTCGAGGCTCCTTTCCCTACATCAGATTGGCATTCCAGTGCGGCAATCTTTTTGCCACTTATAGACTCCCAAATGGTAAAAGCAATTAACTTAATGAAAAGATACAGATACACAGATACAGATACTGATATAGATATGTATTACTTTTAGTTGTCTGCTGTGGCGAAAACAACGACAACGACAATGACAACAAAAAACAAAAACAAAAACAAAAACACAACCAATTTCAAACTCAGCACTTAACGTCGTTCCACGGAAGCAGTCGCTCGGAAAAGTTTGCCAGCATGTTGAGCTTGTTTATTTTAATAACGCTGTCAGTCGATGAGTAGAGAGGAGGGGTATCTTCTAGCTGTGGCTGTTGGTTCGTGTTCCATTTTGGTTTAATTAATTTGCATTGGAGAATTTTTAAGTTCAAAAACCGAAAGAACGTTTTCAACTCTCTCTCCTCTCAGTAGCTTTCAGCATTAACACTTTTAGAGAATGGTTTTATTTATTATTAAGTATTTATTTGAAGAGCAAAAATTAATTTTTTCTCTACAGTAATTAAGCCATAGCTGCCGGGACTTTCAGCTTTTAAATTTTGGTTCAGTTCCGGTTAAAAGCTTAAACATAAATACGATTTTGGCTTGCGATATTAGTTATAGTATGATTCTTGTACCGATGGTAAGCTATGCAAAAGGGAATTGTTTCGCAGATATTCAGCTCCGGCCTCGGGCACAAGACAAATAATAAGGCGTCGGATACTTCTTCGATCCCAAAAGAAACCTTTGTCCCTTTGGTATGCGACTTCACCCTTAACCTGTGTCAATATAATCTAGACAGTATAAATTATAAGGCTTCAGCTTCCAGCCGAAATAGGCAGTTCGGCTTCGACCTCAAAAGAAGAGCTCTTTCTCTTCAGCCAAAAATTGATATTCGGTCGCTCATTACTTATAATTGAAACTAAAAAAGTTCTTAAATATTGATACTTTTTGCCTGCACTTAGATAACATTTTTTTCCATTTTCATTTTAATAACCTAATTAAGTTTAACTAATATCTTATAGAATTTTCTGAATTTTTCAGCATGCCAGAGAACTTAATGCTACTGTGCTTTCTATATAATTTTCACAAAAAATAGTATGTCAAATTTTTTAAATACTTAAATCCCTTTAAAGCGCAGCAAATCGTGTTAAGCCCTTTTAACTGGATATACGCCCACTGCACAAGCATGCGTGCCTAAACAAATTTAGTTGAATGTATCTAGATGGATATCAGCATGAGTGACTACGTGTTGGCATAATTATTTAATGACGTGTGTCACAGCAGCGAGTGGCGCCACAGCTACTGCCAGTGTCGCCACTTGCCGCTGGCTTACCGGATTCAACGCCGCGAAGCGCTGAGCAGTGCAGAACGCGGCAGAGTAGACGCTCTGCTGTAGGCGGCGGTAGCCTCGAGATTAGCACCGAAATGTTAAGCAAATTAAATTAAAGCGCTGTGCTTCAATGCGTGTTGGTGTATGTGCCACACGCACAAACACAAACAGGCTTATGCTGTGATTAAATGTGCAATTTTGGGAATTTATTTGAATTAGCATATAAAAATAGCTCATTTTATTTAAAATGTTTAAGGCAATTAACAGCTGAGTGCAGCATCAAGTCATTGCCTTTAGTTTTTTAATTTATTTTGTAAAATGTCAAGGAATACATATATACTATTTCATTGAATGTGCTCTAACTTTTTTTTATGTGATTTCATTAATTTATTTTTAGGTTTTATCGTTTTTTGTACAATAATAAAGAAATTTGTATTGCACTTCGCAGTCCTTGTACGCAGCCAAATAAACCCCTCTTGCATAAAGCTCATATCTGTGTGCGTAAATATTTTACAAAACAAATGTTCTAGACGTACATATCCACGCATCTGTTTCTATCTATCGAAATTGCTTTTGACATGACAGCACTTTGGCTGCCAAAGGATATTTGTGCAAATTATGCAGGCTGATATGCACACTTCGAAAATTATATTCTGTCAGCAGCGATAGAAGACTGAAATTTTAGCCTACAACAATTGCAGATACATAGTACACATAGACAGAAAGACATGAAGTATTTACATTTCAATTGCCAGTGATGTAAATGTACAAAGATATTGCTTCTAGATGTTGACACGATGTAGGCGGACGTATGGAAAGTGGAAGTGGGAGATACACCAAAAAAAAATATTTTCCAAAAATATTATTTTACGAAGTCAAATTAGGCTTTTTCAAAATTACTTATAAATAGGTCTAACATGTACTCTGTGCCGAATTTTAGTTCATTTATTATTCACAAATATGAAATTCTAAGAGACTTATGTCTTTTTCCGATTATTGAAAAAAATTTTCATAACTTTTCCCACACAAAAGAACAGTTGTCTTTTCAGTTGCATTGTATTGTAAGCGCTCGATATTATTATAATCTATCTACTGAAATTAAATAAGGCTATGGAAGGAATGCATGTATGCTGAGATTTTGAGTAGAATGCGGATGAGGTCAAAGACTTTACGTGGGATTCTTGTTTGAGCCAACTGAATCGAGCCAAATTGCTGCAATAAAGGATTACTTCGATGAAATGCGATAGCATAATTGTGAAAAACTCTACCAAAATACGTTGACTTCCTTTCGACTTACTTGAAATTGCAAATTTTTTGATATTATAAATATGAATTTTTTTTTGCGTGTAGCAGTGCAAATATTGTGTCCACTGCTTGTTGTGCTTCTTGTTCCTGATATTGTAGACAAACAATTCGAATTAACTAAGCGTGAGATTTGATTACAAAAAAGCGAACCGGCAACTGAACAATGTAGTATTATGCAATCGCCTGGCAGTTGGTACGTCCGTGCGGCGTTCAGTTGATCACTTCTGTCACGTTCTTGGCAAAATAAGTACACAATGAATGGTTTTAGTATCAGTGACGCAAATTGAAATGTCGATACAGGACTACGGCGCAGAGCAAGCGAACACTTGCTGACGTGATAAATACAAATGCAAATACAAATACAAATAAACAAACACAAACACAAATGCAAACTAGCACATTCAAGCGCTTGTGGTAGCGCAATGGCGTAATGTGCTCTTCTTAAGCATTTAATGTAGATCCGCCGGAAAGTTAGGAATTTACCGCTTTAAGTTGTCTTCTTGGCCTTGCCACGTTGCCTATCACCCACTCAGACAGCCACTCGACGATACTGCGAGCAACTTTTAATTGCCTACGGACGAAGATTTGCACTTGATTAAGCGCGCTTAATGAGCTTTCATTGTGCTTTAACGTGCTACGTTTAATTGTGTGAGTTGTTGCTTGACAATGCTGCCAGCTCATTGTCAAAAGGACACTCGATGAAGTTGGGCGTGTGGGGCTGTGAGTTTGTATGGTGTGTGCAGTTGTAGTGGTTACGTGTGTATGCCTGGCGGCTGCAACTAACTGGACCATTAACTGTAATGCTGATTAGATTAATCCGCAGCCAAAAGATATGCATACACAAAGGCACAAAAGTATCTGTTTATCATTGAAATTACGTCTTAAGCCCATAAAGAGAGCTTAAAATGCCAGCAGATTGTTGGTGCGTGCAACGTGAATGGCAGGCTTATTCTCTATGAAAGGATTATGCATTGTTTCGTAATGAGCAGGGAATTCATAAGCATGCAATTGATTACTGAGAATGAGAAAAAATTTATTCAAATGATTGTGCGTTTAATATGCATCGTACAAGATAGTTTGTTATCGTTGAACTAAGCCTTGAGAGCATCGATTATGAAAATTCTACGAAATATATGTGAAGAGTTTTAAATAGCTAGCTAGCTTATCATGGTTCCATAGTTTCACTGGCAGCATCATATCGAGCGTACGGATAAAGAGTTCAGCTAAAAAGGTTCTCAGCAGAAAGATCAGTGCTGCACAACGTAGAAGCGGAAGTTCTTAGTCACCTAGAGGTGAAGAAACTGCCTGCGCCTGGGACCCTCAACACTCGTAGACGTAGTCATTATTGAATCCCGAGTGTGAATAAGTTAAAGGTCTCAATTTTTTCTTTCCGAAGCTCTCAGTAGTTTTGTGGCACTCCTTGCAATAAAAATCAAAATTAATATTATAACACTTTTTTAATGAAATCTGTGTAGATTTCGCATAAGCTAGGTAGAAAGAAAAAATTTCTCTATCTGGCAATAACTAGCGTAGTTGCTTTCTTAAATTTCTAAACCATTCTAACGAAAAAACTGTTAAAAAAAAGACGAGTACCTACTTGTAGCATTTTGTGAACTTTTCGACATATGAAGTGTAAATGTGTGCTCGCACAACTACATCAATCTCAAGTTGGCTCCCCGCGGTGCGTCCTCGGGAACTCACAATGCTGTCACAAGCATAAACTACTGCAGAGCCTGCATAACGTGCAATCGCCTTTGATGTCAGGACAATGTGCCACAACTACTGCACTATATCGCACACACACATGCACACACTCAAACGAGCTCGGTGCGAAAACTTTCCCACATCAATATCAACGTACACACACACTAACGCGACAATAAAAGCCAAAATGGTTTAAGTTTTGCGGTACAGAAGAGTACTAGTGGAATGAATGAAAAGTTGACTGCTGCGCACCGCCGTCTTGTCCCACTGTGCTGACATTTGCTGCCACTGCGTCGTCGGACTAACATTTCTCACTGCTGCCAGTTTTCTGCTTGCTTTCTTCTGCGCTTTGACTAAAGTTTTGACAGTCACTTTACACACACACACACAGATGGTTGGTTTGTCAAGATGAGGTCCGCTTGGAACGAGCGCTGTTTCAAACAATGCGGTTCGTTTTATTTGCTTTGGAGTACCCAACATTACAGCCACAAGGAGCAGCGGTCACATTGGCGAAATTCGTCTTGCATAACTTGTGAAAGCTAATTTTGAGCAAGAGTTGCAAAACAATCAACAATAAACACTGAACTTTATGAATTAGATATTTAGTCATCGATTCAAACTTTTTTGGTAATGGATTGTTTCACAATGAAATGGAGTTGGATTTTGAAAAGTGGTTGAGCTTGGAGTTTCTTATTTGCTTGGTCTGATACTAATTTATTTATTCCAATAGATTAATTACATGATAATAAAGCATTTATATCGAAAAATGTAAATTGAGAATTTGTTCTAAACTTTTCTCAGTTGTTGAGAGATGTAGAATAGAACGATTTAAAAAGATATATTTTTATATATAAAATATATATATTTATGTTCACATCTTTAATAAGGCAATACAAAGAAAGGGTTCTCCTTTGTAATTCATAGTAAAATAACAATAAAATTATGTTTCATTATCCTTTTGATCGATTGTTAGCTTAAATTGGATTGGTTAGAGTTTGATTACCGTTGACATTACAGACTGAGCATTAATCCACTGAGCCATGTGATTCAGGCATAGGTAGGCATAGCTTTTAAAATAGAGGAGCTAGATTCCATTCTCTTAGGCTAATATTATTTAAGCTTTATTTTCTTCATTCGAATTATGTAAACCAACCTTCGACTACTACCCACTAACTTACTTCCGTGATGCTCTACGATTCTTTAAAATCACCCACTTCACTCCCACTTGTGGACATCTAAAATTAATCTAATTTACCAACACTTAAAAAGCTGCAACTAATTATGAGCCGCTTGTTTTATACATAACCTCTAATTTTTCTATTTTTCTGCATAAACTTAAAAATTTGAAAGCAAAGCATTTCAGCAGAAGAACTTTATAATGCGCGCGCTACTACAACGCGGACTATTAACCTTATTAACACCTTGTCTGGAAAAGCAACGCTTCACATCGCTAAGCTCCTTGTCCTCTGCCCGCCCTCAATCATCTTACAAGCACTTGGGCTCTTTGGTAAATTCACTTTCCTGAAGTTCTTCGATGCGCAGCGCGGAAGAAACGCCGCACAGCCCACAAAAGTAGGTGCTTTCAATTTTCAAAGCTGTCAGCTAGTGAAAAATTGAAAAGCTGCAAAAGAGCAGACAACAGAAGAATGAATCCTTTTTACGTGCCATGGCACGCTGCTTACAAGGAGTAGCAGCAGCAACAACAACAACAACATCAACGGTAATCAATACCTTAAAGACTGCTTGCAGCGCTTCGTGCATGAAGTGCGCATTAAATTTCCTCAAACGAAGTAAGTTGCTGAGATTCTGACAATGGATGACTCTTGCTCTGGTTGCGCTGCCACCCGAAGGCGCCATGGAAACGAATTGACGGTATTGGCAAAACTGTAAAGAGAAATGGTGGCTGACGTTGAAACTACTAGTTTTATGCTTGTGCGCTGAAGAAAGCAGCATCCGTTTTAAACGCAGTGAAAAGTAACTCAATTTAAGTGCGCACTTTCAGGATATGAATTCAGGATTCTCTTCAGGCGCTCCTGCTACGCGCGCGCCTGCGCCAGTTGAAAGTTCCTAGCGTTGCCAGCGCCTCCTCTACTTGCCGTCTTCGTCCTCTAACTGCCGCCTCAAATACGTTTTTTTCCTGGAGCTCCTTCGTCCATTCGCCGGACATTGCCCAGTCAATGAAACCGCTGGGGTGTCATCCGACTGATTATGTCAATATCGGCGTAGAGCTCGTACAGTTCGTAGTTAGTTAAAACCCAGTGTCAGTATAAAAACGGCATTCCACTTTTAAATAAAAGTTGTAGATACATTAATGACTTGTGGTGTACAAGACAAACCCAACTTTCACCGGGCAGGACACCTTTGCCTTGAATATTCATTGCGTGATTTCTACCTCCAACTTCTTTCGCATCCACTTAACGCACAATCAATCTTCTACATTGTTGTTTAGGAGTACATTGCTTCCCTTCACTGCTGGCGATTGCTTTCATCGCGTTGACATGCTCAGTGAACTTTTATGAAATTATTCGCGTATCTGCGAGTTACAATGCACTGCAGTATGATACTTTTTCATATAGAGCATACTATATAAGTATGTATATAGCAGCTTATCGGTAGCTACAAAATGTGAAACACTCAGCGATGTAGCGACTTCTGTGCGATGGTTGCATGACTTCAATAGCTCGTTTTGTTGTTGGCTTGCTTGCTACTCTCTCTTGTGTGCTACCCTTTCCACTTTCCACTTTCCACTTGCTTTTTTCATTTTTCTTTATTTCTTGATTGTGTCTTATAGTTTATAGTTTTGTACATTTTGTTATGTGTTGGCATCCTTGCATTGTCCTTGCTTCATAAATCCAATTATAAGTTTTAAACTAGCTCTCAGAGCAATTTTTCTTCAATATATTTATTTCTTTTTTTTCTGCTGCACTTTGGCTGCCGTTGTTGCTAGGCTGACATGCTTATGCTGGCCAAAGCTCATACTGTCGCTATCATGTCGTTGTACATGCGCAGTTGTTGTTGCTGCTATTGTTATAATTACAGTTTCACTTAGAAAGGCTAATTTGCTGATGTTATTACTTGCAGCATTTCTGTGCAGTAGCGCAAATTAAGGCTAATTGAGAGAGAGAGAGAGAGAGAGAGCAACATCAACAGAAACAATAACAACAGCAACAAAAGCAACAACAGCAAATAAAATTCAAAGAATTTAAAAAATTATGAATTTATACTAAAATTTGCTAAAGAGCTTCTGAGCATTGAATAATTTTTGGCTTAAGGTTGGAACTGGAATACTTGTTAATCAAGCTGATTTATACCAAGTGGCAAAGCTGAACTTGCAAGTAGCACTCAAGTAAAAGGGAACGAAAAAGCAGTAATATTTTCGGATAAGGGATCCAGTCCCTTAGTCATCGCGTCCTGAAAAACGTATTGTGACAGTTCTCCATCTGTTTATAATATCCTCATGTATAAATAGCTTTAAAAGGCAATTTTCTTTGTTTATCTGTACGTAATATCCTGCGGACATTATTAATGTATACATTATTGATATATATTGGCCACCAACGCAAGAAAATTACCTATAATTTTGTCCTTTTTATAATGAAGTGATGATGAAAAATTTATTACAGTTTTTTTAAGTACAGACATTTTTATTCTTTTTATAATAAAGTGATGATGGAAAATTTATTGCGGTTTTTTTAAGTTGAAAAGTAGTTTTCTGAATATCAGCTAGTTTTCGATTTTCAAAATATACGAATTATTCTAGAACTGTAAGCATATTGTATTGAGTGTTGATAGTTGCTCCAATTTCCATAAAATTTTATCTTACTCTTCCTTGGGCAAACTCCAAAGATGAAGGCAACCTACAGAATTTTTAAATTGCTACATACTCCAACTGTACATTTTCCTACTTTTTGTCTGTTTATTTAAGAAAACGAACTTGTCTGCTTGTGCGGCAACATGCAACAAACCTTCAACAACATGACTGCAATTATTTTGACATTCCTCTCAAATAACGCTCCAGCACTCATGTCCTGTTGCATAGCTTTTCAACTATTTGGGTTATGCTACAAAACAAAAAAGGAGCAACAGTTGTGTGTCCCAATTTTCAGCATTCGATTGATTTTGTTCACGCTTGCAGCCACTTTTTTGTTGGTGTCGTTCGATGGTCATTTAATAGTTTTGACCTAGTAACAGTTTTTTGGTTTTTCGTGATTTCCTTTGAAAAAAGTTTTACCATTTATTTTTGCTGACAAATTTTATTTTCATTGCAAGCAATTTTGATTTATACGTGCTTTTTTCTGTGTGCTTGAATTTGCTCTATTGATTTGAAATTTGATAGAATTTAGAATTTACGATTTTAACTAGCAAAAATTTAATTTTGCGAAAATCGTTAAACTTGAAATTTGTACATACATTTATGATGTATTACAACAGGCCGCTCAGGTCGCAGTGACTGGGACACTGTATCCTTACTCTAAATATAATCTTTACCTCCTCATGCCGGATTTTGCCTACGGGAAACGTCCTGTAACTAACAAACTAGGACACCTAGGAAATTGAAATTTGAGTCGATACTAACACATCTATCCTGAAAAATTACTGATCCTTATGTATGCGTAATTTAAGCAGGCAAGCATCTTTGTGGACTGACTCAGGTAACCAAAATACGATTAAATGCTTTGTTATAGAAAGTTCAAACTTTTGAATATCTTTAAGTTTTCGAAATGTTGTCAACAGTGTCTTTATGTTTAACTTCCTGCTTTTACGAAAAATTGTACTCAGGCAGCTCTTTCGCGTTCTTTCGTTCGTGAATGTTGCATGTAACTGCATGGCAAGCGTGTACGTGACAAGGACAACCATTGATTTCCGTCTCACTGCCCTTGCCTCGCCGCAGCAAAGCGCAAACCATTCTAAGCATAAAATTGGAACAGTGAAATGCACTTCAAGCTTCCATGGCATTTCACAAGCGGCCACGTGATTGTGCTTTTGTGTACACCACTTGGACCAAGTAGCAGAAATTCTAAGACGTAACAATACAAACACGCACACATATCAAATATACACACGTACACATAAGCACATGCCAGTCCCAGCTGCGTTTGAGTGCGCCAACGTGATTTAATGGATGGCTTGCGGTTTCACCCATGCTCAGACGGCGCACTAAATTAGTGCCTAATGAGGCGCCATTAGCTGGCAGCGCAGTGACGTTGTCAAATCGTTGCAAAAGCAATAAATAATTTGAAAATGCCTAATAGAGCATACAAGGCACACATACACACACACATCTATAAATATATACGTATGTACTACATGTTGGCTCAGTTAAATTGTTGAAGTGGCATTAGTGGCGCATATGCTGGCCAGATACTCTTCAATAGCAGACAATCTGAAATCCTTTTGAGCGCTGAATTCTATCAATAATGTTTCTTCCATCCATGTAAGTGGAATTGGACACGCAAGCTTTCCTCAAAGTCCAGAGGAAACTCTCACAACTGGCTTGTGGTGCGTATGAGTAACATTGCGAGTAGCGGTTTTGATATATTTGCATGTGTGCACGCACAATTTATGTAATTACGTTTTTCAGATACATAAAATAATATATACCTAAAATTTTGTTGTTGTTGAATTTCAAAACCGACTCTACTCATTTAGATTTTAGTCCTTTCCCTAGTTTAAGATCAACTGCGTTCGCACCTTACGCCAAAGTTGGCAACAAATCTACAACAATGCGAAGTATTTGTGGTTTTCCTTAAATGTTCTTTGAGTACTCCATTTGCTAAGACACACTCCATGCAGCTAGAAAAGGCTGCATGAAGCCAAGTAGTTCATATTAAAGCAATTTATATTAGTTGAAAACACATACACACACATGCACACACACGCGCACTCAACTGCGAAGTCCTAATTGAAGTGTGTGAAGCAGGTGCTAATTTTCTCGCCATTTTGGGCTAGTGTGGGCACGCTGTGGCTATTGTCATGGTTGCCATGGTTGCTGCAGGTATAAGGTGATTAATTTCAGCTGCTGGTTGCCATTGACATAAACGATGGGACGGACAGCGCCGCAATTACGTTGTTGGTTTCAGCAGTTGGTCTTTGAGATTACGTTGATTGTGTTGACTCTTTGTGAATGCCTTCAAAGGCCTCTACACACACGGGCTTGTTCTAAATTTGATCCACGTGTGGTCATGCGTTTTATGCTGTTAAGCTGAGGCACAAATACAAAGAAGCTTGTTAAAAAAAGATGATTAAATATAGCACACATTATAATATTCTATATTAAATTCTGATAGAACAAAATTTAAAATGACTGACAATTTTCATGTAGGTAGATTTAGAATAATATTGTATTTGGAATAGGGATTCAGTCTCTTAGTCCATGTAAGCTGAAGGGTTTATTGTGGCAGCGCTTATACCACATTTCGATAATAATAGCATTTAAAAGGCAGATTCCTTCGATAGTTTGCCAGATAGTTTAGGCTACGAATCTCTCAGAATCTTCTGTAAACTATAATTTAACCTCTCTGTTAAAACTGCATTGATTTGCGATATTAATTTTGTACAAATTAAATATAAAACTGCAATAATTCACTTTGGGGCGCCACAATTTATAACGTTTAGAATTGGCAATTTCCATTTTTATTAATGTACCGCCATTTTGCATAAATGACAAAAACAGCACAAAACACTTCAATTACGCCACACCATGCCACTTCATTTTAATTCAAAGAAAAAGAAAAAATACCCCACTTTTCCGACAAAGTGTAAAGGAATATGAATGAATTATGAGTTGTGCCTTTCATATTCCTTTAGACGTTATGAATTTATGGCAACGTGTCTTTTATGCCTGCCAGAAGGACTGCGGCTTGGTGCCTGATGAGTGAGACAAGTGTGAGGGGTGTGAGCATTGAAGGACGACAGTGAGCTGTGTGCTGTCATATATCACATGTTTGCATGTGTGTGTGTGAAATCCATTGCAATACACACACATACATTCGATCATTTTAATGTTTTTTTCTTTTGTACTTTTACTCTTTTTGTACATCACATGTGCTTTATGCGAGTGAGCCTTTGTTTGTTTATAACTGACACAACTACATATGCAATAACACTTTCACGATATGTGACAGCTACACACACACATACACATGCGTTTATGTACAAGCATGCATAAATCCTTCAGGTATATATAAATATTTATATTTGTATGTATGGGAGCATGTTCGTACCTGTGTATGTGGTTGCTTGATTTCAGCTACTACCACTTCGTATGCTGCCATCATTTTTTGACTTCTCTGCCACTGACACTCACTCAAGAAAGTAGCTTGAAAAGGAAATCGATATGACAACTTGTAAATGAATTGCAGTCGACGTCAAGTCCTGTCTGCGCTATCTATGCCAATCAGCGTGTAGCACCTCATTTATGCTGCTGTATTTCTATGCAACTGTTTGTGTGTGTGTGTGCGTGTTATATACCCACTCGCCACATTGACCGATATTGATATAGAGAAAGATAAAATTCTCAAACAGTTAGTGAAGAAAACTATTGTAAATGAATGCGAGAAAAATATTTTATCTGTTTTTAATGAACGCTCGAAAATTTATTGTAGAATTTACAATAAAAAGCAAAAGAGTTTTGAATAAATTTCGCGTTGAACGAACTTTGGAAACAAGCGATGATTTTGCCGGTTGGCATATACGAGTAGTATGTATGCAAGTGTGTGTGTGTGTTCGTACGTAAATGAAATTGGTTTTACTTGCAAGAAGTTCCACTTCCATTTCCGTTTCGATTTCAGTTCAGGCATATATTTGCAATGCAGGTCAATCCAATTCATGTTGTCACTTCATACAACAGGACAACATAGGACAAGCACTATCAACAACAACAAAAAAAGGCATTGCTTGAATGTGTAATGAAATTGTTGAAGATTACTAGGCAAAAATTTCTACGACATGTTGAATTGTAAAAGCATAAACGGGGGAAAAAAAACTAATAAAATTGAGTGGTGTTGAATTGCGGGTTGACAAAACAAAGCAGGCACTAGCTCTTTTAAGGAATTGTCAATTGCCCAAAGCTCAAATGATTTCGTGCTTGAATTTGTGCTTTAATTAATTAAAATTTGTTGATAATATCAAAAATAATATATATTGAGCACACAAACATTCAACTACTGCCGCACTTATCTCGATGTATATGTGTATGAAATATGCATAAAAAGGACGATGTTGACAAACTGACCTTACCCTAACTCAACAGCATACCCTTAAGACAAGCCATGTGCCACTCAAAGTGTACTGTCGCTCTCTGCGACTTCTTCGCATCTCCTCTACATTGACATACTTCAAGCGCTTTCCAATTAAGCTCGCTTTCATATATCCTTTTTTGAATTTTTAATATGCTGCAAGAAGTGAAGCAAGAAATATTTAATAAATGCCCATTTGGAAATTCCTGTCTATTTTCTTTGGGATGTGGCCAACCCCAACCGCACACATACACTCACCCACACCCACGCCCACACACAATTATAGTCGTTTTGGGGTTTGCAAGTGTGGCCGAAGGCTTTTTGTGTGGGGTCACTTTAGAAGTCGTTAGCAGTTCTTCAGTGCCACTTGATTTGTTCGCCCACTCTGTCTAGCCACTTAACCCAGTGGGAGAAGACAGTGTATTATGATTGTGCGCAGGAATTCGAAAAACATGTTGATATTTGATATTCGGGCTTGAAATAATAATGAGTCAAGCAGATTGCGTGCTGGATTTTATGTTATTGAAATATTAAGGACCATTAAAAGTTAAACGCTGTTATTACAATTTAATTTTGTGAATTTTTGAGGCTATACGCAAGCAGTAGCATTAGTAGCAGGCACACAATTATTGGAAAGACAATTATTTTGCTAGCAGTTAGAGCAGTTGATTGAATGGTGTCATCTTCCAATATCCTTGCTTATTATAAATGCCTTTAGCCAATGAAAAATTACAATTTAATAATCGCTTTGTCTGTTAAAGACAATATTGACAGCACTTGGCAAATAATACAGCATATACATACAACTGCAATAGCAAATAACTTGATATTTGCTGAAATTTTAAGTAAATAATCAAATATTTAGTAATTAGGCAAATTCAACTGATTTCATATTTTGTGCAAATAGATAATTTGCATAATATTTGAAGTGCATAACTTAGGCTTAATAGTAAACAAACAAATGCATACGCAGGCACACATACATACATACACATTCCTGTTCAAATATGCACAAATTTGTATTGCACTAAGCCAGGTGCAGCGTTTCTTACTCTCATAGGCGTACTTTATTATTGATGTTTGTATCGCTTTTAACCATGCATGTGCTCGAAGAATACAGATACAATTTGAATAAATTAAAGTATTTAAGACCGCCTTTATAGAATGTAGTAGTTTGAGATTTTAGCACGACGCATTCACGACATACATATACGTTTCAAGGAAAAGAGGTATTGGAGGAGAGAGATTGCAAGTAGATACAATTTAAAGATACGACAACTACTTAACTCAAACTAAATTCTTGCCACTAACCCTTACCATTGTGAGTGCAAGTTCATGTGTGCTTTAAGTGCGCTTGGGCGAGTTAGTGTAGTGACTGTGCTATTTTATGTATGTAATACTCAGCACAGTTGGTTGCGTATTTGCATTGTAATGTAACGAAATGTAACACAATTTCGAATAATACCCATTCCATGTTTGCAGATTTTTGTACAGACAAAACGTCAGCAGCATTCTTTCTGGATTGACATTGCAAGCAACAAAACAGTATATATAGGGTGTCTTGTCAAAAACATTATGTGTATATAACAATTTTTGATTTATGCTTTTATGAGTATCTAATGAACGACTTTTTGAAACCTATCTATTTTAAGTATACGAATGTGGCGTTTTATAGGCTATCAACGCACGAAAGCGAAATGCTCAAGTCAACATTCCAAGCACACTGTGCCATATATCCTTTTTTCCACATGTGAAAATGTGCTAATTATAGCTTAAGTTAATCTTTATGTATTAGTCAAACGATGTCTTTTATTTAAGTTGTTTACATTTAGTTTGCTTTAACGCTCTCTGCCTACCACAAACACCCTGTGCCGCATACAAATTTACTTAATTTGAATACATATTTTAAAGCAGGCGACTGCTGGTGACTATACATTATGCTATATATTTGGCTGAATTGTTATTTATTTCATTTTATTCTAGCTATCTCGCTTCCCCACCACTTACATGTGCAACACACCCACATTCAAGCACTGCTTATATCCTTGACATGTAACCACAATTTTATGCAAGAAACCAGTGGAAAAGCAACAAAGAAATGCTGACTAACAAATGCAAGATAACCTACATATACACACACACACATGCACAGGTTACTGTAATGCAGAAGCAGAAGTATTCAACTTTTTATACCATCGCCCTCCCTTCTGCTTACCTTTACCCTTTCATGCCTTTGCTTTGGCCATACAAAAGTTGTAGTTGCTTATATTTGCGCATATGCTTGCATATGTTTCTATTGTTCTGTTTCTGTGTAACTTTTACTTTTGCATATGTTGATGTGCTCTCAAGGTAGCTATGCCTCTATGTATGTGTGAGTGTGTTTGTATTTTTAATGAAAAAGGATTATGCTTTTAAGGGCATGTTGCGCTGTTGATGTGCACAATATGTTTCTTTGATTATGCTTTGCTTAAGTATAAGTATATAATGGCATTATTTGATTAGAGAGCAAAAGAGCGTGATGCGGAAATTATCTGCACTAACATGTATTTTAATATGTAAAAATGTATGTTGCATATTTTTATGAGAAAATATTTGCTTCTAGCAGCAGGAATGCTTTTTTGTATGTAGAATAATAAAATGAAAGGTCTGTTGCTGGTGTGTTATTAAAATAGAAGTTTCGCATGTATCCTTTTTTCCAAAAATTTGTTTAAGGAGGTTTTTTTGTTACGTACGTTTTTATTTGAATTTAAGTATTTAAGTGTTTGGTTATACATATGTATATATGTATGTATGTACATAATAAGAGTTTGCACTTGTGATGTGACTGCTATATGTGCACATGAATGTATCAGACTATTAGGTCTGTCAGTACCGAGATCCTGAAAGAATTCTTAATTATTTTTGGTCTCCGCAACTCTGCCATTTTCGAAATAAGATGAAAGGTAGTCAGACTCGGTCTGTTAACTGCAGAACAGTCATATTCAAATATTTAGTTTAAATTATGCACGGTTCTCGAGATGACTACTTCGAAATTAGGGTGCTTTCGTTTTTAATTACATTTGCAGTTGTATATAATATCCCGAAAATCCCGGCATTCTTAAGCATTTTAAGATAGACTGGTCTACATAGCACACATACTAGCATGCGATAAGCAAAATTAGTTATTCTCTGGAAATATACGGTATATACATATACTAAATATGTGTGTGTATGTGACGGAGTATGCAGCTGTGTGGGTTAACGTGCATGTGTGTGCATATACAACATGACTATGCATGATGTATGTCCTAAGCTTATGCTAAGCTGTTGCTTTCACGCTCTGCGCTTGTTCTATTCGCGTGCTACTCGTCCTTTCCATACTCGCCATCTTTCCAGTGACTTGCTTGAGTTTTCCTTGCGTAGTTTAAGAAGCTTTAATGCCAAGACTAAAGACTACGCACTAAGAATGAATTATGCATAATCTTGTTGTCATTGTTTTTGCCTTGCATGCAAACATATATATGTGTGTGTGTGTGTACATACATGCAGATACGCATGTGCACAAATACATGCATACGCATATACATATGCACACATGTTAGTGCACACTCAGAGAAATTTGAAACTCAATTTAAACTTTTCCAGGGTTGTGAAGTAATCATCAATAATGTATTGATATCTTGAGGTAGCGGTGTGATGACGAGGAACCGAATTTTTGAAGGTTAGAGAGAAACCATGAAGGACGTTCTATTTTACACGTTTTTTAAATAGGATAAAACCATGACAATTTTAGAATAATTTTTGTTCTATACAATCAGATGCACAAGAAAATTACACGGGTGCCTTGGCAGGTGAAGTGGGGGTCCAGTCCGTAAAATATAAGTTGCTGGAGGTCCTTTTCGCCAATAATATCCCACGAAAAATAGAATGGCAGTTTTTCTTCTCGCAATGAGGCTGGGGGAGGCTTTCAGCTACCAGAGAGCCCAGTGATCTTTTAAAATGAGTGGAGGAGGATTGCTAACTGTTTTCAACTTTTAGTGGCGTGCACTCCAAGAACGTAGCCTAAACAATTTATCTTATCTAAATCCTAATGCATTTTATTTTAGTTGGCGTAGCACAAACCTTTTTGTAGTTCCGACAGGAATATTTTCAGCATAATGAAAATTCTTAAAGCGCTATGTTTTATTTACAATTTTTATATTTCTTCTTTCTCTTAGTGTATGTGCCTTCAAGAACTCGTTGAAATTAAGTATTTTGCTCCAAATGCACCCCTTCTTTCGATTTTTGACTACCCCCCAGAGTTCTATGCAAATTTCTTGCTACATTTAAAAATTGCTGAGATTATCCTCGCCCCGCCTTACACACATACAATATTATGTGCATGTAGCGCGTTGAAGTACCACAGAATTGCAGCTTCTGCTGATTTCAGTGTTCAGGGATTTAAGTGAGTGTATGAAAATTTATTGCGCGACACTGAAGAAGAGAAATATGTGGTCTGTGTGGCATTATTCAAAAGTGAAAATGTCGCAAGTTAAATGCAAATTTCTGGTAAGAGCTTTCCCGGTCGACTTAATCTTAATATGGTTTTGTGGTCTAACGCTGACGCTGGAGACAGAATACATTCTCAGCATAAGATAATTGCTACGACCATTGAAAGGTCAATACTTTTTAATGGAATAGTTACAAATATTAAGAGGCTAGCGGGTGAACTAGATTTAGATCAGAGTTGATAAAATACAGTGGTCACGTCTAACTGAATAACTGATAATTAAAGATAATTCGCTAATTTAACGCTCTGCGCATTTGTATTTAACCCATCTTTAAAAAATCACTAATAGCTTTTAATGATACTCTTTGAAGATTCAAGGTGAGCTTCCAAAAAAAAAGTTGTTGAATGTTACCATTCCGCTGTAAATTGCATGAAAAGAACTACCTTCTGTAGCGATTAACATTGCTTCTCAGCTTCTCACGCCTGATTTTTGTGTGCTTTGCAATTTTTCGAAGAAAATCCTTTTCGCATAAAACATAAAATGTGCTTTGTATATTTTATTATGCTTTATTGCTTCCGGGCCGAGGGCAATAATCAGTGAAAGTATGTGAGTATTACGTATGCAGTGCCACTTTCCCTTTGTGGCTTTCGCTGGTATTGTATCAAGGCGTCGCGTCGGCTTATGTAATTCTCGCAGAAGGCCAGACAAATGCGGGCAATAAAATATAAATAAGCTTATTTTGGCGGCAGCGAAAAAGGATTTCAAGAGAAGACATATTCGGCATGTATGCGATTTTTATAAAGTAGATTTTTTTCTGTTCGTAAAAGGACTTGATATATTTGGTTTGGCATACTTCATTTCCTCTACTTCGCTTGTACATTTACTTGTTCTCAATTTGAGTTCAAGGACGCGGCCTGAGCGTCATAAAAAGAGATTCATTGCAGTCTCTAAGAACTTTATTTGACATTTGCAGACATAAATTGAATTGGAGCAAGTGTCGAAAATATATTAATGGTTGAGCGAGATACAGCAGCAAGCTGTTAACTAGTCTTTTCAAATATGCCATTATGTATCAAACTTATGTAATCGATTTTGTAAGGGATTGCATTAAATGGTCATAAATGTGCAAGGACTCTTAGCAATGGCGCAGACTTTTTGACAAATAACGTGCAGGAAGATAATGAATTACGGCCCGAAGTTTGCAAAAAGACGCAGCTGCATAAAGTTTATTTCCTCATATATCCTTTATTAGACACTTTTAGGAAAAATGGCATTAGAGTGAAAAAATTTATATTATGATTGATGCAAGTTTTAACAAATAGCTTTTCAACATTCTAAATTTCAGAAATGCTTGTTAATAACTTAAATTTTAAATTAAACTAAATTAAATAAGCTCCAGTGGAACGAATTTCGGTATTTATAATTTTTTAAAAAGGCTAATTTTCTGATGAAAGTAATTGCCCTCATAAGAAATGAGAATTAAAGAGAAGCCTGCTTTTAATGCCACCTTTTGTATGTCCAGCAACAGCAGAGAAGATTTTTTCATACACCTACACTCTTATATAATATTCTCACACATATGCATGCATAAATTTATACATTTTAATAAACGCGCCTGTGTAAAAAACATATAAAGTTACACAAAAAGTCGCAAAGTGCACATAAGTGCATTTGACTTTACTCTTGCCTCTTTTTTGGCCTGCGGCGCTCAGTTGAAGCCACAAATTGTTGCCAACACGATTTAATCCTTATTTTTTCCGCTAAAATAAAGCAAGGCACACAAGTGTGTTTTTTCGCTCATATCGCATACATTCGTGTGCGGCTGTGGTGGCACATAGCTACATACGAGCATAATTACGCTCGCAGATAAAAATAGGCAGCCTTTTGCTTTTTTCGTACGATCCTGTGGGAAACATTTATCAGTTTGAGTGGGGTTATTTGCGAAATATGGCTTATTTTGGGAATAAGTGCATGTATACATGCCTAGGTAAACATATATGTATGTACATATGTATGTGAAAACTTTAAAAGTATATTTCTTTATTTCCAGTTAAATTCACGGATTGCTATGCCAAACATTGGGATTAGAGATTCACCGTCAAAAAGGTCGTGTTCTTTATCATCATTATTCAAATTCATTATTTTTGGCTTTATTTTAGGTTTTATTCAATATATGTAGTTAGATTCTGATTTAGGTTCTCTTGGGCCCCTGGATTTCCGAAACGGAATCGACGAAACCAAAATTTCGCATGATTAGCTGTTTTAGTAACGGGACCATGTTCACACTTTCAGCCTTCTTTCAGGCTTGCGTTTGCGCCTTTATCGAAGAAAAAAATTCGATAATTTTGAACATTTTTACATTTCAAATCCAGGGTTTTTGGAAAGAAAAAATTATCTGTGGTATAGGGTCTTGAATTGAACGTTAGGGAGAGTGCAGTGTTGCACATGTGTGTGTGAGTGCAATGTTAACGTAACAGGCCGGAAAAAAGTGTTAAGCTTTTACTGCCGCTGTTGCCCGCGATGTACACACACACACACACACACACACACACACACACACACACTGACACACGCGCGAAACAAACAAATTCGCGGGAAAAAAAACGAGAAATTGGGTTAATGCGATTTAAGTGAATCTGGCGTGCATTTAAGGCCACCAAATTCTGCTCGCCACTGCAACAGCTTATGTTATCCGCTGCCAAAAAAAAGTGGAGGCGCAAAAAATGGCCACCATTTGCGGCTGACCGCGTGAGGCGCGGCGCTTAAGCCGAAATGGCAGCTGCATTGCTTCCCATGTGCTTTTAGCGCTGTTTTCAATTTTATTGACACAGGCAAGCAGTCGACGAGCAAGAGCCTCCAAAGAACATAAACTCGATTTTCCAGCTAACACTGATTAATTTACTGATGGTGATAAAAAAGCTTGCCCTTTTCCAAACAACTTTTTTCACTGACTTTAATCCTAACGCTAACGACAATCACATTAAACCATTCAATCTCATCCTTCTGTATAAGTAATTGCCAAGACTACATAGCAACGTTCGCAACAGGCAAAGTTAGGTTCAAACAATTTGATGTACCTACCATCCTTCAAGAATACATAAAAAAGTTGTAAAAAGTCCTTAAATTTTTCAATTACTTATTTCACTTCATATGAAAATGTCATTCAAAATTTGATGCGATGCCACTGACGACATAACTTTGTTGTCCGGTCTGCCTTCCGCATGTGCAAATAAACCTTTGTAACAGCTTTCTGCAAGGACATCGCAGCAGGGGAATGCTTAACGAATTTGTGTTTGAAAGTCAGGCAAATAATCGAGTTTCAACTGAAACTTTTAACTGCTGCTTTTATGTACTAGTACAAGCATAAACTGGTTTTTTAAGATCAAGTAATTCAGTTATTGGAGCAATATCGACAAATCTGCTTGCTACATTATAAATGGAAGTATTTACTCAGAAAAATCTGTCGAAAAAGTATGCCCAGTCTTTGAACTTTCGAATTAGCCTTTCATTACAGCCTCTCTCACAGATTACTGACTTTTACACCTACATTTAAGCATTTTTTGCCTCGGCATAATTCTTTAATTATTGCAGAAATTTAAACTAATAGCTTGCAACATAAAATGCTGCACTTTATAGCCACGCAATTAAATATATATGTGCGGCAATATTTCATATAAATAGTCATAAAAGCTAATGCATGTCCCTTTATTCTTGCATACCTTTTCTTTGCTCTCTAAGGACATTGCCTCCGGCTGTAAAACTCATTAAATGACACCCTACTTTAGAGGAATTCTTTGAAAGGCCACTCTAATTTCATTAGGGGTTCTTCAACAAAGGACACACACATTAGAAAAACAGCCACATGCTGTGTGTGTTTTTGCGTGGTGTGCGTGCGACGCCATTTTGAGTGTTGTGGCATAGCACCCACACCCGCACTGTGCACGTTCGGCTGTTGTTTCAAGCGCTTATCTCAAGCAACAAGTCGCACAGAAAAAGAATAATGAGCGAAACTTGTTAAGAGGGTGTCGAGCTAAGTGCGGACACGTTTTACGCAGTAGGTGTGTACGGAAGACATTACCAACAACTTTTACATGCACCAACGACTGCACAGCATGAGGCACCCTACGGCTTTAAAGTGCGCATGTAAATCGAACTGACGACAGCCACTTTCTGTTACTACTTCATTTGCTCGGAATGGCACGCTGTCCAGCTTTGATTTCATTGCAATAAAAAAGTCAAGTGGGTGCATACTTTGATTGTTTCTTATGCTAGGGTAGAATGCCCTCCCTACTTGTCTATAAGCTGATCAATATGTTTATATTGATATTGATATATTGTTTACTCTGCTTTTGCTCCACTTTTTTATATGCAGCTTCTCTTTAATATTCTTTTCGAATCAAAGAAAATCGTAAATTTTGCATGGAACTATTTTTTTATAAACGGATGACTCACATGCACTACCTAAGGTGATTGTCTACATGTGGCATATATCACGAACGAAACCGGAAATTGTTATCGAAACATGCGGAAAACAAGAACAAACGATCAAATGAACTAGAGAAAAGCGTTAATTGGCACACACACGCTAGCAAAAATAATGATAACAAATCTGGTAAATAAATTAAGACAATTTTAAAAAACACCACAACAATTATGTGAAAGCACTTACACACGCACTGACAAGCTGACATGACACGCTGCACTGTGGAACGAGCCAGCTCGAATTGTGATAGAAAAGAAAAGTTGTTTTGGAGAAATTTTTTATAAAAGGCGCCTTTGTATTTATGAGAAAAAAAGAGAAAGTTGAGGAGATACCATCGAATGAACTAATGCAATAAATGTATGTAGGTCCCATTAACTTTAACTAAAAACAGAATTTTATTCTCATGGCAAACTACCTAGAGGAGTTGCCAATTCTCGCTAGAGCGTTGTTGATACCTTCGGTTTGATAGAAAATCGTTTTTCATCAAATTTGTAATAATATTATATAGAGTATTATTCTCGATAGAAATTTGCACGTTCTCGGTAATACTTCGATATCGAAACATTATACATACATGTATATTGACTTCTTGCTGGGTAAAAAATTGTTTTAAATAAAATAAGATCTTTATATTCCCGATATTTCAGGTTTTAAAATTTGAAAATATTTTTTTGTTTATTTGGTCAAGCTCGTTTCATTATGCACCGGAGCCACAGCTGAACGAACACCAACATATGAACATAATCCAGAATACATACATATGTACATACCCACACACACTAGCAAGTGCCAGCCAACACTAAACGAGTTGGTGGTGGTGCGTTGCGGTTCGCTGTGACGGCGGTAATGGTGGTCATTGACCGTTAAGCAATTAGGAGCGGGGGTGGTTAGGAGGAGGCTAACTTCAATTAAGTTGAGGTGTATGTAGGTGAGCAGTGTAGCGGCGTATGAAGCAAGCGGCTTGTAGGGTGGCCAGAGAGTTTCAATGACTGGCATGCCACTGCTCGGGCAAGCATGAAAATCAAGTGCAGCTACACAACAAAAACAAAACCAAAACGAAAACAACAACAACAGCAATGAACAATGAACATTGTACAACAGAATGACATGCAGAACATTGACAGGGTACAACAATAATAACAACAACTACAATGAATATCACTGAATACTTAATGTTGTTGCTGTAGTTGTTGCCGCTGTTGTAATTGAGGAAGGCAAAAGTTTTTAATGAAAAATTGGAAAACTGCTGTGTTTAGCTTTCATGTAAATGTCGTTTTGTATGAAAATAACAATACCGTAAGAGAGAGAGAGAGAGAGAGAGAGAGAGAGAAAGAGAAGTTTTTACAGCTCAGGGATAAGGATAAAGGAGTTATATATATTATATTATATTTTTCTGAACCAATTGTTAACAATTTCACAACGAAGGTAAAAGCTAGCATCTGCCGTAGAAGATTTTACACAATATTTATACAAAATATTTTACATAAATAAATACATATTAGCACCCATTTATATTTCTTAATTTAGATTCTATGCGCAGGATCTTATTACTTTCAGGTTAATAGATTAAAAACGTCACATAGTATATGAACATGACTTTCTTATATATGTATAGGAAAACTCAAGAAGTAGCGTCAACAAATTTCTCCATACATATTTTCCTACTAATTAGGGTCACCCAAATAATCACACCTATTCGAGCTACTTCACACCCTAAAGAAGGGAGCCAATGCTTTGTTTTGTTGGCGCAAATTTAATATTGATATTAATTTAACGCCAAAGTGCAAAGCGGATGTTGCACTGTCTATCGCGTAGATCCCCAAATCAATATAGCCCTCCCCCCCTCACCTCCACCACAAATCAACACACACACACACACTTATGCAAAGAGGCTATAAATGTTTAAGTTTTGTTGCTACCCTGCTCACCCTGCTGGCATATGCGTCTGTGTGTGTATGTGTGTTTTTGCATGTGGTTGCAGCGCCCAACCTTGAACACCTCCCCCCGCCGCCTTCTTGCCAGCAGCATAATTTGCAGATTTCGTTGAGCGCGCCGTGTGCAAAATCATTGCCGAAAGCGAAGCGAAGAGGAATTTTATATGCGCTCAACGGCGCAGACACTTAAAGCTGCTTCCTTCCGCCAGAAGTGTTGTGGCATTTTCTTGCTGCAGCGCTTGCTATGCGTGTGCATGTGTGTGTGTGTGTGTATTTTTGTGCAGGTGCAAAATTGAAATTAGATTTTAAAATTTAATGGCACGCATGTTGGCATTCTCAAGCAAAATGGCGCTTGCGGAAAATAGGTTAAGGTTTTTGCTTTAAACCGATGAAGATTTTTCAGATTGAAAGAAACATTTAAGATGATATGAAAAGAAAACATATAGTTAGTATTTTAACAATCTATAAAAATAGAGCAATATAAATTCGTTGCATCTTTCGTCTATAGCCAAAATAAGCGTAGCAGAAAGTTATATATGTGTCTACAAACTTTTGAAGGTTTCGGTCTTACGTATGAGGTTTCTCCAACACCCTTACTTTTCGGTCTCCAATCCTTGCTTCCAGTAGATATATGTCAGCTGGTCTCATAGCTGGCTTGAAGTTGCATAATTTCTCGGTCTAAAAGATACCCAACAATAATGCATAAATTTTAAAAATATATAAATGGTTTTACAAATTGTTTTGATTTTTTTATGCAAATGTTAACTTGGAGTTCATTAATATATACAACTGCAATACCTTCTGCGCTCTTATTCAAAACTCCACAAAAAAAAATCCATTTGCATTAATTGAAATCAGTTCGCACGCACTCTCTCTCACACACACACTCAGAGTCATGCGGAAAATCCCAAAATACCAATTGTAAAACCACTGAAACATGCAAATACGCATATCGATTTTGAGCGCTTGAACATTTTACATTATACGATTTTGGGCATTTGGTAATTACCCAATGAAATGTCGATAGTGCGTATAGAAGTTGCAAGCCGCTTATGCCGCCTGTGTGCCTCATGGGAGCCATTGTTGTATAATACAAATTTCCAGCATGTAAATATGTGCTGTAGATGTAGATGGCAAAACTACAGAGGATTCAGATATTCGTATACAACATGTGGTTTGTTATTGCTAGACACATTGCATAACCGGCGCAAAATGAAATGAGGTTAAGTGTTTGTTGCTGTTATTGTTGTTGGTGGTGCTGATGTTGGTGTGAGACAACTGTGGTAGCAGCTTGAAATATTGTTTCAATTTCAAAAATGTCAAAATGAGAAATTAATAACGCTGCTTGCTAAAGTCAACAGTATTTCAATTAAATACTTTTAATATGCATGCAAGGATGAGGAATTGCAAATGTTTAAAAAGCAAAAGATATAAATTAAGATTAATTTAGTAACAGTTTTGATCAAATTATTTCTGGCATAATTTAATAAAATAAGGCATAAACTACAGACGCTTTCTTAGAGACTGAAGATGATAGGCCTTCTTGCATTCTACGCCTCCAGCTGAGATTCTGTCTTTCTCTTCTACGTCAGTCCACAACGTTTCCCCCTTAAAAGACACAAGATAAGTTCGTTGATTATGCCTACGAATTTTGAAGTCAATTCCTAATCGATTGCTCCACCTCGTTCGACTGAACGAGCAAATACCTGATAATCCTAAGGCCGAAGGTTGAATTCCGTTTTGCCATTAATCTGTGGCAGCGTATTCGAGGTTTACCTTAACAACTTTCGAGTTGATGGCAAACAAGTTTGAAAGTCATGTTCTTGTTCAGCCGCACAAAAGTAATTTGAATGCTGTAACAACTGTGACGATGGCGAAGGCGGGGCATGATGATGAGTTTGAGTGCGTCTGCAGTTATAGCCACCAACCACTTACGGCTACAACAGGCAGCCGCCATGTTTCGTTTGTTTCATGGCCAACGTGCTGCAATAAATGCAGGCTGTACGCCGGCCAACATGTTGCCACATCTAACATCCTTGTGCTTTTTCCTTGACATTGTAGCCTTTGAAAAAAAAAACAAGTTCTATTCAGATGTGCCGCTGGCAAGTGGAGTGCAGCTAGAAAGCTAGAAGCTGTGTTGTTCGCTTGACTAAAGCAGGACCACGCACACACACACACACCCAACTTGGCACAGTTGAGCTAAGCCATGCGAAGTCAGGTGCAGTTGCACTCAAATTTATGCATGTGCACAACAGAACATCTTAGCAAGAAGTGCCAAGAAAGAGTTTACTTTTTCACTTTTCCTATCCCCTTTCGTTTTTTAATTGGGTCATGATAAGCTAAGTGCCGCCATAAATCAATTTTTATTCACATTCGAAATTAATCCCTCAAATTCCTTCCTCCAGAAGCATCATTTATGATCCTATTCAGATTCGTTATCACATATGCATATATCTCCTGCATGTGCCTTTAATAGTTTCTTTTTGGGATTTTCGTTCAAACATATCATCCACATCAACTGCTTTAAATCCTTGCGTGTTATTTAAAATGTGCAACCAAGGAAGCATGATAAAAGATAGTAGCAACTGCAGGTGAAGGCTTTCTATGACATTTCGCTTGCATCAATTTGCATTTCCAGTTGGAAGTCAGCATAAATAAGCATAAAAATGCAAGGATATACAGAATAGTGGCAATGCAGTGAGCACTGCAATATTTATCCTCCTTATTTTCATCTGTCTTTCTTCTTTTGACTTTCTGTTGGCTTTACTTTTTTCAGTTCTTCACCATTTTGGCTCAGTGTCTGAGCCTTTTTTTCTTGCCTATGTTACCCTGCCACATTGCGAGGTTGCTATGTGGCATGAGTCTGCTTTTAGGCGTTCGTACCGAGCGTTTACTCCCTCCTCTGCCTTATTTTTTCTATTTTACTGCTACTTCTGCAACTGCACGCTTTCCATCAGATTTGCTTTGAATATCTACTAAGTTTCATCTGGTTTCTCTTCTTCAGCTATTCCCATTGAATAGTTAAAATACAATTTTTAAAACTTTAAAAAAGATTGATCATATAGCAGAGAGATTCGATTCCACATACAACGACCGAATAAAATTAGCAGCAGTCAATATTCGTTGAATATGGTTTACTATCATTAAATCACCTCCAATAAAAAACTTTTTATCATTTAAAAAAGCGGCAAGGAAGCGCTTAATGACAGTATCCTTGGCATTTTAATTGTTGCTGTTACTGCTGTGGCCGCCGCCATTGTTCTTGTATGAACTTTTCTCGTGGATGTTGCCTTGCCTTGTCCCAATTTTGAAAATGACATTGAAAAGCAGGATGCGTTGATGTTGATTTCAGCCATTCGTTGCTGTTGCTGTTGTTGTTGTGGCGGTCATGCATATTTGCGTATTTGCAAGTTTATTCGATTTTTTGTTGGCTGCCATTGCACGCTGCGAATTTTATGGTTAAATAATGTCGGGTTGGCAGACAGAAAGTGCTTACGCATGTATGTATGTGTGTTTGTTTGTGTGCATTTATACGTACTTATGAATGTGTATGCTCACTGTGCAAAGCGTGGAGAGTATGAGTGCGGGTGAGGGTTAAGCATATCCATTGCAAATGCCAGAAGGATTCGCGTAGGCTCATCTCTTGGCGAAATGTAGCATTAAATGGCACTTCCGCTTTTTATTTTTATTTTTCCATTTGCTTTTCGTCGAGGCATTTGAGTCTTACTTCACATCGTTTAGTCTTATGGCTTGTACATACCTGGTTTATAAATATGCGCGTACAGTATGAGCTGGTTCGTGCGAAAAATTGATTGCATAAGCTGATTCGAATTATAGAGTTGCAATAAACTCGGATTATGCGATAGTTAATGATCAATGTTAATTAAAATTGATTTTAAACCACTTCATATTCGCATGACTGATCCCTTCAATGTCGATTAGCACGTGTCTTTATGCGCTGTTCAATCGAATAAAAAAATTGTTTATGAATCCTTGGCATCCATATGTTCATGATCTAGCTAATTAAAAGTTAAATCAATACCTGAACTACATATATTCCTAAATGAACGTATGTATATGTATCTACATTTGTAAGTACGAATATATGAACACACACTGAACTGCCTGCCATTGATGTGCAGCCAAGTTCTTGCCGTTTAATTACATTTTCGCGTTACCTTCTCCTGACTCTTTGTGCGCATAAATATCGAAGATATGCGCACCCACTGCAGTAGCATTAATTTCCTTAATTCGTTTTAAATCTCTACGCTCTCATTTGTGGTTTTGCCATTGTTCCCACCTCAGCCCTCTGTCAGTTGGTTATGCTGTTCAACATGTCGAGCTGCAGTGTCAGTCCACGTGGATTTTTTTGAGCATGCTAAAGTGCCACGGCGCAGAGCGACTTCACATCACAGATCGATGCTTCTTTGAGGCAGCGTGTTGACTTGACACGCTTTTTACAAGCAATTCGCTAGCGATGTAGATAAAGTGCATCGCAGCTACAATGTAGCATATTCGAAGGGCAAAGATGGCGCCAATGGAGATTTTTGTCCAGTAGCTTCTTAACTGCACTTGCTTAAAATGTTCAAGAGTTGCTGTGCCGATTTTGCACTTAAAAAACGGGCTTAAGGAAAACAGCGAAAAAGCTAAGCGCACTTCCGGAGCTATTTTAACTTCCGGCGTTAGTGATACCGTGCAGCTGATCCGTGTTAGCGAGTGCATTGTAAAAATAAAATAAAATTGTGGTTTGGCTGGTGAATATATTCTCATCTTTTTAAAAAACTAACTTGCAGTAGTTGTGAACGCGAAAAATTAATATCAGCTTAATTAATATCTAACAAATAAATTGTTGCTTGCGCGATTTCTTCAGTTTTCGAACGCGTTACAAGCACAATTTTTGCTTACCTTCATTTCCTAACACTACGCAACCGTCAAGTTACTATGTGCATCTCGCTCACTCTAACACCTACTGAGACCGCACGCATAGCAGGCATTTCACTTCTATACTGGAAAACCAACTGGAAGCGTAAAATCAACAAAAATATGCAAGACGAATGAGTGGCGAAGCAAAAAGTGATAATCAGGCTTGCTGCTAGGCGAAAAGGGCACATTTGCCAGAAATTCAGTTGTTGCGGGAAATTGAAGGTGTTCGTTGGTGTTTGTTGACGTGTGCGGATACTCGCGAAAAGCAAAACATTTTTTCGGAGTGGGTGAAGGAATAAAAGTTTTTATTCTGTTATCGTTGCATTGTCTCACACTCGAAGCTTGAAGTGTTCCTTTTATGTAGAATAATTGAATGAAACGTGAGTTGAAATTCAAAAGAGTAGTGAAGAATACAAATGTTGATAAAACAGCGAGAAGCCGCTAAAGGCAAACTTTGCTGGCTGTGTTGCTGCTACTGTTTAAAATAATAACAACAACATTAAAAGCAAGGGAATTGGTAAAACTGTGCGTGTTCAATAAAAATGAAAAAAATCAAAGAGCTGTTGCAGTGAAAAGATGGCGTTGAGATGAATTAAATTCGTACGGAATGTCGATTTGTAGTGGAGTTAGCGTGAAAAGCAGTGAGTTCCTACGGTTATAAAAATAAAACAGCAGCTGCAGCAAATATGCTAATTTAATAAAACATGAGCATACATTTTTTCTTGCACATTACTTTTGTGACTTTTTGTAAATAAGTACATACTTTTTGACTTTATTCCCTTTTATAGTCGTCGCCTTCCATTAGCTTCATTTAATTTTTTAACTATGATAATTTTTCTTTGTGTCTACTCCTGTCGTCTGTCTTTCGATACATTTATAGTAAAATAAATGAGCAGCTGCAATTATGATGGAAATAGCAACACTGTTTATCCGTCTTGCAACGTTGCATTTTGATATAGCATACAATTTCAATATGTATCTCTTCAATTCTTGTTTTGTCGGTATGCTTTTTTCTTCCTCATCGTAGTTTTCATTTATATCCTAATCTTAACAAAGCAGTAAATTGTCATTAAAATTCAAATTGCAATTTGTAAAGTTTCTCACAGTCATTGTATAGCGCGCTCTTTCTAACAAGCGCAAGCTCGGCTGGCAAGAAAGAAATAGATGTATATAGTTTGTGATTGCAACTGGAATACAAAATGCATGACTGGAAATTTATATTTCTGCTTTTGGGTTTTTTGCTCTCGTGCGCTCTCGTTGTTTTTGGTATTCTCTTGTTGTTTTTGACCCTAATGTAAAATCATTGTCAATATTTATCAACAATGAAATAATTTTCAAGTTGCAAAAGATTTGTTTTTATTATAATGTACATTAGCTATATATTTTTTTATAGAAAATATCTGGGCATTTTAGAACAGAGCCTCTTCTAAAAACTTCTTTTTAGCAGCTCACTTTGCCCTTATAGTTCAATTACATTTCCTGTTGCTTGTAATTATGTATACTTTTTTTACTTTTTCCTTTAATGTTTTTCGAATGTTACATTTTATGAAGAACCTTTTTGTGTTCATTTCATCACATATGGCAATTTACCACATGCTACCCTACCATTTTCCGTCTGTTGCACATTTTGCCCACTATAACGCTACCATTTAAAAACTAAAATCGTAGTTTTTCTTCCTTGTTGCCACTACGTTTTACTGCAGTTAGACTTAATACGCCATTACATGCTTTGTTCGGTCTTATTGAGAAAAGTATTCAACAATAAAAACACGAAAACATACTCGTATGCACCGCACAGGCGCACATCCCTTTTCGACTCTCTTGAAAAGTCGTTCAGCTCCAATAGCTCTTTCTCTGTCAAACATAAGATAGGGCCAGCCTCTTGCACTCCAACAGTTGGAGCCGCTCTTGCCAACAACAGTTGTGAAATCTACCTTTAACTGTTATCTTTTAACAAGTGTTGTAAACAAAGGCGAAAACCATTGGAGCGCCCAGAAAGTCGGAGAATGCGTAGTGCATTCAAAAAGGAAGACAGACCTTTTCAACTGGTATTCTTCTCAAAACTCAAATATGGTGTATATTGTTTACATAGCCTTCAGTTAAAGTAGGGAAATATTAATTTCGCATTAGTTTGTATTGTTGCCTCTACGAAGAGAAAGTGCCTGAGATGTCTAGCGTAGACCAATATGTATTTAACTTTTTAAACTCTATATTCCATATTAAAATTGTAATAAATCTAAACTTCAATTGATTACCTAGACTTCTATAAAAAGGAATATTAAGCATATCCTTTGATTAACCTACTTTGTTTATATAAATATTTATTGTTAAAATATTATTTTTGCATTCATATTCCTTGGAAATCATGATACTAAATTTTGATTCTCTTTTTCTTTTACAGCCAAATAAACAACAACAAATCAACAAATCAGCCAATACATTTTTTCAAACACAATTTGCTTTGCATTTTTATGTTTTTATTTAAAAAGCAGTGCAATTTTATTGCACAACAAAAATACGTGCTACGTAAATGCAGAATTTGCAAAAAACTTGACATGAACAAATTTTAAAATCTTATAAAAAAATTAAATACTTGTTCTTCATTACAATAGTTGTTGTTTTAAATTCACGCGCGTATAAATTAAAAGCATTTATAAAAAAGTTGTGTAAAATTAAAAAAAAATACCATTTGGATTTGTGCGTGTATTGTAGTTGTTTTTTCAATGGTTTAAGTGCGTTGTTGTTGTTTTTCTCTTACTCAATCACTCTAATATTTCAATGGAATTCAAAATCTAAAAAAGCACTTCGCCTAAATACCGACCAATTAAGCCTTAAAAGCCTAAAAATACCGCAAAACTAAAATAGGGTCGAAAATCCATACTCCCGCGCCGCGACGCCAATCGGTCGCTTTTGCCTAACTGCTCCACTGTGCCTCTGTCAACAGCGTCAGCAGTGTCGCGGTATTGATGTACACTCGGTCGGAGTTTGAACGTGGCTAATACTCCCCCTCTGCCAACATCAACGGAAGCAACAACAACAGCATCACCACCGACTCTTCTCGTTCGCTGAAAATAATGTCATCAAAATGTGGATTAAAACTGATTTTCATGTCGATCATTTTCATCATCATCGTAAATGGTAAGTGCTTTGACCAATGCCACAACAACAATAACAATAGCAACTAAGTGCAAATGCATTTAATTTATTTTAATTATTTCCTTTATTATGTTCGATTAAGTAGCTATTGATTTACTTTAAGCAAAGTGCATTAAAATTGTTTATTTGTTGTTGTTGTCAGCAGCAGCGCAGGGAAATTTCCTTTTGTGTCAAAGACCTATCTATCAGTTTGTGCATTTCTGTGGAGCCATAACTAGCCCGTAAAACCAGCAAAGGTAAACAAACAAAGCATACAGCATTGAGATACTTGCTCATTCAGGCGGCGAGGCTGTACGCTACAGACAGCACTAACTCATACATGGTCTTTGAGTAAAGCAGTGGGCATGTTCATTCATACACGAAAAAACAACTTTACAAGTTTAAAAATTGTCCCTTGTCATCGTTGCTCCGATTAGTTTGGCATTCCTTCAGCTACTTTATTCAAATTAAATATTGTTTGACGCTGATAGCGATAGCAACTAATCAATAATTGAAATCATTGATTCCAAAACAATCTTGTATCTGTGTTTAAGTCTGTCAGGCATTGAAACAGCGATCTCTTGAATCAGAGACCGAGCGCACATTCACTGACACTTTGGGACCTCTGCTTTTTTCATACCATTGTTATTCATATTCTTAGTAAATATCAGATGACCTTTTTCAAATGTGACACACCTTCTCTCCGTATATAAATACGTTTCACATCACCCATCTATCTATCTTTATTTATGCAGACATTAATGCAAGGTAAAACAAAATGAAATGGTATATTTCTGTGTGTAGTAAACCGCTTCGAACAATAAATAAAATAAATTGCTGGACGTGCAGTTTCAGCGACGTCGTCGACGTCTGCTTCAGAAACGCATTCGGGTTGTTATTTTATGCGCAATTTGTGAGAAGGCACTCATTGGTATCGGAGCACAATAAGTAATTGCTACAGTTTAGCTTGAATGCTGCTCAATTTCGTTTTGCTTTTGCTTTCTTGTCCACCGGTTCGCTTGTGTGTGACTCACGCTTGAGAGGCGAAACAATCGGGTGTTGCACATACAACGCAAATCTCGTTTGTCCAGTGAAGTACAATCATGCGAGATCTACAGTCATAAATCTTTTAAACTACTTTGCTGAAAAAAAATAATGATTTGGCGTAGTCAAAGCGAGTGTATGCAAAACTGTAAGAAAAAGGTTCTTGTGGTTGTTTGACAGTTGTCATTCACATCAGTGTTGTAATTCTCAATTTTCTCTCATGTTTTTACACGCATATGACAAGAGATCTCTGCACAGCTCCCTCAACTTTTGACTAACGAGCTCTCTTTGTGCTTGACACAGGCGCAAAATTTGATAAATTGAATTGTATGCGTTTTGGCTGATACGGATTTAAAGCATTGAAATATTCTACGAAAGCTGTCGAAACATTACGATCCGCTCTCTGGTAGTTACAAGAGTCTCCCTTTATAAGATAACGACCCGTTCTCTAATAGTACAACATCCTCTCTCTATAAGTTTACAACGCGCTCTCTATTATACAAAATACAAAAATATATGTAATTCTGTTATCTTATGACAAAGCGCAGTCGCCAAGAAAAGCAACTCTTATACAACAACCATGCAAGAAAGTTTTAATATGTATTATTGAAAACTAGAAAACCAACCGCGACAGCAAAAGCTTAAGCTACAGAAATGCTACGCAACTGATTAGCATTTGAAAGCCGCTACTCAGAGAAGTCAGTGACTAGCAACTTCCGCTGAAAAGAAGCAACAACAACTAGCATAGAAAATTTAAATTAAATTTGAAAAAAGCGAATATAAATTCTAACTAGTTTTATATACTAAATAAATAAAGAGTGCTTTACTTAGTGTGGGAACAATCGAGCCAGAAACGATATACATGCGTATATATATACACATGTTCCATACATGACTACCTACATACATACATAGTACATGCATACATATGTATGTATAAGCCGTGCTGGCGAAGTCAACCGCAGTCGAAGCAGCTAATTTCACCTAATTCACTGCTGCAAAAGAAGACGCCAACGAAATGTAAAATAAATTGTGCGCCTGAGATTGTGAGTCAGTGTGGCTTGAGCGCGTCGCTTTGGTGGCATATTGCGGCTGGCTTGGTGCTCGCTGCTGCCATTAATTCTGCATGCCTAAGGTCAATGTCTCGATCTTCTGCAGGCGCACGCACACACGCTCGCATGCACAAATAAACATATACACACACATAAAATTTATGCACACATGTGCTGTAAATGTGTGCATGTGTACCCAACGCCGAGACGCCAACAGTTTCAGTTGGCTGAAGTGGCGCTCGCTGCTGCTTCCTCTACGCTTCTCCCTCGCCTTTGTAAGTTTTTGTCGTTTCCCAATAATTTTTGTTAGCACATTTTAGACACGTTCGCTTGTTCGTTACTTTTGTTTATTTACACTTGTTCGCAATTATTTTTTGGCACTGGCAGCAGTCGAAAGCATTTTTCTGTGGGTTTCTTTGTCAGACGTCTCGGTTACTTTGCATGTCGAGATTTCATCTTAACAGTGTGACTCATAAGCGTAAACACATTTGGCTATACACACACACCAAGCCATAGACACTTTTAAGAATTTGCGCCTGCGCGTATCTGAGGCGCTTTCTTTGTTAAGTGAACAACGTTTTTGAGACGTGTTAACAAGGCGTTTAAAATAAATTGCTAGTAGCGAACATTCAAATTTCGAACTTGCATATCAAATTTGAGATGATTGTCATAAGCAGATCTTAAGTGGCTATAACTAAATGATAGTCATATCATTTTTGAAATTGTAAAATTTTTATATTTTTCTTATTATTTATAAAGTGAATTTAAAAAAAATTCTAATTGTTCAAATAAGCTTTGCTTTCAAGTGGCACTGTTCCGTCTGATAAGCGCCTAGAACAACTTTTGCTCGATTTTGAGCTCACTTCAATTAGCAGCTGATGAAGTTTTTACTTTACGACTGACTCATATCAAAGAATGTCACGTTTCTACTGAAAAGAAAGAAAAGAAAAAAACTTGCACATTTTCAAGCCACTAAATTGTAACAGAATTTGATGCACGTAATTTGATTTGATTGCTACATTTCAACTGTTGCCGGCAACTTAGTTTGCATTTTTCGTGTTTTATTGGCTTTTCTACATAAATTCATACACACTCACACAGGCACACACACATGCATGCACCTTTTGCCAAATATTTGCAAGATACTTTGTAGCGCTGTTTACAATTTACTACTCGAATATAAACTGGCGTAATTTTTTGTTGTTTCTGCCACTGCTGCCACCATGTTGACAAACTCAAAATGGAATTATGCTCACTCTCCCCTTCAGCCACTTTGCGTGAAGGGCCAACACTGATTTATGGCAAATAGAAATCAATGTGTGCACATGTTGCAGCAGCAACAGCAGGCAGTAGCCAACAGTAAAACAAGAACAACAGTGACAGCCGAAACATTAGCAACACTTGTGCGCCACTTCATCCCATTCCATCGCACTCTGCTCGCTCTGTGCCTTTTTTGTGTGCCAGCATTGTGCTTTTTTATATGTGTTAGTTACTGTAGGCATAAATATGTGTGTGTGTATGTCGGTGTCGCTGTCTGTCTGTGTCTGTATGAGTAACACAGATATCAATTTTTATTCACAGCACGTGACAAATGCAGTCACTGCTCTCCTGCTGCGCGAATATTGTTGCTGTGCATGTGTGTGTGTGTGTGTGTTCTATGTATGTATAATTCTGACATTTCGTTTTTTTGTATCCATAAAACTGTCACAATAATGTATTACATACGCTTGTTTTTTGTGTTAATGTGCGTGTGTTTCTGTGTTCGAGAGCGCACAACAAAAACAAACAAAAATCGAGCGCACATCAAAATTTCTTGCTTCATCCTTTTTTGCTTTGTATTCATTTTTGACATTTATTGCGTTACGCTCAAAATGAAATAGTTAGCTGGAATTTCGTAAATGGAAATGTCTGCAGGACGAAGAGTTGCTGACTTGCAGGCGTCGAAACAACACTGCCACTGTGCCACTATTGTTAACTCGCTTATGGCCACTTCTGCCATTCAATGGCCTTTTATGGCTTACTGATGTTGGACGCCTGCAGCAGCTTTCAAGCAAATACAGAAGGCCTTAAAGAGCTCTAATGTCTTCAGTATCATAACATTGAAATCGTGTGATTCAGTCATTCTATCATTCTACTTCGAATCATTAGATGAAGACTCGTAGAATTTGTCAACTCGAACTTTTTTGAGAATCTTTTCGTGAGCTCTCTGCTTGAACGCAATCTAATCAAAGTCGATAGACTAATAATTGAAAATAGGAGAATATTAATATATGTGTATACATATTAAGTTATGTGTATACAAATTTTGGGGTCGGTTTGGATAAATTAATAATATTTTTAGAAATGCTCTCGTTGACTCTCGAATCTATTTCGAGCATAAATCGCCTTAAAAATTGGCGAGTTGCTTGGAAACTATTTCCCATAAACAATTTGATTGCCATTTTTCAGAACTATTCAAATTTCATGTCATTTTCGAGTTGCTTAAGAAAGACTTCTTCAAGAAAGTGGTTCCTCATTTTCTAGTTCCTTAAGAAAGACTTCTTCAAGAAAGTGGTTCCCCATTTTTGAGTTGCTTGAAAAAGACCTTCAAGAAAGTGGTGCCCCATTATGCATGGTGCCCTTTCTCTGAACAATACAATACATTAATCGTATCGGCTTAAATTTGTGGGGCAAAACCAATTTAGAAACTCCATACATTTTTGTTTAAAATATATTATTACATTAAATTGAAATTTCACTCGCGCATTATCCTTGAATATTCCGCTTGAAGCGCAATTTCCAAAAGGTATACAATTTAATAAATGTGCTTTTTTAAGTGAAATGGAACACGGTTCGTAGACATAAACAAATGTATTAAATTTTTGCAATTTTGTATTTTGTGAAGTTGGAGCAACCTGATATTTATTTCCCACTGATTAAATTGCTTCACTAAAGGAGAAGCGTTGAAAGCGTTGGCGAAAAGTTACAACGCTGCTGTTGTTGTTGTTTGCAATAGTAAACAGTGGAGATAACGCAGCAGCATGAGTCACACGAAGGCATACACACATACATACACACGACTGCAATATACAACACATACAAAGTATGAAAAGTGATATGAGCAAGCGAAAATTACACAGATACCAGAAAACATGAGACAAGAAGCGAGCAAAAAAGTGAAATCCTCAACAAACGCATGCTTACACAAAGATACGCACAAATACATACACAGAGATGCTACGGCAGTAACGCATACATACAATGCCATAAGAAGACACGCACACAACTTTGTCGTATAGGCGGTGCGGGGCAGGACGTGCAACAGCACTGAAGGCAGCTCAGCTAAATAGCATACTCATGCATACATACACATGCACATTGGTTGGAAAAAAGTATTGTATGTGTCGCATTGGGCGCAGCTGTTCTCATACACACATACACACACACGCATATAAATAAATAAAGAAATGTATCTGCGCATCTCGGCTCATTAATAAATTCTGAGCTCCTTGGGGGTTGTTGTTCGTGTAGCTTTGTAACTTTTGTGTTCCTTCGCCTGCTTTATCACTTCTCTCCGTTGCTGGTGTTGTAGTGTTGTTTTATCTGTTATTTGTCTATGACATTTGCTGTTTGTCTGCCATTTCCTTTAACCCGCCTCGTATTCGTATGTCTGTTTTCTGTCTCTTAGTATCAGTAACTTTTGATAAATGTGTCTGTCTTTCGTCTGTTTGCCTGCCTGTTAAGCTATTGAGTTTTGTCTGTCTGCTCATCCGTCTAGCATGTATGCCTGTCTATCGCTTCCTCTAAGATATCTGTCTGATTGTCTGTCTGACTGTCCACTCGTCTAGTTTGGCTGTCTGTCTATCTCTTGTTCTGTCCATTAGTCTTTCGGCATGTTCGTTCGTCCCTCTATCGTTTTGTCCAGCCACCGTCAAAATATTTACAATAAACAAACAAACACTTCTTCTATTTATCATCGGCACAACTTTTACATTTTTCTATCTTTATCTTTAGCTTACAATACTCCGCACATGTTAGTTACTTCATGTATGGACATTTGTCCTTCTGTTGTTTCTTCTTCTTTTTCTTTTTGCTGCCTTTAATGCTTGCTCGCATGCCTTTTTATTTTCCCTTTGGTTAAAGTTTTCTGCTCAACGTTTCTTTGCAAGTCATAATAATTATCGTCATGCTCATCGTCATCATCATCCCACTAAGTTCCTTGATTGTGGCTTCGCATTGTTATTGTCATCAGCAGCAGCTACCAGCTATGCTCTTTAATTGCCAACATGATGGTTACAAGTTTTCTCTTTTAGGGCTATTTCTGGCTCTTCGAAAGTTGCTTTTGTTTTTTTCAGTAATTTTGTAATTTCCGGTTTTTAACTGAATTCTTCATTTTGAGAAGTTTAAAGTGCAAACTATTCGAATATAGTAACCATCTAATCTTCATATTTTTTCATAATCCTATTGAAACTCGTTGGATCGCGCTTCTTTTGTACATACTTTAAGAAAATTGCTGTTGCTAAGCTAAAACTCAAATCTCTTGCCCCAACTTGGGAGCTCCGCTTGAGTTCTTCGTCGTATGCAAAAAGAAACTTCCATACGTTTGTTAACTAGTCTTCAGCGTATTTAGTTAATAGAAATTTAATAACTAGGCTTCAGTTTCGCACTGATTCCATGCAAATTTATATGATTTCTGTTAATATGGCAAAAATTATGTAAATTCAAGGTTTTTCAAAGTTTTATAATAAAAAGTGCTCTTGCTTATATTCGCCATGCACACAATCAAATACATGCGAAAGTATGTGGGCGCTAGTATTTGTATATGCACGTATTTGAGTGTATTTAATTCAAATGTGAAAATTATTATTTTTAAGCTTGGCTAACATTTTGGGTCATGCACCCGAAAAGTGCGTTCGTGCGTGCGTGTGTGTATGCGTGCGTGCATGTGTGATATGTGTATGTTGTGTGCATGTGTACACAATAAATTACAATTTATTATGAACTTTGCACAGCTGCGCTCATGGATAGCAGCATGAAATTTCAGCAACAGCAATTGTTGCTCGCATTTCCGATGTTGGCGCTGCTGTTGCTGCTGGTCATGTCCACTGCCCCATAAGCACACACACACTCAGACACACATACAAGAGGGGTTTTCATGTGCATGTTTGGCAAACTGCTGTTGGGCTTTTTTTCAACCACTTGCGACAATGAATTTACATTTAAATTTGAGTTTTTGGGGAAAACAAGCGGAAATGTCAGTTTTTCCAACAATTGAAATTGTGCTGTCTCGTTGCTGTATTCATGTTTTATCTATTATGTGGAAGTAATTGCGCATAAATCACATGAAATCAACTCAAGCGTTTGAGGCATTAAAAAAAATGTTTTGTAAACTCTTGCGCAAGAAAATTAAAAAAGAACGCTTTCTGGAAATAATGATTTCCAAAAATTATTTCATGCTTCAAAAAGTAGACATTATTTAGTGAAAATCAAAAAATTATACATAGTTGATTTTTTCAAGTTTCATTTAAATTTTTAGGTCATGGAAGGTCATTGAAACTAAGCAAACAAGGTCTTTATGACTTAACTTTTGTATGCAAATTCTATTTTATAACTATGCACCTTTTTAACAAAACTAGGATTACCAATTTAGTTTAGCTTACTAACTTAGTAGTTAAGCAATTAGCTATAGCTGCTGGAAAGGGAACACAATCTGCCTTCTTACTATTATGAACTTAGTTACTTAAGCTACATCAAGAGTAGATTTTGAGTACTCTTACCTATCAATTGCTTTTAACTTGTATGGTTTATGAAATGAAGTTTCATTTCGCTAATGCACTGTATCTATCTTTGCCATGTCAGCCAACAAATCCCATCATCTGTGTCAATGGACCATTTCCAGTTTACAGCAATTTGCCTTACATAACTCGCAAAAGCTAATTTATTTTGTACAAAGTTTTCAAAGCGATCGGAAATTGCTTCTTCTGCAAGTGTTCTGCATCTTTAGCTTTTCAGCATGGCTTAACGACGACTCAACTTCAAAGCAACAAAATATTTGCCCAGTCTTTGTTGCTGCTCTCAGCTTACCGGTCAATTACTCGCCAGTTAAGAGCCCAGACTTCGGCGCAGACTTTGACAACAAGTCGAAAATCACAAAATGCCAATTAAACTTTGTGCCCTGCGCAAACAGCATGAGTGTGTGTGTGTGTATGTGTATTTGTGTGAGTGCATCTACATATGTATTTATGTTGTTGCTGTTGAGTTGTGTCTGTGTTGTGTGTGTGCGACAAGCAAATCGTATTTGAAACAATTTTGCTGAAATCATACACTGAAATGAAGTTTGTATGGCAGACGAGCGATTTTGTTGCAATTCTGTTTATCATTTTGTATATACAGTTTGCTTCTACTGGCCGCTTGAAGTGATATTTATGACGTGCTTGTGAGAATTACTTTACACTCACACAATATACAAAGGCAAATGTAGTTCATGGATTTTGCGCTGTTTTTATGCTGTGTTTTTCATTTTCATTGTTTGTTTGGTTGTTGTTGTTGTTGTTTTTATGGCTGCAATATTAGTTTTCACAATTGTCATTATTTTGAAAAGGAAAAAACCAACAGGCATATTACGAAACTCTTTAGCGATTTGGTAATACAAGTTTGAGCGTTGTTGGCAATTAGTGACCGATTGTAGGGACAGTGTTTAAAAGTTGACACTCTACTTCACTTCAAATATGTATGTGCAATACTCGAAGTTGCACATAAATTCATATCAAACTAGCTTTAGCTTGGCAGAAAAAAATTTATGTAAGCAATATTTTTGTATTTCAGTTGGAAAAAGTAGAGCTTAACGAAAGAGCAAAGCTTGGAAATGAATTTAGAAAATTTCTTTTGAACAACTCAGATTTGTATTTCAGAACTTGTTATGTTTAGTTGTTTTAAAGTCATTTCTACTTGTTTAACAGTCAGATTTATATAGCTTACTATTAAAGTTTCTCACAGTCTCTCGGAATGCTTTCTCCTAGCTAAATGGAGAAATTTCATGTATGGCAATGTCAGCCCACTTCAACCTCTTCACTGAATTCATACTTCTGATATCTTCTGAATTCCTTCAAAATGTTTCATAAAAAGTCTGCACTACTGATGCCTCAAAATCAACTACTCTGCACTAAAATTCATAGTTATAAAAGATGGCACTTGCCGCAGCCAAAACCAAAGCAGGCAGCGCCGCCATGCTGTTAAATCATTGTCAGAGGCCAATCCTCTTTTTTAACTTTTGCCATATTTATACAAAATATTATTACATAAATAAATAGTAATAAATGTGCTTTTTGTTGCCAATCCCTCTCTTTGCAAAATCCATTATACCATTTCGATATATTGCATTTTTGCATGTGTGCGGTGGCGCCTAACACACTGATTTATACGCTCGCATTTGTTTGCATAAATGCAAATTTCATAAAATGACGTCATCGAAATTGTAACCATCAACAGAAGTTGAAGTACATGCTGCAAACTGCAGCGATTGCCTCTGTCCCGAGCACAGGGAGATGCCATAGCATTGTATTTGGAAATTGCATTTGACTGTTGCGTGCGCGTTCATGGCGTTCAGCAAAGTATCCTGCCGTAGTAGCATTGCAATTTTTTTTATATTGTGTTGTATTTGCTTGCCATACAATTTGGGCCGCGTGCCACGAAAACTGACGCGAAATATGTTCGCCTGCCGCGCATCTGATTTTTTGCCTATTGTTTGTTTGGCTGAAGTCATAACAATAAATCAAAATATTTGCGAATTTATTCAGTTTCATGTGTGCATGTAGTAGTTTTTCTGCCGTAGAAAATGCCGGAAATATCACAAAATATTGTGCTGTCTACGCGTATGAAAAGCAACTGTAAATGGTCGAGCCTTTTTGGCTTCTTTACACGAAAAATCCTTTTTATATTAGACATGAAAAACTATTGCAATATCTGACGTATATTCATACACATATATGCAATTTTTGAATAAGCGTTCTATGTGACAAGGGATTGCTGGAGAATTCAGGAATTGCTATTGATAGAAAAATTCAACAATTGCAACAAGAATAAAAAGAACAACATTTTCTCCTTTCGAAGCGATCTTTCGCGATTATTTTACTCCGATATTGATATTTCTTTCCGCTATTTTAAAAATTCTCCAACCATTTCATCCATACATTTTAGCATTAGAAAATTACGCATTGGCTCGTAAAATGGTTATCTCTAAAAGCGTTCCCGACTTACATACCAAGGGATTCATGTATACGGATTATAAGCTGCATAAGCTTATGTCAGAAATAAAACTGGCTCAGTTCAGCCTCTTTAAAGACTGAGGCGCCTTGTTTTATGCACACAAGTGTTGTAAATATTTGTTAATACAAATAGAAGAAGCTTTTTGAATCAAAGGACAATTTGGAAACTTGACGACCTTGCGCCTATAAATTAACAGCTGAAAAAGGCAATTACAACAATAAAATTCATGTTTGTTCAGCTGTTCAAAGTCGCACACTGCAAAAAATATGTACGCCATATTGTGTAAATAAACACGTTTGTTTAAAATCTACGTAATTTTTAATGGCTTTAGCAAATATTTTGTCAACAAATATGTATTAACTAAACGAAAATTATAATTTGTTGGCTCAAGGTCAGTGCTTGGATACATCCTAAATTGATAAATCACAAATTTTTAAGCAAATATTGATTTTTTTACTTGTTTTATTTAATGCTTTTTTTCTTTGTTGAAGTAGATTCTATTTGTGCTACTCTTTTGAATCTGAATCATGAAAAATGATTCGGTTTTGCTTTGATTTCTTGTTACTTATTTCACTTTTTATTGCGCAGCTGCGTAAGCATATCAGTTACCGCTTTTTGCATACAATTTAACACTCGTTGTTACAACAACAAAAATACACCACCTTGACATTGTAAACTGAAGAGTATAATGGAGTAAAGTATCGGAAATGCAAAACCACAGAGCACGAAGCAGAATTCTTGGAAATACTCATACTGATTTCAGTTATTGTGACTACGACGAGTTAAAGATAAAGACAGGCTATCGTAGCGTATCGTAACACATGTGCACTTGCCTTCAAACAAATTGACATGCACGCAAAGCCATACATACTCGTAAAAGACACACACACACACACACACACATACATATATACAAACATATGTGCCTGAAATTACAGACACGCACATGTGCAGAGTTTTAGATTTTCAAGTTTTTCTGAAAAAATATGTATTCATTTTAATACAAATTAAAATGTGCAGCTGTGCTACGCTCCTCCCCCTCTTTTGCATCTTCTCCTTTAGTATGGAAGGATCATATATATGTATAAGAATTTTAAGTGCATTTTAAACAGTGCTCCAACTTAAGGAGCGGCTTTTGCAAGTGCATTATTCTACACTCAGCAAAGTGTAGATGAAGTTGTAATTTTCTTAAAAACTTATAGCTGCCATAAAAATTGTTTTTAAATTGTGTGCAGATTGATTTTGACAGCCATTTCGTCATATATTATTTGGAATATAAAATCTAAATTGGAGTAGGGATTCTGTTTGGGCATCAAAGGCAGATCAATCATAACTTCAAACGGTACGAAGTGATTTCGTTTGGGAAGAAAGAAATATTTCATATAAGAAAAAATCAACCAACAAATCTGCCCGCATTGTTCTGCGCTTGCATAGATATATATTACTCTAGCACTGAGGTCTGATCCTTACTAGCATATCACAGGGACACAGCATGTGTTCGCTGTTTCTTCATCTTCGTTATCTGTGCTGCAAAGCTGACAATCTTGAAATGAGAGCAACCAAATAAGAGCCAAAAAATAAGTAGTAAATCAAGAAGCTTTTGCAATGCCTAAGGACTAAGCGCAGCTGATGAAATGAGAAAGTAGTAGTGTCATACAGCCGCTTCTAACATGCTAACTTCATTCTGCTGATTACTGCTTCAAATTTGTTTGAGACTAATTAATTTTCTCTGGCAAGAAACTATTACTTTAAAGTTATGAACTTATTTCCTTGGCTTCATTTTGTCCATGGCGTTCCACAGCGCCCTTTCACCATGCCGTTGCACGACTTCGCTGCACCGTATTTCACAGTTCCGGAGTTGACTGCACGTTTTCATTTCATCGCGCCAAATTAAATGAAATATTACCGCGAAAATAGCAAAACAAACTTGTTCATATCATATTTTCATTTACTTACTTACTTATGTGCACTTGCACTAGGGTGTTCACGCTGGGTGCGGCTCGTTCCCGGCAGCTCGCTGTTTTTTGGGTCTTGAAAATTTCGGCATACATGGAGTACATGAAGTTTTTTGCTTTTTAAACTGTTCAATTAAATATTCCAATAATTTATTTTAGTAATCTGAATATTTCACAAAAATCAAAAAAGGCGAATACGAGTTTCAATTCAATTCTGAAATGTGTCCACAACAAAATTCCGAAATCAAGGCTCCCGGTTTTTCGTATTCGAATATATCTGGGAATCTCTACAACCTGAAACTAACAGTCCGACTGCACACCGTGCTTTGTTGTTGTTATTTTCCCCTTGCTTTCATACACCGCAAGAGTTGCACTGCCATAGCTGCAGCTAGTCAGCTGCACTAACTAGCTACTCATTTTCTCTCTGTGTGTTACCATGACAACATTCGCACGCGCCCATTTTTATCTGTGTACTACGAGTGCTACCATCTCAGTAAAGTAGTTTAGTAGTTAATTGATTGTTTTTTTTTTCGCCAGAGGCATTTGCTCTTTGCTTTGTTGTGCATATTTTTTTTTCGTATTGCGCAATTTTCGCGTGAGAATTTTCAACTTATTTTCTCGTTTATTTAGTGCATTTAATTATCTTCGTTGCTTCTGTGCATATTTACATTTTGCACTTTTCTGCTGCACTTTAAGGCTTTTCTTTTAAACAATGTTTGTCATTGTTATTTTTTTAAATTCTTGCTTGCCAGAAGAAAAGGGTGCCTTTTATTTGACAGACAGCTGGCATAATTGCAGCTGCTTAAGCGCTATTGCTATCAATTTAGTGCCACTATATAAATTATTCTCGAAGCGAATGCATAAGATAATGTTCGTAACTGTTATTGTTTGCCACGTAAATGAAAAACAGCAACAATTTATAATATCTCTTATGAAACTATAGCTAAACTATCACGTGATATTATAATCATAACATATCTTTCGGTTTTGTTTGCAAATTAGAACATAGCCTATTATGAACTTTAATCTTCTTTTTTTAAATGTATCTTTGTTACGTTGAGGCAAGTATTCTTTGTGTAAGAAGTCAATGTTGCTGAGTTTTATGTCATTTAATTTGCATAAATTTAGCTGGGATTCAAATTTCCAGCTTGTTGTTTGAACTTGTAATTATCAGCACAATGAACTAATGTCTTCTTGATTTTTTTCCAATAAATTATCTTAATTTAAAGTTCTCAAGTCTTACTTGTTTATATTGCAATGAAACTGCTTATAAAATTTGTCAGCTTTATTCCATAGTTATGCAATATTTCCAATTAGCCTAATACCTGATCCTTTGTATGTTTACGTTTCATCAACATGCTGCAATATATGAAATTCCCTTCGTAAGCCCTTTACACTGCCAACTGTTGGCAATGCCGGGCAAACTACAAAAGCCATTTCTTGGCGCATTTTGGTTTGCTTACTTGTTTGTCTATCCAAACTTTGGTTAAATACTTGAAAGGTTTTTGCCACTGCTTCCGGAATCCATTCATTCGCTCATGCTTGAATACCTTCGCTGCCAAAGCGACTTTTAGTCTTGCTTCTATCGAGGGGGAACGTTTTTTGTTGTTGTGTCTGAATAAATAGCACGTTTTTTCGTGTATTTCGCTTTTTGCTTTATTTGATTTTTATTACACTTTTCGTTTCCGGTTTGGCAAGGATGATGGCATTTGTGCACTTTTTGCTTTAAGTCTTATGCTTTGAGTGCGAATGTTTTTATGTTTGTTCTAACCAAAATTACAGCAATATTAAAACTTTAACTGACATTTTATTTTGCTTTAATTTCATTTCAGGTTACGCAAAAGAAATTTCCCGAGTTGAGAAAGGTAAGTTTGCGTGCCGTGCCGGTACCTGTTAAATGTAGTGCAAGCGAAAAAACAAAAACAATTCTATAAAAGCACGAAAAACTAAACAAAAATAGAAACCAGCACGGAAAAACGCCAATTTAAAAGCGAGCTGAAAATCCACAATTTGCAAAAGGATAAAGACCTTTTCATTTGTGAGCAGCTGCGGCCCCGCGCATTCATTCATTCATTCACTCGCTCACTCATTCAGCAGTTCGCTGTGCCGTCCTGCTCTTCAGCTATAGAGCGTAAAATGAAAACTTTTAGTATTTGCCCATTCATGGCATTTCCCAACAGTCCAATTTATAATATGCGCCTTTTTTACCCGTGAGTCTTACACTATGCGAGATACACACACCGCACTGTGGTCGCTCGCGCAGAAGTCACGACCAAAAATAAATTTTTTCTTATCACTAATTAGCAATTTGTTGAAGTCATTTGATAAGAATATTTCTAAAGCTACTAAATCAAATTCAAGTCTTATAAACATATGAATCGAGGAACTTGGTAAAGGATTTAAAACTGCAGATTCACTCGGAGATAATTCAAAATTGTTGTTTTACGCATTTTTACTTGCTTCAAAGTGACGCATTTGGCGTAAAATTTATTTCATCTTGGGGAAATTATGCAAGAAAATTGCCTGAAATTTAAGATGAACTTACAATCCGTTCGTGTAACTCCTTTTATGAAATTTATTGCAGCTGTAGATCACTTTCTTTGATTTCATAAAACATATTTTATAAAATATTTCATGGTACATCTTTCTATTACACAGCTTGATATCTTGTCTGCTTCGAGCACAAAAATCTATTCAAATATCTACACACAATCAAAAGTTAAAGCTTTTAGAGCATTATGAGTAGTTAACTTTGAAATTCGATCACTGTGCGCCATGTCACGTCGACATGCTTAAATTCGCGGTGGATGTGGCTTAGTTTCCTCTAACCGGTTGGCTTCGTCTCACCTGCACGCAGAGCTACGTTAGGGCTTTATGTATGTGGTCTTTATTGCCAGGTAACTGAATGCTCTTTTTGCGGACGAGGGACGCGGGATGGTTGCAGCCGTCGCTGTAGAACGTTGTCGATAGCTGTCAATTTGCACGACAGTGGCTGATATCCTGGTGTTACTTATCGTTAGTGCCTGTTGTTAAGCATATTGTCTGAAAGTTCGCTTCGAAAAGGGGTTCAGTGGTAATTATTTCGTTATTTGATTTTGAAATAATTTTGGTTTTAGGTATTTATAAAAATTATGATAGCGTTCTGTTGCTCAGCTGGGCTCGGTTCTGTTGCACTAAGCTAAAAACGGTTGAAGAGAATTCGTCAGATATAATATTTTATGAAACAGCAACCACAAAATACAAGTGGCTGTGAATCATATACTATGTCTGACTCACAATCAGTTCAGTGCCTGTTCAAAACCATGAGCATGAACCAAACTAATAAACGAAAAACTTATAATATTCGATTTTTATAAAAAAAATTAACCACATAATCCTTGAAAAGGTGCCCGGCCAAGCTAATAACTTGAATATATTAAAATAGTTGATCTCTTTACGATATTATATTGCATTCAACTGACATTGTCCCGACAGTATTCTTTGAAAATAAATTCAAATTATAAAGCCATGTCATATGATTCTATATGTTTTCGAGAGTCTCTTATTCACCTGCCAGCTGTTTTTTGGAAGCATATTCAATTCCTGATTTTCATGCCTTTCAAATTTTATGAGCACTTTCATGACCCAGGGCAATGTACTGTGCTCCTATTATTTGCAATTTTTAGCAAAAACTCGTAAAAATATAATAGCGTTTTTAAATTTGTAAATATCAAACAGTTGGTGCCGTCGGTTAGCCAGCGCCTCTCTGGCTTATGAAATGAAACAAAAACAAGCGCGAATTTCGTTATTTCGATTTTATGCTTGAATGAAAACGTGACTAAAGGAAGTTAGCCAAGTTTATGCAAAACATTTTGTTTGGTAGCGGAGAGAGGGGCAGAGAGAGAGAGAAGTGCAGGCGAGTGAAATGTGTGTTTCGTCTGTATTCTGCGTCTGTGTTTATTTACCAAATTGGCAATTTCATATTGGCACTCACATGCCCGGAAAATGGTGTATTAAAAACTGCTAAAGGCACTAGGAAAAGTTTTGCCATCATGTGCATTGCATTATTATTCCATAAGTGTGATTTTTCTTACTTTTACTCAGCATACTTTCATTGTTGTTAAATTTGAAAGTTTACGTACTGTAGTCTGATTCTTAACTATCTTTTTTTCCACGATGTAGTGCGCTGGTTTTACCAATGGACTGCTGCGACTTCCATGAAAGAACTCTCCTTTGAAAAGAGATTTTTTTCTTTAGTTGTTGGTATGGCACTAATGATGCCGTCTTCAAATAAAGAATATGAAAGCACCGAACTGTAAATATGGAAAAGTTATACATTTTCAAGTCCTGGTTGTCTACTGACCCGAATAGACATAAGCACAAAATCGTAAGACTGCAAATAAATGCAGGATGGGTTCGAAGTTTTATATATTGTCTTTCCTATAGCAAGCTCATACCTTTTAAAGCTACGCTATAAGCATTTGTAGATATGACTAGAAGACTAGATGTCTACTTCAAGTGCAATCTAATCTAATGCTATAATATGCTGGATTTCTTGAAGAAGATATCTATATATATATTAGTTTATTCCAGATAACATACAGATACGCTTTCGTATGAATTAAGTGTACGGGTTTTAAAAGGTTCCAGCTTGGACCTTCAATTCAATCCAATGCATCTTTAAAATAAGTTATGTATATGAAGTTCCATCGCATGATGTTGGGATCTTAATATTCGATATCTAAATGTTGTTTGGAAAGTAGTTAAATTTCATAGATTTTTATTTAAATTCGCTTATTATAATATTTTACCCAGCTTTAGAAAATATTCGTCCGCTTTTAAGCACATAAATTGGCTGCGAAAAAAGTGTCGAATCTTGCTTGTAATCAGCCAATGAGTGCGGATATGGCGGAAAGGCGGCCTTCTCTTGTAAACTCCAGCATAAAACTTTAGCAATAACATACCGAAATAAGTAAAACCCAACTTTGTACTTAGAGGTTTCATCATGAAATTCTCATGCAATGTTATTTTCATACAAATAAGATAAACACATAAGAAGAAGCTGCCCCAGCAAATCCCCAAAAATATTATGCCATACATTTTTATGTTTATTACATACAAACACAAGTGCAAAGCGTAAATAAAAGTTTGTCATGTGTGCAGCGTATGGCAGCGAAGTAAGTCGCATAAACCCAGCTGCTGCCGCTAGTAACAGTAACGGTAACTGTCGGCATAGCGTAAGCAGCAGCAATGGCGGCATATCCGGCAAAGGCAACGGATATGAATATCCCTTGAAGCTATCAGACAGCGCAAATGAGCGTGTACTGCGCTGGAAATTGCAAAACAAAAATGGTAAACAAAATAAAACAAACAGAATGAGCAGAACGTGGAAAAAGGGAAAAGTATTGAGAATAAGTAAGGATGCCTCAGTCGGATTGCAACATCAAAGTAATACCCTACAACAAATAAACGCGTTGGTTGATATATGACAAGTAGATCAGGCCAAGCCGAATTGAAAGAGAAATAGAAGAAAAAGAGAATATATAGGGGTATTTTTAGCATAGTCTATTTTTCATAGAGAGTAATTAAAATTTTTGTATTCGTCAATAAAGGCGAATAATTTTGAGAATTAAAGACAGAAAATTTAAAAGTTACAAATCTGAGGTGCCTGCTTAAATAAGAAATTCCTGTTTAAGGCCTTTGGTAACGGGTTGTTAAGCAAGCTAGCCTGTATAAATCCCTGCCGTTGGTCAGCGTTTTAATCGTTTGTTTTGTTTGAACTCGAAGCGTCAAATTTTGTTTAGTTCCCTTGAATTTTTTCTTCTACTTTCCAGTGAGTTTGAACGGACAGACAGAAAGATACTTAAACAACAGTTAAGCGACAAGTTTTCTTCAGTTTTGTCACAATAGTCCTTTGAGGTCGCGCCGAAATCTATATGCAATCTAATATAACTCTTCTCTTATAAGACACCACAATTTTTTACGAACGCAACATGCCGTGAACATGAACATTGGCGTAGGGTATGAAAAGTAGCAATAATACTTACAGCAGAAACTCCATTCCCATCATGTTGTCATCTCAGTTTGAACTTTGCTCTGCTGGCGTTCATTATTTTCGTTTGTTCTCTGTATGAGGGTTCTTCAGAGCTGCTTGACTCCTGCTGGATTTGCGCGTTTTCAGATAAAAAAAAAACCAAACTCCCATAGATACAAAGCTTGTATTGTATCGCATGTGCGCTCGTCGGCATGGCAGGGATGCTATCCATAAAATTGGCAATAATATTTTTAGTTTTCATGCCCTTTGAGCGCGGCATCAATAAAGGATTTATGCTGTTGTATATTATTGTTGAGTTTATAGCGAAGTTTATAAATTTTTATAAGCTTTTATTTTATTTAACTGTCTTCCAGCGAGCATTCAAAATTTAAATTTACTTGCTGCAGTAGCATATTGTTGAATATGTTAGCTAATTTCAAGATATACTATTAGCTTCGATTCTTGCTCTCACTGAAAGTCTTTTATTTAAGAGTTTCATTTCATCAGAATCTTTTGCAGTAGTTCAGCTTCCAAAAATAACCAACTTTCACAAATATATTTTTGTTGCTATTTTCTTGGTAGTAGTAAAGTAGCGTGTCTGATTTGCGAGTGCAAGGTCAATGTTCTTAACTCAAATTGCAGCCTTTCTGTCAGTTTCTCAAGGTTCAAGTAATTACAAAGAAATAGTTAAGTAACACACGAAGACCATAATTACAGACTGCTAATAATTTGCTAGTTTTGTATGTTAAGATACATTAAAAAATTTCAAACAATTAGTTTGCTGTGACAGGAAGGAGCAGTGCGGAGCAGAGTACTCACAAGCGCCTGCACAAAATCACGCAATTCGACTACTCAGCGACAAAACCCAACTGCAAATTATAATGACGCATAAGAATAATTGAAAGATATTCCCCGCCGCTACCCCATGCACAAGCAAGTGCCTCCCGCAAATGTGCACGTTCATTATTTAGATGGAATAAGTGCAACAAAAATGAAATGAACGCGCAATGCGACTCAAGTTATTTATTTCACGAGCTCAAAGCATTTGAATTGCAACTGCTCCTTTCATGGCAACTGCACATGTTGGCAGCATGTGGCATGCAACATGTCACACACATGCGCACGCATAAAGCATAGCTGGAGCATTCATATGCCAGTGAAGCTCAGCTTTTGGCGCTGATAATCTCAACTCGACTCGAGTCTGGACGCCACTGTCAGCGCTTTGTAAAGCATCGTATCGCTTGGTTATTAACCCCTGATGGCAGTACATACTGCTCATTGCTGATTGCCGAGTGGCGAGTGGCGCGGAAAACTATGAAATACATATCACTATACACACACATGCGCATGCACTCACAGTGACGCTTCCAAACATGCAATTTTTTTTAAAGGGACTCATATATTTTGAGATTGAGTTTTTCCAATTGAAGTTCCAAACTTAGGCTTGTGAAAAGCTCATTGAGTTCTTCAGAAAGTTCTAAAGTGTAAAATCTCTCGCTACTTTTGGCTTATATAGAGAAAGTTCCTTCAGAATTTCAATTCTGCCGAACTATAGCCATAATTTCTTTCAATTGACTTTTCACGATTTACTCTTCTATACTCTATCTTTTATTTCAGAAGTTTTAAATTGTTTTTCATATTCTATACAAAAGGGGGTCAAAACCCTCCAAAACAGCCCTAGAAAGCGCCATCATGCACTTACATAATATCTAGTAAGCTATATAATGTAATTTCTTCTATTATAAGCTCGCTGCCAAAGTGAATGCTTTATGCTGCAAGTGTGACATGCTTTATGTGCTGCATACATACATACATGCCGTAATAGCAGGGGAGCTCACAGTTCTTGCATTGCGTGCCTTTTTCAGCCGCATTAAAAACTGTCAGTGTGAAATGGCTTTTATATTTTACGCGGCTTCCACATCTTTTTTTTTTCTTTCATTTACTCGAATCTCTTTTCACTTAGTTTTCCTTTTGTCTTTTCATGATGCTCTTCTTTTTCATTTTAATATTATTTAGCTCAACGGCTCAGTTTGTCTTTAAATCCCTTTCAAACCTTTTTTTTGTCAGTCACATTGCCTTTGAAAATCCTGCCTGCAATCTCAGCATAAGCAATCACAATAAGCGCGCTCACTGTTTACCATGACTTTTCAATATACTAAATACGCATCTACTGAATGCTGAATTCCCAGCCTCAATACATTTCTCATTGCCGCTTCCTACCTTTTTCTGGTCTGTTGCTGTTGTCTTATCGAAAAGGAAAACCTTTTTCTGCTTGCCGTTGTTTACTCTGCGTTCGCCTACACACACTATACATTCAATCAGAAAAATGGAAATCTGTTATTCACATTCGCCCTTATTGTTTGTTCTGACTCGCCGGCGATACACAAATACACGAACAATACAATAAAATGGAAAATTGCTCAAGTGTAAAACACAAAAGCCAAGGACTTTTGCGCCTCCAAAATGAATAATATAAATCCGCTACACTATTGACAACGCAACAGAAAACAAAAGTGCAAGACCTTCAACGCATTCGGCTTTATAAATCTAGAGGAAGAGGACAAATGAAAATTAGTATTCTATTGTCAAGATTAAAATGCTTACGTCACTTCAATCATCTAGAAAAGGGCTGAACAAATTTGACTCTTATTAATTTTCTCTTTTTCATGATTCTTAACATTTTCAGGCTCTTCTCCCTTTTTTTTTATCGATCTGACTGTCATTCTTAGTAGGCATCACGCATCAGCTCTCTCGAGGCATCTGTTTTTGACGCTCATCTTCTTCAGTTTTTGGTTCAAAACGCTGATAGAAATTTTTTAACTTGTTCCCCCAGCCTCTACAGAGTCGGCCTTCGATCTTCACATTGAACACATTCTTTGCTGAGACCTTATCATTCCAACTAGTCTGCACAGTCTGAAGAATCTGTGCCAGTTTCGTATTCGTTTTAAGTTTGACGTGAACTATCATATCAAAATTCTTGGTTTTTTAAAATATTTATAATTTTTTTCGATGATCTATCTTTTCTGTATTCTGATTCTCCAATACTAATTTTAAAATCCTAAAGTAAAGATTTTGGTTCAGTTTTTCCATGCATATAAGAATGCAATGGAGCATAACTCAGCTTTTCTGAGAAAAATACGTTATTTGAATTTCACTTTCAGTTTTATATATTTAAAAAAAATTTTTTTTAATTTAGAGTCTAGCTTCTGCGTAAGTATAGACTTTTTGTTTAAACGCTACAAGCTTTCAACGAACAATTCATTCAGGCATTTCAATTCAGTCAGTCCCTTTTGTTATCGTCTGTCGAAATGTAAGCATACAATTTCTTTTTTGTTGTTATTCATGCTTGATAACCTTTAACAACTTTTGATGCGCTTTCAACGTTTGAGCGAGCGAACGTTTCAATTTTCAATTTCAATTCAGTTTATTCCATTTGATTGATTTCTCCACAATTTTGCTGAACTGTGTCTGATGACCTTTGATTGGGGTCATTAATTAAAATTTCACGCATATTCACGCGCTGCTGCGCTGCGATTTTACAACGCCAGCGAAACGCCAGGCAAAACAATTTACAATTCACCACTACTACTACAAAAGAGTTACAAAATAAATTGTTATTTGTTTGTCATAAAAATTGCTGCGAGCTGTTGGCTGATTTTGCTGTTGTCTGTTGTTGTTGCTGTTGCTGTTATTGCTATTGTTGCATTCACTTGAAAGTCGCAAATTTGTGCCGTTTGCACTATCAGCAAGTGACTCAATCATGCAACAACAACAAAGCAGCTAGTTGCTGACTGACAGCATAAAATTGCTTGTTGGCAGAAGTAGCAACCGAAGTAGCAACAGCAGCAGCAGTGCAGCAGGCAAAGATACTATAAACATTGAAATAATGTAATGTTTATTTTTAGTTTTGTTGCTGCTGCTGTTGCAGCTGTAAATGGCTACAATGCATCATGCGTTTTTGCTTACATCTTCTTTTGATACCCTACACCTATGGTAATAGGGTATAATAACTTTGTGCCAAAATTGTAACGCATTAAAGGAGCCTTCCTAGGTATAGACATAAGTATATAGAAATGATCAGAAACACTTTCTCTTTTCATTTCCGGTTGTCCGTCTGTCCGTCTGTCCGTCTGTCCGTCTGTCCGTCTGCGTGTATGCAAAAAAAAGAAAGAAGGAGTTGTCCGATTTGGACCAAATTTGGTACACAGTTACAGTGAACCTCGGGTTAGGTAAAGTGTTAAAATTAGTCAAATCGGTTAAAGGACACGCCCACAATGGGCCTGTAAGTCCCACTACCTCGGGTTTTTTTTCGATTAAATTGCTATAATTTGTGTAATTTCTCATGGAAAAGAATAATACTTGGTATTAAAGTTAAGAGGTAGGTCTTCTATATCTCACGAAAAAATGGGCGTGGTCCGCCCACTATATAGGCGGCAAAATTTTGTCGGTAAAATGGCTCCCAATTGACTAGTTACGAATATAAATGAATGAAATTCGGTTCCCAAGTTGATATATAGGTCTTAGATGCCATACAAGAAAATGGGCGTGGTCCGCCCACTATATAGGCGATAAACAAAAAATCCTCTTAACTTCCATAATATATACACCAGAGAGTCCAGATTTGGTTTCTTCGTTTCTGGTAGGAATATCTTTTAATTCTCCAGAAATGGGCGTGGTCCGCCCACCATGGGGGAAGTAAAATAAATATGCCGATAACATCTGGTGTACACCTGTCAGAGCATCAATATTTGGCATGTATAGTCCTATTAGGTATATCTTGTAGTCTGCCAAAAATGGGCGTGGTCCGCCCACTATGTAGGTTGTAAATCAAATTTACCCACAATTTCAGTGAATTATCACCCCACTTGGGAACTTGGTGTAGGGTATTACTCTGTCGGTGAAACCCGACTGATACTTCCTTACTTGTTTATACCCTACACCTATGGTAATAGGGTATAATAACTTTGTGCCAAAATTGTAACGCATTAAAGGAGCCTTCCTAGGTATAGACATAAGTATATAGAAATGATCAGAAACACTTTCTCTTTTCATTTCCCGTTGTCCGTCTGTCCGTCTGTCCGTCTGTCCGTCTGTCCGTCTGCGTGTATGCAAAAAAAAGAAAGAAGGAGTGGTTCGATTTGGACCAAATTTGGTGTACAGTTACAGTGAACCTCGGGTTAGGTAAAGTGTTAAAATTATTCAAATTACCCGAAGGACACGCCCACAACGGGTCTGTAAGTCCCACTACCTCGGATTTTTTTCGGTAAAATGGCTATAATTTGTGTAATTACTCATGGAAAAGATTAATACTTGGTATTTAAGTTAAGAGGTAGGTCTTCTATATCTCAGGAAAAAATGGGCGTGATCCGCCCACTATATAGCCGGCAAAATTTTTTCGGTAAAATGGTTCCCAATTGACTAGTTACGAATATAAATGAATGAAATTCGGTTCCCAAGTTGATATATAGGTCTTAGATGCCATAGAAGAAAATGGGCGTGGTCCGCCCACTATATAGGCGATAAACAAAAAATCTTCTTAACTTCCATAATATATACACCAGAGAGTCCAGATTTGGTTACTTCATTCCTGGTAGGAATATCTTTTAATTCTCCCGAAATGGGCGTGGTCCGCCCACCATGGGGGCAGTAAAATAAATATGCCGATAACATCTGTTGTACACCCGCCAGAGCATCAATATTTGGCATGTATAGTCCTATTAGGTATATCTTGTAGTCTGCCAAAAATGGGCGTGGTCCGCCCACTATGTAGGTTGTAAATCAAATGCACCCACAATTTCAGTGAATTATCACCCCACTTGGGAACATGGTGTAGGGTATTACTCTGTCGGTGAAACCCGACTGATACTTCCTTACTTGTCTTCTTTGTTTTCGACGTCTGCTCATTTTTTGTACGAGTATCTTGTACGTGTGTATGTGCACCTATATACAAGCATTATAGCTGACTCTGAACTTCGTCTTGATCTTGTTGTCGCATTGATAATGGCTCTTGTCTCTGACTTTTTGCGCTGTACTTTTAACAGGTTGGGCATGTGCGCTTGGTGGAGCTGTTTGCTGCATTTAATTAAAAGTAATACGCTGATTATGAATTTGAAGGCATATCAGTCAAATTTGTTAATATTTTCAGCCACCTCAAAGAAGTTCTTTGGTATAAATTTTTTAAAACTATTTGTGAGCTAACCCTATTAGCATTGGCTAATCAAAAATTAAATAAAATCAATGTAAAAAAGATTGGCAGAAGGAACTGAATTTGATTTACATAGGTAGAAAAATGAACATAAAGAAATATGAAAAGTTTTGAATTTTTCAAAAATTTCCTGTTTATTTGGACCTTTCGAAATTTTTCTCTCCCCCTTCCCCCACTCTCTCTGCCACCTCACAATTTTTGTCCGCCTTTGTGCCTATCTTACTAAGGGCACCGAAATCAGCATCGTCTAATAAGCGTTTTCCGAGAGACGCCTATGGACCTAGGCATATTTAATTCAGCTCTAGTAAAATCAACGATTTAAGCTTCTAGCGCTAAGCACGAATTCTTTTAAAATTTTCCTTCATGTTAATTTATTCCATGAATATGCGCTGCTGCCACATGCCGCACATATGATACGTACTAGCTCAATAGATTATATTTTAAGTTTTGTGTTGTTATTCTTCAAATTAATTCCACAAATAGAATTCCACATTATTTAGAGTAGAGTGACTTCTTTGGCAGCGTACCACATTCTCTGCTTGCTCTGCTTTTCCGCTGGCTTGGCTGCACTTTGCTCAGGTTCAAATATTTTTAAATGCTCCCACACTTGCATGCCTTCGCTTTCAGTGGCCCATAAAAGAAGAAGAAGAAGAAGCGGCACAAGTGTTATTCTTGTCGCTGTGATAATGACGAGAGCCTCAGCAATGTGGCGTCAGCATGGCATCGTGACTTCTTTATGCTTGACATGCTCCAAAGTACAACAAGAAAAATACATAAAATATTGGCCAGACATTAACTGATGCAATTGCTGACCGGTTTGCATTTATTTGCTTTGAGTTTTACGCTCTTAAAAATGTCACTTTGAAAGAACATGTGCAATTATTTCAATTGTTCATGAATTTTGAACTGCGCTACCATGGTTGGAGAGTTGGAGACACCCATCAACTTTTTGTTTTTTTCTCTCTTTGTAATTAAAAGCGCAATTTACGCGCGCGTTTGAAGTGCTATGTAGCGTTACTTCCCCCATTTCTCCTCCCCGCCAGTACAAGTTGCCACTTTTTTGTTGCCAAATAGCCATGCACCTTTTGTGCTTTACCATTCTTTCATTTGTGTTTGTATGCGTTTGCTTCTGTGGTTACCTCTTTGACTGGCTGGCGGCGCACTATGGGCCATCAGGCACCAAAAGTTGCTTAAAAAATATTCAAATTTTAAAACGTTCACATTGCTTCATTGTTGCTGTTTTTCATATATTTTCCAATATTCCAACTGCATTGGCAATTAAGTCGAAGCTTCAAATTCTTTCTACTTAATCCCCTCAAACAGCTTCACTAATTTCCAGCAACTAAACTTTTTTAAATGAATTTTTGACGAAGATTTATTAAGCAATTCTCAAAGTTGATAAAATGTCTATTAATGAGGCCATCAACATAAATTTTTCAGCATCATTAACTATCATTTATCTTATTCGCTCATTAGTTTTGAATGCTTTCTTGTAAATTTTTTGGAGTTTCACTTTTTTAATGATGAATAAGAATTTATGTATTTGAATTTCGCTATAACTTTTCTTCCAATATAAAGCAAGGATTTTGGCATGCAGAAATGCACTGGCATTCGCGGGCTTGGCATCTCTTATGGAGATCACATGTGTTCTAGTTGGCGTCCCTGAGGTCTTGTATAAGCTTGATCTGTAATTTTAAGTTTTATGTTTTGCTCAGATATCTCTGATTATCAATATCAAAATTGGCATTAATCGGATCTGCTATTAAACTGAAGTCTTAATGTCCCACTGTGTGACGGGTCAATTGCCAACCTGCTGCTGCTCTGCTGAGCCTGCAAAAAGGAGCAGCTGGCAATTGCTGCACACACGCACACGAAAAATAAAGTATGCAATTTGCATGTGTATGTGTGCATACGGGTATATTGCTGCACTCAACCGACCATAGTCTATAATTTATATAAAAATTCTTATTTCTCATTTCATTCACTTGAATTTCATTAGTATTCCTCGCTGGCAGCTCAACGATGGCTTCTCTCGCTGTCGTTGATTCTGAGCAGCTGTCATCATGCCTGGTCATTTGCCTTTGCCGTTTCTATAGTTGCAATTTGTATGCGTGTGCGTGTGTGTGTGTGTGTGTGTGTGTGTGTATGCGTTGCATTGCACTTGCTTCTTGTGTCTTTTTGCACTTAACCATTTCAAGTACTATTTTACATTCCGTTTATGTTTGGCTTTTCTTGACTGCCTTTCAATTTTCCTTTTGCCTCTGCGTGTGCATTGATTTGTTGCATTGTCAGCGACGCGCGTTGCATGCACTTTTGCAATAAACTTCAGAGTTTTATTAGCTTTGTTTTTGAATTTTATATTACAAAATTCGACGGGTTGCTGCAGGCCTTATATGAAAGTTTATGTATAAAAGAACAATTGCTCTCTCTATCTTTCCATTTCCAAAGACTCTTGACAATGAAAGCCCTAGTAAAATTTTCAAAAGAATATATTTCTGATATATTTTAACTCTTACATAAATGTAGTTTTCGAAGGTTCCACACAAAAATCTACTCGAAAAATTCTACTATGGCTCTTGAAGACTTCAATTTCAATTGAACGTTAATTTAGTCTAGTTTCTTTATAAAGATGTTAACATAATTTGACCAAATTATGAGACTGAGCCACTGTAAAAAAATTTTTCGAATGTAAGTTTTTAAACGTCTCTCAAGAGTATCAAAAGTCAGAAGCTTGTTATTTTTTTCGTTGAGCTGGGTTAGAATCTTACAGATACATATGTTGGCATTCTGAGCAATTTTTCAGATTGTATTATCCGAGTTTTTGCTTAGAGCTGAGTCTCCTTCTTCCATGCTTATAATAATCTTGACTTGTGACTTCGCTCATAAACTTCAGTACATAAGCAATTACAGCCTATTTGATTTTATCAGTAGACCAGAGGCATTTGTAAAATGTTTGAACTAAAAGTTCATAGCTTTTTTCTTTTTCATTTTCATTTGCCATTGCCTCTCATAATCTTTACTGCCCACTTAAACAACACACATACAAACAATTTGCATATGAAGATTTAATGTGCTTTTGTGATTTTTCCTTTTCATATTTTACATAATGTCGTTTGTTGTTGTTGTTATTTAGCGTCCTTTTGAGCATTTCGCTTATGATAGCGCATCTCTAGTGAATTACATATACTTACTTGCTTTTATGTAAATCCTTGTAATCTCACTTTTGTGCGTGTGCATGTGTTGTATGTATGTATGTTGCTCCCCAGGGCTAGCTTTATCACATGATTTTGCACATGCTCCCACATGTGCATCTGCCCCTCCAGCGTTTTCTTCGCTTCTTTCTGTTGTTTTACTTTAATCTGCTGTCATTTTAAATTAAATGATGCATTTGAAAGTTAATGGTGGACATTTTTTTTGGAATGCTTTCAGATACGAATGCTAATTTGTTTGTTCTTAAAAGTTAAAATGAATTTATTTATGTGAAGACTGTATGACTCAATTGAAGTCTTGCCATTTTTGTAGGCATTTTTAACACTGTACTACACTATAAAAAAACTCTCGTTTCCATTGGTGCATTGAGCTAGTTGAGAATTGCAATGTGCTCCCAAAATCTTGACTAAACTTTCAGTTAGAATGGCAATTTTCAAATTCAATTCATTAATTTCATATTCAATTCGCACGTCATAGCTCAAGTAGTGCATGCCCTTATTTTACAGTAATTTAATAAATAATTAAAGCCAGAGAATGCTCATTAAATCATTACAGCCACAAGCAGACACGACCAGTTGTTATGCCCCCACTCCCACACATACGAGCAGAGCATGCAAAACCACAGAGCTGAGTGCAATTATTTAATAATGCCAATCTACTCGACTCGCAGATGAGCACAAATTTTAATTAGGTTTAATAAAGTGATGCGAAATCTACTTAATTTGTAATAATACTGGCAATAGCAGCAAATGTTGTTGGGTGGAGTTAGAATCTGCCCGCATTTATATTATGACAATGCGAAAAAGCGATAGAGCAGGAAGGAGACTGCCTCATTTTACTCGGCGGCAGTGGAACTCGAGCTGTCAACATTTGAGGTAGCGAAATTGAGTGTATATATTTAAATATTCCAGCAACAGTCCCAGTTGCACAGTTCTATTTGCTGAAAATTCTAATGCAGTGCCACATTTGAATAAGGCAACATTCACACACACACCTGCATAGCACACAAACACACACACACATACAAGGAGAAGAAAGCAGCTCGCAGTTGCATTCACACTGAAATTGCGTACTCAATGACGAAAGTTTGCGCTTGCCTATTGCCGCCGTCCGCCTGCTCTTCACCGTGCCTGAGCTGCCTGCTGCCAAACCTCAGCCAACGACTTGCCTGCAGCTACGCCTCAAATCCACATAAATACGAAAGTTGCTGCTGCTCACAGCAAGAACGAGTTGAATAGCCTTTACCCACACAGTTGTATTATGTGCTGGTGGGCGCTGTGAGGCAGGCTGGTGGCTAGGAACTGCTGCAGTTCCTGAGTTTTGAATATGAATGTACTCGCACATAGACTAGTAAATATTATTTCATTTCAATTCAAATAAAAATGTGAATACGAGTGCACTTTATTATACAAATGCCTGTATGTGTGTGTGTGTGCAATAAATGTGCGGTGGTGGTGTGCGTTTGCAATGGTAGGACACATTTTAGTAGTAGTAATCTAAAATGGACGCATCCACCTACTGGCTTGTATGCAGTTCAAAAAACCGCTCGCAGCAGCTATTTTAACTTTTGAAAAATATGCACTTAGTAAATGTAAGTTCTGCACTAAAATTAAGCCTGCTCTTTAGAGTAAAATTTTAAATTATTTGGAAAAATTTAATAGAGAAAAAGCGAACAAATAGAAAAGCGAATAGAGAACTTTTTGCTTGGGAACTATTTACTAACTCTTAGTTGGAACTTGCTAACTTCTGTTTAATATCAAAGGTCTCGATCGTTTCATCAAAAATTTCAAATGGTTTCAACTGTTGTAGACTTAATTGAGAGGGCTCTCACACAAACCCTGTGCCATTAAAATGCACCTGAACGGTATAAGTGAGCTGTCAAAAACTAATCTAGTTAAGAAATTCCAAAATAATTTCAAAATTGAACACCAGTGATGGGGTCTTAACCGAGTTTCGCTGCATAGCTACAGTCCTCGTTGGAATAATAAAATATGTGGTATGAAATTTTATGTTTTGATTTCTTCAAGTTCATGTTCCAGGAAAAGTTACTGGGACCTAGAAATTTATTGACAAGCCGAATCCGAAGCTCTAAAGGTTTGAGTAACCAATTGGTCGCGTTCAAATAAATTTTTCATTTGTTAAATTGAATTGGGTCAGCCAAGATAAAATTTCTGTTTTTAGTTTAAATATTTTTAGTATCTAAAGAAGTTCACTGATGACATTTTTTTGTTTCTTCATACCGAAATTGTATAGTTTAAGATTCGTGAAGAGAGACAAAACTTGCCATATACATACTATATATTACTTCTGCTTAGTTTGAGTATCGAAGGAATGCCTGCTTAGACATTCTTAGATAAACAGTCCAATTGAATCACATTCTCTCATCATGCTGAAAAATAATCGTATGATTTTTGCGAACTAATTTTTTTCCTATCATTGACTTATTGCGTCATATGCCAATTGGTCAACACTTAAATAAGTTTCAAGGAGCTGTCTGAGAAATAAATTTCCAACATTTTATGTGAGAATTGTAGCACATTTATTTGTTAGATTGCTATCTGAAGTTTATGTATCTGCGAAACGAAAACTGCACTAACTTTTGCCGAAATTAAAGCCAATCATTGCTGATTGCCATTGTTAACAGCAATTTTTATGCAAATGTCAAAGCTCATTACAATACAAAGAATTTGATTCATCAGCCCAAAAAGTAAAAAAAACTGCCATAAAACATGCGCAGCCACAGCGGAAATTGTAGCTACGATTTCAGACTACAAAACTTTTGCTTTTGCTGTTGTTATCAAAACCGAATAAAAGAAAATCTGCAAAGTAATGAAATTTGTCAACATGACAATAATTTGCGCCGACAATAAATACAAATAAAAAAAAAACATGCAGAGCAGGAACAACTACAGTCGCAAATGTCGCAACCAACGAGAAATGGAGTACAATAACCTTCAACTACAAAAAAATACAAGTTCAAGGTAGCCAACAAAAAATTCACGACAGCGGAAATGCGACGTACAACAAAGGCAGCAGCCAGCCAAACTTGTATCTGAGACCATAAAATCTTAACCGCTCAGCGAAAGCATAAAGAAAAGTGAAGTTATGCCCATTGCCAAAAGTAAACAATTTTCATAATATCGCAAAGTGGAATAGAATTATGCGCACACTTAGGAATATGCAATAAAATGGAAAATGGTAGCCAAAGGAAGTGAATTCTCCTTGGAGCCAACGTTGTCGGCTTAGTTACAATAACAACAAACAACGTTGCAAAAAGTATTTCCTCAAGGGGGCATAATTGATTTTTTTCCTGATTTTATGTTTTGCTTGCATAGAAAATTCTCGAGGTTGTTTTTGATACGCTGCTGCCGCTTCAGATACGAGTAATGCCTTCCACATGCGAGAAATATTGTTAGATACCTTTTTATGTGCTGCAAATATACAGCAAGGCTTTAGACCAAATTAATGCAGCTATTAAGAATGCAAAGGGCTGCGTTTTTTCATAAAAAAACCATAATTTTTGCAAAAGTGTGCGTAACCATTGAGATATTTATTTCTGAGATTCTGTGAACTAAAATTTCAAAATTAAAAAAGTGCGTAACCATTGAGAAATTTTTTTCTGAGATTCTGTGAACTAAAATTTATAAATTTTATGTGATATTTCCTAGAAAAAGCATTACAGTTACGGTGGCTAGTATTAAAGCCATTTGAGTTTTCGATATCGATTTACCAAGCTATTGCATATGGTTTTTGAAAAGCGTTTCAGTCACTCGTACGTTTACGATTCAGATTCTATAACATTTCAAACATACATACAGACTTTTACTCGTATACATGCATATATGTACATTGCATATAAACTTGACTCTGCAGGGCTTGACTTGAGAAAAACTAATAAACGCAAAGAATTTTTAGTTCAAAAGAATGCATAACATTTTAAGGAAGTTTGTAGTAGTAATATTAGTCAATAAAAGGAGCATTAATTTTTCTGCAAGCTCCTCTTCCAAATAGTTTCTTATTTTCCTTTATAATTTTGTTCGCTGAATTTTTATAATTTTAATATTGCCTATGATTTTGCATCGAAATTTCAAAGTTTTTCAGCTTTTTCGGCGTCGTTAGAATTTCTTTAATCATGTTAAATATTTAATCGTGATTTCGACTTGAAGCTTGTTCCTTCCAAACAAGCTTTCTTAAGACCTTGACTACGTTTTACTTTGCAGTCACTTTACCTACATCAACTGACTTCACTGTTCAAGAGCATTTCCTGCTCACTTTTTTTGCTGCAGTCAAATTAAGTAACGCAGTCACTTTTTGCTTTGCTTTTATTTGTCTAATTTTGTTTCGTTTTATTTTTCTTTTGGCAAACAATCGGCTATAATTATTCTGTCGTCTGGGAAATAGTAATTAGACACAAACACGCTTAATGATGATTACGTTGGCAACGCTGGACACTGCCTTGCTGCTGCTTTCAATGCTTGCAAAGAGTTTGCCAAGATTTTATTTCTGCTCACTTTTTATATGCATAACTTTAATTGAGAGTTTATAGCAAAGTGCATTGGATAAAAACTAGTAAGAGCCTTCAATTACAAATTTGCAGACTAAAATAAAAATAACATATTTGAAGTGCTTTGAATTTGAAAGCTTTACTTTAAAGATTAGTTTAGAAATTGGTCGAATTACCAAAACACTTTCGCCCCAACGCTTGAGGTGTGTGTCTCAGCTGCCACTGCCATTACCAGCTTCCTTCCGCGCCAACACTTTTGCCTTTGTTAATAAGCCATGCCGAAGGCAATTAACTGAATAATGAATCAGCTAGCATACACTGAGCAAATTTGGCATTCATCTTATTTGTAGCTTTACAGCTTTCAGAAAATATGAGCAATGCCAATTAACTTGTTAATTGATTTGACGAAAATGTTTGTTGTATTTATGAAGCGCTTTTATTTGCACTAGCTGCATGCTTTGCGCTTGAAATTAATGAACTTGCCTTAATTAATTTTCAGTGTAGCTTTTTAATTTATGTGCTTGAAAAATCTAGGCACGTTTCAAGCTTCATGCTTTTCTTTTTATCTCAGCTTTTTTTTTGGTTGTAGGAACTTCAGTGCCGCCAGCTAAATTACATTGCTGCGGAATAATTTTTATTTGCGTTGCGCTTTGAGCAGTGGAAGTTTTCTATTATTTTTCTGCAGGAATTGCTGTTGATTCACGTAATTGTGACAATTTAATGACGAATTTTTATTTCGTCATTAAAAGTCACTGTGGTGCTGCTATTGGTCGTTTTTTATGTGGCACCTGAGGGCATGTCTGCCTCAAATTTTCTACTAAGGGCTGCGCCAAAAATATTCAAAGCATACACTTCATTTATTTCTTTTTTTTTTTTACAAAATGTTGGGCTACATATAAAACAGTATGCTGACTGCCATGCCAGAACTTATCATTAACAACTTTATGCATACAACAACAATTTCATTTCAATTCTTAAAAAGTCATTAAGCAATTTTCATGCTCTCTTCTTTTCTCTTCCTCTTCGTTGCTTGTTTTTGTTTTCCTATCTCGCTGCTTACTCATATAAAATTCGAAAACTCCGACATATTTGCCTTGTCTAGCCCGCTCCGCTCCACGTGCATTTGACTTATATTCGTAGTTTAATATTTATCAACATAAAATGCTAAGCCTCAAAATAAACAACAACACAGCAGCGCCATCTACCGTCTGCCATCTGCGGGCTTGTATACTCTACGCTTCTAATTCCGCGCCGTTAGCGCAAAAAAACAAGTCATCCGTGTTTGCGCACCAGGCTTAAGATTGCGCCGAAATGTTAAGCAAATTAATTTAATTGCGTATGCTTATGAAATGTGCATGTGTGTTTGTATGTCACACACACACACACACACACACGCACGCACGCACGCACGCACGCACTCGCACTGATTAAGCAGCACTTTCGGTTGAAGTTTATTTAAATTGACTCATGAAAATAACGCATATAGAGCCTTTTAATAAGCCTGCTTAAGCCAATTAGCGTAAAATCAGGCACACAAGATAAGGCAGGCAGGCAGGCAGGCACTTCAAAGTCAATACGACTCGAACGATAAAAATGTGCCGTTTGTTTGCAGTAGATATGCCCTACTGTGTTGTTTTAATTGCAGCTGCTAAACTTAAATTTCAATTACTTTTAGATTGCGACTACTAAGTAAGCGACTTAACTTTTTCAGCAGCTTTTTTGCTTGATTGTTAAAACTAAATTATTTGAAATACAAGGCATAATGCACTACTACTACTACTTAGTTACTTTTGAAAGACTTTTATACTAGATTACCTTAGGTAACTACACATAAACAAGCTCTCACCTTTAGAACAGCTAAAAGAGTAATCTCAAAAACGCACACTAATAATAAAGCTCTCTTAAAAGTCCTGGTACCTACAAAAATAATGGTCTTGAATCTCTGCGATTTTTTATGCACTTTCCGGCTAGTATTGCCTTAGTTACAAGCCAGTGAAATGAAGATAGGTTGCCGTCGAGCCAACACAACTAATGGGAAAATAACTAAAATAATCTTATCTAATCTAGATTATTAAATATTCTTCTTGCAGTTCAACTTATTTAGAATAATTTTTAGACATAGATTTTATTTGGAGTAGGGATGCAGTAGGAATCGCCGCCTGGAAGGCCTATTGTGCCATTTCGTTACAATTAAATTCACTAAAAGATGAAAAAAGTTCTAGCATTCGGGAAAAATAGCTTTTCATAGCTCTGTGTCTGTACGGCCCCCTCAACCCTCCCCCCTCCCTCTTCGCAAGCATATTTGTTCAATGTGCATTGTTTTTCCAGTTCTTCTTTTGGCAACAATAAATGAATTTACGCTTCAGAGGCATATCATTTAATTTTCTTTGATATGCAAACTAACATGTGTTTTTTTTTCACAGCAAAACGTAAACAAGATGTGAAGTATATTCTGCATTTTTTTCTAGTAAACTCATCTTTTTCCATACCACTGCCATAAGGGCCATCATACTCTGTCGCCATTGTCAACGCACTCGAACTGATACAATCTACCTCGCTTCGTATGGAAATTTCTGCTGCAAATGATGACATGGAATGCTTTGACACTTTGACAAAAATGTGTGAAAATATTTTGCATGCGTTGCAGCACATTTTTGTAGACGTCTGTGATGAAAAACGAATTTCTGCAGAGTAGCTATGCTGGAAAATCGGCTCGTTGGCAACAGTTCTGAAAATTCTGTGAAAATTCTAAAATTGTTTCGTTGAATGCGTATGTACAATTCATTGTCTCTTTGGCTGTATCGTTTTACAATGCTTTTTCTTGTTTGTATGTACTTTTATTTGGAAAATCAATATTTCATTGGGCATGATGATAAACTGGGAGAGTTTCAGCATTTATTATAGCATGAATTGCAATTAGCATATGCTAACTATTTGTGTATCAAAAGCAAATACGATTATATTCAGCAGATCAATAGTTTTTGCTCATCGATTTTTTCTGAGAATCTTGCGTGAATATTTTGACCAATAATTATTTCTCAGCTTATTATCGCTTACATACGGATACGTTAGTAATCGAAAGTACCAAATTTTAAATAGATATATCATTTTAGGACATACCTACATTTAGATGCCACTGCTATTTTGTATGCACTAAGGTTAGGTTAGGATAATCTGGCTGCCTGAAAATTTCCATAAAATTTTCTACAAATCATCTGAAAGCGAGTATTTTTTATTAAAATTCATTTAATCGATTTCATGCATTACTTTTGGCTAATTTGGGCGTTAGCACGTTTAAAATCCTGGCATATTCGCAGCTGCCAATTAAGCGCCACATTATTTCGCATTAAAAGCGCGCATTTGCTCGCTTCACTTCCGAAATTGAATGCGAAATATTAAGCATATATTTTTAATTTCGAATGTCATAAAGCGTTCTCGACACGCTTTAACACGCAGCATTCGTGAGCAGGCCATTCATTTCGGCGCGTCAACCTGTTCGCTTTTTTTTTACCTCCCTGCATCCCCAGTGGAAATTTGCGTGGATGTGTCGTTCGCTCGGAATGCCGGAATTTTGATTTATTTTCACATTTTTTGCTCGTGCGTGTGTAGGGGCAACTTCATTTTGTTTCTGACACAATAACGCTGAAGGCTGCCAAAGGATATGATGTGGAGTAACGCGCACAGGCAGACGAGCATGCGGGATGTTGATGATGATGCCGCTGCTTCTGCCCTTGACTGGCGGCAACAATTTCAGCGGCATGTGCGGCAGAATTCACGTTTCAATTGCCTTTGATGTGCATGAGAGGCGGCACGGTTATGAATGCTGGGCGAATTCTTGCCCGCAAATTGCCGTGAGTTATACATATGTACGTACAGTGGCTATCAAAAGTATTCGAAGTTGCTATGTATTTACTCTAATGCACACGAGTCTTGAATTGAAAATCAAGTGTGTCCTTTAAGTAGGATTAGCTTTTTCCCATTAACTTTTATAACATGCTAGCTTAATTCACTAAAGGGATCTACATCTAGAAAATGCCCAAACTTCTTTCTGTAAAAGTTTGATTCCACATACTTTTGCACGACACTGCACGTTGAACGCAGGAAACGGAAGAGCCCGCTGGAATTTCGCTTTTATGTTAAAGTTTTCTACAGTTACTGTTTATTGGTGTATTTGTTGGTTATGCTGGTGTTGGTATTGGTAGTTCGTTGGTGTGGCAGTGATAGACAGACATTTTGAATTAACTAAGCGTGAAATTTGATTACAAAGTCTAATGAGATAGGCTTTGTGGTCCTTTATAAGGTGCAAATGGTGCGATATGTAGCGTTGCTTAGAGTGTTGAAGCAGCGCTAATGGAATTTGGGAGCCCCGTCAGCAATATAAATAACATGTCGCAGACGGAATTAAGTGGAAGGTTGGCCTGGCATTGATATTAACATACGGGAAGAGTAGCTCGATCTGCTCTAACTTGTGCATATTTTAATACGTTTGTCGTCTGTGTATGTATGTATGGAATTTGTGTCTTTGAATATATTTATCTGAATATAGTATATTGTTGTTGTTCATTATTTACAAAAAATTCGCTCATGCAAGCAGTTGGAATCGCATACAAAATGATATTACCCATGCATTCAATATCATGTCCATATATTAAGGAGCATCAAAGAAATCTATCAGTCGAATTTTAATTTAAAAAAGCTTGAAACCGTCTCAAAAGTTAACTGAAAACTTAACCTTGAATTCATATTGACAACAGAATCTAACAGGGCCGCCTGAAATGATATTATACTTTATTTTAAGATTGAAACATTTCGTATATAATCTCAGTAAAAGTCTCTCTCCAACACGGACGTTTTCAGACTTTATTAAAATTTGAAGCAAACGTCAGAGCATCTACAGAGCAACTAGAGGCCCAGTGAATGCTGGAGCACTGTCATTCCATACGCTCGATATGGCCTCAACAGCCACACCGCTGGAAACGAGAAATTTAAAAAAAATTTTACAATGCTTTTGACTTATTTTATAAATAATACAATATATCATAAGTTCATGAACTCCATAGAGTTCTCTCAAGCAGAAAATTTATTTAAATTGTTGTGTTTATGAAATTTCAACATGGTTCCTTCCCCCCTCAGTCTTGATTTTATTTGTGCCGTATTGCCTGCCATTGTTCCATTCTTCTAATTATTCCACTACTTACAAAGCCAAAGTTGTTATCAACTTTTTTTTTTGCCCGAAACCAAATCCTGTGTTGTCTCGCTTTGTCTCGCCATGGCAGCTGTATCTGTTTTTTGCCCTTTTCCGGGTCGCATTATGAATGTATGTACGTACGTACCAAGTGTTAGAGATGAGGCAGAAAAAACTTTTAATTATCTCCGGGCAAACATTAACACTTGATTAAACACTCTTAATGACGTTGATTGCTTATTGGCTTGCTACGTTTCAATTGTTTTTGCTCCAGCAATGCTTTGCCGCCCTTGCCCGCCCGCTGTCAGGCTGCTCGGCTGTCAAGCTTTTTATGCTGCCGAACTTTGTGAGCGCTTCACTACGGTTTTTGTGTGCCGTCGAAGCCGAAGACCGTGCAATTCCGGAACGACGTTGCTGTTGGCGCTATAGACCACTGCAATCGACCATTGCTGCTGAAGCGTAATGGTCAAATGACCACACGCAGCCATAGCGAATGCTGGCCATTCAAATGAACTTCAAAAGCCAACAACAAAAAGAGTGAAGTTGGGCACAGGGTACGGAAAAGGCAAATGGGCCGTGTGTCGTAAAGAATATGCCTTTAATTGTGCGCACTCAAACTGCTGCAACACCAAGGGCACAACGAATGCTACGAATTGTCCTTTTGAGTAACGCACAGTTACGAGTTTGAATAGCAGCTGCCATTTGAGCATTTGCAGGCGTATTGCGTAGCGTTGTAAGGCACATCCTTTGTTACTCATACGCTCCAATTACATGAATCGATTGTAAGTTTAAAAGTTGATACTGTTATCAGTAGAGAGCGCTTTTGAGAAGAGCATCACGATTCAGTTGGTATGTGGTTGATTGTGGGCAAGCAGAATTTTGTGAGGTCCTTTAAGTGGAAGTTATTCTGCAACTATGCTATTTCCGGCATTTCTTGGAACTCTTGTTTTGTCGTTGCTTGAATAACAGCTTGTTTGTAAGCTTTATTTCTTTCTATTTTCAGCAGTGACAAGCCACAATTAAATGTGCTTTTTGGCATATTTTTCAACATGTTTGTCTTCAGATAAGAACAATTTTATAGGCGCAAAATTTGTGGTTTCACTCTAATGAATCAACTCTTCTTTGTGTGGTGAATTAATGGGCTCTTTGATTAAGAAATTATGTCATATTTTTTGGAAATATTCAAAAGTAAATCCCCCAGCTTTTTATTGCATGTTTGCTTATATGCTTGGAGCAATTATTTGAAAAGTTAAGTCAAACACTTTTCGTAGATCTCTTATATTTTTGATAGAGCAATTTTTCAAAGTTGATTTTTTTTTCAGTACATATTTCAGTAAAGAGAAAAGTTGCTTCTCTTGTGCATAAAAATATCATTTTATATGCTGATATTTTCATTTACTTTTGGTTTTATGGCATTTGTAAAGTTTTGAACTTTTAAACATGAATCTACAACAACAAAATATGTTTTAATCGAAATGAAATTTTTCGCAAATACCTACTTTTACTTTCTAAATCGTTCTCAGTGTCTATGTCCAGCTGCATGTCGCATTTTGTGAAGTCTGACCAAAGTTGAAATAGTTTCATTGAACTTTTACAGCATGTGGGACAGATGTGTGTGCACTTTGAACTGCAACACGCTCGTGCTACAAAGCTAGCTGCATACCAGCACACTGCTGCACACACTTATGTATAAGTAAGTGTGCTGAAAATGACAACTACAGCGACGAGCTGCTTGCATGTCTAAAATGTGGCCACCCTTTGAGGTCGCCTCTCCACAGAATGTTGCAAAACTTTATCTAGCTACTATACTAAATACGAGCGCCACCGCCCTTTCTCCCGCGCACCACCAAAGCACTCAACTACCCTTGCACCCACCATCCCTTCCCTCGCTCTCTGCTCAGCCGCACCCATTTACGAATACAAACAAACATGACAATAAAATGCAAATATACTTAATGGCTTAGATTGGTGCGCATTCACAACGACTGAGGAATTTTCAACTAAAAGTTGTAACCTCCAACGAATTGTGTAGCGTATCCCCTGCAGTTGTGCCGCCCTACTTACTATCAGAGCACACTGCAAGAAATGTGCGGCTAAATTAGTAATTTAATTAGCATGACTAAAGCGTTTAGTGACAAAAGCTTTTAGTTAAGCAACATTGATAAGCTGAAAACGAACGCTTGCGATATTCGACATTCGAGGTTCTATAGAGATTTAAAAAGAATGACAGTAACAGAAGCTAAATATGACATAAAAATGATTGAAAATATTCCAAAGTGCTAAATTATGAGAAGTGCATGTAGAATAGCAAGAAATTGAACGGGCAAACCCTCAAGCACTCAAGCCACGAAGCCCATTTTACATCTTACCAAGTTATATTGTAATTCATATTTACTAAATGCAACGAAAGCGAATAACAGCTTTACTATAGTAGCTAGGTTCAAATCTTGTCAGGTATATGATACAAATTGTTATAAGAACCCATTATCGGCCAACTTTATTAATAAAAATGAAACTTGACAGTTATCTCAAGTCAAATTCGTCGCAATTACTAATTGGTTAGTCAACATGACTACTTTTTATTTTACTTTTTCAAGTGTACCCGAGTGCGTCTGCAGTTTTTGTGGTTCGACCGAAATTGTGTGTTCCACTTGTACTTTGCTGCTCTTGGAGCCGTCGCTCCATACTCATGCCGAATATGACACTGCAGTCTATGAGCGTTTTAATGCGCATCGGCACTGGGATGAGCAGTTTGGCGTTATTTGCATGACAATCGCTCGACAAACGATAGTAGCAACAACAACTATAACAACGACAGCAAATACAGTAGCAATTTCAGAGGCAACTCAGCCGAACAGAATGATAACAGCCGCCACTATTTCAAGTAAACAGAATACAATGAACTTTCCAGCACATGCGAGACGATTATAGACACACACACACACACACTCCCACTTACACACTCACACACAGTTTATTCTGAGCACTAGCATTTTGCATAATTTATTAAGTCAAAAAATGAAATGTAAATAAATACGCTAGACTCGACGCTCCACTCGCTTGGCAGGCAACCGGAGGGGTTCATTGTGAAGTGAAGAGCATAATCGCCTGCAAGAGTAGAGTTCGTCTGGGGTTGTGAGTGGATTGCATGTTTCAGTGCCATCAGCACATACTGCTGAGCGTTAGCTGTTAGCTTCAAGTTGAGGTTGGGGTTGGAGCAAGTGTAACTGTAGGATTACTAGAAAGTGGGTTAATAATGTCATTGCATTGCAGTGCATTGTAATGTAATGTAATCTGCTGCAGCTCAAAGTTGTCAAACAAATGTTTCAGATAGTTTTTTGTGGCACGAACGCGGAAAGAATTATTTTTGCTGCTGACAGTGAGTTTTTTGCACTACTTAATAATAGGAGGCACTTGAATGTGGCTCTGACGTGATGTTTAATAAAGTTTACAGTTGCGCGAAGGGTTCTCGGAATAGATTAGCTTGCACTAGCTGGCTGAATAGGATAGAATATAGGTATAGCGCTTCCAGATGAAGATTCGTTTAATAGTCCAAATAGTATTGAACTGTTGGAATACGAGAGTTTCTAAAGAACTTCAGCAGAGAGCTTTGAGGGATTCGCCAGCTAACTGTAAGCAATGGGCCTCCCAAATATATTAGTAGAGATTTGGGAATGGCTGGATGAAGACAAAGAAGGTGCTCTAGAGTTATCTTGTATACAGGTTCCCTGCATTTCCACCGCTCATCGCTATTGGTTTTCGGAATAAAAGTTGCCTAAAATAAAGACAACCGAAATTTATTGCTCTTACTTCTGATTTTTGTCATTCCATACAAAATGAATTGAGACATAGTAAAATCTAACCGACTACTCATCGCATCAAAATAATGTTAGTAATGTTATTTGTTAGTTTTTTAGGGGGGTAACTGAATGATGTACAGAGGTTTAGCTTTTAAATGTGAAATGGGAACTTAAATTTTTATTGCAACTAAAAATTTTATAGGAGCTCAATTTGAACAGTTGCTCATTCAATTGCCCGCTTCGAAAAGGAAAATATTGCATTTTCATATTGCACAGGAAATGCGCTCGTAAATTTATTTTACGTTTTAACTGCTCATAATCCGCTTGGCAACATAGACACTTCCTGTTGCAGCCATTTCACTTTCCTGCCTGCATGCAATTATAATCGGAAGTGAGCCTTCCTTTCGACCGTAATGCAGGAGCTCTTATTTCACGCTCTAATTCGCCGATTATTATTTCAAAGCTATGTTTGTATTGTATGTATGTGTGTGTGTATAGCAGCTGCAGGTGGCCGCAGGAAAGCTCAGCTTTATAGCATTTCTGCCACTCACACACACACAAACAGACGCCTAAAACTTTTCAAGGCACTTGGACGCAATTGTGCAGTCCGCAAACAGACCAAACTAACTGTTAGTAATATACACTAACCCAATTAACACCTTTTGTATGAAAACAAAGCTTTTATGCTGCTATTACTGGCTTCCGCTGCAGCAAGTGTTGCACTTGTTTTAAATGCTTTTGGCTTAGATACCAGCAGCACTTTCGATTTTTATTGCACATGTACACTAACACATGCACACAGTAACAATGTGCTTGTGTGTGCGCGAAGCGAATATGCGAATATGTGTGCCAGTGCACGCGCAGGTGTGTGCTTGTAAATTTCCAAAGCAGCAAAATAGCTGACAAGAATCCTTTTACATGCCAGCATGCCACACACACACAGCCGAGTAATCAATACTTTAAAATGCTTTTGTATTTGTGTGTGTGTTTAAGATTATATATTTGATCAGCTCACAACGCAGGCCACATTTATACTGTAGCACTTGAGTCGATTTTTTGTGTTCTCCTTAAATTAGGGGCGAGTAGTTTAAAGCAGTGACGTATCAAGAAAAAAATTGTAGAGGTGCAATCCTGAAGTCTTCAATTTTGTCTGACGACAATTTTTGAATTACGTATTCATACTATTTTTTTCCTAAATGAGAATTTTCAACATATTACCAGAAAAATTATAAGTATAATTATAATAATAATAATAATAAACGTTTTTGCAGGGAAAGTGTTCCTTGAAGTTAAAACAACTAACAACTAATAATAAGATTCTTCTAGTTGGCGTCATGACTGGTCACACCTCCAGTGTCAAATACTTAAGATGGCGATGGGCTTAACCGATGACAGCATCTTTGAGAACTGTCTGTAGGACGAGAATTCCAAAAAAGGCCATTGGCCATTTTGTTCAACCACTGCGTTTGAAGTTTGTCTCCTTAGGTCCCCTTTACTACGTTGCTGTTTAGCGGCCTTCATAAATAATGGTTTGCTTAAAAACCCTCTCTTTCAATATCGGTTTCACTTTTCTGCTTATTCTTCTTGTTGCCATTGTTGCAATTTATTGCGCTCATTCACTCTTGCATCAATTCGTCACGTTATCATTCTACTGCCAGCAACATTGCGTTCTTCTTCTTCTTCATGTAGCCGCTTGCATAGAATTGCGCTTCCATCACATTGTTCGAGTATCAGACGGATTACTTCGCACTGTTGTTTATCTGTATCTACGCGCTTAAATGGAATTCCTTTTTCTTAGCAATATGGATTTTGTATTACCGCGCCCCACTGCTGCACTCTGTATATTGCCCTTTGGCCACACCCACGACCCCCTGCCCCCGCAATCAATTGCATGCGCTGCATTTTCTGAGTACGTTCAAAGTTGAGCGGCGGGCGTGGTGAAATGCATTTCTCATGGACTTACCCTCCTGGTTTACTGCTTTCTGCTTTGCGTTGTTTTTCGCTGAGCGCTGCTCTTCCGCAATTTATCTTTTGCACAATGTTGCTGGCAACCTTTCACCGTCCTTGCATCATAAATCCAATTATAAGTCGTAAAGCTACTTGTCCGGGCACTTGTGCTTATGTTTCGCCATTTTTACCATTTTTCCTTTTTGTGCTTATTAATTTCCACTTGACATGAGCACGAAGCATGAGGCAAATCCATAAGATTTGTATGTCGATGTTTGCGCTTGCTTTCGAACATTAATTAGGGCTTGATTTATGAACTGCATTTGAACTGGCGACCGCAAGAACATGTGACATAATAATAAATTTAATTGAACCATGTAAAGGTGTGCTTACAGCTAGGTAATTGCTTTTGTATTGGCAAGCTGAAGACGAAACCAAAAGCCTCTCATCCACATTTGGGTGCTGAAGCAATTTGATGTCAGAGCTTCTTGGACAAATATTTATAAATTACATATTATAGCCATCAAACAAAAGTGCTGAATAGCTGAGAGAAATCCTTAATAAAATATGAAGACATGTTATGCTTTAGCGATTGATAGATATACTATGTATATGCATATGCTTGAGAACCAATTCTCAAGACAAAATAAATTTTATTTCGTTTTTTTTGTATAAATTTTTTTGTGGCATCATTGGACAAGTAGAAGGAACAAACAAGCAGACGCTTGAAGATTATTGTAGAGCTCACTTGATCTCGCAGAGAAACTCGTACAAGCATTTCCCTTACATAGAATATCAACAATATTTAAAATCTCTATGCACATAGACTTATCTACAAGCAACGTGTTCCCTCATTGACAAAACGCTTGGCATGTGATAATGACCATTGACCTCCATTCATTGTGCTCACACATGTGCTGAAAAATCTGTTATGAGTGTGAGATTTCTCACTGCATTTTTTTCATATTCACTTTCTAGGATATTCCTTTTTATTTTGTATTTGCATTTTTTTCTGCTTTTTGTGCAATATTTTGCTTTTGCAGCTGCATACTTTGCAACGAAAGCTGCATAAATCATGAACAGCACTTCAGCTCAAGGCTAACACATACACTGTAAACTCACGCAGGCATACACTTGCAAATAAAGCATATACATACATACATTTTGTAAATGTATCTAACCTGTCTGCCTACCTGATGCTTGCCTGCCAGTCAGCTGCCCATCCCAGCTGTCCTTCTGCGCGCGCCCCCTTTTGGCTGTATGCCTGTATAAGTGACATGCACTAACACGTTCTTATACATACATGCACTCTTGCCTCGTGTGAAACAAAAAGTCGCTAAGCATGCGAGCATATAAACTGAAAGTTTTAATATGTTTGCATGTTTATGTGTATGTAAATCTCTGTTTGTATGTGTGATGCTGTCAATTTGTGTAGGGTATGGAAGCAGGACATGACACTGGTACACTTGTCCTCAATTTCACGCGTGTATGTATGTAATGGCTGCCAGTTCAATGTGTTCTTCTTTTGAAATCGCTGTTCTTTTGTGGCTCATATTGAATCGCTCCACTTCTAAAACTGCAAAATCTTGCATCTAATAAAAATTATATTTAAATTTAGCAAGTAAAAAAAAAAAAACCAAAAAAAATGAATTTGTCAATTACTTACTACATCTTCTGCGCTGTTCATCATTGGCCACAAGAGAGATCTGCTGCTTCTACGAGCATTTGCTTTTAGATACAATATGCTGTAATCATTTTATATTATGGCAAAAAAATTTTAGGTGTTTAAAATCGACATTGACCTTGAGTTGAACTTAAAATTTTGGTTTTGTCATGCTGTTCCATGAAAAAAGAAAAACTCTATTTTATTTGAGAAGCCAAAAGGACATCCAATATTGAATATTTGTTTACCTCAACCTTAAGTTGAACGCTGTTGCTCAGTTCCTCCGTTGGGCTTCTAAATAGTGAATGACCTTTGGTAGTTTATTTGCTTGTTCATGCATATGAGTGCGTCCTCTGCTTGCTTTAGCATTTAACTTTTTCGTCCTTTGCTTTGAAGATGTAAAGAAAACATTTTGCTTTTCGCCGCCCATTCTCCGTTTTCGTTTCTTATGTTTGCAGCAGTCTTTTCTTTTGAATGCCTTAGAGCGCTTTTTGCACATTTTAAATTATGCTCTCACGCTCCACACACACACACACACACACACATTGTTAAGACAGGTCCTTAAACTCACACACATGCAGAATGTCTTTCTTGTCACTTGCAGGTTATGTTGAGTACTTTTCAACGTGGTCTATTTTATGTGTGCGTGCTCTTGCTGTATGTGTGTGCGTAGTTTGGCGGAAATGGCGTACATGCGAATTTGTACTTTTCCTCATATTCTTCTCTGTAAATACTTAAAAAGGGACAAATTTTATGCAGCAGTATAAAAGTGCAAATCCATGCATATGTACTGCATATGCAAGTGAGTGTAATCTTAAATTTAACTTTTCGTTCGCTTTTAATCCTTACTTGTAACTCCTTTTTTTTTCCATCAACATTTTTGATCATTTACGTGTGATCCATTAGAAGCAGCAATCAAATTGATTTTGTAAGAATATTATATTAATATAACAATATTGGCATGTACACATATCTAATACATATTTCTTCTCACTTTTTATTTGCAGGTATAATTTGTAACATTCTTAATAAAAAATTTAAATTCTTTTGCTGTAAGTACCAACTTTTTTCGTCTGTTAAATGCTTCATATTACGATGCTACAATCAGTCTTAAAATGCATATAAAAAAATTTCAATTTTCTATTCCATCTTTCCCCCTTTTTTTCCATCCGCTACTGCTGTTTGTAGTTCACTTCTAACTCTGCTCAGTGCTTTTATAGATTATTTTCCCCAAAATACAAAAAACTTTCTTTTTTGCCCCACCCTGTTCTAAAATCTCATACCAAATTTTTCGCTCGTAACATTTTTGCTCTACTCTACTCTACTCTACTCTACTCTACTCCATTCCTACTCCTTCTTTCACTACTCTAATCTACTCCTACTCCTTCTCTCACTACTCTGCTCTACTCGACTCCTACTCCTTCTCTACACTACTCTGCTCTAATCTACTCCTACTCCTTCTCTCACTACTCTGCTCTACTCTATTCTACTCTACTCTTTTAACCTTTTTATTTACTTTTGTATCTCTTGTATCGTCTTGTTTCACCCTTTGGTTTTCTTTAACTTCTTTTGTTCTATTGGTCCCTTTTCAAACACATCTTTATATTCCTCTCTCTCCTTTCCCTTCTTAAATCCCTTCTCACTCATACCTAAGTTATTTGTCATGTCCTCACTTCCATTAATTTTTTTACACTCTGTCTACATTTTTTATGCAGCACCTCCTTTTTCACTCTCTTTAACTTGCAGCTACCCTTTTCCCCACGACCTACTTACCTCTTTCCCTTGCTCAGTTGACGGTGTGCTTTTTACGCCCAATTAAACTCTTGTGTTATTTGATCAGCAACAGCTGCATGTCCTTATTTGCCATGTTCGTTTGCTTTTTTTGTGTACTCATGCCGGTACTCCGTTTGTGCTGCTCTCTCTCTGCCTCACTATCGGGCTCTCGATGGTCATTCGGCACACTGTATGACCCACTAAAGTTTACTTTACTGTCTGTCATCTTTGTTTAAATTGAATTCCTTTACAATGCATTGATTCCCAGTTATGCAGTTATGCGAATGAAGCTATTGAAGTATAACTGCATTGTATGTACAGCATTGGCGAACTGTAAACTGTATGCTATATTTCAATATTTTAATATCTTGTCTATAAAGTTTTCAATTCTTCTTCTACCCGAAGAAATGTTTAAAGAGCCTGAAATTCTTTTGCTGTGTTTTCTTAAATAAATTTCAAAGGAGAGAAGTTGGCGCATAACTAGAACATTCCTTTGCAGAAATATAACGGCACTTCAGAATTTCCGGATGCCACGTTGCCAACTTTGAGCAGCGTTGAAGTTGTGAGCTCACACATTTCGTTAATTAAAATTTGCCCACGTTTTTGCTTCTCTTGACCACGGCATTTAATTACGCATAATTGTGCTATTAAATATGCGCATATGAGGCATCCTTTGCAAGTGAGGGGAGGAAATCGTTATGAAATAACTTTTCAAATTTGCCAACAAAAAAGTGTGCTTCAAAGTTTTCATTGAAATGGCAATTTGAGGCTGGCATTTGTGTGCGCATATGTCTTAACTTCTGAAGGACTCTATTTTTGTTAGACTAACATATTATAGTAGAAACTTTAGCAATAATTGCAAATATATATAGAGGAAAATGTACTGAGTTTCACTGCGACGAAAGCAGCTTTAATAAAAATATGTATAAATCTGCAGGACTCGCGTTGATATAATTTGATGTTCAGAAGAGAGCACTTTTTGAAATCGATAACTCATCAATAATTTAATTGCATAAATGTTTGTTCGAAACTTGATGAATTTTCTCTGAGCTCGTCAGCCTGATTAAAGTATTGAAAACGCACGGAAAATTTCCTTCTCTGCTGCCAAATTTGCCTTTGTAGAATCTGATAAGAAAGTTCACTTTGAGCAACTTCATTGCGACCTGTCTTTATTCTGATAACGATTACGAGATTATATATGCTTCACGTCTGTATGTGTATGGCATGTGTGTGTGAGTTTGCATCCAGCACGAGTGCAGAAGTACAATTGCTATTGATTTGCACTCGTGCTGCTTTTCTTGTTGCCTTTACCGTAGCCGTCATCGTCGTCGCCGTAATCGTTGTAATGCACTCAAGTTTTGAGTGCCATTTCATGAACTCACAGCAACCGAGCTTGAATGTGTGCGTTGCAGATTGCATTAAGTGCGCTTGCTACGCACACATGCACGCTTTTATACATGTGCTACATGCATTTGTACAGACGCACTGCCACACACAAATGCACGCACATGCGCTACCTTTAAGTACGCTTACGTGATTTAATGGGATTTTGCGGTTTTAACACTGCGTAAATGTGTTGTCGGGAATCGTCGTCGTCGCCGTCGCCGTCATCATCGTCAGCATAGCAGCGCAAGCGGCCTGGCTGTAACTCCCCCGAAAGCCATTAGTCGTCAGCGGAAATGATGTGAAATAATTGGAATTGAAGTAAATTACTCTATACGAAATTGCAGTGACGTATTCGCCTGATTGCTATTCGAGCTGAAATTTCTTTGGAGCGGAAAATTTTCATTGCAATTGTAAAATGAATTTTGACCATTGAAATTGTGGCGCAGACATCGCATAAAGAATGCCTAAAGAACTTTACCTTTATATGCTTAATAATGGCATACAATTACAAAGCTGAAGTGAGATTCCAGGCTAAACTGTTGAAAAACTTACTTATTTATTCAAATAGTTATCGATTCGGCAGTCTTCTCATAAGACCTGCGGCCCAAAAAAAATAGTTCAAGTATCTATTAAGCGAAAACTTGCAGTTTCGTAGAGCTCTGATATGAGTTGACGGCTATAACTGCATAGTAGTCATCTTCTTCGACAACCAATAAGGAAGGTAGAATCTGCTTTTAAACTTGTGTTCAGTGTGAGCAATCGTGTGGGTTCCAGCTACCAAAAATATCAATTAAATATAAAAATCATTGAATAAATGAAACAGTTCCTGAACTTCCTTTGGGGTCGTTAAAAAGGAGGGGTAGTGAAAACTCCAATAACAAGCACAGTGACTGGGCAGAAACTAGCAACTGCAGGATCACTTACTCATCTCTTCACTAGACGGCCAAGTTGCTAATATTGCCTTAATTACATTCAAGGCGATTCGATAAATCAGCAGGTTATAAAAAGGAATTTCTCTAGTACATTTATTTAGCTGTTTTATATAGCATTTTCTCAGCTTAGACATCAACCGAATGTTAAATAAACCTCTTTGATAAATTTCTCCCTCATATTTATTATGTTCCAGCTAGCGTTTCCACTTTCTTTGCCAGTGAATGCTCCTATATATCACAACTTTTCAATTTTCCTTCACACTTCACTCACATTCGCACGCAACTTCAACAGCATAGAAACTCTAAAGGAATATTAGTGAATTATGCATTTTGCTTTCACATGCAACCCTTCTGATATGATGAATTTATGTAACATCATGTCCTTTATGCCTTCCTTGCCTGCAATCAGAGTTTGTGATGAGCGACTCCTTGCCGTTTGCAGCTGTAAAACGCATTGCACTAATTCGCAAGCTTCATGGTTTATTCGCATACAAATGCACTTATCTCTACATGCATATGGAATTTGTGTGTGATAACTTGATATCGCTTTTCCCTTTATGTCCTTTGCAATTACAATTTCAACACAATTTATGGTTTGCATTTCTGAATATAAAAGTGTTAATATTGTGTAGAAATAAATTCTTAAAAGGATGCATAATCTAAGCACTATATGGGGTGGAGGGAAACTAGATGTGTTTGAGCCTGTGTAAATGTTGCTGTTGAATCTATGTAGACAAGTAGTGAAAAGAAGGCGGCACATGCGATCTTAAAAACCTCAGGCTACGGAGCTGATATTTGAGGTCAAATTCTTTTTCATTTGAATTAAAGCTCATTCATTATCCATTTTCATCATCCATTAGATTACCGAAATATTTTTACCATATATTAAGGACGAGCTATGCTGATCGCTTGACAAGTCTATCCTTTGTGGCTTTTGACAATCGCTGACCTGACTATAATGTTTTTTCGTATCCTTTTGTCGGTTGACAAATTAAAAACTACAATTGCTGTTTATAGAAGACTTAAGTTTGACTTTATAAACATTTCAATGAAGCTCTCAAGATGTTTTCTTTGTCATTGTGAATTGCATGCTTTAGCTTCATAACAGCGCTATAATTTTGCTTGAGTTATCCATATCCTTTACATAAAAGTTCACATTTTTGCAGTGCCCATATTGCAGGCGCTGTGTCCTGTCGCTTCCATTGCTATTTCTGCGCTTCCCTTTGTTCATGCTGCTAGCTGATGTCATGTGACGCAAAGGAAATCGATATGACAACTGTGTTAGTGAAATGAAGTCGACGTCAAGTCTGTTTTGACATCCTTTGGTCTTTCCCTTCCCACAAAGTCGCAGTCATCGTGTGTGTTTTCCTTTATTTGTTCTTACTCAACATTTATATGAATTTTTATGAGCATGTGCGTGTGTGTGTGCGATAGTAATCGAAATTAGGTTTCTTTGACATATACGCAAGTATTTATGGACGCACGAGCATGCCGTATGTATGTGTGTGGCATGTAGTTTTCCATTTCCGCTTACAATTGGCAATGCAGGTCAATTCAATTCATATTGAATTTTATTAGGAAAACAAAGAAAGTTCTTAGAATCGTTTGTTAGAGATATTTACTGTTGATCTGAAGTTCCAATTTCTGCATTCTAAAAGATTGCACTAATTTGATTGCAATTGAAGGTTGCAGAAGAATTAAGCTGAAGTTTGAATCCTCATAGCATTCGTGCTGCAGATTTCTGATTAAGTGTAATATAAAACTCTCATTTAATTTTCAATTATTAAGACAATTTATTATATAACTAGTGAGTAAATTTAAGCTCGAATTTCCGAGCCACACAACTTCAGCCCAACAATGCGTAGAACATTAAAAGGACAATTAAAATAAAGCAAATATATTTCTACGGAAATACGTATGCATTTATTATATGCAAATACAACATTATGCACATACACACATAGTTTATTAAAATATGCGCATGTATTTGCATGTGCTGTAGTGTAACGGAAATTGCTTGTTAATTGGAAATATGCAATATCCTGTCGATAGAATTTCTCGCTTCAGCTACTATTTTTTATAAGTATGTATTTTTATATATATGCTCATCAATTATTTTTGCATATTTTATATTTTAAATAATATGAATTTTCTGCCTATTTTGTAGTTATCTAAAATATGGTCATTTATAAGTCATATAAATTGGTTAAAATCCATTTAATTTAAAATGCATCTTTTTATTTAGCTTCATATACATAGGTATGAGCTATTGACAAAGCTTTTATTGAGGAAATTGATTAATAGCACTTACAAAAGTCAACTCAGCAATAAAGAAAATGAAAAGTTAAAGCACAGCAACACATTGTGAAATTAACGAACTACAATACGAGTTGCTTGCTACCGTCACAAAAAGTCAACGACTTCACAAAAGATTCAAGTGATGGCTTAGGCCAAATGCACGAAAAACCGAAGTAGAAAGAATTGGATTTTTCACTCGCCAATCTCAATGCAATCTGTCAAATCATTAGTTTATTTCCTCACTCTTTTCACTTGTCGCTCGGAACAGTTCTTTGCCAGTTGTGTTCGTTTTTTGCGCTGTGCTCTGCGTTTCTTTCTTTCATTCAGCTCTTTCGTTTTGTTAACTTTCAATTAATTGCTTTGCATAGCAACGAAAAAAATATTGCCGCCGAAATGCAAGGGTGGGGGTGAAGAACGGCTGCGTAGACGTTGGAAAAATGCAAGAAATTTATTGCAAAAGTTTGTGACAGAACTTTGAGTTAAAGTGGCCAATGCGCTGAGGTCCTGCAGATTTAATTGCAACAACGCAGAACATTTTTCTGAAATTACGCTTTCACGTGCAGAAGTCAAGCAGCATCTGTTGGCCAGCAATTTATGCAAAAGTTGTTGTTTTATTTAGTTAGTGGCCAAACAAATCTATGATCCTATCTAAACCAACAACTGCTTTGCATGTATAGAGGCATTCTCTGAGTGTCGGGTTATGTGGGAAAAAAATTGTATTCAACTTGGACCCGCCTGTCATACGGAAACCCTGTAGATGCGATTACTCAGGACGTGAATTAACTTGGAGAGCTTCAAAAATTAAGTTCTTACGTCTTCTTGGTCTGTTTATCTGATGAAAATCGGAAAAGTGAGGAACCTAAATTGAATTCGGTCTTTTAGGTTTATATAGAAAACCAAATGAAAAATGGTTTCGTTTTAATTCCTTGCCGTTTTATTGAAAAATTATATAATTTTCATTTAAGAAGTACTCTCTAAAATTAAGTACATAACGATAACCTAATTACATGAGCTACGCCTTCTCTAGGCGCTACTAGCGTAAGCATAAAAAATGTGAAGCCAAATTCCGCGGGTGTAAGAAATGTCACAAAAGTGCCGGCATTGCTGCTTTGCAGATAAAATTTATAACTCGTTTGAGGCCGAAGCAAAAGCTTGGCAAAGGCGATTCGCACAAAGCAGCCCCCTTCGAGCCACCAATTCAACACGCTCGCTCGCCCTCTCACAAGCGCAGGACTCAAGTTTCCCCTTTTCGCACACAGAGGCCAAGGCGGTTAAACGTTTTGTCGGGTCACTTGCTTGGTCGTTAGCAAAAATTCAGTTTTTTTCGTTGTTTTTGTTGTATGTTTGTGTGGCAGGCATTTCGTGCTTTGACCCACATTCCCTCTTAACCCAAATATGAGAGGCGTTTTGCATACGTACGAACGAATACGGCTTCAGATAAGAAAAAGTTTGAAGCATTTTTTGATTATGCGATGACGATGATAATCATCATTAAACTGTGAAATGGCCCTTATGCAGAAGTATAAGTATTTGTGCCGTTTTGCCTTGGCAAAGGAATGACCAAACAGAATATGACTGCGATTACACGTCATATTAGTGTGAGTGTGTGTAGAGCCAAGGGGGATTATCTATGGGAGCCACATGAAATGCTGAGCGATTGGAACTAATGATAATACTTGAGGTTTACTAATAGGGAGCTTAAAGAGAAAATGTACATTTCAAATATCGATGACTCGATATTTTGTGCCGATCTTAGAATCAACACTGTCTCTAGCTTGACGTTTTTGATGAATTTCAGCACTAGCTTGGGTTTCGCATTCCAAATTTTATCGGCGGGCCCACGTACTCTCCAGCTGAAGCAGACTCCTTCGAAGAATGCTTAAATTTACTCGGGGCTGGGCTTGCTGTAGACATTTTTGAAATACAGTCGAACTTCTATAACTCGAACTAAATCGGGTGGCAACAGCGTTTAAGGAGCAAATTCCGTACATTATATACATAAGTCGAAGTCTCCAGAAGTCGAACTTTTTCTTTGGATAATAGTGATTCGAGTTATGGAAGTTTGACTGTATTTCTTTTGCTGAGACAAGAAACCTTTTTCCAATTCAAATAAATAATAGAGAAAATTTTATCTGGAAATGGTAACATTTTTATAATTTCATTTTTATTTCGGGATTACTGTTATCCTGTTCTCTTTTATGTTTGCGAACTGTCTTAGAGTTGCTTTTTTCTTCTTTAATGTAGTTTCAGACTATCAACAACTTAGTCCTAAAGGTAATGTGCATATTTCGGTCACATCCTTTGAGCAAAATAATATTTGTATGCACACAATGTACTTAAAGCTTTATGTGTAGTTGTACTAATTAAGAAATGCCAATCTCTCGAGCACATCTGCAAATTTCACCTCAATCAAAACAACATTATTTACATATGGTTACTTCGCATAAATCTAATTTAAATGCAAATATTCAACTGTATTTTTAATTACTGCACAAATATTTGCAATTGTGCTTTTGTTGTATATGCACCTAAAACCCAATACTTTAACACAAGGACATTATGCAAATCCTTAATTCTGTACACAGCAATTTATTGCACAACACAGGAATGTGTAAGCCGCATTTCGTTTGAAATTTTGCTTGGAATTTTGTTTGCAAGCGATTTTGCAATACATGCAATTGAAATGCTAGAATGCAGTTGCTGATACATACCTATATAGTTGTTTGCATATGTACGTAAGTGTAAAAGTGTGTAGTTCTTAGTTGCATATAATCAGTAATGATAAAGAAAGCAATTCAAATGTGAATTTAAGCCCAACGCTGCTGCTTCTGTTATGATGCACTTGAAAACTTGTTTTGATAAAAAATTTAATGATTGACGTTTTTAAATTTGTGTTCCTTTTCAATGCTTAAATTTTTCAAGACGAATTTTTGTATATGAACACAAAATAAAAGGCTTTAAGTATTTCCTCAATTTCAAACCATAACGGCGAATCCTTATAGTTATCTGTCATATATCCTTTATTCCACTTTCATTAATGAAAGTGCTATGACGCTAACTTAAGAATGTTAAGGGTAAAAAAAAAGAAACCGAAAATGATTCCTTATTTTTTGAATGTTATATATAAAGAATTTTTCTTCAAATAGTCAAACCTTTAGAATTTTGCATATGAATGCTCTATGATATCTAGTTTCACTGTATTAAAATATTATTGTGAACAATTTCGTCTAACGCGCACTCTGCCATATATCCTTTTTTCGAACTAAAGTTTTTGCATAAATTTAGTTAAAGCATCGTCATAAACTTGATTATTAATATGATTTCATAATTTTTTATTTAAATACAGCACTTCAAAAAATTTACTTACAAGAAAACTTTGCTCGTATGTTATACATACATTACTTTTCATATTACACTCAATTTCAATTTGCCTTATTCTAACTTGGCTATTTCGAGTTTTGCGACAGTCAAACATGCACATGCATATGTCCTTTGCATATGTGCATATCCTTGTACATAAGCTTCGTGTTCTTTGCCACTGCGACTTTTTATGACCGCAAAACTGTGTGCATGAAGGCTGCATGACAAACGCATTGTGACCTATATTCATAAAAGCACGAGACGCAGTTAAACTTTTATCCCTTACTTCCTTTGTTTGCTCTGTTGTTTCCGATGTTGCGTTTTATGCGGAATCTACATACATATGTATGTGTGTATGTTGTGCAAAACAGTTTGTTGATGCATGCATGTAAATACGAATGTGGCTCTGAGATATAGTAGGATCGTTGCACGTTATCCTGTTTCACCTTTGCCACAAGTTTTACTTTTGAGTTGACGGTGTGTTTGTGTTTTGATTTTCTGCTGTGGTGAGAACTTTTACATCTGTTCTTGGTATTAGAAGCAGCTTAAACATAAAGCTTTTTACCTTACACGTGCCAAATATAAGATGAAAGCGAAATTTTAAGCATCACCTTGGCATTGCCTTCGACTACACTCAAAATCTTCACGTAAGGCTCTTAAATTTTTGTGCATGAAAGCGGAAATGCTTGTCGAAAACTTTCGCCCATGTATGTTGCCTCACCTGCTTCGTGTCGAATACCTACGCATATATCCTTTTTTTACTGCTACGACGCAAGAGCGCAAATGGCAATCAAACATTGCCATTAAGCTGAATGGAAATGCAAAAATCAAAAAGATTTAAGGCTGAACTCTTATCGTGCCTTTGACACACAAGCATCAGCACACACACACGCGCTCACTCCCAGTTACACACAGGCACGCATATATGTACATACATATGTATGTACATGTGTGCAATATTACTTTGCCATTATCGTAAACATGTCTAATCCAGGCGAAAAAATACGACGCCATACGCACGCGCTTTCAGCTCACTCGAATGTGTACGCTTTAATTTAACTGCGCTTGTGTACATATGTATATACTTTATGCGAGTATGTACATGTGTATGTGTTTATGGATATGCTTGAATTGGTTTGCGGTTAGCAGCGGCAATCTTTTAAGCCGCTTTTCAGCTCTGCGTTCCTTTTATCGTGCGTACAATTACGTGCAAAAGTGAACTACCAAAGGTTTTTCAATTAATTTAATGAAAATAATGCAATAAAATTCAGTAAAAAGTTATGCAATAATTTATGAACGAAGCTTTTTAAGAGCTAGTGAAGCCGCAGTGTTTCAATATATGTGTGCTTGGTTTCTGTTGCTAGAGCTTCAAGCTTCAATCCCAGGCTTAAACAACTAAATATAATGAAAAAAATCGTTCAATTTGAAATTGTAATAAAATGGCTCATTATAAAGTCTTGACTTAATTTCACACGTCACTGTTTATGTGTACGAGCACATGTGAGTCCCTATGAGCAGTTGCGTGTGTGTTTGGTAAATGCCAACCCTGAAATAAAAACGAAATTCTTGCGCTAAGAGTTCAGTCTTGTGAAGCTAGGCGGGGTAGAGGAGAAATTAATGATATCCTTGCATGCATACGTTGACATGCTCATAATGCAGGAGAGGAGCATTTCAAGTTTTTTGCTGCCGCTGCTCAAGGAATCCTCACACTTTTTCGTAGTATTATATGAATGTTTCAGTTGCCAAATCGATTAATTAAAATTTTTTGAATTTTAGAAAATTTTAATGTCAAAACACTTTTTGACTCCTAACTGTAAAATATTCAAAACAAATTTCTGTATTAATAAGACTTATTATCTTATACTTAAACCTTTAAAAAATCAGAAATTAGAGTTAATCGATTTGGCAACTGAAGCATTCATATGAAATATATGTCTTTTTCGTTGTTTGGATAATGAAAAACTTAAATCCATTAAAAAACTTGATCTAATAAATTTTCTAATTGAAAATTTTGGCTAGACTTGGGCAAAAATTATTTCAAAAGCTGCACTTTTTCAGTTCTGGAGTTCAATCCTTTTCTTGAACACAGTTTTATTTTCAAGTCAAGTTATACTTAATATGCACAAATTTCAAGTTTTACCAGAAACGCGAGAATATTGTCATTTTTCTCCCTCACACACACACACACACACACACACACACACACACACACACACTCGCATGCTAAACCACAAAAGCGCGTTTCTAATAAGGCAAATTAGTGACTTAAACAAAAATTACGAGATTCTGCGTGTTTGTGTATGTGAGTGTGCATATGAGCTGCTACTTTTGTACATACATATGTATGTAGGAGTATTTGTATGTATGTATGGCTCTGTGGTGTATGCCATATGACGTGCGCCTGAGCTTATGGCTGCTCTCCTGCCGTTGCCACTGCCACAGTTGCCACTTGCTTTATTGCTTTTATTGTTATGGTTTTTGTTGTTAGTGGTTGTTGCTGCCTTTGTTTTCTATGCGAACACACACACACATGCCACGCATGTTTACGCCTTTTACGCCCGCAAATTTACAACTTTGTGCGCTGCCAAAGAATTATGCATAATATGCTTGTGGCACTTGTATGCGTGGTGGCATATGTGCTGCACTTTTCTAGAAACATTAAAATTATGCACTTTGTCATTTTCTGTATTCCTTGGCGGTGCTTTGTTTTGTTTTTCTAGCAGTTTCTTACCCTTCCTTTATGGTATTCGGAAGCAACAACTTTGCCACATAACTTGCATTTCTTCACACTTATGACAGTTTTATGTGCGCTGCAATTTTAGCGCCTCTTTCGTTTATTTCTAGCAGCAGGCGCTGTGACTTTAATAATGTACATATTTTCGTTGCAATTTAAGCTAGCACTTTGACATTTCACAATTGAACGCATATTTGTATGCCCAAAATTTATGCCAAATTGCAAATTAATCCCAGCAACCACAAGCATACATGCTCATATATCCTTTTTTTGTGCTACACAAAAATCTCACAAAATATCATCTCTTTGCTAGAAAAGTGTTTTTTCCATTTGCAAATTTCATTTCATTTGTTCAATTTGTGTTCAAATATTTTGAAGATTTCCCTTTTTATGCCAAGCATAAACGTAATTTAAGCATTTTATAAGATTTTTGCCATCGATCGAAATTTCGTAGCATCGGAAATTCACATCACGTTTGCATTTTGCTCTTCTCATGCATATTTCTTTGCCCGAATGTAATCTGCCGCACATAAAGTGTAAGTTGTGGCACAGCCGCATCCTTTCTGCCGCCTTCTGACACGCTTTGAAGGAGCATGTGTACTGTGGAGCTTGCACACAATTGTGCTCCTTTGCTTGTATCCCTGCTGCTGCTATGCTTATATATGCGCATTATTGGAAAATCTTCAATAATAGACTTCGATGTGTGGCAATAAAATTTAAATATGCTTATGCAAAATATTTTGCCAGCAATCACAGTAATCAAATTTACGCTTGTAAGCGGGTGTTAGTGCGTAAAACGCATAAGTGTATGTGTTGATCTGCTTGGCCTTGGTCTCTCACACAATTACACAAGCTGGAAACTCTTTTTACAACAAAGTTTCGGATATGCTCTCATAGTATAATATGCATGCTGTCCGACGTTGCCCATTATTTGTAATAAGAATATTTTCATTTTCACCCTACCCACAGTTAGCCGGACAACTAACTAAACAGCCTTCTCTTTCCATTTCATTGGCTTGCCTTTTATTCAATTTTTTCTGTTGGAACTCAGTTCATGAACATGCCATTACGGCCATAAAACGTGATTTATTGCACTTTTCCTGGATTTTATTTGACATTTACGGAAATAAGTTGAGTTGGCACGCCCTCCTCCCCCTGCTCCAGCGCGCAAACAAACTCGTATTCGGAGTTTTACTTACAGTTACTTTTGCAACTTTTTATTTAGTACTTACTTTTGCCATACGAGAAGTGATGCTCGCTTCCACCTCATTGCTTAAGTGATTTTCTGGCACGCTAAAATGGCAATAATCCTTCTTAAGCGGCTTAGTCACGTTGGAGTTTGTACGCTGTGCGGGCTTTCACACCTTGATCTCTAGCTTGTCCTATATGTTTAGTAGTCTTCTAAAAGTCAGCTTACTATATGCCTGCTCGTCTATTCAAAGTTGCGAAATTAATGATGAAAATGAAAGCCATTTAATGAAATTGAAAAATCAAGCAAAACCTGAAAAATAATTGATTAAATCATTTTTCACACATTCACTTTTATGGCCATTACAACAACCTGTTGCTGGTTTCGGCCTTGTCTGCGACGTGCGCGCCTTTGAAATTTGTAACAAATTTAATTAAACTACATATTAAACTTTTAGATTTAGTTCCTATTTTTGGATGTGCCTTTTGGTAGTTTTAAAATTAAATTATTTTTGAATGTACCTTTCGGTAATTTTCAAAAATTCTGCATTTTAATGAATATGTGTACCGAAATTTTTTTGCAGAAACTTATAATATAAGTAAGGTTCCTTTCCTCTCTCTAGATTCGGCATTGCAGAAAAGGCTCTTCTTTCTTTAATAGGCCTGGATATATTGACGATATTGGCGAATGCACAGCTAAAAATATTATTGATATTTAAGCTTGTATATTTAGGAATCTCTTCAATTCCAAAATTATTTGAGAGTAGGGATTTTAATTCCAAATGCTCTATCTTTCTGTGTGCCAATGGTCATTTTTATAAGGAAACTTTGCTTTAAACATAATCCAACTATTAATTTATTATTAAGCTTTAGCCCTTAAGCCCTTTAACGCTAAAGCTTTTGAGCTTATATTTATTATTATTCTTTCAAAAATGCGCGTGGTTGCCACACTTTCGCTTTTGCTCTGCATTGAATAGTACAAAGAAGTTATTTTTGTTCAAAAGCAATACAAATTTACTCTTGATTAAAGACGAAATGCCGGCTGAATTTCGAAGATCACTTCGAAATTTCATTGAAAGTGCCTGCACTTAAGGCCAAGCCACATGTTTTGTTAACAGTGATTGCAGTCGACTGCTAAATGCAGCGCACTCACACACACACACACACACACATCAAATGTTGGTCAAGACTCATGCGGCTTGTGGTGGCAGCAACGCGCATAAAGCACTTGTTGTGTGCAAAATTGGGTTAATGGAATATAAGCGCGCGTATCTGCTTTGAGAGTATGCATGCGTGTGTGTGTGTGTGTGTGTGTGTGAGTGTATGCATGTGCATTTGTGGCTAAACAACTTAGCTGCGTGTTGATGCTTGCCTTCACTCTCTCTCGCACACACACGTCATTCAGCCGGGCCCAGTGTCGCGCACAGTGACTCGTCTGCATACAGTGACTGGTCAAAAAGTAGTGAGAGTAGAGTAACTATGCTTGAAATATACAAGATTGAAAGAAAGTAATAATGTTTTCAAAACTATAGTGAAAATTTTTTTTTGGGGTTTGAGAAAATGCTGGCAAATACTCAAAATTTAAATTTTTTACCCAAGAAACAGCTGTTTGGTTTAAATGGATTACAATAGTTTTCCGAAATTTAGTGTTTCCACATTCAAGTCACTATTTTCTTTTAAGTAAAAAAAACTATAAAGCGATTGCAACATAAACAGAATACAGCATTTCCATTTAAACTTTATATTTTATAAAAAAAACCTTAAAGTGAATGTATTTTAAAGTATTTTAGTAGTATTTTACAGCAGAAGGTTCCCAAACTTTATTTTTCTTTATTCTTCTAATTTTGAAACTTCGACTTTAAAGTAATTTCGAAGTATCCAACTTTGAAGAATTTGTTATTTTCCTTGAATTCAATTTTTTTTCAATTGCAAAATATTGTTGGTCAAATTTATTTGTACTAATTTCAACCGCATTCGTGTCACTGTGCCGCGTAATCTAAGCTGGCAACGCTGTGCAGTGCATTACTCTACTTTTTACGCTGCACAACATTTGCAGATCAAGTTTTACTGAATGTGTTGGTTTCATGGTTGTTGTCATGTGTGTGTGTAGTTGTTGTTGGCGGTGGTAGTGTGGCGATTGCCATGTGCGTACAGTAATACCCGCCGCAGCAGCCATCGATTTATGTGCGACTTTATTTGACTTGGTTGCGCTGGCAATGGCGGCGGCAGCGGTGAGGCGCCACTCGCGCAGCCAGCTCTTGGCTGTTTCCCCCCTCCCCCCGCGACCACTTCTGCAGGCAGGCAAGCAACAAATTTTCAATTTCCCAACTGCATGCAATGAACACAATTTGCAGCGAGCGAGCGCAAGCGACTTGTGCCTTCTTCCAAACTTGTTTATGTTTCGTTGCTGGAAAGGAGTGGCAGTTGTAGGGGAGGAGTGCACCGAGTTGCTTGTGGCAACTTCGCTGCCATACTTTTCCATTAAAGAAAGTTTTCCCAGTTGTAGTGGCTAGTTATGAGAGCAAAAGTGATCAGCTGCTCAAAAGCATTCAATCGGATTGGTGTGGCTTGATATATGTACTTTCATATATTCAGATACATATTGCAAAACTTGAGGAAGAATGAAATAAGTTGGAAATGTGTAGAAACAGTTGCCTTGATGAGAATTTATCAAAATATCAGTTTTTGTTGAAGGAAAGTACATTATGTATATTGAAATTTGAGTAGGGATCTAGTGTGTTCGTCATCCCGGCCTGAGAAGCTTATTGTAAGAGTTCTCCATTATGTATTTTCAGATTCTCATGTAGAGTATGTTATGAAGCTTTAAAAGATATTTTTAAATTGATTCTCCTGCTAAGTTTTATTCTAAATAGCTGATTTGCTTCAAAAGTCACTTTTTATACGAACATCGATTCTCATTTGTTTTTGCTAGAAATCTAAAATTTCAGCTCTTTTCTAAGTAAAGGCTGAAGCCGAGATACTCTGGAACAACCCAAGAAAACATAAATCCATCACATATATATAGTTTTATTAACAATTTAGTGGCAGTGACTCCCTTTCAAAAGCAATTAGCTTTGTTAATTATAAGAATTAATCAGCTGATGATGCAATAGTTTTGTTACTTTCAAAAGTCCAACTGATGCACTGTGTGCCTAAATTTATTTTAATTTTTGAAAGCAACGACTTCTTTGTATACTTTGAGCTACTATGAAATTATTCTTCAATTAGCTTATTCCTACGAATTATTTAAGATTATCTGCCATGTTAAGAACATCAGCTATTATTAAATTGTTATATAGGTGAGAGCCTATTTATAAGCACTTCCTCTCTAATGCTTTTTTATATTTTATTATGCCTTTTTACATTTCTCAATTAATTTACACTTGTGTATTTTTCTATTTGTTATTCCAGGTCACAATCGACTCAACGAATACATATCGCACTACGAAACACTCAACTATGATCACGAGCACATGAGAGCTAGTCACAATAGAGCGAAACGATCAGTGACCAAAGATCATTTTGTACATTTAAAATTTTCAGCACATGGAAGAGACTTCCATCTTAGATTAAAACGTGATTTAAATACATTTAGTGATAAGTTAGAGGTGAGTGGGTTGCTTAAAATTAATTGAAATATATAAGTGAAGAGTAAATTTTAATAACAAAATGAACCACAAAATTAAATTCGATGTACAATTATTCTTATCGAATTTATTTTTGCTTACAAAAAGGCACCAATGCAAAACTTTTTTTCTTGACAAAAGTTGGCTCAGCATGTTATTACAAAATTTCTCTTCAATTGTATGTGTTATTTATAGATTTTAACATATTATTAATTTATTCTTACTCTCTGACCTTGCAGTTTTATGATAGCAATGGCCCCATCGATGTGTCCACGGCTCACATCTACGAGGGCGAAGTGATAGGGGATCGTAAGAGTTATGTATTTGGTTCCATACTGGATGGGGTATTTGAGGGTAAAATTATAACTGAACGAGATGCCTACTATGTTGAACATGCCAAACGTTATTTTCCAACAACAACCAACTCAACAAATTCTGCGCAATCAGTGGGATTGCGTAGCACTGCCGAAAAATTTGTTGATAGCAACAGAAACCACAGCAGCACCAGCACTACAACAACCACATCAGAATCTCCACCAACAGCAACAACAACTACAAGTAGATTAAATATAGATGATGATTTAGGATATCATTCCATTATTTACAAGGACTCGCATGTGGATGATGCCTACAAGGATATGCGAGAGGGTGAGTACAAAGCAACCGACCAACAACAACTTGCATTAATATTTAATATTTCCGAAATGCTACCGATTTTTCTTTTTTACGCTGATGGAGTGCGACAGAATGTGGCTTCAATGGTTTTTAATCATTTTTTAATGGATTTCTGATAAAAGTTTAAATTCCGCAATTTCTTTTCAATGTGATGCCAGGCAACGAGCTGATATATGTATATACATATACGAAATGAGAGTAGCAGCAGAGCGAAAAAGGGGGAAGGGCAAGGTGGCGTCCGCAATTTAGACAACATCCCCATAAAACATGGCACGCTGTCGTTTCGTACGTTCATTAGCCAGATACAAATGTCAGCCATTGTCACTGTCATTTCACTGCTTTTTTTGTTTTACGTCACACGCTCGCACGCTCACATCTACATACATACATACACACTCATATACATACGTGCTCATCAATGTAATAATGCCCAAGTGGCATTGCTGGCTTTTAACCTTGATGCCCCCAGCCCTTTTGCAAGGTTTCGTGGAAATTTTGTGAAAAATATATTAGAAAAAAAAATGTGTATAAATCAGCGCGGCGCACAATAACTGGAATATAGCATATGTTGGCAGAAGAAATTTACTTCTGCAAAAGTCTACCAGTCTTCTTCGATTTTGAACATCAAACGCAAATCGCTCCGTAAATCCAAGTTTATTAGTTCAGTTTATTTAATTGAAATACGTTTCCGACGTTAAAATTCCTTAAATGTTATACAAGTTTGATATAAGATAAATGGACAATATATAATGAGCTTACATACTTTTTTAGTGAAGAATAGTAGACAAATGAATACAATTTTAAGAGATGTTCAGTCATGTCTCGACAATTACTCAAACTGTAATGCGAGATAACTCTCAGAAGTTCTACTAGTCACCTATCATCACCTGATTTTCATACAGTACATGACTGTACATAACATTTTACACTACCTTTTAGGACACAAACGTACCAAAATTTCAGTGTTAGGTAATGATAAATAATTATAAGCAAAAATAAGGCAGTGGCGGTAACACCCTCCCACAGTAAGACAAGAAGGATTCGCCGGCTTACTCCTTTTTAACAGCCACGTCTATAACTGCTAACTTCACAGCTGGTCTCTCGAGAACGCCTTGTGCAGTCTGCACAGTTGCACTACGAACTTGTCCGTCGTGAGCAATCTTTGTCTCCAGAACTCTACCTCTCCGCCAAACGTTTCTCGGAGAGCCAGGGTCAACAACCACAACCAGATCTCCAGGGATAATGGGCTTCTGTTTCTCATGCCATTTCGTGCGACGAGTGAGACTGGGCAAATACTCGTTTACCCACCGCTTCCAGAAGTGTTGTGCATAGTGCTGCGATGTTAACCAAGTACAACGTAAAACGGGGCAGCTATCGTCGAAAGCCGCGATTGGTTTCATGCCATTCGAGCTCCCTAACAAAAAATGATTAGGAGTCAACGCTTCCTCTTGATCATTGTCGATCGGCATATATGTTAGTGGCCGAGAGTTCACAATATTTTCAACTTCGGCCATCATGCTTTGTAGTAGTTCTTCGGATGGAGCGCGAGTTGGAGTAATCTTGTAGAATACGGTTTTGATTGAACGTACAAGGCGTTCCCATGCGCCGCCCATGTGTGGCGCTGCTGGCGGGATAAAATTCCACTTCATCGTTGCTGTTGTGAAATTTCGAACTAGCAGGTCTTTGTCAACTTCATTTATAGCTTCGCGCAATTCTCGTTCGGCTCCCACAAAGTTAGTGGCGTTATCACTATAGAATTCTCTGGGAGTGCCACGCCGGGCGATAAATCTTCGTATGGCTAAAATACAGGAATTAGAGGACAAGGAGTGCACAATTTCGACGTGCACAGCTCTCATGGTCAAACAGGTAAAAAGAGCGCCGTATCTCTTTTCTTTGTGCCGATTTACCGTGATATGTATTGGGCCAAAAAAATCGAGGCCAGTATAGGTGAAAGGTGCAGTATAAGTTGCCATCCGCGCTTCTGACAATTTCGCCATTTGAGGTGCGCTAGGTACGGCCTTAAATAACTTGCAAGCTGGACAGCCTTTTAAAATTGATTTAACTGTTGCTCGCATTCGCGGAATATAGTAAATTTGACGTAGTTCATTAATCGTTGTTTCGTTGTTTAAATGATGAAATTTCATGTGAAAGTGCTCCACTATTAACGTTGTGATGCGATTGTTCTTTGGAAGTATTACTGGATGCTGTCGCTCTTCTACAAAACTCACTATTCTGCTATCAACTCTTAGTATGCCATTATTATCGAGAAACGCGGATAGCTTGTACAAAGCCGACGATTTCGGCAACCGATTATGGCTCTTTAAGATCGCTATTTCATCATTGTAAACTTCGCTTTGCGACTGTCGATGTAAGTACAAATCAGCATTCTCTAGCTCCTTTTGTTGTAGCTCTCCGAGAAGCATTGGCTCATTCAAGAGTTTTCTTCTAAGATTTTGTGGGAATCGCAAAACGTAAGCGGCTGTCCTTTGCAGACGACACCACTTTGAAAATCTGCTGATGTCGAAAAGCGTTTTAATTCTAGTTATTTTCAGAACATGTTTCTTGAGCTCGTCGCTTGTCGCTTCTATTATTTGATTTTCTAACGGCCATTCGATTTCAGGTCGCTGAAGAAATTCCGGGCCGTTGAACCAGCGGCTGTACGGAAAACCATCGCTCCTTTTTTGCAGTTTGGTTGCTTCGTCCGCGACATTCAGTTTTGTAGGTATCCAGCACCATTCATGGAGGTCGGTAGTTTCCAGTATCTCACCTACTCGTAGGGCTACAAACTGATGATAGCGTCTACTGTCTGAGTGCAACCAACTTAGGACAGTTTTGGCATCCGACCAGAATATCTTTCTGTTGATTTTAATGGAGTGCGCCTCGAGAATATATTTTGCAAATCGAGCACCTATTAATGCGGCCATTAGCTCAAGCCTAGGAATTGAAACTTGCTTCAAAGGTGCGACTCTTGACTTTGAGCCTATAAGGGAGCATTCAGTACATCCGTCTTTAGACACTCGTATGTAGCACACTGCAGCGTAAGCGATGTCGCTAGCGTCAACGAACGTGTGTAGTTGCACATCAGCTCCCTCGTAGTTAGCGTGATACCTTAGGTAACATCTAGGTATTTTGATGTTTTCTAACCTTGGCAATTCCTTAATCCAGTGGAACCAACTTTTAGCTAAGTCCGGAGCTATTTCATCGTCCCACTTAGCCGCACTGCGCCACACACTTTGCAACATAATTTTTCCGTAAATTAAAACGTTGCTAATTAGACCAAGCGGGTCATAAATTGACATTACAATGCTTAGCATTTCGCGTTTTGTTGGCACCTTATTGCCACTGAAAATTTCCGTTTGCCATAGCAAGGGCGATAACTTGAATGTTATGACGTCTTCGTTAGGAATCCAGTATATACCTAGAACTTTTTCCAAGCCGCTATCACCACCAATGTTTACTTTGTTTGTAGCAGGTTGTTCGCCTAGTGCGCATAAGACTGATTTAGCATTACAACACCAGTTGCGAATATTGAATCCACCTGTCTTATGGATATATTTCACCTCTTGTGCTAGCTGGATTGCTTCCGACTCAACATCAACGGAATCAAGATAGTCATCAACGTAGTGATTCGTTTGTATCGCATCTACAGCTTTTGCGTGACTATCTATAAATCTCTCCGCGTTAAAATTTTTCACATATTGCGAGGTGCATGGCGAGCAGGCAGCGCCAAATGTCATTACATTCATAGCATAAATATCTGGTTCTATTGACACGTCACTGCGCCATAAAAAGCGCTGCGCAGATTGGTCCTCCGGACGGATCAGTACCTGATGGAACATTTCTTGAATATCGGCTGAAATTGCGATGGATTTTTGTCTAAACCGGTGTAAAATTGCTGGCAGGGATGCGAGTAGATCAGGGCCTTTTAATAGAAAAGTGTTTAATGAGACGCCATTTGATTTGGCTGCAGCATCCCACACTACCCGTGATTTACCTGGCTTGTTTTTATTAAAAACAGCAAATATAGGCAAATACCGAATATGTTGTTGTGCGGTCTGCCTGATTTCACTGTCCGTAAGTTTGCATACATAACCTTTCTTCAAATACTCAGATATTGTGTTATCAAAAACCTCTCTAAGCTTTGGATCGCGCTCGAGTTTCTTTTCTAGACAAAGCATGCGATTTTTTGCCATGCCGTAGCTGTCAGGTAATTCAAATTTATCGAAGCGCCAGAGAAGGCACGTTTCGAAATGGCCGTCGACAGTTTGGCGAGTAAATTTTTTCAAAAGATCCATCGCGCGCTCGTCGTCTCTGCTAATATGTAGTTTTTGTGTGGCAGCCACTCCTAGATTTTCAAGGGAATAAAATTGTTTGACCATTTCATGTAATTCAGCATCTTTTTCTTGGGTACATTCGCATATATGAAAGTGTTGACACTCACGTATCGGCTTACCACTTCCAACTGTTCCATAGACATGCCAACCGAGTAAGGTTCTTACTGCTACGGGCTCATTTATTTGCCCCTCTTTTATGACTTGAGGGAGGCCTAGCTTCCAATGGTCGACGCCAATTAGTAGTCTCGGAACAGCATTGCTGTAGCTCGATATCGGTAGATTATGCATATGGGCGTATCGAGCGCTGAATTTTTCATAATCCATAGTCTGCGTAGGAAGAGAGAGTTTATTTACAGTATGCACATCTATATTTAGTTTGCGCTTATTGGGTCCAGAAATTGTGACATTTACCGACTGCGACCGATTTTCTGTCCTGTGCATCTCTCCCGTCCATTTCAGACAAAGAGGCTCGATTTTTCCTTGTAATTCGAGTTCATCGGCGATTTCTTGGTCCATCAAAGTGATTGACGATCCCTCGTCAATAAACGCGTAAGTTTCTACGAATTTATTATTATTTCCGTAAATTGTTATCGGCAGAATTCTAAACAGAATGCTTTCACTTTTTCCGCAATGTGCGTTGCAATTATTTGTCTTCACGCTTTCGCATGTCATTTGCTTTTCTGTTTCGATCTCCTTTCGTTGCACCTGTTTCTCTCTCTTTGAATAGGCATCAAAGAAACGATGTAGGAGAGAGTGATGCTTATATTGACAGCCGTCAACGCCACAAGTTTTCTCTTTGCAGCCTCGGTATTTGTCGGTATGTTTCTTGAGACATTGCTTACAAAGATTGTGTTGACGAACAATGTTCCATCGCTCAGATCGTTCCAGTTTAAGGAAGCGTTGGCATTCAGCAACGTTGTTGCAGAGCATGTTGCAAACGCAACATTTTTGTTGTTCAAAGTGGGAGTGTATAAATGCTCTCTTGTTTCTGCTGTTGTCTGTCATTTCAATATTTGTTTGTACGTTGACACTGCTAGCAGAGATGCCATATTCAAACATCCAGTCTGAAAAGGTAGTCAGGTTTGGGAATTTATTTTCCTTCAGTAGATTTAGTTTGAATGTACCCCACGTTAACTGCAGGAAAGGAGGTAATTTTTCTATTAATTCCTGTAGAAGAGAAGAGTTTTCCAGTTCGTTGTGAAGGCCAGACGCCTCTATTATTGCTTGAAGGCCTTTCACGTTGACAGCGAACGCAGTAAAAGTTTCTAATTTATTGTGATTAACTGGTGGCATCACTTTTATTTTGTTTTTAATTGCATTGAGTATTTTTTCAGGTTGACCAAATAAGATTTTTAGAATTGATATAGCTGTAGGTACACAAGACGGATGAATTAGGATATGCTGAACTGCGTTATACGCATCTCCCTTCAAGGATCGTTGTAACCTAATCAAGTTTTCAGCATCAGTAAGACCACACACTGTAGTAGACCAATCGTAGGTCGCGCTAAAGATAGGCCATTCTTCAGGCCGGCCAGAAAATATTGGCAGTTCGCGTGGTACCGACTGGCGTGCATTTATTTGTTGTGAAGTCAAATTATTCTGCATGGTATAATTCAGTTGCGCAGTATTAGCAAATGGTGGGAGCAAAATATTGGATACGCGTGGCGGCGGTGCACAGGCTGGCGATGTATAATTGTTACAAAGCGTCGAATTGAACTTTGAAGTGTCCCGCGCAAATCCTACGCGTGCCATATTTGAGGTTGGGTTTTCGTCTTCATTATTTTTCATCGAAGTGAAGTTTTCTTTATTTTGACGCGGTCCTTCGCGTGGTGCGTGAGATAAATCGTGAACCATTGTTCCCTGGATCGTAGCTGCCGCAAGAGTATTGGCATCTAAATTACCAGTGGCAGTTATCGCATGGACCTGCGGGTTGACCTCGTTGTTGCATGTAGTATGCGAGATTATGTTGCGATTTTCGATTTGAGATCGCTTTTCTGCGTTTTCATTTGCAGCGGCCGTACCTGTGGTAATTGCATTACTGTTGTGCGGATCAGCAGGCGGCGGAAGTTGCGTTGCTACCCATTCTTGGATCGCAACCGAACGATCGGGCAGTATATCGTCATCCGATCCCTCTGTGTCATCTTCGAGGATTTTATATTTCTGCTTAAGAAATTCTTTTTCTTTGTTAAGGAAATCTAGCTCTAGTTGACGTTCCTCTTTGAGTCGTTGTTTCTGCAATGATCTTCGTTTCGACGCTCTGGAATCACTTGCAGCGCGGCTCGAATGATGACTTGAAGGAGCCGCACATGACAATGACCGACTTGGAGATCGTGGTTGAGACGGGGTTCCCGTATGGTTGGGCTGTTGACCCTGAAAGTTCGAATTACTCATAATTTACTCACTGTGAGATAGAGTTTATGTTGAATGTTGATCAGCGGAGGTTAGCTGTCGGCGAATTATCACGAGGTTTACTGGCACCAGCTTAGTCCAGCCACGGATAATCCGGATGGTTTATTAAAAAAGAATTTTAATTAATGTTGGCAGAAGAAATTTACTTCTGCAAAAGTCTACCAGTCTTCTTCGATTTTGAACATCAAACGCAAATCGCTCCGTAAATCCAAGTTTATTAGTTCAGTTTATTTAATTGAAATACGTTTCCGACGTTAAAATTCCTTAAATGTTATACAAGTTTGATATAAGATAAATGGACAATATATAATGAGCTTACATACTTTTTTAGTGAAGAATAGTAGACAAATGAATACAATTTTAAGAGATGTTCAGTCATGTCTCGACAATTACTCAAACTGTAATGCGAGATAACTCTCAGAAGTTCTACTAGTCACCTATCATCACCTGATTTTCATACAGTACATGACTGTACATAACATTTTACACTACCTTTTAGGACACAAACGTACCAAAATTTCAGTGTTAGGTAATGATAAATAATTATAAGCAAAAATAAGGCAGTGGCGGTAACAGCATATATAAAATAATTGGTTTTGATTTTTCGTTATGGCTGCGTTTTTGGTGTGCGGAAATGAAGGCAAAAAATAAATGGCAATGTGTAGCAAAAAAACTTGGCTCATTTTCCCAGCAAGAAAGAAAACCGAACATCACAAAGTTTTTTATGCTTTAAATGAGATATTTTGGGGCCATTGTCAGAGAGTTCATGTCAGGGTCTTAAGGGAACGAAAATGTATTTTATGTCAGCACAAAAAGCTTATCAATCCATTCGCTTGCAATCTACATACAATTTCCAAAAGAGCCAGTTTCCATGTGCTTATAGGCTACCTATCGGATCATAATATCGTATTCAATATCGGAGTGTAGCCTATATTTAGAAGACGAGGATTCATCATTTTCTATTCATTTTCTCTGTGAATATTTGGTTGTTGACAGACTTAGTTGACGCTTGTTTGAAAAAGCTTTTCTAAGGTCCTTTCATTTTGAAGCTTTCCTGCCAAGAACATTTTGCTTTTTACAAGCCATTTGATAGTATGTTTGTTGCAACTATAAAGGGGCTTGGGCACAATGGATTCTATGGTCCACAAAACCTTGCCATCCCTGCCTTGCTCTATCCCATCCTCACCTTACTACCTAACTAGTTGATATTCGCCTATGATATTTCTTTTAAGCGTATTTTTTTTTGTAAAGAATTCCAGTCAAATTTTCATAAACACTAAAGCGCTGTTCGACTACAATATATCCGCACTTATTCATATATTAAATAATAACTGCTTGACTTTCAACCACATTCAGCAGTGGCTTATTAGATCGTAAGTAGTAGCCTTGGCCACTTAAAGTTACTTAAGATGCGTTGCAAATATCCGCTGCCATATACAGCCCACTTCTGCATGCATAAGCAATTTAATTTCATTAGTGGGCGTGCGAGTGTGAGTGTGTGTGTGCTAAAACATAGGACCAGCATAAAAATGTCAACCACGCATTGTGCGTGTGCGTCCGTGCGTGGCTAACCATGGGTGTGTGTGTGTGTATTTGTGGCATTGACGTTGGCGCCAGCGCGCCAAGAATGACTTTTTCGCTATGCTCGTACCCGCCCCCACGCCCCGCCTGCCCATGTTTACGCACTTGCGCCATGTTTGCTCGCTGTGTTTTATTGCGCTGTGTCAACAAGTCAAAGGACTTGTTAAGCGGGCGTAAAGGCAACTCCGCGTACAATAGCCCCTACTAACAGCAATTCAATTCAACACTCCCTGCTGCTGCTCCCAAGGCGATAGCAACCCTACGCTACTTCAGTTTACTGGCAGTTGTGGCCACTTAAAATATCATTCCCTCGCGGAATTGTGTGCATCTTTGGGGTAGAAATAATTGGAAGAGTATTCCACTGCGAACAACGCACGACAATTGCATTTGTTGAACCAGCTCCTACTACCACCAAATATCCCAGCAAACAAAATTCCAAATGCTTATAGCTGGGAACTCTAATAACTCGTTTGCCTGCTTGCTTAAGTGACTATGACAATCCGTTATCGACCTACGACATAAGGAAATAACCCAATACAAAACTTTCGAAATTAAAAACTCTAATATTTTAGAACATTTTCAAACAATCTTCGAGAACTGGTGAGACTTTTAAAATGGTATATCATTCAATATTGTGCAATTCTTAAACCGTCTAGAAAAGCCCATTCTTAGAATAATAGCATGTCTGTCAAATAATAGACCTCGAAATCTTTAAAATGATATATAATTTATCATGCAACTCTCTCTAGATCGTCTGAACTAAGCGCCGGTCTTCAAATAAATAATAGATTAGCTCTGTTCTCATTCTTGAAGGAACTCTGTGTGAGATTGAAAGCTTCGAATTAGAAGGCTTCTCTTGGTACTCATATTTTTTGTTTGCTGGCATATTTTCGCGCCCCATTTACCACGTAGGGCGGTGAGGGAGGGTCTAACCATAAAACACTTCAATTGCATAGAGACGAAGTATCCGAGCGTACGTGAAGGATTTTTGCTACATTTAATGGCTGGGGTTAACAATCCCACTATTTTTGCTATTTACACAGCCACTTGAAAGGGGGCAAATCACATTTTTATGAAAATGTGCATACGTACATATGTATACACGCATATATATATGTATGTATGTATGTATGTGTGTGCACGTAATTCTAATATAGAGTGTGCTACTTAACGCAGTACAAAAGTCAAGTAAGGATGTCGTCGTCTTGGCGTGTGTGTACGAGCATAGAAGAAGGCAGGCAGAGGGAAGTTGGAGTTGGAAAGCACACTGCCGTTCGCCCAAGGGGTTTCTGCTTGCGCAAGCCTGCTGCTCCCTAAGCTGAAGCTCCTTTATTCTACATTCATTTTTTTGCTATGTGAAGAGAATTCAATTTTTAAGTGCTTGCTTAATCGCTGTGAAATGCACAATTAAATTTCTATTCAATTATATTCTTGCGCTGCCATTAAAGCTAGCAAACCTCGTTCGTTGTATATGTTGCTGAAGTAAAGGGGGGGGGGGGAGGAAGCGAGCTATGTGCAAACAATGCGCCGTAATTGCAGTTGCAGCAGTTACGACAGACAATGGGAAAAAGAACATGTTGCATGTCGTAATTTGATATTTAGAAGACAGCCAAGCCAGCCATCGGCATTTCCGTTGAGGTTGTTGACTTGAGAAAAAGCTTATTTAAAGCAAATTGAGTTTGGCTTTTAAACTGCAGTTGGCTGCACGCTGCTGATGGGTGCTTTTATATTGTAATATAATTTGTGAAATTGCTTTCAATCTAATTGCATATTTCTCTTTGATAACAGAGATAGATAGATTAAAAAAGCACATGTACACTAATTAAAAGAAAACAAAAAAAAGGCATTCCAGTACGACCCAATTTCAAAAAAACCGAAGTTTACAAACTGCGTTTTCTAACTTTTCTTTGCTATAATCCAATACCCAACACTGCCACCCTTCCTGAAACATTTTGAAGCTGTTTTCATATAAAATCGTTAATTTCGTAATTAACAACGATTATGTGCTGGCAATTTACTATAGTGGTGCACACCAAATACTATGCCGGAAGTGCTATGCTTTAAGAGTAGGTACATCAAAAATGAAAAATCAAATACAAGCAAAACAACCGAAAAAAAGTAAGAGAGGAATATAAATGGTAATTAGCAACCATTCTGCATGGCAATGACAGCAGACAAATAAATTACTAAAAATCGCCAGTGACACTAGCAATAATGCCGTGAGTGACACCTCTACCATCGCCAACAGCAGCCCCTGCGTACTGCTCGTCATCGCCGGCAATAGCAAACACGCTAACATGTGCCAGCAAAGACACCGCTATTCGGATGTCAGCTGGCATTTAAACAGTGGCGTTGAAAATTATTTCACACTGTTGGGAATTTATATGATGACAAAATTTTTCAAGGAATGCAACTAACGACCATCCGACTTTAGCTTTCGTCCGGAATTCGGTAATTCGGCTTTCGAAAATCAAATTTTCCAGCTTTTGCAAAAATTTCTGCCGTAAAAACTATAAAAATGTTTATTTAATAACCAAATTTATTCTACCTTAATATTCTGCCTCTTTCTCAAACTAAATTTTAAATGTTTCGGCTCTCTACTAAAATCCGGTACTCGACTTCGACCCTAAAAGAAACTTTTGCTCTTTGACCGAAAATCGATTTTTGAGCGGTCCTTTGATGAAACATGGCATAATTAAAATTGGCATGCTTAGAATGATATATTTCTGGGTGGCATACTTTCCAAAATTGTTACCTTCTTTTTAATCGTTCAACCCTTTAGCATGGGAGAAACAAAATTTTTATCTTAATAATTCAATTTAATATCGGAAACTAGTACGTGTTAAAAATTTTGGCTGCCACTGTAAATATGTACACACTCATATATTCTCGCATACAGTAACAAACACTCACACATGTGACAAAATTAAACGGGTTGCTGCTGGTGGTCATTCACCGGTTGTTCTGGGTTCACTGGGCTGTTGGCTATCGTTTGCCTGAGTTGACACTGTGCTGTAGAAATCGGGCGGAGGAAGTGGGCGGAAGCGCAGTGGTTATGGCAATTTATTATTTCCATGTATGCATGTACGTATGTATGCGTGCACGGAAAGCAATTCTGGCACAGAAGTTGTGCGGGGAAGCATGAAAATCAAGTGCAACAGCAGCAGAATAATAACGAGCGACTAACATGCAAAACATGCATTGACACACGACAATGCAACAACAACAGCAACATGGACGACAACCATCCAGCAGTAATTATATTAAATATATGTACATGCACTCACTTATACATACACATAAATGTGCCCATATGAAAGTTTGCAAATAAGCTGGGTTTTTGTATGCCAGAATTTAGCACCGTTGCAACTGCACTTCACACACTAGCCTCAAGTCCCCCTTCCCCCGTTCCCCTACCCACTCGCTGCGTGCCTCAGGTGCCACATGTGTACCTGCTCGCAAGTTTATGGCTGTGTATTTTATATGGAAATTGTGTTTAATTGAATTCAGTGAACATTTGAGTTGCATTTGATGCTGCCGCAGGCCTGCAGAGCAGAGAGCAAGCCGAAGGAGGGGTGCTTCTCTTTGGCAGGATATGCAAGCTGCACTTAATTGCAATTGCATGCTGTAGGAATTGCGACTGCGCAACATACAATGTGTTGTTGTAGTTTGCCACCTGCAGCACACGCACCTACATTTGAGTGCATGTGCGTGTGTGCCTATGCTGCGTGTTGATTCATAGATTAGCCTTAATTAAGTAAAGTTTATCAAGGTGAAATATCGCAAAAGATTTAACATAAATTTTTTTCTTACTTTTTGAAACGAAAGGAATTTGTAATTATAATTTTTTTTATTCGTTTGCTTCAGTGCCTAAAGAGGAAGTAGTAGATAAGTTAGGAAAGAATAATTAATAATATATTTCAAATAAAAAACTATTCGACCATTCGAAAAAGATATGAACTATTTTTCGCGTCTACTTCAAAGGAGCGACAACAATTTTTTTTAAAACGAGCATTTAAAAGACCACCAAAAATCGTTATTTTTCGATGAATAACTTTAGGCATTTTTATGAAAAGCCAAGCTGTCAAGCTTTTTTCTTTATAATCTCATATATTTATCATTTTTATTAATGTTTAAAGGATTTAGTACAGCAAATAAAAATGCAATTTTCAAAAGAACTCTATGAGCTTTATCGCAGCTACACACTCACACACACATACACGCACACAAATTTCCACAATATTCTCGTGCTATGATTATGCACAGTTGCACACGTCGATAACAATTGAGTTGAACCATATTGCGTTATTTTCCTTGATGCTCGCCGTTCGAAACAATAATTCGTTTCAGCTCATAAATGCATTAAAACGTGTCCTTTTAGTGGCCATTAAAAGTAACCTGCAATCATGCTGCAAGCTATGGCAGAGCACAAGTTAAACGTGTGTGTGTGTGTGTGTGCATATTTAATGAAACAGGATAACAGCCCGCAGAGGTGCAACAGCAGCATACCACTGCAAACGCTTGCATGTGTGCTGAGCGTTGATTATGTATTGGTAAATCAATGCACGTGCATATTTGCCAGCAATTTATATACCAACTGCTCTCGAGTTTTGACACGAAGAGAAATAATTTGCCATAGTCAAGAAATTATATGGACTGCTCTCAGCCGAGCGAAAATCAAGCTATTAGAAGATCAGCCACAAGCTCAAGCCACGCTTAAATGTTTCAGCTTGCTTAGCTGGCAAAGAAATAAAGCCTGCTTGATTTTATGCAAATTTAGCCTTTTTTGATATTCCAATCATTTGATATTGACTTTTTAAAACTTAGTTCAATCAATCAATCAAGACTTCCATGAATTTCAGAAACATTTTCGTTCAGTGTATACCTACATAAACACACTGGCGTGAAAGCAACTACATGCTAGCAGCCGGCAGCTCCTTTTTTGCTCACACTACTGCGCAGGATCATCGCTTTGCTCTACTCACCCGCAATATCCCAGTTCACACATACAGCCAGCAGAGCATTGTTTGCGTGTTGTGCCCTAAATTCATTTATGTCAAAGTGCTAAATAGGGAATTGCTGCTGTTGCATGTATGTATGTGTGTTTTATATCTGTGTGCGTGTGTGTGTGAGAATGCACACAAATAACAATTTCCGTAACTGCGCTGCCAGAGCGAAACGGCAGAGAACTGTTGCTACCTGCCGATGCCGCCATTCTGTATCAGAGTGTGTGTGTATTTAATATTCAATATGGCAGCTATGTTTTAGTGTTTGTGTGTGCGTGTGTGAGTTTGCTTAGCAACGCAGTGCAACACATTGCACTGTATTCTTGCACTCCTTTAAAAGCACCCTCGAAGCAACATTTTCCGATTTCGTTATACAAAGTGTGCAAATTTTGAAATCACCTGCGAGTTTGTGCACCTACACACACACACACACATTCGCCTCGCACATATGCACATACACATTGTTGCATATTGCAGTCGCTGTTGCTTTGTCAGACTTCTCGGCTTGAGTTTCGACTTTTGGCTACTGTTTTCGTTTCCTGTTTAGTTAGTCACAGCGTGTTGTGCTGTTGGTTGCCGCTATTGGTTGTATGTATGTTGGGTAGCTGTTGTTAGTGTAGGTGTGAAATGCAAATTAGATTTTAAAATTTTATAAAATGTTGGCACGATATTAAAATTGCAAAATGGGTGGGTGACAATGTATCCAAAAGGTTGGTCCTACACAAACACTAGTGCACTTAAACACACACACACACACACAATTTCATTAGAAACATAATGGAAATTAGAAAACTAAATTTGCTGCTACCGGAAAATTGCAACAACATGACTTTATAGTCGACTTTGGAAATCGTATTAAAATATTTTCAAAAATATTTGGTTGAAGCGGTGGTTTTGAGATTAGCGTGCTGCCAAGGAAAAAAAATGTTTCGAAAAAAATGCATTTGAATTTTCTTGTGCTCTTGCTGGCTAGTTTGATATGATCTTCTATTTCTCGCTGTGATTTTGTAAGCGATTCAAATATCGAAAAAATGGTTCTGGAACAATGTTCTACATATTAAAAAAATGCAAGCGTGCGATAAAGTTCCTGCCAAAACCCCTCACTGGATGAAAGCCCGAAGTCTACTTCGAATTTTGTGGCTTATGATCTGCGCCACTTTCACTCTAAACAGGAGTTGCCAACCCGCGGGCCGCCTTGAACATTTTTTCCGGTCAATCTTCCGGCCATTCCGACTCTCGTCCGAAGAACCAAAAACTGGCTTCAATTTTTTGTTTCAGGCTAGAGTCCCTATTGTTTAAGGTCGACGTAGCATTAATAAAGCTATAGTTCAGACAATTTTTTAAAGGGCGAAAAAAAAACAAAGCTTCCTGCAATTGGCGACCGTTTGCCTTCGTAGAACTTGTGTATGTCGTTGCTCCAACAACTCCGAATTTGCTCCCTCGTGCGTACAAGTCCCCTATCAATAGCACACAGCCCCATTTCAATAACGATTGCAAAAGCAATGGCAGTGCAGTCAGCAACCAACAACGGTTGTAGTAAATTTCCGATTTTCCAAATGTAATTGGAGGAGCACAACAATTGCACAGAGGATTTATTAACAACCTGTGCACCCTCTTAACACTGAATTGTAGCCACTGCATAAGGAGGATATTGCTGGCTATTGTGGCACTGAATAAGTTCGGGTATGCATAGATGTTCGTGTGTGTGTGTGTGTGTTCACGACAAAAGATAAGCCACATTTCCATTTAACAATGGCACCTTTTGAATTCTCATCGGTATTTACAGTTGGCATCGGCAAGGTTGCGCTCGATATTCATGATAATAATGTGAATGTGAGGTTGAACTTATACGGCTGACTCGCTGTTTGAAGTGGTTTAATTTCAACAGTATTTCTTCGCATATGTTTAATCTAAGAACTGAATCTAAAAGTAATTAAGTATTCGCATCTGAGTATAGGAAATAAAGTTCCACTTGAAAGATTTGGAAGTTTGGATTCCTTATATGTGAAGTGAATGTCTTCGAAGCTCTTACTACTTGTATACCTTTCATTCGTTTTTGTTAATTTTGGTTCTTAGCTAATGTTTAACTATTCAAAAAGCATTTAGCTCAGTATTTATAGACTTATGGCATGAGAACGCCTTCAACCTTTTTTGGGCTTACACTAACTTTGAAAAATAGATTGCATGTGAAACCTCTCTTGAAATACCAAGCTTATTAGCACAATGAGATTTTAATTCCATGTTGGATGCTTGACGGTTTGCGCGCTCAATAAGGAGATGCTCGACCTACCCCAACTCTAACGAAACTTACATTCAGCAATGTTCTACAATTCAATTTCGAAATTAAAATCAATTGCAATGGAAATGGAATATGTACTGCAACTAATTTCGATCGAAAGTGAAATGAAGAATATGCCAGAAATCAAGTCCAGCTCTGAAATCTCAGCCTATAAAATATGCCGATCCATAGTTAATTAGGTAACCAAAAATTCTCATTACATAAGTCTTATCCATTTTCTTAACCATTTTATTCTTTTTCATAATCATTTTTTCCGTAATTTTTCACAACTTTTTCATCTCAAAATAAAATTGCAACTTAGACTCCAACCCTTTCTCTTCACTTGCTGTTATCTACAAAATTTGTTTGCTACTGAAGAAAAATTTGTCAGTCATTTCCATAAAGAGACTTCAACCACTTCCGCTAGCCAAATGGTTAAACTCAGCTGCGGTTCAAATGGTAAATCTGCTTCCGCTTCTCGTATAGGATTTGTTTTCCGAATGCTTTACTGCCACATCGGCTATCGCCATCGCAGAGTGAAACCAATACCAACATAATGCTATCTTTTCGCAAATATTCAAAATTGCTATTGTTTTGCTGCTCTGGCACACACACACACACACACACCCCAAAACGTACACACGCTCGTACTTGGGCTGTTCATATTGTATGCATGTGCATCTGTATCTATATACATACATATCTGTGCATTATAGGCATGTTGTGCATGTATGTGTGTATCTGTCCACAGGCACTTGCCATACGGAACCGCAATGTTTCGTTTATTTTACGAGCAAACGAAGCATGCAATGAAAATTCCACAGTGACCAAAATTCTATTTTTTCTTATTTGCCTATTCCTTTTTCACTTGCACGGAAAATTGTCAAGCTGCGAATTCAAGCCTGCGGCAAAAAATTTTGAATTTTACTTGTTTTCACCAACACATACACATGCATCGACAGCGGCATTGTGCTTATGTTTGTGTTTGTGTTTGCGTATTAGCATGCAGTTTGGGTAATTAAAATGTATATGTATGCATGGCTGTGTGCTGCCTGCGGCGCTCTTATCAGCTTAGCAACAGGCTGGACTCTATACTGGTTTTAATAAATTCAAAATGGTTTTCGGAACTTTGATTATTTTGCCGAGACGTTATAAATTTTGTGCTGTACATAAATCAAGTTGAACGCACATACATATTTACCTGACTTGAGATTTATGGGTCTGTTGCCCGGAAGTGTACATAGTGCTAGAATATTATTTTCAATTTTATTGAATTTTATTGATTAAAGCAAATTTTTGATTAAAGTTTATTTTTACTCTATATTAACTATATTTTATACAGAAATGCACTTGCAAAATTTTAGCAAAAGTGCAACACTTGAAACCCATAGTTTATATTTACTATGTCAATGCAATACTAAATTGCAAACTCACAATTAATGAAAGAGGGCGAGAGAACGAAGCGACATGCTTAAAATTTCATTAGAAAGGGGAAAAATAAAAGCATCAGAAAAAACTTGCATTGCAGCTTTGTCTATTAAAGAGCCCATAAATTGCTCTTCAAAGCTTTCTTTCGACGTAATCTTTATTTTGAAGCTAAAATTCCCGCAGAAAATAATTTTCCTTTTACCAATCAGCTGTGAATTTTGTGTTTTGCAAAAAGTGTTACAAACTAAACCAAAAAACCGCTCAAAATTGATAGCAAATTTTTACTATTGCACAAATTTGCAATCTCAAATGCACAAGATTGTGTATTCACACTAATATGTTTTATTTCTATAGTGTCCACATAAAATATTACCCAGCCATTTTATGCAACTGCTTCGTGCAGATGGAAGCATTTATACAATTTTTCTTACACTTATTAATATTTAGCACAGAAGCTACGACTCACTGCCTGTGCATTTTTTATTACCCAAACTCTCGGCTCTCCTGCCGCATATTTCCGACCCAGCCCAAATTAGAGCATGCAAATTTCAACAACGTAACTGCAAGATAAAAGCCCACAAATTAAGTAAATAAATAAATTCAAGTATTCTCAACGCGAAACTCTTGTGCTGACGTCGTGAATTCCTTTTTAAATGGAATTTATGTCTCTGTGCAATCAACACACCTATTCAGCGCACTGCCCCTCTCCCTCTCTCAGCTGCCGGCAAGTGCGCCACTGCCCACCCACCCAACTTGATTCCAGCGCTTTTGCATTTTTAAGACGCGGCGCAGAAGTCTTTGTACTGCAAATGTGCCGCTACTGGGCCGCTCACACACACACACACACCCACACACACATATATAAACGATTTATCCATTTTTTAAGTCTCTGAAGGCGGGCGTACATGCTCCATTTGTTTCCTTTTTCCTTTTTTTTCTTTCAACTTTTCTTTTTTCTCTCGCTCTTTCCCAATTTCTTTGCAATTGAATTTCGCATTCTTTTGTTTTGTTTTGGTTGCATGCTGCATTTTGCCTCTGCATTGTGTGCAACAACAAGCACAACCACAGCTACGTGTAGTCCCTCCCTCCCGCCTGCCTGCCTGCCTGCGTCGTTCGTTCGTTGTTAAGGACGAAAAAATTGGAGCGTAAAATGCACTTCAAATTGTGAAGCAGGCTGCAGATTAAACGGCAGGGAAAGCAGCGAGTGAGGGGGCAAACTTTTACTGGAATTTGCTGAAGAACGCGTGGCAAGCGGCATAGCACTTCATGAAAGGGAATTTAGTCCATCATTGAAGCCAGCGAACTGCTTTTGTTTCCCCAACAGCGCCAGAATTCCACTTGCTCAGCGACTAGTCATATTATATTAAAGCTGGGAACTTGCTCCAGAGGAATGGGATTGGAATTGAGAGTAGAGTTGGTCTAGTAAGAGACTTATTCAAGTTGCATATTGAAATCGAAAACATCTACGAAATCATACCGTCATTTTGATATAAATCTTATCAGTGTTTAAAATCATTTCAATCGTATTTTATCATTACATTTAGACCGGTATAAAAAAAATGTTTAGAGATTTTTTCCAACAGAGAGATGAAGCTCTTTTGTTATTGTCAATCCGCCATAGTATAAGGCACTCGCTTTTACTACCGATACTAAATTCTTGTCTACTGTCTGTATATTCTTCAGCATTTTAAATTAATTAAAATACATTTTTAAAGTGTTTGGCTATTTTTAATTAGCATAACGTTAGGAACATTGAAAAATATTAAGTTTTTTCACTTAAATGCCGGCAACTGTTATTTAGAATATGAATCGTTCTTTTCGCTATATTGTAGCATGCTCGAATTCTTAGACACGCAATAAGCTACCTCAGAAGTTATTCAATTCGAAATGGTCTTCCTTATGCCACTTGCGCATGCTTTTTGCACATTGTTGCATTTTTTTGCAACATTAAAATTCTTGCTTAAATAAATATTAATGTTTCTTTGTTGTTGTTGGAAAAACACTTTCATAGCCGTAGCAGTTGCAGAAGAATGCACATAGAGAAACTCGTCCAGAAAAATACGAAGAAGAAGCAGGCACAAATCGCAGCTGGAAGTTTTCCATTTGCTTGTGAATTTGCATTTGAAAGAGAAAACGTTGAATGAAAGCGATTCAATTGCAAATGGTAAACACGTAGCAAAATTCTGAGCATTGCTCGCTCGCTTTTCCTTACAATCTGCTCTGTACTTTTGCTCTTAGTGCCACGCCCACTTCTTTGTGGCACTGCCAAGCCATTTGCATGCAACTTCCCCTTGCTTGCAACTGATAATTCCGCTTGCACGGCGGCGCATCTGCACGCTTATCTGCCTTACTTTATGCAAGTTTACATAGTCTGCTTTTAGGCGCTTTGACTAAGTATCGCTGCTATCTGTTTGCTATCTATTCCTTTGGCTGGCTGTGGATTTTGCCTGCGCTGTCACGTTCTTGCCAAATTTTGTTACTTTTCGTGTTATCTAGGGGTAGCTTTTATGTTGCTACTGCAATTTTCTGCTCTGCATTTCCGTTTACTTTTTCCCCTTTGCCCTTGTCCTTTTTTGCTGCACTTAAGCAAGTTTGTTGTTGCTCGTTCTTTTTCTGTTCACTGTTCACATTGTAGCATTTTTCATACAAAATATTCAAATTTCGCACGTTTACAAAATAAAAATTTAAAGTGTTGCTGAATCTTAAAATAGTTGCTGCTACTAAATGTCGGTAATTGTTGCAACTTTGACTCGAGCAACTTGCTTTCAGTTCTGTAATTTTTTGTATGCGAGAGAGGGTTTGTGTGAAAAGAGTCTTTCTGCTTGAATTTCGAGTCAATTCTGAATCGCCTTTTATCTGCTGAGCGCGTCAAGAGAATACCTCTCAAGCTGGTTTGCTAGATCTCTGGAGCAGCAGCCTTTTATAAGATGTAGTAGCATCTTTGGTTCTATCTTTAATGCTTCAGTCAAGCTTATGAAGGACCTATATAATAATAAACTCATCTGATGGAACTACGGAGCAACAAAATCGAACTGTTCTTAGACGTCGTTCTTGTAGAGTTGCCCAAAGGCAGCTACTTCACCGCTTAGCTTCGCTCTTCTGTTCAGTTTCGTCCGTGGAGTTAATTTTTCTTAAAATTTTAATCAGTACTTAAGCCAAATACATTTTAATTCTAGTTAAAATTAGACAACCATTAGCGTCTTTGATTCGCATACCATTTTCTTTATTTTTTAACGATCGGATACTCTGCTGACTTAATCACGTTAGTCTATACCTATTATATTTCTAGCCTACGTTGAATAATAAAAATACAGGCATGTTTTCAAGCAGTGAATACGTTTGTATTTGGAACTTATATCCTTGCATTGAAGCATACAAAACTTGCTTTAGTTATTAAGACAATAATCCTCATTTAAATCAAATATCATAATCGCTGCAGTGACGCAAAAATGGCACACAACGATTTCTTGCCATTTCAAGCTCTTTCACCGTTCGACAAAATTATCTCTTACAACGTGCACTTTCACTCTCTCTCTCCTCTCCCTTCCTTTGCTGCCTTTCAGCTTCTTGTTTTGTGTGCTTTTTTTGCTTTAAAGAATTTAGGTTACTTTAATCCTTCCCATTTCCCAACAGAGTTCTCGCTTTTATCTGATTTAACATAAAGAAGAAGAACTCTTCAATTCACACACATCCTAGCAGTAGCCAAGAGAAAACAGCAATGCTGCTGCCTGGCATTCAATGCCACGAGGACATGTCGACTCTCGCTGCATTTTAATTGCTGCCAGAGCTGTCGCAACTCTTGTGCATTTTTCATGTCGCCTTGTCCCAGTTTAAAATGGCGTGAAAAAAGGACGAGCACTGCTGCTCAGCTGCGCGCTTGTTGTTGTTGTTGCTGCTGTTTTTTTTTTCCTATGGCAGGCGTAAATATTTAATTTTGTTTACTGCACATGCTGCACTTTGCATCCCAAGCGCATATGTCATATTATTTAAAGCACACACACACACACACACTTCCCAGTTGCATGTATTCTGCATACATACATACATACATATATGCTACTTGCTGTATAGATACTTCCGCTGCAATTATCACAGGATTTATGCAGGCTCAGCTATGTTCAAATGAAACAATAAATACTTTGGTCCTTCTGCTGCTGCTGTTGCTGCAATATGCATGCATATGTGCGTTAGCAGTGGCAGACACTTTTATTTATTAAAGCGTAGGAGTGTTCGTTCTCTTGTTGCAAGTCCACTGAGAACAGACAGCGTGGGATTTGCTATTGCTTGACATGCTTACGCTGGCTTTTGCTGGCTTGGCTCGGTTTGGCTTGGCTTGGCTTGTTACAGCCACTAGGCTGCAAGGACATTCGATAAACGCTTGCCATGTGCACGAGTGCTGTGTGTTTTATTGAAGGGAAAATTGATGCTGACGCCAGTGATTGATAGTTGCTTTAATTGCAGCCAGGCAGTCCTCTGCATCCATTGAAAAGATATTCCTTTTGACTAAAAAATTCAGTTATAGAATATGATAGGGAATACCGGGGTACCTCTGTCTTTTTTTTTAAGACCTATATATCAGAAGATAAGCAACATATTTAAAAACCGATAGAGAAGACAAACAAATCCAGTGCTGCGATTTATGCAAGCCACATTAACTTCGAGCTCATGCACTAAATCCATGTAGAATTTCCCATGTTTGGAACAAAAAACTCTTATTTATAGTATGCCTCGTATATGCCACATGATTGTCGCTTAGAGCAATATCTTAATGCACATTTTATACGAACACACAAACCGACAAACTGACATAAAAATAAACGGAAGTCTGTGCATTTTCCAGCATAAATTTCCAATTCACTACGTTACATTTTCATTGAACCATCATTTCCGAACCAATGATGCGGTTCGCCATTTCTACGGTTCATATTTTGTTGTTGTTTGTGTTGCCTTCTCCCCCTTTTGTTTTCGCTTGCCTTTGCCGTCTGCGCCTTCTTTGTTCGCGGCTTAATTACATTTTCGCGTTCGTTCGCCGATAAATAAATTAAAAAAGTATACGCTCTGCATCAGCATTAATTTTCTTAATTCCTTTTAAAGGACTACACACGCCACATTGTGGCACTATGGTGGGCACGCCCTTGCGCCGCCCCATTGATGATGTTTGTTGTTGCTTATGTGGTTGTTTGCTTAAATTTTTTGTGCTTGCAGGCCATGTCGGCGGCTGCGGCATCACCGAGGAGGTCTCCCAGTGGATGGAGAACATACAAAATTCAGCTGTCGAAGAACTTCCGGAACCAATGTCGAAGGACGTCGTCGATGAGCATAACCAAAAAGCGCACAAAAAGCGCACACCGACGGCCGCGCACCAGCGGGAACATGCCAAGCCGGCAGCGGCGGCGGCGGCACCGTCGACAATTGCAAGTGCTGCCAGCCTTGCTGTCAGCGTTGAAGATGGCGTCGCCGCAGCAAGTCAGGCAAACAGCAGCAGCAGCAAGCCTGCCCCAACTTCCGCCACAGCCAACTCAAGCCATTCCGCACAGCAAGCACCGTCACCGTCGCCGTCGCTGTTGCCGCCGCCTCAGCATCCACCGAAAAAATACTCGAGCGGCAACAAAGGCGCCAACGACGATTTTAAATTTCCCTATCAGAAATACTCGAAAGAGGCGAATTTTCGCTTCGACTCAACGCCGCCGTCCCCGTTCCCGCCGTGGATTGAGGCGAATGCTGCGGCGGGCGCGTTCTACGATCCGGAGACTGGGCGGCGGCTTGCGCCCACCGATGCCGACTGGCATCAGCGGGTGCATGAGCGTGTGCGGCGCGCTTCCGGCTCGCCGGCTGCATCCAGTCGCCGCGAGGATAACAAGAATACCTGCTCGCTGTACATACAAACGGATCCGTTGATTTGGCGGCATATACGCGAAGGAATTGCTGATGTAAGCCAGATAAAAATTGCAACCGCTTCCTACCTCTCTTTTATGTTCGTTCTCATTTCTGTTGTCCTTTGGGGAGACGCCGTCGGTTGTTGTCTTTTGTGCTATATCTGCCTGTTGTTTTTGGAGATATGTACCTTTTTCATTATTTTGACTGGAAGTTGTTGTTGCTGCAAGAGTTTTCAGCTGTAAAAAGCTTTAGCAATTTGCAGTTTCTTTTAAAAGCAGAAAGGGAGTAGTTGAGTTGAATTGGTGTAGGGACATGGCAGCAATGAAGCGCGCCAGAAGCGAGCGCAGCTAAAAGTTTAATGAACTTTTAAGTATTCAGTGTCTTGGCATTGTAATTTGACTAATTATTTTGAGCAGTGGGGAAATTAGCGCAGTTCATTGAATTCTCCAACAATCTCGAGTTATAGGGCCAGGGGAAGGGTCCTTTTGCAAACGAAGCTTGCTTTACGGCCAACGATGGAAGCTGTCCTTCGTATTTGCGAAGATATCGACTTTTCAGAAAGAGGCTGACCAACAGGAATAATGAATTTTTATTAATTTAATTTAATTGTTTACCAATTTCATTCAATTCTCAATCAATTTAACTTTTCTGCTATTTCCTTCAATCTATCCACAGTATAAAAAAAATTAGCATTCTTTTTCAATTCTCGCCTTATAAATTTTATTGTAATTTCAGCATGATCGAGGCCGCAAATATGAAATCGATACAAAGACGCGCGAGGAAATCACTTCGCTAATTGCACATCACGTAACAGCCGTTAATTACATTTACCGTAATACGAAATTCGATGGACGCACAGAGCATCGCAACATACGCTTCGAGGTAAGCAGCTCGTTAGCCATTTTGCGCTGACCCCTGTTTTAGCCCGCAAAGAAAATTTCAATTAAAATCACGCGCATGCATTCAACTCAATCCCGTTCTCCGCTTTTCCCCCCGCATAGGTGCAACGCATCAAAATCGACGATGACTCCGCCTGCCGCAGCTCGTACAACGGGCCCCACAATGCCTTCTGCAATGAGCATATGGACGTGTCGAATTTTCTGAACTTGCACTCACTGGAGGACCACTCGGACTTTTGTCTGGCCTATGTGTTCACTTATAGAGACTTTACCGGCGGCACACTGGGCCTCGCCTGGGTGGCCAGCGCTTCGGGTGCTTCTGGTGGCATTTGCGAGAAATACAAGACTTACACTGAGACCGTTGGTGGACAATACCAAAGCACAAAACGCTCGCTCAACACGGGCATCATCACATTCGTCAACTACAACAGTCGCGTGCCGCCGAAGGTGTCGCAACTGACGCTGGCCCACGAGATTGGTCACAATTTCGGATCACCGGTGAGTGCAGGGTCAATATAGTAAGGGAGGATTATTTCCAAATAAGCTTAAACTTCCCATCAGAATCATTAAAGAACCTTATTTTAAATATCGACGGCTCGTTGAAGAGTAGACTAAGGGCCTCTTTACACGTTTGACTAACTTTTGAACAGATTTAGTTTTATAGAGAAAATATATACTACTCTATTTATCGGCATTTTTCACACAATTTTTAAAACCCAATCTATCGTTTTTCAATAGCACGATTATCCGCAAGAGTGCCGTCCCGGTGGCCTCACCGGCAACTTTATAATGTTCGCGAGTGCCACGTCCGGCGACCGGCCAAACAATTCCAAATTCTCGCCCTGTTCCATACGCAACATTTCGAACGTGCTGGACGTGTTGGTGGGCAATCTGAAGCGCGACTGCTTCAAGGCCTCCGAGGGCGCCTTCTGCGGCAACAAGATCGTGGAGTCCGGCGAGGAGTGCGACTGCGGCTTCAATGAGGACGAGTGCAAGGACAATTGCTGCTATCCGCGCCTCATCAGCGAGTACGATCTGTCGCTGAATGGCTCCGCCAAGGGCTGCACACGCCGCGCCAAGACGCAATGCTCGCCGTCGCAGGGCCCCTGCTGCCTGGCGAACGCGTGCACCTTCGTGCCGACGAACTACCACCAAAAGTGCAAAGAAGAAACGGAATGTTCCTGGTCGAGCACGTGCAACGGCACCACCGCCGAGTGCCCGGAGCCGAAGCCGCGCGACGACAAGACCAAGTGTAACAACGGCACCGCGCTCTGCATACGCGGCGAGTGCTCCGGCTCCATTTGCCTGCTGTGGAACATGTCGGAGTGCTTCCTCACCTCGCAGTTGGTGCCGCACGTGGACAAGCGCAAGCTGTGCGAGCTCGCCTGCCAGAACGGCAACGACACGAACAGCTGCCGCAGCACCAGCGAGTTCGCGCATCTCTACGGCCTGCCCGAGGGCGGCATCAGCCTGCGACCGGGCTCGCCGTGCGACAACTTCCAGGGCTACTGCGACGTGTTCCTCAAGTGTCGCGCCGTGGACGCCGACGGGCCGCTGGTGCGCCTGAAGAACCTGCTGCTGAACCGCGAGACGCTGCTCACGGTGGCACAGTGGGTCACCGAGAACTGGTACATTGTGGTGCTGATCGGCATCGCCTTCATCATCGTGATGGGCATCTTCATCAAGTGCTGCGCCGTGCACACGCCCAGCTCGAACCCGAAGAAGCGACGTGCGCGTCGCATCAGCGAAACTTTGCGTGCGCCCATGAACACGCTGCGGCGAATGGTGAGTGCATTCGCTCACCTTCCATACACATTCTCTTTACGCTGCTTACTAACGTGGTTCACTCTCCCTCTCTCTCCTCCTTGCTGCACACAGCGACATCCACACGGTCGCGGCGCCGGACCGCGCAGCATACCACCGCCAGTGCACGACCAGCGTGGGCAACATCGTAGTCATCCGCCCGAGTGGGACCGCCGCCAGCATCAACAACACGGCGGCCATCATGCGCACCATCCAGGCGGCCATTCGATAGTGCCGCTGCCCACCGGCGGCGGACATGCGAGTCGCAGTCGACCACCGCCCAGTGGCGCACGCAGCTCGCGCCCCAACGCCAGCTCGCGACAGCCGAGCAATTCGCGCTCCGGACACGGGTATGCAGAGGCACCGCCGCCGAGCTTCATGCCCGCCGGCAGCGGCGTCAATGGTGTTGGCTTGGGTGGTGGCGCCGGTGCCATTGCGCGCACGCAAATGCCACTGCCGCTGCCGCCCAACACGGCCCAAGCGCAGCAGCAGCAACAACTACAACAACAACAAGCACTGCCACCGCAAGCTTACTATGCGCCGAAAGGTGTGTGCCCCAAAAAGCAAGAATCGCGTCCTTTCAAAACGTAGTCCAAGTGCTTTTTCGGTTTTTCTCTTAATTTTTCAAATTTTGTTGATTTTTGCTTACAATTTGCAATTTTATTTTTCCAATTTTAATTTTTTAAATTTCATTTATCAACAATTTCATCTCTAGAGCAACGCAATAAATCCCGTTCATCACGTTCCGCCGCTAGCGCTTCCAAGTCCGGCTCGTCGGCTGTAGCCAAGTCCAAGGACGCACAACAGAAACCCTCCAAAAATCGCCGCAATCGCGTCTACTAGATGCGCACGTCCTTCTCCCGATCGATCTCTCTCTCTCTCTCACTTCTCTCATACACACACCTCCTTGGTAAATTGTTTTGTTCTTTGCAATTAAGCAGACGCATTATTCTCGAATTTGTTTGTTGTTTTTGTTTCGTACACCTTTTGTTTTTGTGATTGCATTGCTTGTTGGTTATTATCCTTTATTTGAGTTTGTGGTAATTGTGCAAATTTTGGTTGTTATTGCGTTATGATTTGGCATTGTTTTAAGTTGTTGTTGTTGTTTTGTCTGTGCATGTCTAGACTTTTTGTATTTATATACAAATTTGTTTTTAATTTATTTATATTAATATTAATTACTAATAACTACTAATTTTATGTAACTATGAGCGCCGAGCTATCCATAGTCAACAAGGCTCGATGCAAATTTAGTTGTTTTTATAAGATTTTACATAAATTTAAGTGTCTGGTCGATAGCAATTGCTAAATTAGAGTTCGACTGATATCGATGCCGATACAGTATTAATATATAACTATAGCAAGATTGGCTTTACATTTTTTTGACCGAAGCCGATGTCAAATTGCCTATTAAACGGACGATAAATTTATTGGGTTATTGAATAGTCAGTCCGACCTAAAGTCTTCAAAAGACCGTAGCCGATGAATAGAACCGAACCTATGGAAACATATGATTGCTTGCACATCGACTGCTATCACATTTCTATATGTGTTTAAAGCTCAAAACGTGTTCTTGATGAAGAACCTTTTATGTTGAAGCGGTCACTTTGAGCTTCAGTATGAATATTACCCTGAAACTATGCAAAAGTTTTTTCAGGTTTATACTATTATCGAAGTTCCTTGAGTATGAGCCTGAAAATATGTAAAACCTTTTATTTATACTTTTGAGTCGTGCTTTGATTATGCATCTTATAATATACAACAAGTTGGTCCTGCGATTGCGTTTATAATCGGTCAATCTCAATGCTAAACGTGCCGTTGCAACTCTGTAAGGAAACACTTTAAACGCCATCATTGAATTTCCCTCGTACAATCATAAGTATTTCTTTTAAAAATATAAATATTAATTCCGAATGTACTAACAAAATGAATTCTTCATAATAGTTTTTCATAAAAATTAGCAAAATTGTTTGTTCAAAAAGACAATAATACATTTTTGTGCTTTTTCTTCTTTCCTCCCGCTCATTTCATTTCGGACGCCTTCCGGCAAACTGACAGGCGTCGTTCTGCCACAAGTAAATTATAACAATCGACCGCCATCGTTGCATAATCCGGAATTGTATGCGGACGCGTATGCAGCGCTGGGACGAGGAGCATACGAGCCGACCGCGCGTGCTCCGAATAACAAAGTTTGACAGCCAAAACCGCAACAACAACAACTGACAATTGCAACTGCATCAAAAGCAAAAACAACAACAGCAACAACACAAAAATCAAATGAACTCAAATTATGTGTAAATGTAATTTTTACGCTAATTATTTTAATTTAATTCAAGCACTTATTCCATTGTTTACTCTTCGCATATTTTTCTCCCCACACTCATTTTTCAACTGAACGAATTGATTGAGAATTTCAAAAATAAATTGCAACCAAAAAGACAACAACAAGCAGCAGAAAGCAGCGTATTTACAACATAATGCAAATGAAATAAGTTTGAAAAAAATGTATGTATACAAATAATTTTGAGAAATTATGGCAAATTACTAAATTTACAAAGAAGCATAAAAAATCGATCAAAGCGCATTAAATCGTAATTATAAAACAAATTTTATTGAAGTGTGTTTGTTGGGATTTGCATAAGAACAATTACAGCAACATTTATGCGTATTTCTTAATTGTATAACAACAAATGTGTAATATATAGTTTAACAAAATTAAATTTTGCTCATTTTAATTATTCTCGAATCATTACGCATATTGCTTAAACATTTCTACACAACAAATGAGTGCAATTTAAATAAATTTTGATACTTTTTTTTAAATTGTATTTTGTAATTTTACTTACTTTTATACATGCCAAATCAATTTAGAATCAATTCTGCAATTTAATGTAATCTTTTTGAGTTCAATCATCAACAAGAAAAATTTTATGAAATTTAACATAAATGCCAAATCAGCTTTCAATCATTTCTAAGCGTATTTGCATACATTTTTTAAGTTTTATAAAATAACTTTTGTACTACAAAATGTTTTAATTAAAAGCATATGCACAATTTTGCCATGCTTGTTTTTGTTATGAATTAGTTGCAAAATGAAAATTGTAAAAATATTTAGCAAAGAAAATGTCAGAAAGTGAAAAAATAACAAAATAAAACAGTCAAAAGCGAAAGTAATCAAAATTGTAAACGAAATTAAAAACAGCAAACAAGCAGAAAATTTGTAGATAAGCATACTTTTTGTTGTTTTTGTTTACTATTTAAAAATACAAACTATTCTGAAATTCTAAATGTTGCTACAATTTAAGCGCTGTTGCAAGCAGCAACAAATTGTCATCTGATCTTTTTTTATATAATCGACTTTTGTATTTTATTAACACTTTTGGATTTAAGTTTATAAATCTTTTTAAATATGTATATTAATTTGATCGCTTTGAACTTCGATCGAAGATGACATTTTCACTTTCTGCTAAATCTAACTGAACTTTGTATTAGCATATGATTAATTAAAATTATCTTTAGTCATGCTCATTCTCTATTCTATATTCCTTTTTCTGTATTTTCGAAAGCTTTAAGTTGTTCTTTGATGCTGTCATTTCTCATTTCGATTTCTCATTGTCTAGTATAACTTTTATTGCAGTCATAAAGGACATTCTCTATAAGTATTGAAATTGTTAGTTGTTGGTTATTAATTGATTGTATTCAAATTCTCAACTGATCTTAAGTGGCATTCATATAGCTATTTATCAACACATGCATACATGAAAAGTATCATTCTCTAGCTGCCTCGTGGCAGCCATGCTTTAATGCTTTTCAATTGCTCAACTTAAAATGTTTGTCAGTTAGCGACTTAAAGTTCAGCTATTCACATAACGGTAAATGTGTTGAATATGCAATGTCCTTGCAAGATCGAATTGACCACTCGCTGACAAGTTGTTGTGCTCTGCTATGTGAGTCCATTGAGTTCCATCTTCCACCATTAATATTCCATTTATGCCAAAACATATGCACTATCATCTTTCAAGCTAAATGCTAAACATTTTCATTCACTTGTTCGTGCTGGCTTTACCCAACCAACTTGAGGAACTTTATGCTTTAGGCCTACCACTGGCATTTCTATGCGCTCCCGATCATAAATTCCGCAGATATTTAAGTCATTTTTCGATTCACGCTTTTGCTGTTGTTGCAATATGATCAGGAAATTGCCCCTTAAAAGATTTGCTCAAATAGTTTAGCTTGTAGTTTTCTGCTCAGAAAACTCGGTAGCAAAAAAAATCTCAAAACTTTTACATACTCAAGCAAAAAACTCAAACATTGGCTTAGAAAGTTCTCAATATTTTTACAACAAAAAATTCTCAGTGAGGCAATAATGCAATATAATGCAGTAAAAAGGACAAAAAGAACATCACACAAAATCAAGCAAAATATTTTTGTGGCAATATTTGATATTTTTTTAATTATAAAGTATTTTTATGAAAAATGATTTTAATTCAAAAAATGTGCTGCTTTGCTTTAAACATGAAATAATAGCGTTTAATTAATTGAAAATTGTATTTTTCAAAAGAAATTTCTGAATCTTTCACTTTTTTTAAAGACAACAAATTTAGTTAAGCGCAAATTGTTAGCCACCTTTTTATTTAATTTTTATAATCTAGGCTTTAATTTTAAGTGCTCATTTCATGTAATGCTTTAACCTTTTTTCATTGCTTTCAGTTATGCAACTTTTAAATGTAGCCTACTTTTAGGCGGCGCCGCAATTCCGCCGCTTTATGAGCGTAACTCTACTTTAAATGCCCTTTCCTTTGACACGCTTGAGTAAACAGTTGTTGTTTTGATTTTTTCTCAAATACAACTCTTTCGAAAGATATATAAATAAATATAGAAATAACTAAGAATACAAATATTTTTCAAAAATTTAAGCAAACAAGAACAACTACAATTTGTAACTGTACATAAATATACAAAAAATATATATTATTATTACCAATTATTACTAGCATTTAAGTAAGCAACAACAAACCAACCAACCAACCAACAAACAAAGAAAGGCGTTTTCTAGTTTAAGTGCAAACAGAATGAAAAAGTAAAAAGAAACGCAAATAAGCAAAATATTCATGCATTATTATTGTAATTGCAAAAAGCAAGCAGAAAACTTTTTTCCTTCTTTAGTTTCTATTTTCTTCAAATATATTTACTATTAATTTAATTAATTGCGCTAATTGATAAATTATAAAATTTAAAGCATATTAATTGATATACAATATTTGTCTTTAAGTAAACTAATTGCAAGCAACACAAAAAAAACCAATTCAAATGAATTGTAATAAGTGAATGAATGAATGGAAAAGAATTAAATTAGACAAAAACAAAAATGAATATGAAAAATTAAAATACTGCAAAAGAAACAAAATGAAAAATGATAATAATAAAAAATGCAACAAAAACTACTATTTTATAAAAATAAAAACGATCGTCTATTTATTTTTGACATCTTCGTGGCATGGATCTAGCATTTTTGCGAGTCAGGCTCGAGCTCTAGCGCTCTTTTTAGGAAAAAGTAATTTAAAGAAATTTCTAGTTTGAATTTTTGCCATGTTCCACATTTCACTTTCGATCGAAATTGAAATCGATTGTAGTGAAAATTAAACAGGTACCCCAATAAATCTCGATTGAAGGTGAAATGTGTAAAGTGGCTGTTTGAGTGGAAGTATAAGCCCTAAACTATGCAACATTTTGTTGAGGTTTAAGCTTTTGAACCATCGGCACTGAATATAAGAATATTAATTCAAAGAATTTAAATTTATTTCCATTTTATATGAGCAAGAAATCCAAATTCTGAGAATTCCCAGAGTTAACTGAGGAACGG